>OY856409.1:152096323-152734239 GCA_963693085.1 Alisma plantago-aquatica | reverse complement strand
ATGTGGATAAGTTTTCATCCACACATTTGAAATGAATAGGAGTTGAGTAATCCTGAGTAGCTCTTGGCTTCAGGACTACAGGTTCGGCCGGGTCCGGCTGGTAGGATGCATTACTGGGATCTAATGACTCTTATTAGTAACATAACAAGATTAAATTCTGGATAGATTAGATCCAAATTTAAGTATGAATGTATATACTCTAAGATTTTGAAGTATAAGGGAAAGACTGGGATAACTAAGAATCAGTTGGAACTAATATCTGAGATCCAACTTTGAGGCCTCATATGAGAAACCGTTAATTGGGAATAAAGGAACACAACATAAGGTTCAGATTAAGTTTAATTATTAGTATTATATGAACTCTAAATATGAAATATGGAAAAGATATGAGAAAAGTATGTAAGGGGCCAAGATAGTAAGAATCAATCATGAGGAATGGATTATATAATCGAGTACAATGTTTTTATGTACTCCAAAACAAAGGGAAAATAGAAGAAAAGAGCTAAGTATACAATAAGTACATAGAAGTGAAGAGTCTTAAGAAGAGTTAAAGTGAAGAGAACTAGATGAGCATGTAAATCATAAAACTAGGATAAGAAACTTAGTTGAAACAAAGAGAAATGTTGGAAATAATGAGCTTGATTAAGGAATGATGGTTATGATATAATTGAGAAAATGGAATGTATACCTTTGGATTCTAAGTCTCTATAGAACAACAAACTAGTTTCTAAAAGAAGAACAAAAGTGTAGCTAAATAAATGAATAAGTCATACAAAGGTAGACTATATTCAGAAAGGAAAAACTTGATTGAAAGAGAAACTAAGTTTGACCCATGCATGATCCGTTTGACTTAAAATGAAGGATATGTAATGTATTAAACATGAGGTGAAACTAGTAG
Source organism: Alisma plantago-aquatica (assembly GCA_963693085.1). NCBI lineage: Eukaryota > Viridiplantae > Streptophyta > Magnoliopsida > Alismatales > Alismataceae > Alisma > Alisma plantago-aquatica. The sequence goes on along the minus strand of OY856409.1, from coordinate 152,733,341 downwards.
AGATATTATTGATTTAGAATATCAACTTCACATTAGTAGAAGGATAAAAAGAAATATATGCAACATTTGTATACATGATCATACACATAAAAGAAGCAACATGATCATAAGAGAAAACTAGAAGTTAAAGATGACATGTGGAATAGTAGTATATGATAAGGGGATTATGGAAAGTAGAGAAGGGTATGAAACATAAAGGAGTAATATAGATTATAAAAGAAAGAGGTTGCGAGATTCAAGAAAGTGCTAATTAGTCAAGTATCCTTATTGATAATTAATTAAACCTACATATGCGAAATGTATTAATGAATGTTTGAAGATAAGAATTCTAAGTCTTAAAATTATCTTCTCTTTCATATATTCATTAATGAGAGAAATGTGGGAATGAAGTGATAAGAAAATGAATCATGTCTGATGCATAACCACCATGGTAGAGGCATCTAGTGAATGTAATAATGACACACAATATAATGATGAAACCCTAGAAGGGTAAATTGAGAATGTAATATATCTGAATGGCCATGAAAGAGAAAGGAAATTCAATTGATAAGATAAGGAAGACTTTAGTAAAACTTGTGAGATCCAAAGTTTGACTTTCAAATTAAGGGAGCAAAGTCACACCGCAATAACGTCATGCTACTGATAAGGACCAAACCCTAAAATGTTTAGAGTTGTAGTAGTTCAAGGGTTGTCACTAGTGATTTGACCTTGAATACTAGCATCTATATAAAACAAGATCATGAGATTTGTACTATGAGAAGTAAACTAGTACTGATAGTAATCCAGGGTTTAAAGATAGCTAATCTGAAAGGTAGATAAACAATATGGAAATGATTCAGAGTAAAGAGTAAGATATGAATTTGAAATGTAACAAGTGTATTTTGAATAAAAGGAGAAATACAATATGAGTGAAGTGTGATATTAGATAAATTCTTGCAATGATAGCAAGAATTATGAATAATCTATTTGTACCTTGTATGTTTCAATTTTAGGAATTTTTAATCTACATGATTAAAATGAGAAGGATAAGTAGCAAAAAGTAAGTAGTAATGAATGAGGAGAGAGATAAGAGAAAACAATGGCTTTTAGTAATATGTGAATTTGTTTTTAGAAGTATAATTTGTTGAAGGCATATTAAAGGATGTAAATTGGTTCTACATATGATTTCAGTGTACATGTGCAAGCAATATGTTAATTAAAGGTGTCTGATAGTTGTAGTCGTTCATACCAGTAATGCATCTTAGTATTGTACAATTGTGGTATGGTGATATGGATTGAATAATGATGGAACAAATGAAGGGTTACCCTAAATAAGGTAGTCTTACCTATTTACTCATATGAATAGAAGGGATGATAACCATATTGTATTGATATGTAACCCTAATTAGGTATAGCTTGTTATTCGTAGCTTTAATATAACTAAGTGATGGTAATTGGGTATGAATAGTCCTTGAATGACTAATACAATAATGGAGTACTTTGTTACTATTGTTGAAACCCTAGTATGCTATAACCTGATGGTTACACCTTGAATTATGTGTGGGTTCATACTTGAGAATAATATGGAATGTGATGGTAATGCTTCGCCTTATGCATCCATGATGCAATAGGGATGTCGTGAGTAGTATTGTACAATTGCTGTTGAATCTAGTCTTCCAAGTCATGACTACTTTGCTATTTGAGTAGCATAATAGTAATATTCAAAACAACATATTAAACTCTCTTTTGTGACTCATAGGTAATATAAAACAATAGTACATATTGAGCCATATGAATTGAGATGGTTGGATCAGGTTATCAATGTTGAGGTAACACCTCAAGAGTATAAAAAAATATTGAAATGGTTGTTTCTCTCTCTCTGCTATGATTGATTGTGGCATAGAGAATTTGTTTGTTGTCATTGAGAACTATTTCAAACATGTTGTGATTAAAAAAGAAATGAAGGACTTAATGTTGAAAACTGCATTCAAGTATGAAATACAAGAATGTAATGACATGTAATATTTCAAAAGTTTAAAATAAACTTTGAATATACTTTGTTTGGATATTTATGTTTCGGGGATGAAACTTTTTAAGGGGGTGAGAATTGTAATGACCACATTTGTTCTTAATTGGTAAACTAGAGTTTGCCTGAATGATTACATGCTTGATTAGATTGAACATCATTTAGACTTGATTAGTGATAGTATATCAATTGTGATGTTTCAAACCTAAGAAGAAACTATAACTATGATTTTTAGTTTGAATAATTAGGGTTTGATCAATGTAAACTCTAGTCGGCAAAAATTAGGGTTTTGATAGTACATGAATATGGAATTTGATCAGGATAGCAGTGTGGTAAATGATTTTTCATATTTTCTAATTTTTTTATTTAAATTAATTTTGGATATGATATGGATAACTCAATCATGCATATTTTAGAAAAATTTCAGAATATTTGAGTGTTCTATGAATGTGGTTCTCGGTCGAACTATACTTCGACTAAAATGTTGACAGAGTGATTTTCAATAGTGTAGTGTTTTATTTTTATTTATTTATTGGTAAATCCAAATAATCTAACATTTTAAATGGAGATCTGAAACTCAATCATAAACAACATGAAAATGTTTCATAATTTTTGGATGCGTTTAGACCTTATCAGTAGATGAATTACAATATTATTTTTATGACAGAAAATTCAGCTGAAATAAGAAAAAGTATAGTGAGGGGTCAATGTGCAATTCACCCAAAAAGCTCAATTGCTCTATATGGTCAACCTAACACAAAAGGATATCTCATAATTCATGATTCAATCCATAGAAATGAAATCCTAGAGAGAGAGAGAGGGAGATTTAGGGTTTGAGAGAAGAAAGTGATGGAGATGCTGACCTAGGATTTTGCTGTCTGAGGAATGATGAAATCATGTAAGTTTAGCTTCTTTTCATAGCCTTTCATGGTGAATCTTCTCTCACATGTCACGATTCCATCCCTCCTTTTATTTTATCCGAAATGGGGTCAAAACATTCCCTTTTCTCACTCTTTCTTCATAATCCCTCATTTCTAGGGTTTCTGAGTTGAAAGGAAGAAGAATCAGGTGAATTGCTAGGGATTTGATATGAGATTGAGATTTTCAGGGATGAGCTGCATTTTTAAGGTGTTTTCACACCTTAGGGTGAGTGGGAACTTCCTTTAAATAGTATATTGCATGAAAATTGGTTAAATCATCCATAATCTTTAATTGCTTAGTATGCGACTACAAACCTTGAATTGTCTGTTTGATCTAAGTTGTTGCAAAATAATATGAAATGGATTCTTCCTCTATTTGTTTGAATTTTAGATGATAAATTCATATTATAAATGTATACAATACATCCTAATGAGAATTCCCTAAGTATTCACAAAGGTTATAAGAGTAAATTGAAATATAGGGAATTTGTTTATAACTGAAATTGATGTATAATTAAATAGAGAATTTTGTTTATCTAGATCCCCTTGGTTATGAATGATTGTTTATCTGAATGCATAGTACATATATGTCAGATACTATCTTGGATTTCATGTAATGTGAATAGTATTTTCTTGATATCTTCGTAAAGAGGGTGAAGCCCTATATGAGTGGAAAGTTTGAAATTTGTGAATAAATATGATGAAATCCATTTGAAGTGTTTTTCTTGGCATCATAGACTCTATCTATGCAATGTTATTCTTGATTCATAATATCTCAATGAATGGCATGTAAACTCTAATTTAGCTCAATTCAATGATTTCATACATATGTTGATTATATATGACTTGTTTAAAGCAATCTGTATTTAGTGAATGTTTATGACATATTAAATCCTTATGAGAGTCATGTGATAAGTGAATGAGGTAAATGAAACCATAAGGATATGGTGTTCAATGAATTAAGCATTTTGATTACCATGTTCTCAGTATGAGATGCACAACCCAAGATTTGGGTTGATGTGCACATTTTCCAAGAAAGTGCAAATAATTTATGGGTGCAAATGACGGTTACTCGTATGCCAAGTAATTAGATCTTATTTGTATATTAAGATGTTTAATTACATGATTCTAGTGTATAAGTGCCAAATGGACATGCATTATGTTTATTTAGGTATTTCAATCTGTATGTATGTATAGTACGTTGATTTCTAAATATATTACAGTGTTTGAATATAATGTTCTACCAAGTTAAGGATGATATACATGTTGTGTTATAAGCTTTAAATAAATAGACATGGTACCATAGAGATACCAAAGTCAAGTATAAGTAAAGGAAAAGATACAATATAGTAAGAGCTTTCCAAGAAAAATAAATTAATAGAGTTAAGAGCCCTGAACACTATAGATTCCCTATGAGAGGTCTGCACCGTAGGGATAAACGACCTAACTCTGGAAGTGTCTAGTATACGGGGGTCGGAACGTACTAACATGTGGTATGGGGGACGAAGCCCTAGTGTAAGTCTCCTTAATATACAACATGTAGTGTCCAACATCAACTAGAGGTCCTGGTGGCACTAGAGTACAGAAAAGCCAATAGGAGGCTTTACTCTCTTCCTGTGTGCTCAGGTTAGAGGAGGAGTCCAGTTTTTACAACATAATAGGTGTGCCGAGGCCAGAGAGCCATTTTCCTGTTGTAGAACGACGAGGTAGTCAGGCTTAGCATTCCTGGATGTGTCAACTAAGTCTTGTACGGTGAGATAGTAGTTCTCTATGAGTCTTCATATGTAGAGTACACTGCATATGATCAGGGCCTAAGCTAAAATATGTTCATATATGTTTAAAGAGTTTCTTATAAGTAAGAAATGCAAAGAAAGATTTGAGTACAGTTTCCCAACAATTATTCTTTGTATGTTTATGAATTATTAGTTCTCGTTGAAATTAATCAAGAATTCTCATATATTGATTTACTCTTGTTGATATCTAGAGTATCCTATCATATTTTTTTATTATCAGTGATCAATCTCTTTAAAGCTTACTGCTGTTATAATTGATATCAGTTGCTTAAAAATATATCTATAATTATATCAGTGCTTTAGACTATTTCTTTGTAGTACTCATTCACTGAGCGAGTAGGATCACCCCTCTACTCAAAATGTTTAGGAAAACCACGTGAACTTGAAGAAGGTCAAAGCATCAGAGTAGATCTACAACATGAGTTAAGTATGAGATTAGTTAAGTTTAGTCAGTTGCTTTCAGTAGACCTGATGGATGTAGATCTATGGTTAATTGAGTTGGAGAAGGCCTTGAAGATCCTCAACATCTCGAAAGAGGACAAAGTGAAGCATGTAGTATACGTGTTGAAGGGTAGTGCTGGCCACTTGTGGGCCATAAAGGAAGAGAAAAGGCCCGATGTAATGATTAGTTGGGAAGAGTTATGATGGGAGTTTGTGAGTTGATACTTTTCTGAGACCTACCTGGATAAGAAGATCTCATAGTTCAAGAAAAACTGGCAGGGATCTATGACAGTCAACGAGTAAAAAGCTAAGTTCATGGAGCTTCAGAAGTTTTTCCTATTCCTCAACCCCTAAAAGTCCACCCTAAATTTGTTATTTTTCCCATTCCTCAACACATTTGTTCTCCATCAACATTACTGTACCACCCTACTACCACCATTGTCAGTCTTCCCAGAATGGTTGTAATGCCAGCAAACATTAGTTGATTTATACACTAATTTTCCAATTTCCCACCCCCACTTAACCCTGGGATTCCAAAACTGCTATATATACATTAATGGTAGCTAGGAGAAAAGGGTGTCACCCACTTGAGCGTTCATTGTGATCCCACCTACTCCCACTTCATTTCCACCATCCCTCACCTCAAAACTCCAATTTTTCAAGGTTTTTGCAACTTCCATCCACCATTCTATGCCATCCAACCATGAAGGAGGGAGAAGGATGAGATTCCCAGGCTAGGAGGTGAATAAGGAGGAGTCTTCACCAACCTTCCATGGATATTAACTCCTCTCCTCTTTCTTCTTTCTTCTTTTGTTTTTTTTATGTGTAGCTAAGCCCCCTATGTGGTTTGTTTGGGGTTAAAATGTGACTTTGATATCATGTTAGGGGAAAATAACTTATAAAATCTATAATATCATTTCTTAATGATTTTATTCCACTTACATCTCACTTCTAATATATCAACTTATGGTTTGTGGTTGAAAACATGGATTATCTTATGATTTGTGCTTGAAACCACCTAGGTCTAGGAGATTATGACCTATATGTAGCTATTTTGGGATTTGCTCCTAGTTCCAACTAGTGGATCCCTATCTATCACCCAATATATATTCCAACATATATATCCCTTATATTACTCCTATGTGTGAGATCTAAGTATCTAGTCTAGAAGCACTTGGTGTAATAGGCTTGGAGATATCTAACGAGTAGATGTAGGTATTATGAGGTGTAATATCCTCATTTCCACCCTTCATTACTACCCTTGAACCCTAATTTTTGTATGATCTAGTATCCTAGAAACCTAATCTTGATTGGATCCTAGTAGAATTCCCTATAAAACCTAATCTAAATGATCCTCATAGGGTTAGATAAGGTGTGCTAGGGTGTAGTTCCCCTTCACACACCCTATTTTGTCCACGACCAATTAGTAGTTTAGGGTAATTCTCTAGCATCTATCTTGTTTTTTAGTTTAACAACCTATATGAATGAGTATGGTTTGCATGTTATCACCCCAACCTAGGTTCTAGTCATATTACCCCAAATGACCCACACTTCCTATAATTTCTCAAAACCCTTACCAACTTGTTGCTTAGTCAATGTGCGTTCAATTAGTTGCTTTAATTGCCTTCTTTGTTTATTGTCTTGTCCAATATATCTAGGTTTTGCTAGAGTAGTTAGTGTTCACTTATGGTTGTTTGTGCTTACTTTCACTAGTCATTTTCTAACTCAATCCTTTTCTTGTCTTGGTTCCTAATTTCTATTATAGTTCCTTTCTTGCCTAATTTAATTAGTTTTTCTCTCTTGGTTGATCACTAGGATTTCTTTGTTAGTGTAGTGCTAGTGTCAGCTCTTGCCTTAGTCTAAATTTCTCCTTTCTCACTTAGCTTGCTTTCTTTGTCAACATTAACTAAATTATAAAGGGTTAACATAGGTTTTGTTCTTGATCTCCTTAATTGTTTGTTTAAAGCATTAGTGTAACTCAACCAATTCCAAGTTAAATCCTTGAACCATAGAACGCACTGTAGGAACCTAGTCGAAGAAAACATAGCTGTAGTTATCCTCTCTTCTTTGGGTTCGAGCCCGACTTACATACCTTGTACTAGTCCCGCGCCAATGCGCGTGTAGATTTGCTTAAGAATGTGTCCACATGGTTTCTATACATTTTAAAGACCATGTTGTGTGCCTAGGGAGAATCAAATAAAAAAACAATTGGCTGGGTGAACCCGTAGTGAATGCATTAATTGCCAAGATCACCTTTATCCTTAAACAAGCAATTTGATGTTTTGAAGATTCCCTTAAACTTCAACTATTCATGTACTCTTTGACAAAAAAGACATGTAGTTGGTAAAGTGTTTGGAGGGAGACAACATCATGACATGGAGGCTATTATCTCCAAGTTTTCTCAGAAGTATTATCCATCATCCCTCACTTACTAAATAAGGGGCCAAATTGCATAATTCAGTATGGTCCCATGTGAGACCCTAATTGAGGCTTGGTAAAGATTGAAGGAGCTTCTACACCATTACACTCACTGATTCAATTGATAGATGCTTTTTGTAGAGATTTGATGATGACACCAAGGAGTTCCTAATTCCTTATCTGGAGGGAACTTCATGTTCCAAATCTTTGAAAACACATGATAAGTTGTGAGAAGAAGTTATGAGAACCAATCTTGATCCCATTCCAATAAAAGATAAGAGGATGCCCTCAAGGTAGCCATGGGTGTCATGAACTCAAATTCATTACAATGTCCTTGAAGAATTGTCCCTAAAGAAAGACATCTTTGAATCCTCTTTTAATGCATATGAAAGAAGAGGACAACCACAACAAATGCACCAACAAGTGAAGTATGTAGATTTCTTCTGTGAGGCATGACAAAACCACAATCATTTTATGCTCAAATGCCATCTTCTCTATAATGAAACCCAAATGATCAAGAACTAGATAATGAAGCCCAAATGAAGGACTCAACTTAATCCACAACATTCCTAGACAAGGCTACTACAATCCCAACCAAATTAGAAATCACCCTAGTTTTCAATAATATAATCCAACTAGTGCAATAAAGTACATCATATCTACAAGCTACTCAAACAAACAACCAAGACCTCCCCCTTCCTAGTTCCAATATAATCATCAACTAAAATTTAGGAACCAGGGAAACTACGTAGGGAATTTCTAAATTTGTGGATACAAACAAGGACATCAATTTCATAATCCTATTGTTTATTTTTTAAGATTAATATTTTTTTATTCGATTGTCTACTATTTCGGAAATTTCATTAAGAATTTATCTTTCTGTGGTTAATCCTCATGTATCCTACTCCATCAATTACATTTCAATTTGGTTTTAGATTTCTCCATAATTTGTTGGGATTTATGTTTTTCTTTGCACTATTTTTTTTTAGATAGTGGTTTATATTGAGGGATAGTTCTCCATGTTGTAGGACTTTGTAATTTTTATAATCATAATTTCAACCCACTAATATTTTTCATGTTTTCTATTTATACATGATGCATTGTTATGTTTTTTTCCCAAAAGGTTTACAATTTTTTGTTTTAGGTTCTTTATAACTATGTCCTAGTATAGATGTGAGAGTGTTGTAAGTAATGTTTTGTATCTTTGTTTCATTAATAAGAGAGAATATATCTGATTATCATGTCATATGTACCTGAGAATGAATGTATGGATGTGTATCATTTATGTTGAGATCATATTAAAGAAATCAATGTTTAGATTCCCTTGTAAAGTTAGTTTATGTGGTTCAATGCGAGAAAACAAAGAGTTTGAAAAAGAAGAAAAAGTTAAGGGTGATCTTTGTATTACATTAAATCCTCAATTTATGCCCTAATCTCATGATTAATGGTAATTGTGAGATCGGGGTGTAACATTAATAATTTTTCAAATCAGGAAAACCCAATAGTTAGGGAAGCACATCCAATTAGAATTTAATGAATGTCTTCTGATCTAGTAGTCTAAAGCTTCTGAAAGATTAGCTTTTAGACATAGTTTCCTTAACCCCATTTCTATTGAAGTCCTACATTATATCATTTACTTTGGAATATCATAGGTAATGCTAGGGCAAGTGACTAACGGAAACTAGTTTTCACATACCAAGTAAGACATGATGAACTTCAACCTGTTAGCAACGACTTTGGTGACAACCTTGTAATTCTAATTCCAACAAGAGACTGTATTCTAGTATTCAATCTTATCAACCTCCTTTACTTTGTATTTTCTTCCAGAAGCATTTCACATTCTCAAGAAAAATTGTAATAGACTTGCGTATGTCAGGACTAATGGCATCCCTAGTCTTCTTGTAGAAGTAACTCTTATAACCATCAATGAATGTACTTTGTCCTCAATATATTGAAGTACAATATTGGTTATCTCAATTATTGCAACTCACAAACGTAAGAAGTCAATATGTCCATGTTTTACAATAGACAGAATGCAATGTTTGCTCGATTTATGATAATGACCCTTCTCTCAATTAAAAAGCTAGTTATATAAGTCTAGTATGTGATTACGTATGGCATGTTTGTCTTGAATAATAGTTCCATTAATATTCAAATGCCTAATGGAGTTTCTATCCCTACTCATATTTAGTGACATATAATCGAATTTGGAGTTATGATCCCCGCGTCGTATCCACAAGACACGAGGTTCTTCCTAAGATGTGCCTCCTCTTTTTTTTTTGCAGCATCAAAAGCTATTCCTATTTCCAGACTGAGAGTTTGCATATCAATTTCATCTGGGTACTTTTCAACCATCTGATGTAGATCCAAGGCCCCCTTTCTTTGGTCTTTGTATAACAACAAAAAATACCAACTACTTCATGATTCCAATTCCTTAACTCTAAGTAGATACAGACAAGTTTTGTGTATACTTTTAATTATAGGGCAGCTTCCCACATGCTCGTTCCAAACTCTCTTAATAATTCCATTGGAGCCATCACTCCATCGTGTGATTGTAAAGAAGAGATATAGATAAAGACCTTGATACAGATACAAATCTAGAAACAAGATAAGATAGTTTAAGTATAAAATATGAGAACGACAGTGGATATGGAAAAAAAAACCCTTTTTTATTAAATATATATCAATTTGTATTCATAAAAATGCAAATTAAGTCCATCTAATTTCATTTAATGATAAATTTGTAGAAAATGGGTCTTCCTAGACATGATATTTTTCAATCTTTATTCAGCTATATGAATAATTTCTTGCATTTCACTTATGTACTTTATAGTGACTTTTGGGGAAATTACCTCATTGCATGGAATCTTAGCAAGTGTGTTTTTTCCCTAGTATATGATCCCATGTACTCTTTGTTAATATGTTGTAGAGACATTCCCTACTCTGACCCTATCATGGTTTAGATGATATAATCACATAGTTTTATATAGGTTTATAATCATCACACTCAGTTGGGAGACATAGCTTCTTTAATTAGAGATATAAAGATTACATAATTGAGATCAAAAGATTAGTGCCTATTACGTAAGGAAACTCAGATCGTAAGATCCAAAATAGATCTTCTCCTATAGTTATATTATTGAGAAAAGGAGAAATTCCATAAAGAGTCCACCTAATAATATGGACTTAATAGAAAGTAAAAGACAAATAAAGAAATACTACTAACTCCTTTATTATAACACTCCCCCTCAAGATGGTGTATACACATCATGCATACTCATCTTGCACATCATATTAAATGTAGTCGGTAGAAAAGGTTTGGTGAAGATATGTGCAATTTGCTCTCTAGTCCTCACACGAGGAGTCTTCACCCTTTTAGCCAATACTAAATCATGCACGAAATGACAATCCACTTCAATATGCTTTGCCCTCTCATGGAAAATGGGATTTCTAGAAATATGAATAGTTGCTTGATTATCACATAATAGAGTAGCAGGAGTATCAATGCTAATCCCCAGCTCAAAGAGAATGGAAAGAATTGATTGTAGTTCACAACATGCATGGGCCATAGCCCGATATTCAACCTCAGTACTAGAACGAGCTATAACACTTTTCTTTTTACTCTTCCAAGTAACAAGATGAGATCCCATAAAAATACAATATCTGAAAGTAGATCGCCTGCCCTTTGCATCACTAGCCCAATTTGCATTAGTGTAGCTAATAACCTAAAGAGTAGAACTATGTTGATTTCTCATATAATATGTAAGTCCCTTGCCAGGAGCTCCTTTTAAATACCTCAGAATATGATATGTTGCTGCCCAATGATTGCTATTTGGTGTGCTCATGTATTGATAGACCACTCCAACTGCATAAGAAATATCAAGACGTATCACAGTCAAATAAATTAATTTTCCAACAACCCTCTTGTATAATGAAGGATCGTGAAAATCATCATCATTGTTGGGAGTCACTTTAGAATGATAGAAAATGGGTGTAGAGACAGGCTTGGACTCAAGCGTACCAGTCTCACCCAATAAGTACAAGGTATATTTCCTCTGAGAAAGATTAATTCCCTTCTTGGAATGCAAGACTTCTATTCCAAGAAAGTATCATAGCTTCTCGAGATATTTTGTGCAAAATTGTGTTTGAAGCCAGACCTTGAGATTAGCAATACCCTCATTGTCATGTCAAGTAAGAACAATGTCATCAAGTAAAATAAGGAGTGATTTGAAGAAGAGTGGCTAAAACCAAAATAGATGAGAGCATTATTGAATTTGTCGAACCATGCACGAGGAGATTGTTGAAGACCATAAATAGCCTTTTTCAGTCTACATACCTTTCACTGACACCCCCTAAGAAGCATACCCAAGCGGTTGTTCCATGCACCCTCCTCTAATAAAACACCATGAAGAAATGCATTCCTCACATCAAGCTAATTTAAGGGTCAATCAAAGTGAGTAGCAATAGAAATAATGTTCCTCACAAAGTTCAAGCGAGCAACTGGTGAGAAAGTCTCAAAGAAATCAACGCTATCTGTCTGTGTATAGCCTTTGGCAACAAGGCGTTCTTTCAGTCTGTCAATACTACCATTAGGTTTTTGTTTCACCGTATATACCCAACGGCAGCCAACAACCCACTTACCTGGAGGCAAGTCAACCAACTCCCAAGTATCATTTTGATGTAAGGTTTCAATTTCAAGATCCATAGCATTGGTCCATCCTTTATCTTGCAAAGCTACAGTACAAGAGTTGGGAATACTGATAGAATCAAGAGCTAGAGAAAAAGTATGAACATAATGAGACAAATTTTCCAGGCAACAAACATTAGACACATGGTGTCAAATGGTACAAGAACGCACACCCTTACTAGAAGTAATAGAAAGATCTAATTCTGTAATAAGATTATCATTAAGAGTCACGGAAGAAGAGTCAAGTACCTCTAGAGTATCAGACAAAGATGTTACATCACTAGGACTGATGTCACTACTTGCTCTGGATCTCGTATAGCTCGTTTGGAGTAAACCTGGGGAAAGGTTTGGATAGTGGAAGTGGAATGCAGGTCTGAGTCTCTCTCTTGGAAAAACATGCTCTCTTCACTCACAATGGGTAAGAGTGGCTCTCTGGATAAGGAAAACTCTCTCTCTTCACCCAAGGTGATAATTGGTGCCTCTCCCTAATGGGTGGCATCATCACAAAAGTAAGGGGTAGACTCATGAAAGGTGGCATCTTCCGAGACAAAAACACGACGTAAGTAGGGTGAATAACATTAGCACCCTTTTTGGGTACTGGAGTAACCCAGAAAGAGAGTTTTAATAGACCTAGATAGCTTATCTGCTTTAGGATCGAAATTATGAACAAAAGAAGTGCATCCAAAAATCTTTAAAGGAATATGAAAAGGAACATCATGAGGATGCAAAATAGAGAAAGGTGTGGCACCTTAAAGAACAGATGAAGTTTGATGATTAATTAAAAAACATGCAGCAAGAACTACATCAGACCAAAACCTTTTAGGAACATGAGATTGAAACATCAATGTCCTAACAACATCAATAAGATGGAGATTCTTACGCTCAACCACCCCATTTTGTTGTGGCGTATAAGCATAAGAAGTTTGGTGAATCATGCCAGTCAAATTACAGAAATAAGTAATAGCCTTTTGAACATACTCTAAAGCATTGCCAGAACGAAACACTTTAATGGAGCAATCAAACTAAACTTTTATTAATTGATAGAAAATTTTCATGATGGATACAACCTCTTCTCTGGACTTCATGAGATACATCCATGTCATCTTGGAGAAATAATCAACGAAAGACACAAAATATCAATATCCATTATAACTGGATTCTTTAACATGATCCCAAACATCACTATGATTAATTTGAAAAGGGTGCACAACACATTTAGTGACATGACCAAGATAAGACACCCTATGGTGCTTTCCCAACTGACACGACTGGCACTCAATTGACGAAAGAGAAGATAAACTGGGCTCCAGCTTCTTGAGAGTCTCTAGAAATGGATGACCATAACGAAAATGACACTACAAAGGGGAGATACCAAGGAAGGTTGCAGGTATCTGACAAGTTGGATGATCACTATGGAAAAAATAGAGATCACCTTTCTTAGGCCCCCCACCAATCGTCTGCAAACTATTAAGATCCTGTAGAACAAAACATGAAGGACCAAACATTACCCAACACTGTAAAGAATCAACCAATTTTGAAATAGACATAAGGTTGAACGGGTAATGAGGAAATAAGGAACAAATTCCAGAGTAAAGGAAGATGATGGACAAACAGTCCCACATGCCTGAACGTGTCTAATGGAGCCATCGACGAGTGTAATAGAGGTATGTGGTATATGGGTATCATAAGTTTGTAGCAAAGACTTCATACTCGTCATATGTTGTGAAGCTCCGGAATCTACAACCCAAGGGGTTGAAGAGTGCGTTGTCATGAAGGAAGTCGCATGGTTACCTTCAGTAGACACTAACTTGGAGCCCCACTTGAAGAAAGAGAAGAAGAATGAATGGATACACTCTGAGCCGCCTGAACAAGATGATCATATTCTTTTTTTGATACAGTCACATCAGATTGTGTTTTTACAGAGGTAACATCAGATGACTCGGCATAATGTACAACACCACAAGAGACTATAGTAGTAGAAGGACGCCCATGTTTCTGATAGCACCTATATACAGTGTGCCCCAATCAAACATAGAAAGTACACTTGTATTGACTTCCTCATCCACAACCTGTGCCACATCCACCTCCTTGAGCAACAACTGCTAGTGACGTATGAGCTTCAGAAATGACTGATGATCCTGTAACAACAGGAATAGGCTCAAAAGAGTCTTGTTGTATCCGTGCATATGCCTCCTCAAGACTAGGAAGTTTGTCAGTGGCAAGGATCACACTCCTTACTGCATTGAACATAGGATCTAATCTAGAAAGAAAATGTGTAGTCACTAAGTCATCTCGCTCTTTCATCTAGTCATCTATTTTTAAAGGCTGATAAAAATTCAACTCCTGCACAATAGATTGAATGGAGCCGAAGTTGTCATCAAGAGATTTGTTGTCCCACTTCTCTGCAAACAGCCTATCATAAACTTTGTAAAGGTGAAGGGCATTCTTTTTGTGTGAAAAATGCTTCTTTGCAACATCCCAAACTTGTTTAGCAGAAGAGAGTTAAACATGAATATTGCAGCAATAGATACATCCATACTGATCCATAACCAGGACTTCACAAGGCAGTTGTTCTTCCTCCATTCATCATATGAAGGATCGATTTGAACACGGGATGTATAGACAGCGTTCATCCACAACAAATAGTTTTGTGTGTTCAATTTGACATCCGTGATGTAAGATTGATCATTGTAGACTACGACCATTGTAGACTACACTTTTGGGAATAATATTGCTTGATTCACTCTTCTTCTCCATAGTTTAAAGGCTGAATAAACAATATCAACAAGTAAATTAGACGGGTATAAGTGTCGTCACACAGAAACAGGCAGTTCCCTAGGAAGATATGCGCTCAACCACACATAGGGGAAGTGTGTGGTGAGGGAGACCGGAGATGCGGGGGGGGGGGTTCCAATAAAAACTGATGCTGCTTTTGATTTATGTCACAAGGAACAAAAAAACGTTGCTACGTCAGAGGGAACATGTTTTTGCGGCAAGCTTCACCCACGCCTGGCAAATGGAGATTAGTCGATGTGTCGCTGCAGTTACAGGCCACTGCTTGGCCTAGTCGTTGCTCTGCCTAGCCGCTAAGTCTGCTTGACCGTAGAGCCTGGCCTGGAACTTGGAGGAGATTGCTAGCCGCCGGCCTAAGGGGAGCCGCAACCGCCGCTCTTGGGGTTTCCTACGACAGTCGCCGAAAAGTGCTCTGATACCATATTACGTAAGGAAACTCGGAGCATTAGACCCAAAACAGATCTGCTCCCATAGTTATATTATTGAGAAAAGGAGAAATTACATAAAGTGTCCACCTAATAATATGGATTTAACAAAAAGTAAAAGACAAATAAAGAAATACTACTAACTCATTTATTCTAACAGTACCGGTTAGATATGATGTCATAAACAAAGAAACAATTCAATGCGTTGCATTGTATGACTCATATGAAGAAAAAATCTAAGAACTAGGCAAGCAAAAGATATAGAAATTTTGACAAAAGAGAGACTATTAAAAGATATTCTTAGCAACATAATAAAAAAATTTAAATTTGCATCGTAATGGATCAAAATTCTAACAACAACTACAAGCACCCTAATGAATTAATATCATCATTTTAGAAGGGCCATTGGCCGTAGATTTGATCTATAGACTAGAAGAGGATTATATAAATAACAACTAGGTTAATAAAAGAGTGCATCCGTAGATATATAATTAATATTCAACCGATTGCATTGTAGTTCCAACTTCTAAAATTTAATTTGCGAGCCAAAGAGTTTTAGAAACACTTAGGGACTATTATTCAGCTACTAGTAGTATCAAGAACTTGAAACCAACGGTAAGTTACTATCAAGAAGTAACAAAAAGTTACTTTTAGCAACAAACTAGCAATAGTTTATTAGAATGTCAACTTTAAAAGAGTGTTGTATAAATCCATAATTACCATACACACTGATTTTGTGGTAGTCATAAAACTCTAAAGTTTTACTCGACAGCCAAAAAAGAAAAATTAAAATAAAAAATAGCACTAACAGTAACAATAGGCACATACTGATCAATTTTTATCATATTGATGCATGTGTCTCTAATAATGAGTCGGTCCATATCCACAAAGTATCCATCATTTATCCATTAAGTATCCATCCTTTAGAAACTGAGAAAAAATGGTTACGCCAAGAGAATTATCCAATGTTTATCCAGGCGTATCTAAGTAGTACTAGTATCCAATATGTGACCGGTACGGGACCTGGTCCCCGGTTTAGAGTGTCTGTGCTTTCTGGACTCTGTCGTTTGTCCATTTAGCTGTTCGACTAAGTGCGCCACAAGAATTCTTCGATCACTATTAATGGTATCCCTAACTTCAGCCCAGGCATCCTTGGACACTTGAAATAGACGCCCATCAGACAGAAAATGGACAATATGGTAATTTGGCTTTTTCCTTTCATGGTTGCTGGTGGTCCCAAGTAAGAACCTTTTGGCAGGAAGAACCTTTAGACAGAAATTTAATAAGCCATGTTGCAAGAACATCATTGAAGTCATCCATAAATTTCTTAAAGTGTTTCATGCTCCCCTTTTTTTCAGCACATTTTCTAGGAAAAAAACTGAAATAGCACACTTTCGCAAAAATATTTACCCAAATAGCACTCTTTCCAACTTATTTCCCAAACTAGCACACTTTCAGCCAAAAACGCCACCTTATTTGGCGTTTTTATGATAGCGGGACATAAACGCCACATTGTTTGGCGTTTTTCTGATACAAGGACATAAAACGCCACACTAGTTGGCGCTTTACTGGAAAACGTCACATTAGTTGGCGCTTTATTAGAAAACGCCAAATAAGTTGACGCTTTATATAAGACCACATCGTGCAACCTGGAGGAGTAAGAAGGGGGGAGAAAGAGGAGGAAGGAGAGTTGAATAAGCGAACCAAAGTATATACAGTAGCAGATGTTCCAACAACTATAACAATCATCTCGCCTAAGGGTGTGTCTCTGCCTCGTCTAATCCAACAGGCGTGAATCGCCCCCCTTGCCGTCGCCAGTCGCACTCCCTCCCGTGTTGGTGTCTTCCGCGCGGTTGCAGCAGAGGGTGCAGACGCTGGAGACGAATCCCGGGTGGGGAGGACGGCAGGTGGAGCCGTCGGGGGACTACCACTGACACGTAGCGTCAGGCAGCTTGGGCGTCGGTGTGGATTCGGCTGGAGGAAGGAGTTGGTTCCTCTCCGCCGGCTCCGGCAGAGGGGAGAGTTGCATTCTTGCCGGATTGATAGTCTCTATCTCACACAAATGAAAGGGACAGAGAGACAGCGAGTGCAGGGAAGCGCCGCTGGGGCAGTAGCAGGCTCTTACATTCACATGTATACGACGACCAGAACGAGAAGAGGCCGGAGATCAATGCACCGGCGCCGCCTGAGGATCTGTTCGAGTTCCCCGAAGTATGCACGACGACCAAGCTCAGACCTTACGCGAGGTACTTGCTGGCTGAACTGGAGCCGCTGAACGACATGTACGTCTACACGATGGGCGACCGATCAATGTACGTCTACACGATGGGTGACCGATCAATCAGAGAGATCTCCTTGTTGAAGGAGATGAACCACGCCAGTTGGATTAGACGAGGCAGGCACACCCTTAGGCGAGATTATTGTTATAGTTGTTGGAACATCTGCTACTGTATATACTTTGGTTCACTGATTCAACCCTCCTTCCTCCTCTTTCTCCCCCCTTCTTACTCCTCTAGGTTGAACGACGTGGTCCACAGCTATAACTTATATAAAGCGCCAACTTATTTGGCATTTTCCAATAAAGCGCCAACTATTGTGGTGTTTTCCAATAAAGTGCCAACTAATGTGGCGTTTTATGTCCCGGTATCAGAAAAACACCAAACAATGTGGTGTTTTTCCAGTAAAGCGCCAACTACTTTGGCGTTTTATGTCCCGCTATCATAAAAACGCCAAATAAGGTGGCGTTTTTGGCTGGAAGTGTGCTAGTTTGGGAAATAAGTTGGAAAGAATGCTATTTGGGTAAATATTTTTGCGAAAGTGTGCTATTTTCGATTTTTTCCCCATTTTCTACCCTGTTATAGCATCCAAGGATCACATACAGCGTACTGACCTGCTATTTGAGAGTCTCTAGCGCAGCCCACAGCTTCATCCTTTCATTGTCACAGTTGGAACTATACAGAGTCTTTAAATCCATCTAAACATTATGTGAGAATGTGATACAATGGATACCTGAGCTGATGAGAATTGCACATTCACGTTAACATCCAGGGGATCACACAAAATAAACAAACGTCGTCCGCCACCACTTCCCTTCAAATTAGATACCCAATGTCAGTGAGGCCAAACTGGTCGCAGAGCAGTTCCAGCTTGTGATAGGGTCTTTAGCTTTGTTTCAACAACTACGACAACCTTGGCACCTACTTGCATCACTTCCCTCTTGATAATATCCTACCGATCATTTAGATATAGAAGCCCTAAGTGTTCCTGGAGGTGATTCAAAGTTCTTCAACCATTGGAGTTGCTTGTAGTTGGAATCATGCCCATGAAAACAGTAGAAAGATTGTTAGCTAACTGGTCATCATTCAAGATCAGCAAACTCCTTGAACCGGTTGCCTGATTGCACCAGCTGCGTGAATTGTGCTTCTTGGCATAAATTGATGACTTGCTTGGGTCCTCATTGGCGCTGGTGTGAGTGGTTGCACTGACGGTGGAGTCGCCTAGACTCAAAGGACCACTGATGACTGATCCTTTCTCAAAATCAACACGCATAACAAGTGAACCGGTAGCTTCTGTGGGCGGAGGATCAGTAGTTGCGTCCTGATTTGAAACAGCGGGGCGAGTAAATTCATTGTACAGAGGATCAACCGCTGCGTCCTTATTTGAAGCAACGAGACGTCAGATGCTGTCATTTTATTTGAGATCTTAGAGGTCGGCAACCTAGCAGTGCATTCCGTCGAGCACCCTTGGAGTAGAGAAATTATTCATTCCAAATGTCTGGCAATGCTTGCATAAACGGGGGGGGGGCACGCAGAGAATAAACGGATCGTGTGCTCTCGGCCAGCGTGACTCACGAACTGCAGTTGCTTAGGGAACTCACCCCTAGCCGCAAACCCCAGCTGATCAGCTTCCCTTGTGAGCTTGTTGATGCCCAGGAGATTCAATAATTGCCCAAAATAGGAAGCCACACAACTTTTTCTCTCTGTTGGTCCGGATCCCCACGTGCTGAGCATGCTCGGCTTGTTTGTAATAAACCGCTTGAGAATTTTGAGCTTGTTTATCTACAAGCATAGGATCCCTCCATCAGCACCATCCTCCTTTCTTCCGAAGGAAATGATAAATCAATTAAATCTCATTCTTTTAAGGGCTTGTTTGGTAGGTGGGGGGGCACGCAGAGAATAAATGGATCGTGTGCTCTCGGCCAGCGTGACTCACGAACTGCAGTTGCTTAGGGAACTCACCCCCAGCCACAAACCCCAGCTGATCAGCTTCCCTTGTGAGCTTGTTGATGTCCAGGAGATTCAATAATCGCCCAAAATGGGAAGCCACACAACTTTTTATCTCTGTTGGTCCGGATCCCCACGTGCTGAGCATGCTCGGCTTGTTTGTAATAAACCGCTTGAGAATTTTGAGCTTGTTTATCTACAAGCATAGGATCCCTCCATCAGCACCATCCTCCTTTCTTCCGAAGGAAATGATAAATCAATTAAATCTCATTCTTTTAAGGGCTTGTTTGGTAGGTGGGGGGGGCACGCAGAGAATAAACGGATCGTGTGCTCTCGGCCGGCATGACTCACGAACTGCAGTTGCTTAGGGAACTCGCCCCCAACCGCAAACCCCAGCTGATCAACTTCCCTTGTGAGCTTGTTGATGTCCAGGAGATTCAATAATCGCCCAAAATAGGAAGCCACACAACTTTTTCTCTCTGTTGGTCCGGATCCCCACGTGATGAGCATGCTCAGCTTGTTTGTAATAAACCGCTTGAGAATTTTGAGCTTGTTTATCTACAAGCATAGGATCCCTCCATCAGCACCATCCTCCTTTCTTCTGAAGGAAATGATAAATCAATTAAATCTCATTCTTTTAAGGGCTTGTTTGGTAGGTGGGGGGGGCATGCAGAGAATAAATGGATCGTGTGCTCTCGGCCGGCGTGACTCACGAACTGCATTGCTTAGGGAACTCGCCCCCAGCTGCAAACCCCAGCTGATCAGCTTCCCTTGTGAGCTTGTTGATGTCCAGGAGATTCAATAATCGCCCAAAATAGGAAGCCACACAACTTTTTCTCTCTGTTGGTCTGGATCCCCACGTGCTGAGCATGCTCGGCTTGTTTGTAATAAACCGTTTGAGAATTTTGAGCTTGTTTATCTACAAGCATAGGATCCCTCCATCAGCACCATCCTCCTTTCTTCCGAAGGAAATGATAAATCAATTAAATCTCATTCTTTTAAGGGCTTGTTTGGTAGGTGGGGGGGCACGCAGAGAATAAACGGATCGTGTGCTCTCGGCCAGCGTGACTCACGAACTGCAGTTGCTTAGGGAACTCGCCCCCAGCCGCAAACCCCAGCTGATCAGCTTCCCTTGTGAGCTTGTTGATGTCCAGGAGATTCAATAATCGCCCAAAATAGGAAGCCAGACAACTTTTTCTCTCTGTTGGTCCGGATCCCCACGTACTGAGCATGCTCGGCTTGTTTGTAATAAACCGCTTGAGAATTTTGAGCTTGTTTATCTACAAGCATAGGATCCCTCCATCAGCACCATCCTCCTTTGTTCCGAAGGAAATGATAAATCAATTAAATCTCATTCTTTTAAGGGCTTGTTTGGTAGGTGGGGGGCACGCAGAGAATAAACGGATCGTGTGCTCTCGGCCAGCGTGACTCACGAACTGCAGTTGCTTAGGGAACTCGCCCCCAGCCGCAAACCCCAGCTGATCAGCTTCCCTTGTGAGCTTGTTGATGTCCAGGAGATTCAATAATCGCCCAAAATAGGAAGCCACACAACTTTTTCTCTCTGTTGGTCCGGATCCCCACGTGCTGAGCATGCTCGGCTTGTTTGTAATAAACCGCTTGAGAATTTTGAGCTTGGTTATCTACAAGCATAGGATCCCTCCATCAGCACCATCCTCCTTTATTCCGAAGGAAATGATAAATCAATTGAATCTCATTCTTTTAAGGGCTTGTTTGGTAGGTGGGGGGGGGCACGCAGAGAATAAACGGATCGTGTGCTCTCGGCCAGCGTGACTCACGAACTGCAGTTGCTTAGGGAACTCGCCCCCAGCCACAAACCCCAGCTGATCAGCTTCCCTTGTGAGCTTGTTGATGTCT
Organism: Alisma plantago-aquatica; assembly: GCA_963693085.1. Taxonomy (NCBI): domain Eukaryota; kingdom Viridiplantae; phylum Streptophyta; class Magnoliopsida; order Alismatales; family Alismataceae; genus Alisma; species Alisma plantago-aquatica. Next base: position 152,711,761 of record OY856409.1, on the reverse strand, counting down.
AGGAGATTCAATAATCGCCCAAAATAGGAAGCCACACAACTTTTTCTCTCTGTTGGTCCGGATCCCCACGTGCTGAGCATGCTCGGCTTGTTTGTAATAAACCACTTGAGAATTTTGAGCTTGTTTATCTACAAGCATAGGATCCCTCCATCAGCACCATCCTCCTTTCTTCCGAAGGAAATGATAAATCAATTAAATCTCATTCTTTTAAGGGCTTGTTTGGTAGGTAGACGGCAAGGGAGGGAAAGAGGTTTGAGTTGTTTATTTGGACAAAGTGATAATGTGGGAAGGGAATAGATGTGAATGGATGGGAACAGATTAAGGCTCCGATTAGTTTGTTGTAATTGGTCTGGAAAACTTATGAACAAGAATTCCTAAACCAGGTTTTCATGAGTGGTATAATGTAAGTGTTAGAACTTGAGTTTCGTGATTTTTCTTGAGTTACAGAGTTATTTACAAAATAGATTCCTGAATTCCTTCTTAAAAAGAGCGGATAACGAGTCCAAAACAACTGACAATTTTTTATATAATTATATTTTTATTTTCATAAATGACACATGTAAAATAATTATTACTAAGAATGTTAGGGGTGTAGATATGGTTTATTGTCAAAATTAAGATATGGTTTATTGTCAAAATTATCTACTATTCTACTCTAATAAGCGCCACTACTCGTCTCCGTCCTCTATATTCCGTATAAAAGTTGGACTCCTTTGTTCCCTGATCCTCGTCCCGTCAACATCCAGTTCACAATCCACGACAACCCTAGCATCCAGTTCACAACCCCGACAATCCTATTTCTCTTTTAGGTACGTCTTTTTGATCTGGCTCCATACCAAATCCCCAATTATCGGCCTCGATAAGATTCTGCCTTCACGAAGTATTTAGGCTCCTGCGGTCGATCAGGGGAGATATCTTGTTAAAATTTAAGAGCACAAGAGAAAAAGGATGCTATTTTTTATGGTAAAGCAACATACAGACCGGTTGTGCTGAAAGATCTCAGAAATTATGAGGGCCAGGAATTTGAACTTCAAATTAAGATATCACATTCGGCGTCGCTGCTTGCATTGGCTGCGACTACATCAGTTCTTCTTCCTCCGTAAACATCACTTTTATTTAGCACAGAAATCAGCGACGGCTTCTGCTTTTCCTTGTACATATATTCTACTACAGAAGAGTGTGTTGTCTTCTTTCTCAATAACAAAATTAATGTGCCCATAAGTTTCCCAGAGACGTTCAAGGTATTCTACTCGCATCGTCAAACTGCCAAAGTTGTTAATCAAATTTTCTGCTTAGAGATTCAACGTCACAATGCTTACATCGTCAAACTGTGAAAGTTGTTAATCAAATTTGATCCAGCGGTGCCTTGAAGAAGTCTAGGACAAGGAACAGGTAGCTCCGGCTATAGTTGAATTGACATATTTCGTATTGCGTGCTGATTCATGATGCCGACAAGTATGTTAAGAACGTCTGCGCAAGAAGCCTTTGCATGTGATGCTAGCTCTTTCACGGCTAATCATCACAACTTCAATGTGGAGTCCGTGAGCAAGGTATGCCACGATTTTCTCACTCCGTTATATTTTTTAAAGACACTACCACGGTCAATAATGCTTTTATTTTTCAGGTTGCATGGTCGAACATGAAAAGATGTCATATTGCTGATTGAACAAAAATAAATTGGGGATGTACGAGACTAATGAAGTTGCTTCACTTGTCTCAATTGTGTGACCTCCATGGCCTTTTGTTGGGCATATGCAGATCCAAGTTTGAGAGTTACTTCAACAGTAATCTCCTGTCTATTATGTTAATGTCTTCCATGGTGTGGTCAGTTTCCTTTAATGAACACTTTCTATGACATTATTGTTTTCTTTTTTGGTGTTGAAGCTGAACGGATTTCACTCACAACAGGCTGAATATCCTCATAAGGGATGAGAGGTTTAGAGAACAACTTATTCTCGTAGGGAGTAGAATTGCTACAGACGTTCTTAATTTCTATGTTGGTATATAACATATGAGAGGTTTAGTGGATAACTTGTTCCCACTGATAGAAGAATTGATGCAAATGTTCATGTTTAATAAGATGGTAAGATGGCAATAACACTCTCACATCACTTTGGCGTGTCTCATTCTGAAATTACGACTCACTTTCCTCAAGTACGTTGTCTAGTAAATCTCATTGCCGGTAGAAGACGATCGTGTTTGATCCCCTGGTGTAGTTCTAAGCTTGGCTTGCACAAGCCACGAGGTAGATGGTGTCTCTAATTTTTTATTAAAAAAAATTCTTGCTTTTGAAATAGTTTCATACTAAAGTTGTATTACTTATACATGGAATCTAAGGAATACACCATTAGTTTTTCATCGTGGACACTAGCCTGTTGAAACTTTTGATTTGATGGTAACAATAATAGATGCTGTCAGTTGAATTTTTGTTATTTTACTTAGTTATGTAACTTGTTAGGTGAAGTGTAAATAGTAGTATCAAATAATATTCCATGAGATTCAACGCTAAGTGTTTATGTCCATTTATTTTACACTTTTCTCATAGTTTTCCAACAAAAATCAAATACCTTAACTGACATGATCGTACAATACTTATTTGCATCGTCAATGACGTTGGAGACCATGTCACTCGACCCAAAAGCTATTAACTTCAACGACAAGCATCATACAAAATACACCAACATAGTCAACAACTTGGTCGAGTGACATGGTCTCCACAATGTGAAGAGACCCTTCTCAGCAGGGTAAGAATAACAAAATTGTTCTTATGAGGTATAAGTTCATCTAACATGTGAGTTTCTATGGTTCGTGATTATGTAACTTCAGTCATGCGAGATATATTTTTCATTAGAATTATTTGTCAGTCGTGCTATGAAATTCGGATTTTAGTATAGGATATTTTGTTGTACCTCCTGAGAATGATCACCATTTCATGGATATCTTTCATTCACTTGTTATTAATTTTTAGGATTGTTATTTTCATGTCCTTCTACCTTCACTTCCAAATTCTGAATTACAGTTAGTGTTGTGCACATCACATTATGTTTTCAAATAAAAATGCACATATTTGATATCACATTTCAAATTAAGAAATGGAATGGTAATGCCTTTAAAATGTTTTATCAAATAGAAAAATCATGATCGTGTTGGTTATGAATATCTACTCTATTACATATTTATTCATATGATCCACATTTATAGTTTTTGTGTATCTTTTCTTATAAGAATTTGGTCTAATATTTTTGCATCTATTCTCTCTACAGATTTGGACAACACATGTATGATTTCTGATTTTTATTTTGAAACCAAACTAGATTTGTGAACGAGTAGTTTCTTTGCATCTTCTTATAGTAAAAATTTATCCAATAAATCCAAGTCTAACCCATATTTTTCTCTAACTTGCATCAACTATATGCCAATTTCAATGATATTTTGAATGCACTTGAATAATATTTCATTAGCCCTATTTTTGCTCAATTTGAGATTTTTTAAATGAACCACTAGTACACTAATGGTCTGTAGGGTCGATTTTTTTAAGCCTATAGCGTCACATTTTAATCGACGCCTAAGTGGCAGTCTCTATAGAATTTTCTCTATAGGGACAATTTTTTAAACCAAAGAAAACTGACCTTAGAAGGTAGTGTCGGGTTGGCACAAAGTAAAACCTGAGGTAATAGTTGCACTGCTGCGTCACTTATATCAAAATAAAATCGACCCATGAGAGGTACAAAAACTGACCTACTGACCCCGACGTCTCAAAGGTTGGTTATATAAAAAAAAATCTGACCCTAGAAGTCTATAAGGTCAGTTATATGTAGAAAACTGACCCAGAAGTGGGTATAAAAGCTAACCTGCTGACCGTAGGGGTCTAAGGTCAATTATATATAAAAAAACCGACCCTAGTGGTCTATAAGAACTGACATGAAGAAACACACCCCTGAGGCTGTAAGGTCGGTTATAATTAAAAAATCCAACTCTAGAGGTCTCTAAGGTCAGTTATAAGCAAAAAACTAACCCAACAGATGTACAAAAAATTGAGCTACTGATCCCGATGTCTCTAAGGTCAGTTATTTATAAAACAAACTGGCCCTAGAGGTCTCTAAGGTCGGACATATGTAAAAACCGACCCAATAGACCAAATAGACCCAAAAAACTGATCCTTGAGGCTATAAGGTCGGGTATTTATAAAAATGACCCTAGAGGTCTACAAGGTCGGTTATATGAAGAAAACCGACCCAACAATGGTACAAAGACTTCGAGTTTTAATTTGCGTTGAGGTTGTTAGGTCAGTTATTTTTAAAAACTGACCCTAGAGGTCTTTAAGGTCAGGAATATATAAAAACTGACCCAATAGACCCAATAATGTTGATCCTAGAGTCTATAAGGTCGAGTATTTTTAAAAAACGTACCCTAGAGGTCTACAAGGTCATTTATATGAAGAAAACCGACCCAACAGTGGTACAAAGACCTGAAGAAATTTGCATTGAGGCTTTTAGGTCGGTTATTTTAAAAAACTGACCCAGTAGGTCTATAAGGTCGGTTATTTTAAAAAACTGACCCTGGAGTTTACATTTTTTTAAAAGAAAAATTCTACAGAACAAATATCTTCAGAACAGAAACCTACATAATAGAAATATGTTTTGTAGAGTTCGAAACCTACAATAGAAAGTAGACTTGAAAATGCAATGATGCAAGCCAGAAATTCATTCCAAAGCCATTTGCTAGGTTTTATGTCCAATCCTTTTTGAATTCATGTATCAATTTCCAAACCGCACACATTCATAACAACAATAATTCACATATTCAGGTGAGACATATTCATACACATAACACATGCTAACATTCACAAAATGATAGATTACAAGTATAAGCTGATATTAAAATTCATGTCAGATACAAAAGTAATTTCGAAAGAGTTTCAAAACTACATGCATAAATGAAGCTATGCATTCAATCCAATGCAATAGTGACTTCATTTTGGAAAGCATCTGACTACTCTTCTCAGAATTCATTTAAATCATCAGGTATGTAAGGCTGAGTTGTAAATATCTACAATAGAAAATGCACATGCCAATATTTTATAAAATGTCTACATCTCACTTGTAAATTTATGATGTTATTCTTTATTACCTGATCTATAGTCTGAAAGTCATATGATGCTCCTTTGACAATAGCTTGCATATATTTCATTACATAGTAGCCACAGCCCAGTCATTATTTGTATGGGACACTACAAATAAAGAATTATACTTAATGTTAGTAAACTACTATAAATAGAGTTGATATAAGACTAAAAGAGTTGGCATTAATACATTACCATAAGAGTTGTACATATAGACTAAGCCGTCAAAGTAGCTACCTTGACATTTTTCAAACTCAATGTCTTTAATTTTGTGGGTATTCATCCTCCACCTTCACAAAAAGCCTTTATACCCCTATCAATTAAATGATTACAATAGTTGTCAAAATAGAAATTCTAAGTAGAAATATCATGTTGAAGCATAACAATTGATGTGGTAGAGACTAAATTTATGCTTACTCTATAGTTGGCAATTTCAGTTTGTGGCCCCTTGTTGCTTTTCCCATTGGGTCAAGATAATAAAAAGTCAACAACTTTGGGAGAACCACCACTAATTCCCAATGTCTAGATCTGAGTAAGAATAAAATAAACATTAAAAATAAACAAATTATATTGAATAATAACACTTACTGGATGTTAAAAGGAATTAGAATAATTTCCTTTCCCACACTAGCAAAATATTTGAATGCAGTAGAGAAGTACTCATTCACATCCTCAATATGTGTCTCCACTTGACTAGTGACTGAAGGAACTAAGAATCCAACATTCATTATATAAACCTTTATGGCCTCGGTATATAAATGGCTGTAAAACATTTGTAATCATTTCATATAGAGAAATAAGTAAAAAATGTGTATTGGAATTTTCTATATTGATGGATACTTACCTTATCCATGATTCAAATATCAAAGTATTTAGCCAATTATATCAGAACAACTCTATAATATCATCAAGAAAAATATAATTCTCAACGTCCCTCCCGGTTGCATCTTCTATTAAATTGACCAACATATATGATCCCGAGTTTTGGTTGGCTAAATATTGACACAAGCATTTACATTTACTTCCCAATTCGTTAAATGTGGATTCTAGAATGAAAGATGGCTTGGGTATAGGAGGATGACTAGTAGAATTTTTAATTTTTGGTTTACAAACATGTTAATTAAATTAAATACTTATATTACATGAGTTCATATATGTAGTCCATTATGAAAAACATGGTAGAATTCAAGTATACCTTATCATTGATAACCAAGTGTCTAGGCCAACCCACCATAGCACCCTCTGCTTCTTCAATTGTACTATATTCATGATTATATATGGGTAGTGGTTTGTCCCCCATTCCATCATACACAAGATGGATGGACACACGACAAATGTCATCAGTAATTGGTTGGCAATGCAATGTACCACCGAGGTTGTATACCTTGCCCGCTGCCACAACATTATATTCTGGAACCTTCACTACAAGTTTATGGTTCATACCAACCTAGAATTGAAATAATATAAGTTATATATGAAGTGGTAAACCAAATACCTACTATAACTACATTATATATATCACACCAATAACAAAACATATAGAATAAACTTACTACATATTGTTGTGGTGGGTCATTGGGAATGCTCCCACGACCTTTTATAATTGGATCATAGGCTTGCACCTCATCATCTGAGATACACACAGTTTGAGGAGGTTGGGAAGGTTGACTAGGATGAAATGAAGACATTATTTCTTTTACTTTCTTTGCTACTAATGCTTCAGCCACCTCTTATATAAGACCTCCTGTATGACCTCTTCTAGATTGTGAAGAGCCATGCACATTTATGGCCCATCTTTCCTTTTGGGCCTCGTGAATAGCCTGATCATTTAAAATGAGGTATTGCAATTTAGACTTGACAAACATATATATATATATATATTAATTATATAAAAATATTCATACAATACATCACAATATTTATTACCTAAAACTCTTCCGATTTCCTAGATGCAACAAATCTTTCCCACACCTTAAGATCTATAAAAACATATTGATTGGTTGCTTTCTTCTATTAATTAGGATAATCTATATAATACCTTTTGAGATAGGTCTTAAAAGCCCTCCATCGTACACCACAATGTTGTATCACTTTTTTCTTGTAATCTTTTTCATTTAGATGAAAAACATCCTATACATATAAAAGAAGAAATAATGTTATTTCAAAAAGGATATGTCTTTCCAAGCAAACTAAATTAGAATCAATAAACAAAAAACATATTAATATATTATCATTTCAACTCACAGATATATCTTTCCATGGGAAGTCTTTCAAGGCAATGGAAACATCATGCTAATTTTCTATATCTATTGCCACCTTACTGCACGCAGTTGCCCCTATGTAATGCTTGAAAGAACTAGCATGTTCCCCAATAGGTGCTCCTGTGACATCAAACTGGATTGGCAATTTCTCCCCTTTGGACCTGAGCTCTTACAACCTACACATCAGTGTGGGACCTCTACATTTCTTAGCATCACCACTACCATCCTCATGGTGCTCATGCTCAGAATGTTCATCTTCACTTGCCATTTTAGAACAACATGCAAGTATACATGATAAAAGAAACATAAGTGATAATAAAAGTACAGGTGGTGATATGATGTATATTTAAAAGATTATGTGCTTGAATGATAATAAAATGTATAATTCAAAGAATACATTCCTCTAGTATTGGTTGAGTTGTTAGTCAAGTAAAATTCCTTCCGCATGGTCTTGACGTTTATAGTATTCATTGGTGTTAACTTCAACATTTACACTTGGAAAACCAACTAAGAATGGGCTGGAATCATCATACTTTTCATAGTATTCTTCTTCATTTATAGGATCTACAATAAACTATCTTTTTCCATGAAGAACGACATACCAATTTTTATTTGTCGGGTCATCAATATAGAATACTTGTTTTGCTTGGTCTGCCATGATGAATGGCTCATCTTTCTCACCAATCTTTTCAAAATTCACCAATGTGAAACCCAACTCATCCACTAAAACTCCTTTGTTGTTATCAACCCAATTACATCTAAAAGATAGGAACTCTAAAATTTGTATAGTCCAATTCCCATATGTCCTCAATGATGTCGTAATACGACATCTCATCTTCACGTGGTCTTTTATCTTTGACACTAGCAAAATACAACGAACAAGTTTGAACAGTGACCCCACTATTTTATACTACACTACTTTCATATTGACGATTTGTGTAGTATGAAAATCCGTTTATGTCATGTCCTTCATATGACATGCCATCCATTTTTGGCTTAAAGGCAAGCCATTTTATGTTCTCAGCAACATAATTTGGTGATTCAGATAGTTGATTAAAGACTTTCTCTTCAAACCACCTAATATGTTCAATTATGCTCTCTTGAAAGCCACATTGAACTGGATTGTGGATGATTTCTCTTGATAAAATCATAATGTTCTGTGATGTAGCTACTAACTTCATCGATGTTGTGTAAAATATACAAATGTGCTTGTTCTCACAAATCACAACTAATTCCTTTCACTCGTGCCCCCAAAGTTCCTTTGTCATAATAAGATTTACTGTGATGGTTATTTTTTTGATCTCTAGAAGTTTCATTGCAATTCTAAAAATCATTGCAAAAGTCCATCACCTCCCTAGCCACATAACCCTCAATAATACTCCTTTCAGGATGATAATGATTCCGAACATCACCTTTAAAAACACTCATATAGCTTTCAAATGGATACATCCAGTATAAGAAAATTGGACCCAACATCTTCACCTCCCTTGTTATATGTACTATATGATGAACCATTATATCAAAAAATGAAGGAGGAAAGTACATTTCAAGCTGACACATGGTAACAATTACATCTTTTTGTAATTTATCGAGAGTATCTAGATGTATCACTTTATTGCATATTTCATTGAAGAAGAAACATAGTCTTGTGATTGCAAACCTTACATGCTTTGGTAATATAGATCGAATAGCAGAGGTAAAATTTGTTGCATTAAGGTGTGACAATCATGAGATTTGAGACCTATCAACTTTAGATCCTTCTTTGATACCAATATATGAATATTAGAAGAGTATCTTTGTGGAACCTTAATATTATACAAGCACTCACAGAAAGTCTTTTTTTCCTTCTTTGACAAAGTGTAACAAGATGGTGGTAAATATGTGCAGTGACCCCTGATCTCCATTGATAATTCTTTTCTTATACCCATTAATTCTAAATCTTTTCTAGATTTGATGCCGTCTTTAGTCTTTCCTGGTATATTCAATAGTGTACCAATGATGCTATAACAAACATTTTTTTCAACATGCATGACATCAATGTAGTGTCTAATTGACAAAAATCTCCAATAAGGAAGATCCCAGAATATTGACCTCTTCTTGTATAGAGATTTTCCACATGCAAGAGTATGACTAATTAAACTCTTTCCAAATTCATTAACAATATCTTTCACCTTGTCATATACAACATTTTTTGGTATAAGTTTAGGAGCACTTCGTTCCTCAGTTGATCCATTAAAGATTTTGTGTTGCCTTCGATAAGGATGCACTAGTGGGAGAAATCTGCGATGACCAAGATATACGATTTTACCACCATGTTTCAGTCGAATTAAATCAGTATTTTTCTCACAAATAGGACATGCTTTGTATCCTTTTATGCTATATCTAGACAAATTTCCATAAGCTGGAAAGTCATTAATCATGCAAAACAACATAGCACGCAAAGTAAAGATCTCTTTGCATGAAGCATCATATGTCATATAACCTTCTTCCCATAGTTTCATTAGGTCATCAATTAGAGGTTGAAGGTAAACATCAATGCCATTTCCATGTTTCTTGGGCCCTGATATCAATATTGACAACATGACATACTTATGTTTCATACACAACCAGGGAGGAAGATTGTATATAACAATCATAATAGGTTAAGTGCTATGTTGGCTGCTTACTGTACCATAAGGATTCAATCCATCTGTACAGAGTCCAAGTCTTAAGTTCCTTGTTTCTTTACAAAATTGAGGGTATAATAAATCAATTTTCTTCCATTGTGGTGAATCAGATGCATGTCGTAGGATGCCATCATCATTGGCCTTTAACTCCCCATGCCAAGACAAATTTTGTGCATCTTCTATAATAGCAAATAAGCGTTGAAATCATGGTATTATTGGTAGATACCACATCACCTTCGCAGGAGAGCCATTTTTAGCCTTAGATGAATTTGTGGTCTTGTACCTTGACGCACCACATTTTGGAAAATTTATCTAATTACTATAGTCCTTCTGAAATAACACACAATCATTTGGACATGCATAAATCTTCTTAGCCTCCATTCCCATTGGGCACATTATTTTCTTTGCTTGATATGTTGAAATTGGAAGCTCATTGCCTCCAGGAAGAATTTTCTTTAACAAAGATAACAATGAAGTGAAACTCTTATCGCTCCACTGATTTTGAGCTTTAAGAGTATATAATCGCATCACAACACTCAACCTAGTGAACTTAGTACAACCCTTATATAATGGTCTTTCAGCATCATGAACAATGTTTGCAAATAAAGAAGTTGGATCAATGACATTGTCCCAACAACTACGTAGCATCTCATCAACCATATCATCCTCAATCGAGTCATTCTGAATCAGTTCATCATTGACATTATCATCATTATCTATATCTTCTATGCCACAACTATTAGTATCGACATTTTCTGATCCATACTTAAATTTCTCTCCATGCCAGTACCATTCATTATAACCTTGTATGATCCCGTTGCATATGACATGATTCTTAATTTCCTCAACAATATCAACTTTCAAATTATTACCACAATTTCTACATGGACAATAGAACCTATATGTACGTAGTTGTAACATACCAAAACTTTGACATATTCTCTTTTTTGCCCTTTCCCAATATTTTCCTATCATTTCTATACTTTTTGGCCTTGATGCTTAAATTATGGAATTTATAGTGGTTTAGTGAACATTTATTCCTAATTGTACCAATATAAGGGTTTATGCACAAATACCACAATGAAAGCTTAATTACAATAATTAAGTGCTCTAAACCTTAATCTAACTTTTTGATTTTATTTGAAAACATAAAATGAACCTATGTTTCAAATTTGGTTCGATTTGGATGTTGTGTGTACATGTTATGGATGCAATTTACCCATTTGGGAGGTTTTCTTTGCAAACAATAACCTGAATTTTAATACATAGATATTACCTTACCATTCTCGAGATTTTGAACCATGGGGCACCTGGTTGCACCTTGGTTTGAAGGTGTTTCTCTCTGAGGACATTATAGGGATTACCCTCTTTATAAATGTGCTTATCTTTAAAAGCTATCAACCAATGGGGTTATTTCTTTGTTTGAAGGATGGTGGGGATGGCCTAGAAGGCTCCAGAGGCTTTTAGGACCAACCTTTGATATACAATAACAGTCTATGAACTGTCCTCTTGCATGGACATGAAGCCCTAGCCTAAGGACACATGGAAAGTCCCATAGACACCTCATACTTGCCCCCTTCTTTATAAAGCCATGCCTACCCCTTCTCACTTCCCAATCTAAGAAGCAATCCTATCCTTCTCTTTCCCCCATCTTATAGCAACATCCCTTGTATGTTTAGCCACAAAGTTGTTGTCCAAAAGTATAAGAGGGTGCCTACCTTGGTGAAAAAAGCTCCTAGGGTTTCGAATTTCTCTATTTAGGATTTCTTAAGCTCCTCCTTGGTGATTTTGACCAAATCTAGTAAGAATCCTCCTTTCCTTCCCTATTTTCATGCTGTTAGTATTCCTCCCACCTTCTTATAGGTTGGAACCATGCCTTCCATGGTAAAACTCCACCTAGAACCCTAAAACATCTCATCTCCATGCTCTTTTGCTAGGGTTTGCACCTCTAAAGTGGAGAAGGTGATCTTTGCTCGAGAAAGGAGCTTGACTTGGAGCAACCAAACCTTCTAATCTCGAGATCCTTTCTATTTGGACCTTCTTACCTTCCTAGAGGAAAGTTTTTTTAACCCCCTTCTCATATATTGCTTAGTACATGCTTAAAACCCATGCTTCTATGTTTAAAATCAACGATTTCCATCTCTTTTTACCATGTTCTACTAGGGTTTTCGTTTCTTGCGATTTTACCTTCTCTAGAAGCTCTAGTTTGGTTACCTATGCAACTTCAAACCTGATCTTGGGTTGAATGGTGTTTTCACCCTCTCCCTCTCTCTTCAATTATCTCGATCGTTTTAATGATGTGGCAATTTCCTATTAGTCAGTATTGAAAAATTCATATCTTCTAATCCGCTTATCCAAATTTGAAGTCTATTCTTTATTTTAAAGCTTTCTTACATGGGTTTAGTCATCTGGCCCATGAGAGGCCCATTAACTTCATTATGCATCCAATTAAGTTATTTATCATCTTATTAACACCAAATGAGTTATGTGATACATTATATTACATTATTCACACATTAGATTATTAAGATCACTTATAACCTTAACCTTATTTGGTCAAATCCAAAAGGTCAAACTTCTAGAGTAGGGTTCAAGATCTGATATGTTACAACACTCCACCCCTTGATAGGATTTCATAATCGAAATCTATAGAAAACATCAACATCTAACTACTCTCCACACTTAAAAGGGTTCAACTTAACAAGTCCAACTAAACATTTTTTTAGAGCTACCCAAATCTCTTAGTTGTGAAATTTTTAGAGATTTATGTTTCTCATGTATCCAACTATCAACTCACCATCTAGGGTTGAGTTTTAGGTCCTCATGTCTCTAGCCTATCAACCCTACATGAACATCCAAAAGTCATAGGGTAGGTCAACTACACAATTATATCATTACTAATCAAAGAACTAGGGTTAGATTCTATTCAAACTATAATTTCTCTTCATTGTGACTTAGTTCAAGAAAACTTTGATAAATCAAAGAAAACTTTTGTACATATAGTAGTATAATTGAAAATAATTTTTGGCAATGAAAACTTTTTGAGATGAAACAAAATGTTGATCCAAAATCAATTGCGGAAACCAAGTCACAATATTTCCATATGACTATTTTCTCATAACCTAATCTTGACCTCAAACCAAACCTTATTGCATAAAAGATCATCATAGATCAAATCTAGGGTCACATCACACTTAGAGCTATCTAGAAAAGTCAAGGGTTCTATAGGGAGACAAAATTGAAATAGTCGATTCTGACTACCATGGGCTCTAATACCATGCTGTAAAGAAGTGAAAACACCTCCTTACTAAAAATTTGAACAATAAAACCTCCAGTCCAAACATACTCATAAGGTATGAAGGAGTGGGTGTAAAATTTTCAAATCTTTATAAAATGGTAACAAAAGACCAAAGTATAGCAGTAGAATAAAAACATGACTATATTCAATTATATACAGGGGAACATCTTAAACTTACATCATAATGATCCATGTAGAGGAAATCTAAACTACCTCAAGATTGTCTCCAAGATTTAACTTCACTATCTAAGTCCAGGTCATCAAGCCTTGTCATCCAAGTCCTCCACCTAGGGTTAGAAGCATACCCCAACAAAAGAGAAGGAAAGGAAACATCAGCAAAAGATGGTATGTGCATACTAAAAAGGAAATTGAGCAATTTAAAAAGAATAAGGGACATCAAAATAAAAGGCTTCCCATGCAAGATATAAGTACCACCCAAACGGGTATCAAGAGAAAATATCACAACAAAAGGGATACTTGCCATAAAACAAAACCATAAAGAATGTGCAATACTGGCACATAAAGAGAGTAGGGCACACAACCCCCATCAACATCAATAACCCGCATGCATGTAAGATAAGAATGGCCCTAGAACAATATAAATAACATTGGCAGTCAAGAATCACACATCTTGAACCTGGTGGGACATGGGTCAAGAATAACACATCCTGCCCTGGCATGGGGAATCACACATCCACCGCCCAAATATATATAACATGGGCCAGGAATCACACATCCTGCCAGGGTATGGGGAATCACACATCCTCCATCCCAAAGATATCAGAATGTTGCCATGTTGCATAATGAGACAAAACCAATGTAATTACACTACTCTAGTGCTACTTAATCACATATCATGTTAAATGTAGAGGCAAGTAGAGAAGTATAGTTAGATTTATATAATGTTGCCATCACACAATGGACAACACAAACATATAAACAAATCCACTTCAAAGTGGGAAAGAGACATCACATGTCAACCAGTAAGTTCCACATCACAGTGGGCATATCAACAAGTAAACATCCACATCATAGTGGGTATATAATATCAAAAGTCCAACATGCACCAAGGTAGAGTCAAGAGAATATCCATGATCATAAGATCAATAATAAATAAGGTAGTTCACATGAACCATGATATCAAAAGGAAAGATAATATGTAAAGGATATTGTCCATAGGACCATGAGTAATAAGAATATAGGTGATTTCTCAACATAGAATAATAGGGGATGAAAACATACCTCAAATCCAGATTCAAACGTATCCAAAGTCACATCTAGGTCCAAGCCTAGGCATCCAAAGAACCTATTAAACATATATGTGGAATTAGGGTTAGATTTCCAAAATTATTCAAAACCCTAAAAATCACCTTTTTAAACATATGTGAATTAGGTTTCCAAAACCATGCCATATTTTAGTTTAGGTTTTGAGGAGTCCAGAACATATTTTATTATATTTTTCTGACTTACATATTATTAGTTATGATTTTTATAAGTTATTGTCCATTATAGTTAAACCATGAAAAACCACATATTATTAACAACAATTTTAGGCAATAAGATTGGTACCATTGGTTAGCTTAGATTTTGCTAATTTCAAAACATATTTTTCTTTACTTTTCTGAGCTACAGATTATTTATTACCAATTTTGGAAATCTTGTCCAATCAGAAAATCTAGAAAACCCATGTCAGCACCAAAAGCCCAGTTAACAGCCTCATGGCCGACTTTGCCCAATCAAGATGGCCGCTTGGCCGGGACCCACAACCAGCAAAACCATTGCTGAGAACAGAAACATTAGCGATCCAAAGGAAAAACTAGAGAATAAAAAGACAAGATTGTCCCTTGCAGAAAACCAAGAAATGAAGAGAGAGGAGGGTGTCAAGGTCAAACTGACCCCTGACTTCTTCTTCCTGGAACTCACAAAGAACACCGCCGAGGCAGAAGAACACCAGGACATCTCCAGTGAATCAAACAAACTCTGCCCAAGAAAACAAGCCCAACAGTTTCGAACGACCAGTGCAAAGACATTAAGCCAAAAATATAGTTTGATTCGTACCCAAAGCACAGAGTATAACGAAGCAGCAGCTGATCAAACTAGAAGGGGGAAAACCTAAATCGGATCTTCATGAAGAAATTGAAACCAAAAGAAGGTTTCCCATACCTCACGAGCAAGTTACCAAACTTGAGTCTTCAATGCAGTAGTCAAGAACTGGATGACGGACCTGTGGCAATGACCAAGGGCGGCGGCAGCAGGCCAGGGGCGATCAGGTTGGAGGTGAGCAAGAAACAAATTAATGTCAGGGAATGAATCCCTATGATGTGGCGAAGGTCAGTTAACGCTTTGGCAAGGTTTCGGTGGTTCAGGACGGTGAGAAGAGGTGAAGGAGAGGAGAAACAGAGAGGGAACAGGGGAAGAAGGCAGCGCCCATCCACTGCTAGGAAGGGGCAACCACAACCCTACCTTTATAGGGTCATTGGGTTCAGGAAGCAGAAGGAAAGGTGAAGGAGAAGAAAACAGAGGGAAAGGAAGAAGGGAAAGGGAGAGAGACTCGAGCGAAGATCATAGTCGGGACCCTGCACAGAACGGGTCGCGCTGGATTCCTACCAAAGGTGGGAGATGAGCCGAGCACCGTCGATCAAAATCAGAGGGTCCAGATTAAACCTGAAACTTAAGAAAATCAAATTCGTAATCATAACGTGACAAGGAAATCGAGAAAATACTTTGCATTTAAATAATGTTTGATTAACTTTCTTTATTAAGCAAATTGAGGTTCCAAACATTAACTAAATTTAGTATAATTTTGCATAGAGGTAAATTAAGGCATGGAGATTGCGATTATGCACTTCATTTTACCTTTTGGAAACTTTTAATCTGTTAAATAAATCAAAACCTATTTTCTCTTTCCTCCTTCATTAATGACATTAAGATTATCCAAGCTTTATTAAACTTGACCCACAAGTCATATTTAATGTGTTGGATACTAATTTGCAATCAATTTTATATGTTGGAGTTGTTTGAGCATTTATTTTAATATTTTGAAGGTTCTACACACCTTCTCTCTCCTGATTTCACCTTTTAAGCAAATTTTTTTCCAAATTGTATGAAAATTCACCCAAAGGCTATATTTATTAGATAGATCACGAATATAAGGTTATTTTCTTCTTTTGGAGTCATGAATTATATTTATTTATTAATGACACCTTTTATGCAAATTCACTCTCCTAACTTACCATATTATTTTAAGGTAGTCCAAATTAAATGAAAATTGACATGTAGGTTTATTTTAATATGTTGATTACGAATTTGAAGTCTATTCTTTATTTTGAAGCTTTCTTACATGGGTTTAGTCATCTCGCCCATGAGAGACCCATTAACTACATTATGCATCCAATTAAGTTATATATCATCTTATTAACACCAAATGAGTTATATGATGTATTATATTACATTATTCATGCATTAGATTATTAGGATCACTTATAACCTAAACCATTGTTTGGTCAAACCCAAAAGGTCAAACTTCTAGAGTAGGGTTCAAGATCTGGTATGTTACAACACTCCACCCCTTAAAAGGATTTCGTCATCAAAATCTATAGATCAAAACATCAACATCTAACTACTCTCCACCCCTAAAAATGGTTCAACTTAACAAGTCCAACTAAACAATTTTTTTTAGAGATACCCAAATCTCATAGTTGTGAAATTTTTAGAGATTTATATTTGTCATGTATCCAACTATCAAGTCGCGATCTAGGGTTGAGTTTTAGGTCCTCATGTCTCTAGCCTATCAACCCTACATGAACATCCAAAAGTCATAGTGTAGGTCAACTACACCATTATATCATTCCTAGTCATAAAACTAGGGTTAGATTCTATTCAAACTACAGTTTCTCTACATTGTGACTTAGTTCAAGAAAACATTGATAAATCACAGAAAACTTTTGTACATATAGTAGTATAATTGAAAATAATTTTTGGCGATGAAAACTTTCTGAGATGAAACAAAATGTGGATCCCAAATCAATTGCAGAAACCAAGTCACAATATTTCCATATGAATATTTCCTCATAACCTATTCTTGACCTCAAACCAAACCTTATTGCATAAAAGATCATCATAGATCAAATCTAGGGTCAATATCACACTTAGAGCTATCTAGAAAAGTCAAGGGTTCTATAGGGAGACAAAATTGAAATAGTCGATTCCAACTACCAATGGCTCTGATACCATGCTATGAAGAAGTGACAACACCTCCTTACCAAAAATTTGAACAATAAAACCTCCAACCCAAACATAGTCAGAAGGTATGATGGAGTGGGTGTAAAATTTTCAAATCTTTATATAATGGTAACAAAAGACCAAAGTATAGAAGTGGAATAACTACATGACTATATTCAATTATATATAGGGGAACATCTTAAACTTACATCATAAGGATCCATGCGGAGGAAATCTAAACTACCTCAAGATTGTCTCCAAGCTTTAACTTCACTATCTAAGTCCAAGTCATCAAGCCTTGTCATCCAAGTCCTCCACCTAGGGTTGGAAGCATACCCCGACAAAAGAGAAGAAAAAGAAACATTAGCAAAAGCTGGTATGTGCATACTAAAAAGGAAATTGAGCAATTTATAAAGAATAAGGGACATCAAAATAAAAGGCTTCCCATGCAAGAGATAAGTACCACCCAAAAGGGTATCAACAGAAAAGATCACAACAAAAGGGATACTTGCCATAAAACAAAACCATAAAGAATGTGCAATACTAGCACATAAAGAGAGTAGCGCACACACCCCACCATCAACATCAATAACCTGCATGCATGTGAGATAATCATGGCCCTAAACAATATAAATAACAATGGCGGTCAAGAATCACACGTCTTGAACGTGGTGGGACATGGGTCAAGAATCACACATCCTGCCGTGGCATGGGGAATCACAAATCCACCACCCAAATATATATAACATGGGCCAAGAATCACACATCCTGCCCAGGTATGGGGAATCACACATCCTCCATCCCAAAAATATCACAATGTTGCCATGTTGCATAATGAGACAAAACCAATGTAATTACACTACTCTAGTGCTACTAAATCACATAGCATGTTAAATGTAGCGGCAAGTAGAGAAGTATAGTAAGATTTATACCATGTTGCCATCACACAATGTACAACACAAACATATAAACAAATCCACTTCGAAGTGGGAAAGAGACATCACATGTCTACCAGTAACTTCCACATCACAATGGGCATATCAACAAGTAAACATCCACATCATAGTCGGTATATAATATCAAAAGTCCAACATGCACCAAGGTAGAGTCAAGAGAATATCCATGATCATATGATCAATAATAAATAAGGTAGTTCACATGAACCATGATATCAAAAGGAAAGATAATGTGTAAAGGCTATTGTCCATGGGACTAAGAGTAATAAGAATATAGGTGATTGCTCAACATAGAATAATAGGGGATGTAAACATACCTCAACTCCAGATTCAAATGATCCAAAGTCACATCTAGGTCCAACCCTAGGCATACAAAGAATCTATTAAACATATATGTGGAATTAGGGTTAGGTTTCCATTAATTTTTCAAAACCCTAAAAATCACCTTTTTAAACATAGGTGAATTAGGTTTCCAAAACCATGCCATATCTTAGTTTAGGTTTTGAGGAGTCCAGAACATATTTTATTATATTTTTTTGACTTACAAATTATTAGTTATGATTTTTATAAGTTATTATCCATTATAATTAAACCATAAAAAACCACATATTATTAACATTAGATTTAGGCAATAAGATTGGTACCATTGGTTATCTTAGATTTTTCTGATTTCAAAACATATTTTTCTTTAGTTTGCTGAGCTACAGATTATTTATTACCAATTTTGGAAATCTTATCCAATCAGAAAATCCCAAAAACCCATGTCAAAAGCCAAAAGCCCAGTCAACAGCCTCATGGCCGACTTGGCCCAATCAAGATGGCCGCTTGGCCGGGACCCACAACCAGCAAAACCATTGCTGAGAATAGAAACACTCGCGAGCCAAAGGAAAAACCAGAGAATAAAAAGACCAGATTGTCCCTGGCAGAAAATCAAGAAATGAAGAGAGAGGATGGTGTAATGGTCAAACCGACCCTTGACTTCTTCTTTCTGGAACTCATGAAGAACACCGCCGAGGTAGACGAACACCAGGACATTTCCAGTGAATCAAACAACCTCTGCCCAAGAACAAAAGCCCAGCGGTTTCGGAAGACCAGCGTAAAGACATTAAGTCAAAAATCTAGTTTGATTCGTACCCAAAGCACGGAGTATAACAAAGCAACAACTGACCAAACTAGAAGGGGGAAAACCAAAATCGGACCTTCATGAAGCAATTGAAACCAAAAGAAGGTTTCCCACACCTCACGAGCAAGTTACCAAACTTGAGTCTTCAATGCAGTAGTTAGGAACTGGATGACGGACCTGTGGTGGTGACCAAGGCCGGCGATAGTAGGCTGGTTCAGGGGCGATCAACTTGGAGGTGTGTGAGAAGAAATTAATGCTAGGGAACGAATCCCTATGCCATGGTGAATGTCAGGGAACCCTTTGGCAAGGGTCCGGTGGTTCAGGACGGTGAGAAGAGGTGAAGGAGAGGAGAAATAGAGAGGGAACATGGGAAGAAGGCAGCACCCAGCCACTGCTGGGAAGGGGCAACCACAACCCTACCTTTATATAGTCATTGGGTTCGGGAAGCAGAAGGAAAGGTGAAGGAGAAGAAAACAGAGGGAAAGGAAGAAGGGAAAGGGAGAGAGACCCGAGAGAAGATCGCAGTCGGGACCCTACACAGAACGGGTCGCGCTGGACTCCTACCAATGGTGGGAGATGAGAAGAGTGCCGCCGATCAAAAATCAAAGGGTCCATATTAAACCCAAAACGTAAGAAAATCAAATTCTGAATCATAGCGTGACAAGGAAATTGAGAAAATACTTTTCATTTAAATAATGTTTGATTAACTTTCTTTATTAAGAAAATTGAGGGTCCAAACATTAACTAATCGAGAGGCCCATTAACTACATTATGCATCCAATTAAGTTATTTATCATCTTATTAACACCAAATGAGTTATATGATGTATTATATGACATTATTCATGCATTAGATTATTAGGATCACTTATAACCTTAACCTTGTTTGGTGAAACCCAAAAGATCAAACTTCTAGAGTAGGGTTCAAGATCTGGTATGTTACAAGGTGACTGGGAATGTCTTATTCTCCCCTCACCTATAGGTTAGAGGTCCGATAGGTGCCTCACCCCTACTTAGTTAGGTAGACATAATTATCTTACATGCAAATCCTTTTTAATATAATTGTTAATGACAAATTTCTTTTGA
This sequence comes from Alisma plantago-aquatica, assembly GCA_963693085.1. Lineage (NCBI taxonomy): Eukaryota > Viridiplantae > Streptophyta > Magnoliopsida > Alismatales > Alismataceae > Alisma > Alisma plantago-aquatica. The sequence continues at coordinate 152,691,029 of OY856409.1, read as the reverse complement.
ATATAGCCTCATACTCTTGTTCTGTTCATCTTATGATGAAATTTTGGCCTTTACTTTCATGTTATTTCCTTATCTTTTGTTCTTGTTCATTATTTGACACATACCTTGTATTTCTCTCTCTTGTTGGGTGATTTCCCAACCACCCAGGTTTAGATCAAGGTGTTGAACATGACCAAGGAGAACATAGCTTCCAACATGGACCGAGCTTTTGGAGATGTTACTTGGAGACAAATTTGAAGTAGTTTAGACTTTCCTCTATCTAGATCCTGATTGTGTGTCTTGATGTAAACCCTAATGGGAGAATTTGATGTATTTTTGTAAACCTTTTATCAAAATTGAATATAGTCAATTATTTTTTGTTCCACTGCTTTCTAATGGTCTTTTGTATACCAATGTTTAATAAATTTGGATAATTTATGCCCATTCCATCATACCTCTGAGAGTGTTTGAAATGGATGTCAATTCTTCAAATTTTTTGTAAAGGGGTGATTTCACTCTGTTATAGTAGTTTCCTATGTTCCTCAACAAATCTGATAAATTCATCAAGGCCTTTGGCAAACTCTGGACTGCAATGGTTCTTGATATACATCCAACTTCGATCCATTTTCTAGATCACATTAAAATTAATAATAAAACTAAGCATTTAATATTGATACTATGAGCTGTAAGTTTTTATTGATAGGAAGTTCATTACTTTTATACTAAAGTGTACCACATATCCCATTTTTTAATATTTAATCTCACTAGTAACTGTATAATGTATGTTTAGTTTTGAAGAAAATTTTAGTAGCATTTCCCCTATGTTCTCCAAGTACACCGATGTAAATGAAAAATAACCACTCACATATGTACCTAGAGAACAAATGAGGAAATCCTACTAAAATTTTCTTTAAAACTAAACATACATTATACAATTAAATCCTAAGTGAGATTAAATATCCAGAAATAGTCCCAGACCGGGGTCTATCCAAAATTTACTCCTAATGAGTAAATTTTGAATGGGTTTCTATGTTGATATATAAATGTATTATTTTCATATTTATATATTAAGTTAAACATCATGCATCGATGATCTCATCTATAAACCCTAAAGTGTCAATTTGGGAGTACACATATCTACTCATATTTCTAGAATATATACAATGATTACTGTGGGCTCTGATCTCCAAAACCCGAGATAAACACATAACTTCGAATTAAACTTAGCGGAAGCAATCGATTAACAGCGAAATACCAAAAATCAGCGGAAATTAAAACTTTTTGAGATAAAGCATTGAAACCATAAAACTTCATTCATGAAAGGAGATAAACTGTTTACATCTCTGTCAAATTACTTCTTGAGTAATTATACACATCATGATTCAAAATCTCAAGAATCGTAACAAAACTCAGACCATCAACTCCAAGACCTGAGAGTACAGAGGACACATAGGACTGACTCTATTTACACCACATAGCAGGCTGAATCTCCACCTGAGATTTACTGCTGCTCTTGGTGCTGCTGCTGCTGGGACTGGTCACCTGTAGATCGATTCCTCCGTCTTCGACAACCACCTAAAAAGTTGAAGTCTACGGGGTGAGACAATTTAAATAATTGTCCCAGCGGGAATTATAACTCTCCACTAGAAGCTTTATAAGGCAAAACAAGGAATAACTTAAGCAGTAAAAGCTTTCAAAGTATTCAACAGTAGTTTTGGTAGTAAGCAAGAGTTCAACATTTATGAAACATGAAGAACATATGCACTATACAGTGTAACATCAATCAATTAACTCGTAGTTATCTCTAACAGGTATACTACGCTATAGATTATGTTTTTAAAACATTATTATAATGCCCTGCGGAGATGAGGTATACCACTCATACTCCAACCGATCACTGTTACGTGCCTCGATATCATACTAGGTCATTGAAAGAGCCGGATTCTCACGACCTTCACATTCCTCAGTCAGTAAGAGGATTACTTGTAGGACATCTTGTGTCTCTGCTACTATAGCTTACCAGGGTAATCTGGTCCTTCACTATTTTAGAGTTACAGTGGCATTCTGTACTCTCTTCGTCATCAGGAGATTTCGTGTTTACCTTCCACTGATACGTGTTGACCTAGGTGTCGCACATTGCCCATATTTTGATAATGACTTAACCATTCCATTCATATGTATCTAACAAATCTATTTGAGATCATTGCAGATATTAGATACAAGAAAAGAATCACTTTTATCTCCATAGCTTCTCTTCCGGCACATGCAAAACATGTGACTTTTAACCGCTTTGTAATATAGCCCTTAGAGGCTTAGAACATTTTATGTAATCACTCATAATCATGTTTTGCATTGTATCTAAGATGGATAAAATGATTGGGTCTAAAAAATCCATCGTTTGTACAGTTTATGAAAATTCCAAAATACCCTTAACAGGGATTTTGTCGGCCGAATTACAAACTCGGCCGATCCATGTATTGTGGAATTTTCTGGGCTGTCGGCCGAGTTTCCAACTCAGCCGATCCCTGTTCGGTCGAGTTTCAATGATAGGAAACTCGGCCGATCCACTGGTCAGTCAAGACTGAAGGTCGACTGATCGGTCGAGTTTCCCCATGGAAACTCGGCCGACAGTCTGCCTCTCAGACTTGTCGCCTAGTGTGTCGGCCGAGTTGCCTTTAATGAAACTCGGCCGATCGAACTGTACTGGAATGCAGAAAAAGCAATTCCAACCGTTGGAGGAGTTGGTGGGACTCAAAATAGATCCGTTGCAAGTTGTAAAACGGCTAGTTTGTGCCACTTAACTCACCCAACCTCAAAGGGACACCCTCAACTATAAATAGGACCTCTAGGACTTCATTCCAAGGTTGCTCATTCACATATGCTTGGTCCTAGCCTTAGTTGAGTGGTTTCTAATCCTTTGAGCCCCTTTCTCTCTCTACCTTCAAAGCAAATTCGTGAGTATGAGTGAGTTAGGATCCCATGTATGAGAGCTATCATTTGTAATCTTGTAAAGCTCTCCTTTCCACTTCTCCCATCTCCATTCTCTATGAAGATTGATTGAAGCTTCTTCTCCGAGTGAAAGAGAAGAAGGTTGCTGTTCTTCCCCAAGTGAAGGAGAAGAAGGCTAGCTGCTCCAGGCCTCCGAGTGAAGGAGGAAGGTGCTAAAGCTCTCCAAGTGAAGGAGAGGTGCAAGGCAAAGCTCAAGCAAGATGGGTAATTCCTGCAAGGCCGAAGACTAGAGCAAGAGTAGGTAAGTCCTTTGAAGAAGGCTGAAGACTACTTGCTTGGTGGGTAAGTCCTTGGTGAGGTAGAAGATCTTGGCTTGATATATAAGTCCTTGGATGGTTGGTAGTTGTAGCTTGTAATCTTATTGTGTGATATATATAAGAGAACCAAGTTACAAATCCTAGAGCCTAACCAACTCTAGGTAGTGGACTGACATCGCTCCTAAGTTTAGGACATGGAACCACTCTAAACCACCTGTCCAAGTGCATGATTTCCTTGTCTCTTATCCTTGCTTTGTATGCTAGTTTAGGACATCAAATTGCTGTTTTGAATTGTGTTCTGCACTTAATATAATTTGGTGGTCTAATCACTTTTGTGAAGTTTGTGAAGCTCTATTCAACCCCCCCTTCTAGAGCCCATTGATCCAACAAGTGGTATCAGAGCAGGTCTTCTCCAAGCTACTTCAACAAGTAGGAGAAGATGGGCGATTCAGCTCTTGGGTCACTCAATCTTGAAGGAAGCTTCTCCATGAGACCCCCGGTCTTCGACGGCACAAACTTCCTATATTGGAAGAGAAGGATGCAATTCTACATCCAAGGTGTGAGCTACGAGATGTGGAAGATAGTCCATCTCAAGTATGAAGAGCCAAAGGGGGACATCATCATGTGGACGGAAGACGAGATGAAGCGTGCTCAACTCAATGCTAAAGCCATTAGCATCATCTACGCCGCCCTCTCTCCATCGGAGTTCAACCGCATCTCTTCATGGGACACGGCTCATGAGATTTGGCACAAGCTATGTGTCACATATGAAGGGACGGAGCAAGTCAAGGAGGCCAAAATCTATATGCTTGGTGGCCTACTTGAGAATTTCAAGATGGGGAAGAATGAAAGAGTTGCGGACATGTACACAAGGCTAAACGTCATCCTCAACAGTCTTGCAGCCCTTGGGAGTGTCATGGATAGAGGTACCATCAATGCAAAGATCTTGAGATCTCTTCCAAAGAGATGGGAGCCGAAGGTCACTTCAATTGAAGAAGTCTACAAGCTGAGCGAGTTGTCAACCGAGGAGCTGGTTGGTAATCTCCAAGCACATGAACCAAGGCTCGACAAGCAAGAGGAAGAGGAGAAAAGAGAAGAGAAGGAGTCCAAGAAGATGAAGGACACAGCCTTCAAAGCTCAAGTTGAAGAAATGATGCGGCAACAACAACTTGCCATGAAGTCTCCCTGCCCTTCCTCAAGCGAAGATGAAGGTGCAAATGATCATGAAGCCAACTATTCAAAAGGAAGACACTTCAAGGGCAAGCCATCATCCTCCACTCCTAGATGCTACGAGTGTGGTCAAAAGGGCCACTACAAGAATGACTGCCCAAAAGCCAAGAAGGGCTATCATAAGAGCAGCCACAAGAAGGATGACAAATACAAAAGAGAAGCCAAGTACAAGAAGAAGAACAAGAAGGAGAGAAGACCCAAAGATGCAGCTCATGCGGCATGGGAGGAGTCCTCTACTTCAAGTTCCTCAAGCTCCGAGGATGGTGAATGTCACCTTCCACTTATGGCTTCTACTAGTGAAGAAGTAATTGAGGTCACAAAGAAATGGATTGTTGATAGTGGCTGCTCTAAGCACATGACTGGAGAAATCAGCCATTTCAACAAAATCGTGAAGAAGAAAGGAGGATCGGTAACCTTTGGGGACAACAAAAAGGGTAAGGTTATAGGTGAGGGTGATGTAGGTAATGATTTGTGCATTAAAAATGTTTTGCTTGTTGATGGTCTACATCACAACTTGATTAGTGTGAGCCAATTATGTGATAATGGTTATCTTGTGCTCTTTACTTCCTTAGAATGCTTGCTTCTAGATTCCCTGTCCTATAATGTCATATATAAGGGAACTAGAAATGGTAATCTATATGTGATAGTTCTTGATGCTTTAAAGCCCATACTAAATAGATGCTTAGTCGTGGATAAAAACGATCTTTCGCTTTGGCATCGACGTTTGGGTCATGTGAACTTGCATCAAATGAAGAAACTAGACAAAAAGGACTTGGTTCGAGGACTTCCTAAATTGGATTTTGAAAAGGATGAGGAATGTCAACCTTGTACACAAGGGAAACAAACCAAATCCTCTTTCAAGTCCAAAGGGGTCATGAGTACCAAGAGAGTTCTAGAGCTTCTTCATATTGATCTCTTCGGACCTATGAGAACACAAACGCTTCGCGGCTCCAAGTATTGTCTTGTTATTGTCGATGATTTTTCTAGATTTACTTGGACTTTCTTTCTTGTTTCCAAAAGTGACACACTCGATGTTTTCTCGAGCTTTTGTAAACGAGTTGAAAACGAAGCTTCTTGTCATGTTGTTTCCATCCGTAGTGATCATGGGGGAGAGTTTGAAAATGATCTTTTTGAACGTTTTTGTGAAAAATCGGGTTATTCGCACAATTTCTCTTCTCCTCGCACACCCCAACAAAATGGAGTTGTTGAGAGGAAGAATAGATCGCTACAAGAGATGGCTAGGACCATGCTTCTTGAGTATGACACTCCTAAGAAGTTTTGGGCTGAAGCCGTTAGCACCTCATGTTTTGTGCAAAACCGAGTTTTCACTCATCCGACTTTTAAGAAAACCCCCTATGAACTATGGCGTGGTAGGAAGCCGTCAATTGATTTCTTTCATGTGTTTGGATGTCCATGTTTTGTTTTGAACACCAAGGACTCTCTCGACAAGTTTGATCCGAAATCCTACAAGGCTTTCTTCCTAGGCTATAGCACTACTAGCAGGGCTTTTAGAGTGTTTAACATTGAACTATCTAAAATAGAAGAATCTATAAATGTTAAATTTATTGAAACTAACCCTGGTATTGGCAAGCATTTGGGTGATGATGATGTTGCAGATGAAATCATTCCTATCTTAAAAGAGCTCAACATCAAAGACAAAGGCAAGCAGGTTGAAGAAGAAGAAAAGGAAGAAGAAAGGAAGGATCCCACTCCCCGCTTTGCAAAGAATCACCCCAAGGAGTTGATCATTGGCAACCCGTTTGAAAGAGTGAGGACACGAGCTGCACACAACAAAGAACAAGCAGACAGTGCCTTCATCTCTCAACTGGAGCCAAAGAACATCAAGGAGGCCCTTGGTGATGATGAGTGGATCCTTGCCATGCAAGAAGAGCTTGAGTAGTTCGAGAAGAACCGTGTGTGGACCTTAGTGCCAAGACCAAATGATAGAAAGATAATTGGTACCAAATGGGTCTACCGCAACAAGCTTGATGAGCAAGGAAAAGTGGTAAGGAACAAAGCAAGGTTAGTAGCACAAGGTTACAATCAACAAGAAGGTATTGATTTTGATGAAACCTATGCTCCTGTTGCTAGATTAGAATCTATTCGTATGCTACTTGCCTTTGCTAGTTATAAAAATTTCTTGCTTTATCAAATGGATGTTAAAAGTGCGTTTTTGAATGGTACAATCGAGGAGGAAGTATATGTTGCTCAACCTCCGGGCTTTGAAAATGATAAGTTACCTAATCATGTATATTTCTTGCAAAAAGCTCTCTACGGACTCAAACAAGCACCTCGAGCTTGGTATGAGAAACTAAAGAACTTTTTGTTAGATAACGGGTATATCATGGGAAAAGTTGATTGTACTTTGTTTCTAAAACACACTTCTACCCATTTTCTCATAATTCAAATATATGTGGATGATATTATATTTGGCGGAACTGACCTTGATCTTTGCAAAGAGTTTGGTTCTCTTATGCAGAGTGAATTCGAGATGAGTATGATGGGTGAGCTGACCTTCTTCCTCGGCTTCCAAATCAAACAAACCAAGGAGGGTAACTTCATCAACCAAGGCAAATATACACTTGAACTTCTTAAACGCTTTGGGATGGAGAACATGAAGCCAATGGATACACCCATGTCAAACACTACCAAACTTGACAAGGATGAAGAAGGTGAGAAGGTAGATGAGAAGCTCTATAGAGGTATGATCGGAAGTTTACTTTACTTAACTGCCTCTAGACCTGATATAATGTTTAGTGTTGGCTTGTGTGCTCGCTTTCAATCAAGCCCTAGGAAATCACATCTTATTGCTGTCAAGAGGATTTTGAGGTACTTAGCCAAAACTCCAAATTTTGGACTATGGTATCCTAAGTCAAGGGACTTTACTCTTGTAGCATATAGTGATGCTGACTACGCAGGTTGCCTGATTGATAGAAAGTGCACAAGTGGCACTTGCTTCCTCTTGGGACCATGCTTGGTGTCTTGGTTCTCCAAGAAACAGAGCACAGTGGCATTGTCAACTACCGAAGCTGAGTACATTGCAGCCGGAAGTTGTTGTGCCCAGGTCCTATGGATGAAGCAAATGCTCCAAGACTTTAACATTCATTTTGATGCTTCTCCTATTTTCTGTGATAATACTAGTGCAATAAATCTTTCTTATAATCCAATATTGCATAGTAGAGCTAAACACATAGAAGTTCGCTATCATTTTCTCCGTGATCACATTGTCAAAAAGGATATTTATATCACACATGTGGATACGGAAAATCAGTTGGCGGACATTTTCACTAAACCGCTTGGTAGAGAACAATTTAATTTTATTAGATCAAAATTGCTTATAACCTCTCTTGATGATGTTGAATTGCTCTCTAATTAGTTGGTTACATCTTATGTGTGTTGCTCTTGCTTATAAATGCTTTGTTTGCTCAAAATGCTTGTTTTTGATAAAATTTATCTTGTTTCTATCTCTTCTTCGGGCTTTTCTCGCAAATCGGGTTTTAATCGACAAATAGTACCCTATGATGATGGGAATGTGCCTAAATATGCTTAATATACAATCTAGTCCAACCAGAAAAATTGTGTTAGGTCATTTGAGGCTAGGACTAGATTCTAGGTTTTTCCCACATCAGGGTTTTTGTCGGCCGAGTTGGAAACTCGGCCGATCGGTCGGGACAGGGCACCTGTGTGTTCTGTCGGCCGAGTTTCCTCTCCCTGGAACTCGGCCGATCGACGGCAGACGGGTTTTATATATATAGGAATCGGCCGACTTGCTCCCTCTCAACTAGAGCAAAGTCGACCGAACCCTAGCCGCCCAGCTCGACCCTTCCTCCCCTGGTGCTCTCCTCTCTCTCTCCGGCCGTTTTTGCCCCCAAATCGGTTCGTTCGTGTGTCCTTGCTGCTCTTGAGGTGCCGCCTGTTCTCTCTCTCCGCGTGGATCGGCTCCGTTGCCTCGTTCTCCTCTCCCATGAGGTCCCAACGCCGAAAACGTGCTGTTCCTATCCCTTCCCCTGCGGTTCCTCTAGCGCCGAGGTATATGTCGTTTGATAATCTATCTTTTGTTGACAATGCTGCGGTTGCTCGCTACAAAGAGCTCCTTCCTCGCTCTCCCTTTCCTTTTCGAGCTCTTTATCAGCCGCATACCTACCACGCCGACCTTTTCGACGCTTGTAAAATCTTTCGCACACATCATCTTGAAGCCTTTTGTATTGAGGATGCCCGTTTTCATAATCTCAAGTATAGCACCAAAGCCGTCCGTCAATTCTACGCTAACTTGCGGTGGAATTACGACTCTTTGATCCCCTCTTAGGACACCTCAATCGTTTTGACATCCATGATCGCCGGCCAGCCTTTTCATATCACCGAACGATCTTTCAATCTTTATCTCAACGGAGATGTTGGCCCGGCTTCGTGGATTTCCGATTACCCAAATTATTTTGATCTTCTGCACCCCGAGGACATCTATAAGGCAATCGAGGTTGACTTGACTGACATTCATAAGTTTCTCAAGATCCCCGATTTTCCCTATAGAAAGAAGGGCACTTTGCCATCGTCCGCCCTGTCCTCCTCTCGCCGTGTTTTGGCGTTCGTTCTCAGCTGTAATGTCCACCCCAAGAAAAACCAAACGGACATCGCTGAGAACACAGCTATGATGATGTATCTGCTTTTGAACAACCATGGAGTCAAATGGGCCCGGTATATCCTTCACCACATGACCTGTTTTGACTCCGGAAAGAACACAAAGGGCACCCATCTTCCTTATCCTGCCCTAATTTGTGGTCTTTTCCAATCTGCTACTGGTAAATCTCTTTTCACCGACTTTCTCTACCGTCCTGATCGGAAAGGAGTTTATATCAGTGAGACCACTCTTCAGAAGAGTGTCCCTACCTCTGGTGCATCATCTTCTTCTGCACCACCACCACCTCCACCTCCACCATCATCTGATGCTCCACCACCTCCACCCTCCACAGCTGCACCACCTCCTCCTGAGCCATCTTTCCGACCTCCTCCGCAGCCGGCTTTTGCTGACTTCCATGTCTCCAATGAGGCCCTCATGGGGTACCTCATGCATCAGCAAGCCTACAACATGCAGGTCCAGCAACATCACCATCAGGATCTGTGCCACATCATGACATCCATGTCTCTATCTTGCCCGTAGCCCTACCCCACCTACGAGCCCTACCCCGGTGGCGACTACGCTTCTTATGCGTATAGTCAGTTCTACCCACCTCCACCACCCTCTGCTTCCGCTGATCACTCTGCAGGTGGATACACTCACTCTCCTCCGGTTCTGGCGCTCCCAGGTGGCCGTCTGTCTGAGCTTCTGGCCCAGTACTCTTCTTCTGCTCCCCCCATTGAGGTTGCTTATGAGCTACATGCTCTTGGCATGACTTGGGCTGAGCAGAGTGCGCGGTGGCCTGGACGTGCTTTTGGTCCTCCCGACGAGGATATGGCTGATCAGGATGATGCTGACACTGACGCTGATGAGGCTACTGCGATGGATGCCGAAGACGACGATGACGATGCCGATGCTGAAGACGAGGCTACACCAGCTGCTGCTCCTCCTTCCGATGATGGCGATGAGGACTACCAGCCCGACGAGGACATGGAGGCTGCCGTTGATGATGTTGACATAGATTAGTATAGCTTAGAGTAGATGTGTCTAGTTTAGTCTCGGATGACCATGATATATCTTTTTGGACTATGATTGTATTATTTACTTTAGGCACATCATCTGAGTTGTACTATTGCTACTCCATTCGTTCGTGTAGTTTTTGTCTTATGCTTTCTTTTGGAAACACTTTGTATGGTTTATCTTATAGTGTGTTCCATATTTTGATGAATGACAGGTTTCTGATTTCATGCTTTATCTTGATATTTTATCTGTTTCTCTGTGTTTTTGGTTGATTGAGTGTTTGGAGAAGACCTTGCTTTTATGCTCTTCTACCCCCCCTGCCTTTTTGAGATGACAAAGGGGGAGAAAGACCTCAATCATATTGTTTTTATTGCTTGTATGGTTCTTTTCTTGTCTATAAACTGAAATGCATCTAGACTTGCTTAGAATCATATAGTATCTATATATGCTATGTCTGCTTGTGTATTAACTAACTATGCAGGAACGAGTAAGCATGAATTGAGGGGGAGCATTACAAATTGATCATATTTGCATCCCCTTGCAATTCCCTAAAGAAAAGGTATAATTTTCAAATTCTTTTCAATATGTTGAGGAATGGTTTGTCATTGTCAAAAAGGGGGAGAATGTTGACCTAGGTGTCGCACATTGCCCATATTTTGATAATGACTTAACCATTCCATTCATATGTATCTAACAAATCTATTTGAGATCATTGCAGATATTAGATACAAGAAAAGAATCACTTTTATCTCCATAGCTTCTCTTCCGGCACATGCAAAACATGTGACTTTTAACCGCTTTGTAATATAGCCCTTAGAGGCTTAGAACATTTTATGTAATCACTCATAATCATGTTTTGCATTGTATCTAAGATGGATAAAATGATTGGGTCTCAAAAATCCATCGTTTGTACAGTTTATGAAAATTCCAAAATACCCTTAACAGGGATTTTGTCGGCCGAATTACTAACTCGGCCGATCCATGTATTGTGGAATTTTCTGGGCTGTCGGCCGAGTTTCCAACTCAGCCGATCCCTGTTCGGTCGAGTTTCAATGATAGGAAACTCGGCCGATCCACTGGTCAGTCAAGACTGAAGGTCGACTGATCGGTCGAGTTTCCCCATGGAAACTCGGCCGACAGTCTGCCTCTCAGACTTGTCGCCTAGTGTGTCGGCCGAGTTGCCTTTAATGAAACTCGGCCGATCGAACTGTACTGGAATGCAGAAAAAGCAATTCCAACCGTTGGAGGAGTTGGTGGGACTCAAAATAGATCCGTTGCAAGTTGTAAAATGGCTAGTTTGTGCCACTTAACTCACCCAACCTCAAAGGGACACCCTCAACTATAAATAGGACCTCTTGGACTTCATTCCAAGGTTGCTCATTCACATATGCTTGGTCCTAGCCTTAGTTGAGTGGTTTCTAATCCTTTGAGCCCCTTTCTCTCTCTACCTTCAAAGAAAATTCGTGAGTATGAGTGAGTTAGGATCCCATGTATGAGAGCTATCATTTGTAATCTTGTAAAGCTCTCCTTTCCACTTCTCCCATCTCCATTCTCTATGAAGATTGATTGAAGCTTCTTCTCCGAGTGAAAGAGAAGAAGGTTGCTGTTCTTCCCCAAGTGAAGGAGAAGAAGGCTAGCTGCTCCAGGCCTCCGAGTGAAGGAGGAAGGTGCTAAAGCTCTCCAAGTGAAGGAGAGGTGCAAGGCAAAGCTCAAGCAAGATGGGTAATTCCTGCAAGGCCGAAGACTAGAGCAAGAGTAGGTAAGTCCTTTGAAGAAGGCTGAAGACTACTTGCTTGGTGGGTAAGTCCTTGGTGAGGTAGAAGATCTTGGCTTGATATATAAGTCCTTGGATGGTTGGTAGTTGTAGCTTGTAATCTTATTGTGTGATATATATAAGAGAACCAAGTTACAAATCCTAGAGCCTAACCAACTCTAGGTAGTGGACTGACATCGCTCCTAAGTTTAGGACATGGAACCACTCTAAACCACCTGTCCAAGTGCATGATTTCCTTGTCTCTTATCCTTGCTTTGTATGCTAGTTTAGGACATCAAATTGCTGTTTTGAATTGTGTTCTGCACTTAATATAATTTGGTGGTCTAATCACTTTTGTGAAGTTTGTGAAGCTCTATTCACCCCCCCCCTTCTAGAGCCCATTGATCCAACAATACGGTTTCTGTGCTTTCTTCGTCATCAGGAGATTTCGTGTTTACCTTCCACTGATGCGGTATGGATTTGTAGTGAAGGATTGACGGATTACACATCTACATCAATGCCTACACTAGGATGTAAGGTTCTACACATCCATATATTCCACATACTCAAAAGTATGTGATCCAGGAGTTCCCTTAGGAAAACTTGTTTCACCATCATTTGATCTTTGACAATGATGGATCTATGATCACGGCTCTACATGGTATGATTACACTTGATTAGTTAGGTACATTCAGTATTCTTTTAACATCATACATTGTTTTCAAACAATAACATTAGCATAGCAGCTATGAAGGGAGAATACTAAATGTAACAAGCCTAACTCACATCAATTATCATTTCTCAATATTCTCATCACAAGTCACCTCTAAAGCATGACCTTGATGTTATTTATGGCTCTCACAGCCCATTAATCTCATAAGATGCCACTGACAAGGCATCAAGATATTTTACTATTCATAAAGCTAACAACATGCTTTCAATGAATGTAGCATCATCATCCATACCCAGATATGATTATCCTCATCTAAGGACCTGCATGGTTAATTCAAGTGATAAAAGCAATTCAATTCAAGTATTATACCTTCACTCTTGCCATAAGAGCTAAGTTCCCTGATTCTCATCAATTAGGGTTTACTATTCACATTACATGTCATCACCCTAGAATTAGGGTTTACTATTCACATTATAGTGAATTGAACTCATTCAAACCATCATCTATGAGGAACATCATTATTGATGCTCTCAGATTTAGGTTAAGATTCATCATTTATCACAATTAGGGTTTCTATGATCTCACATAGGTGGATCATACCCTAATCATGCACATTCATGTGTATTGAAGGTACTTTACTTGAGTTTCCACCATAAAAGGTTACTTTCTCTCTCTTATGATACTTTTTCTCTCCTGTTACTAGTAGATGGTGATAACACCACTCTAGATTAGGTTGGGTCAAGTCATCTTTGATTGACATAAACCAAATCCCCACTATCAAGTGATTAGGATTTGATTAGAACAAGGTATCACTCAATTGAACCTTTCAAGGTCATTTTGGTAATTTACCTATTGATCATCATTATGGGTCAATTCATTAGTCACTTAGTCCCTTAATATCTTAAGTTTCCATTAGGGTTTAGATTAGATCATCATTGAACCACTTACACCTTCAAGTGATTAAGTATAAACAACCTTGAAGGTCTCCAATTGGTTTCAACCTTCAACCTCCAACCCGTTTGAATTTTAAACGACCTTGAACTCGTTTAATCTCAAACGACCCTGAACCCATTTGAGCCTTAAATGAGTATGGACCTATTTAGGCTTAAACGAGTGTGGACCCATTTAAGCTTAAACGAGTGTGAACCCGTTTGAACCTAAATGAGTGTGAACCCGTTTGAGCCTAAACGAGTGTGGACCCGTTTGAGCCTAAACGAGTGTGGACCCGTTTGAGCCTAAACGAGTGTCAACCCATTTGAGCCTAAACGAGTGTGGACCCGTTTGAGCCTAAATGAGTGTCAACCCATTTGAGCCTAAACGAGTGTGGACCCGTTTGAGCCTAAACGAGTGTCAACCCTCACAGACATAAAAGGTGAAACAAAGGTTATGTTTGAAAAGGATTTCCCATGTCGAAGCCTTCAATTGGCCATGCCCTTATTAACCACTTACAAATTGAGTCAATTAGGATGAGACTCAATCAATTGTACACCAATTTGACCTTCAATTGAAAGCCAAATAGAGTTAAGTCTAACTCAATTAAGGTCTCCAATCGGCTAATCATCAATTTTCAACAATGTGAATCAAATCAAGGTTGAACCTATCAATTGAACTCCAATTGGGCCCAAACTTGGCCCAAACGGTCTTGAGATCGTTTGGATGACCTCCAAACGATCTTGAGACCGTTTGCCCAAAGTTTGACCAAAAACCAAGTTGGTTGGATTAGGGTTGGACTTGAATTAGGTCTAAAATCAGCATTTTTATCAATTCATCAACTTATTACAATTGGACCTTCAACCCATCAAATTTCCTCAACTTTAGACCTTAAAACGGTCTTGGGTTGTGCCCAAACGGTCTTGAGACCGTTTGGAGGAACCCCCAAACGATCTTGAGACCGTTTGGGTCCTTCAACCCAAAACTCAACAAAATCTATATATGCAAACATCAATTTCAGCCCGATTAGGGTTAGGATGTTGAAGTGCCTTCAACTCTCAATTGGTTAAGAATTTAACTTTGATTCTTTTCAGGAATGAAATTAAACCTATTATGAACAGGAATCTCAAACTGTCAATGCTTGGTCAACTCATTCAAACGGGTTGAACCCGTTTGCCCAAAAAGTTCAAGTTAATCAGTTTGGAAAAATCAGCACTTAATTCAATTCGATTGCCTAATTGATTGGTCTTCAACCTACGATTCCTTTGGAGTTAACCCCTCAAATGTGGTGGGTCATTAGACTACATGATTATGAACAGGAATCCCAAACGGTCAATGCCTGGTCAACTCCCTCAAACGGGTTGAACCCGTTTTCTCCAACCGACCTTGTGAACCCGTTTGCCCTTCAAACAGTTTGGTCAGAGGGGGGGGACAAGACTGTTTGATAAAGTAACTTTGGTAATCACGCCCATCTTCTTCAACCTCTATTAAGGTTGATTATACCACCGTTTTTCTTGAAAAAGTGCAAGGAAGAAGGGAGGTAGAAGGAGAACTAAATGCTAAAATTGCAAGAACAAATATGCATATAAAGCAAAGAGTTTAAAGTTATAAAACCCGCCTTAAGGTCGTTCGTTGAGCTCCAAGCTTCCAAGCTTCAAGCCTCTAATGGTGTCTTGAGCTCCACAGGTCGGCCAAGGGTGTTCTCCAAGGAAAGGTTGGGAAAAGATGGCTAGAACGAGAAAGCTAAGTGAATTAGCCATGAAACCAACCTTATACAAGAATTTTCTCCATGAATTCAAGCTAGAAGGTGGTGTTCTCTTACCTAGAACAGGTTGGTCGCCCTCCTCTTCTCCAGAGCTCTGTCCTAATTCGGCCTAAGCAAGGAAATAAGAAAGGAAGTGAAGGAAACGTTCCTTTACAAACAAAGGAAGGGTGTATATATATCTTGGGGTCATTTCCAACATAAGGACAACTAGTTTCTCCTTTTCTTAATTAGGTCCCTCCTTTCTTATAGGCACGTCCATTCTCCTTATTATAAGACACGTTTCTCCCTTTCATACTTAAGCAAAACTCATCTTAAACCCAAGGTCCAAAGGTGAAGAAGGTCAACTTTCAACTAGGGTTCATACATGAAAGATCTCCATACCCATATATGGTGAATTTCATGCACAAAGATCACTTTTCTTATCTGATTATTAATTGATGTATCTCTTTCATCATTTCTACTCTAAATGATGCCAAGAGTCATATAAGATGCTCTAGAAGGTGTACTTTACAAATTTCACCCACAATTTGGGTAAATTACACTTTACTCCAAATTAGGGTTTTTAAGCATTAGGATCACTCCACAAGCTGCATTTGAATGCCCAAGCTTGGAAAATCCATCATGCCTCATCATATTCACTCATATGATGTCTCAACATCAAAAGAACATCTTAACCTGTGAAATTGCAAGTTAAACCCTTAAACTGGGTAACTTGCACATGGGTCCCTGCATTACAAAACAATGCTACAACTTTGTTTATAAAGGAGCAAAATTGAAAGTATATGTTCCTTTAGGAACTTAGTTACATGCCAGAGAATACTCATAGGTGTTTCATTACATAATTTAGGCAAAACTTCCAGGGTTAGGTTATAACCCAGGTCAGGGATGTTACAAATTATCAACCCCTTACAAGGATTTCGTCCCCGAAATCGATAAAACACATTAAGAGAAAAGAGTAGGGTATTTCCTTCTCATCTCATCCTCTAGTTCCCAAGTGGCTTCTTCGACACCATGGTACTTCAAGAGGACTTTCACAAGACTTATATCTTTCTTCTTTAACTTTTTAATTCTGTTATCAAGAATGGATACTGGTCCCTCCTCATATGTTATATCTTCATTCAATTCTACTTCCATAGGTTGTAGAACTGACTCGGTGTCGGGGTGACATTTCCTCAGCATGGAAATGTGAAAAATAGGATGTAACTTCTGCAACTCCTGAGGTAACTCTAGTCTATAGGCTACCCTTCCAATTCACTCAACGATTGGATAAGGTCCCATAAATCTAGGAGCTAACTTCCCTTTTCTTCCAAAACGAAGGACTCCTTTCCACGGTGAGACCTTGAGATACACTCTGTCTCCAACCTGGAACTCTAGGGGTCTATGACGTTTATCAGCATACGACTTCTGCCTATCCTGTGCAGTCTTAAGCTGTTGCTGTATAACTTTAATCTTCTCTGTAGTTTGCTGCACAAGATCAGGACCTAACAACTAGTGCTCACTAGTCTCATACCAACACAAAGGTGATCTACAACGTCTACCATACAAGGCTTCATATGGTGCCATATCAATACTATGTTGATAGCTATTGTTATAGGAAAACTCTATCAAGCTCAGGTGTAGATCCCAACTCCCGGTAAACTGGTGAACACATGCTCTCAACAGGTCTTCCAAGGTCTGTATAGTCCTTTCAGACTGTCCATTAGTCTGTGGGTGAAAGGCTGTACTAAACCTTAACTTGGTGCCTAAGGCTCTGTGTAACTGCTCCCAAAAACGACTTGTGAACTGGGGACCTCTGTCAGAAACTATAGAGACAGGAACTCCGTGCAACCACACTATCTCTTACACATACAACTGGGATAACCTCTCAGCAGAATAGGTTGTTTTGACAGGAAAGAAATGCGCTGTCTTTGTCAACCTATCATCAATTACCCAAATGGAATCATGTCCTTTGCTTGTCCTGGGTAGGCCAACAACAAAGTCCATGGTCGCATGGTCCCACTTCCACTGTGGTATGGGTAAAGGTTGCATTGTTCCTGCAGGCTTCTGGTGCTCAACCTTAACCTGCTGACACATTGGACACCTCATCACAAACTCTGCAACATCCTTCTTCATCCCGGGCCACCAATACATATCTTTCAAATTTCGATACATCTTTGTGCTCCCTGGATGCATAGCATACATTGAAGAACGAGCTTCTTCCAGGACTAGCTTCCTCAGGTTATCCACATCTGGCACTATCATCCTCCCATGATAGCATGCCGCATGGTCATCTGAGTCATGGAAACCATCTCATTTTTCATCACCATACTCTGACCTGATCTGTTGAACTGCAGCATCCTCTAACTGTGCCTCCTTTATCTGCTCTCTTAGAGTAGGTTTAATATGCATCTCAGCTAACAAACTAGCTAACAATGACACCTTCAACTGTACATTGTTTTGCCTTAAAGAGATAAGCATATCTCTCCTAGAGCATACTAAAGAACTTAGTTGTGCTCTATCCATGGTTGATGTTGCTAATTTCCTGCTCAAGGCATCTGCAACCACATTGGCCTTGCCCGAATGGTAATCAATCGTACAGTCGTAGTCCTTGATTAACTCCATCCAGCGACGTTGCCTCATGTTAAGCTCATGCTGAGAGAAGATATACTGAAGATTCTTGTGGTCTGTGAATATTGCCTCTAGATTTTCAAGGCATGAACCACAGCAGCTAACTCCAGATCGTGTGTCAGATAATTCTCCTCGTGCTTCTTAAGCTATCAGGAAGCAAAAGAAATCACTTGTTTATCCTACATCAACACACATCCAAGTCCATTCTTGGAGGCATCACAGAAGACTACATATCCTTTTCCTTGCTCAGGTAGCACAAGAACAGGTGCACTTGTCAACCTCTCCTTCAACAGTTGGAAAGATTGTCGACACTTATCACTCCAAGAAAAAGGAACATCTTTCCGGGTTAACTTGGTCAAAGGTAAGGCTATAGAACTGAAATTCTTAATAAACCTTCGATAGTAACCAGCTAACCCCAAGAAACTTCTAATCTCCGTCGGTGTTTTCGGTTGTTCCCATTGTAGAACATATTCTACCTTTTTAGGGTCAACACGAATACCCGAGGCAGATACCACATGTACAAGAAAAGACACTTCAGGTAACCAGAACTCGCACTTGCTAAACATAGCGTATAGCTTATGTTCTCTTAGTAAGGTCAAAGTTTGGCGAAGATGCTGCTCATGCTGCTGAGCATCCTTACTATAAATCAGAATGTCATCTATGAAGATGACAACATACTGATCAAGGAAAGGTCGGAAGATTCTATTCATGAGTTCCATAAATGCAGCTGGTGCATTAGTTAGTCCAAATGACATAACCGTGAACTCATAGTGACCATATCTTGTCCTAAAGGCAGACTTGGATATGTCACTGTCCTTAATGCGGAGTTGATGATATCCAGATCTCAAATCTATCTTTGAGAAGACTGTTGCACCACACAACTGGTCAAAAAGATCATCAATCCTCGGAAAAGGGTACTTGTTCTTTATTGTTACTTTATTGAGTTGTCTGTAGTCAATGCACAACCGCATTGACCCATCTTTCTTTTTAACAAACAAAACTGGAGCACCCCAAGGTGAGGTACTCGGTCGGATGAAACCTTTCTCAAGTAACTCTTGAAGTTGTTTCTTGAGTTCTGCCATCTCGACAGGTGCCATCCTATACGGAGTCTGGGCTATGGGTTTCGTATCTGGGACCAAATTGATCTCAAAATCAATCTCCCGAGGTGGTGGTATACCAGGAAGTTCTTCAGGAAACACATCCTCGAATTCCTTGACTATAGGAACTTCAACAGTATTGGGACTCTCCTTGGTAACATCTACCACATGGGCCAAGAATGCATAACATCCTTGCCTCATCAGCTTATCAACAACCATAGTTGATACAAGACAGGTGGGCAGAATCTTTCTTTCTCCTTGAAAGATCCATGTGTTGCTTTCATCAGCAAACACAACCAACTTGGACTCACAATCCAAGACAACTCTATACCTCTCTAAGGTATCCATTCCTAGGATTATATCAAATCCTTGCATATCAAGTGGTATAAGATCCACTTGAATGTGATGATCAGAAAAGAAGAGGATGCAGGGAGAACATACCTCCTGCAAAATGGCAGACCCTCTCAACGGAGTCTCCAACAACAAACTATCTGCCCTATGACTGACAGTCATATTGCAGTTGCGAATCACTCTTTGAGTGATGAAAGAGTGCGTAGCACCCGGGTCAATCAGAACAGATACTACACAAGATTTAGACATATCAGAATATAAAAGTTCCATCTGACCTGCCACTACTTGTGGATTGACCACTGCCTCTGGTGGGTTCATAGCATAGAACCTCGTTGTAGCCTGATGTTGAGGTGGTGCTGATGATCCAGCTTGAGACGCTTGCCCGCGTCCTCGAGCTGCTCCTTGAGATTGCCTTCTCTGTGATCCTTGTTGACCTTGTCTCGGAGACTGTATCACACTGACAGGCTTAGAGCGGCAGTCCTTCATCAAATGTCCCACCTTACCATAGTTGTAGCAACTTCTCTCCAGTTGTGGTGGTCTTGGTGGTCCAGTGACTGACATCGATGCAGAACTGTGA
Organism: Alisma plantago-aquatica; assembly: GCA_963693085.1. Taxonomy (NCBI): domain Eukaryota; kingdom Viridiplantae; phylum Streptophyta; class Magnoliopsida; order Alismatales; family Alismataceae; genus Alisma; species Alisma plantago-aquatica. The sequence goes on along the minus strand of OY856409.1, from coordinate 152,671,169 downwards.
GTCCCTTGAGGCGGTTGACTCCGTCCTCTACCTCTACTTGGTGACCATTGAGTTTGAGAACTCGATCTGGGTGGTGGAGGGTTAGGTGCAGAGAATCTAAGTTTCTTGGAATCCCTAGATGAAGAACCCTGGAACTGTGGATATCTTTTCTGGGTTTGCCCCTTGTCAACCATAGATCTCTCTATCCTTCGTACTGATTCAACGAAGGTAGAGAATCTCTCTCGATTTTCTAAGGCAGACACACGGGTTGACATATCATCATTCAAACCCTTCTCGAATCTCCTGATTCTTTCCTCTTCTGTGGCAGCCATGTGCGGGCAGAACCACAACAACTCCATGAACTTAGCTTCATACTCGCTAATGTTCATCATGCCCTGCCTCAATCTCTCAAATTGAGAAATCTTCTCATCTAGGAAGGTCTTCGGGAAATATCTATGAACAAATTCCCGACGAAACTCTTCCCACGAGATCTCTATTCCAGGTCTCTTCTGCTCTTTCATGTTCCACCAGTGACCAGCGCTTCCCTTGAGAAGATAGATAGCATGTCTAACCTTCTCAGCTTCCGGGATATTAAGAATCCTGAAAGCCTTCTCCAACTCTGTCAACCACCGATCAGCATCTACGGGGTCGGCAGTCCCAAAGTACTCGGTAGCTCCGACATGACATAGTCGCTCGAACATCTTCCCAATACCTTGTCATTCAGGCTGGACAGGTGCCCTAGGTGCAGGCATGGGCATCCTGTCGGTTAGGTGTGTCATGGCAGTCATAAACTGCCCAAACATCGTCTGAACTGCTGGGTTACCCATATCGGCTGGGTCAAACTGGGGTGGCTCAGGTGCAGGTTGTTCTATTTCTGGAACCCTTGCACCGCCTTGAGGTGCACTAGCACTACTCTCTGCACGAACTCATCATGTGGTTCTACCATCCTTATGTATCTTCTTCTCCTGAGGAGCAAAAGATTCTATTAGATAAGGAAGGAACACTAAGGATAGAATCGACATCCTAAGTCCTATGCCTCTGTAGACTCAGCGAACCTGGAGCTCTTATACCACTTAATTGTAGGCTCTGATCTCCAAAACCCGAGATAAACACATAACTTCGAATTAAACTTAGCGGAAGCAATCGATTAACAGCGAAATACCAAAAATCTGCGGAAATTAAAACTTTTTGAGATAAAGCATTGAAACCATAAAACTTCATTCATGAAAGGAGATAAACTGTTTACATCTCTGTCAAATTACTTCTTGAGTAATTATACACATCATGATTCAAAATCTCAAGAATCGTAACAAAACTCAGACCATCAACTCCAAGACCTGAGAGTACAGAGGACACATAGGACTGACTCTATATACACCACATAGCAGGCTGAATCTCCACCTGAGATTTACTGCTGCTCTTGGTGCTGCTGCTGCTGGGACTGGTCACCTGTAGACCGATTCCTCCGTCTTCGACGACCACCTAAAAAGTTGAAGTCTACGGGGTGAGACAATTTAAATAATTGTCCCAGCGAGAGTTATAACTCTCCACTAGAAGCTTTATAAGGCAAAATAAGGAATAACTTAAGCAGTAAAAGCTTTCAAAGTATTCAACAACAGTTTTGGTAGTAAGCAAGAGTTCAACATTTATGAAACATGAAGAACATATGCACTATACAGTGTAACATCAATCAATTAACTCGTAGTTATCTCTAACAGGTATACTACGATGTAGATTATGTTTTTCAAACATTATTATAATGCCCTGCGGAGATGAGGTATACCACTCATACTCCAACCGATCACTGTTACATGCCTCGGTATCATACTAGGTCATTGAAAGAGCCGGATTCTCATGACCTTCACCTTCCTTAGTCAGTAAGAGCATTACTTGCAGGACATCTTGTGTCTCTACTACTATAGCTTACCAGGGTAATCTGGTCCTTCGCTATTTTAGAGTTACAGTGGCGTTCTGTACTCTCTTCGTCATCAGGAGATTTCGTGTTTACCTTCCACTGATACGGTATCTGTTCTTTCTTCGTCATCAGGAGATTTCATGTTTACCTTCCACTGATGCGGTATGGATTTGTAGTGAAGGATTGACAGATTACACATCTACATCAATGCCTACACTAGGATGTAAGGTTCTACACATCCATATACCCCACATACTCAAAAGTATGTGATCCAGGAGTTCCCTTAGGAAAACCTGTTTCACCATCATTTGATCTCTGACAATGATGGATCTATGATCAGGGCTCTACATGGTATGATTACACTTGATTAGTTAGGTACATTCAGTATTCTTTTAACATCATACATTGTTTTCAAACAATAACATTAGCATAGCAGCTATGAAGGGAGAATACTAAATGTAACAAGCCTAACTCACATCAATTATCATTTCTCAATATTCTCATCACAAGTCACCTCTAAAGCATGACCTTAATGGTATTTATGGCTCTCACAGCCCATTAATCTCATAAGATGCCACTGACAAGGCATCAAGATATTTTACTATTCATAAAGCTAACAACATGTTTTCAATGAATGTAGCATCATCATCCATACCTGGATATGATTATCCTCATATAAGGACCTACATGGTTAATTCAAGTGATAAAATCAATTCAATTGAAGAATTATACCTTCACTCTTGCCATAAGAGCTAAGTTCCCTGATTCTCATCAATTAGGGTTTACTATTCACATTACATGTCATCACCCTAGAATTAGGGTTTACTATTCACATTATAGTGAATTGAACTCATTCAAACCATCACGTATGAGGAACATCATCATTGATGCTCTCAGATTTAGGTTAAGATTCATCATTTATCATAATTAGTGTTTCTATGATCTCACATAGGTGGATCATACCCTAATCATGCACATTCATGTGTATTGGAGGTACTTTACTTGAGTTTCCACCATAAAAGGTTACTTTCTCTCTCTTATGATACTTTTTCTCACCTCTTACTAGTAGATGGTGATAACACCACTCTAGATTAGGTTGGGTCAAGTCATCTTTGATTGACATAAACCAAATCCCCACTATCAAGTGATTAGGATTTGATTAGAACAAGGTATCACTCAATTGAACCTTTCAAGGTCATTTTGGTAATTTACCCATTGATCATCATTATGGGTCAATTCATTATCACTTAGTCCCTTAATATCTTAAGTTTCCATTAGGGTTTAGATTAGATCATCATTGAACCATTTACACCTTCAAGTGATTAAGTATAAACAACCTTGAAGGTCTCCAATTGGTTTCAACCTTCAACCTCCAACCCGTTTGAATTTTAAACGACCTTGAACTCGTTTAATCTCAAATGACTCTGAACCCATTTGAGCCTTAAAAGAGTATGGACCCATTTAGGCTTAAACGAGTGTGGACCCATTTAAGCTTAAACGAGTGTGAACCCGTTTGAACCTAAACGAGTGTGAACCCGTTTGAGCCTAAACGAGTGTGGACCCGTTTGAGCCTAAACGAGTGTGGACCCGTTTGAGCCTAAACGAGTGTCAACCCATTTGAGCCTAAACGAGTGTGGACCCGTTTGAGCCGAAACGAGTGTCAACCCATTTGAGCCTAAATGAGTGTGGACCCATTTGAGCCTAAACGAGTGTCAACCCTCACGGACATAAAAGGTGAAACAAAGGTTATGTTTGAAAAGGATTTCCCATGTCAAAGCCTTCAATTGGCCATGCCCTTATTAACCACTGAAAAATTGAGTCAATTAGGATGAGCCTCAATCAATTGGACACCAATTTGACCTTCAATTGAAAGCCAAATAGAGTTAAGTCTAACTCAATTAAGGTCTCCAATCAGCTAATCATCAATTTTCAACAATGTGAATCAAATCAAGGTTGAACCTATCAATTGAACTCCAATTGGGCCCAAACATGGCCCAAACGGTCGTGAGATCATTTGGATGACCTCTAAATGATCTTGAGACCGTTTGACCAAAGTTTGACCAAAAACCAAGTTGGTTGGATTAGGGTTGAACTTGAATTAGGTCTAAAATCAGCATTTTTATCAATTCATCAACTTATTACAATTGGACATTCAACCCATCAAATTTCCTCAACTTTAGACCTTCAAACGGTCTTGGGTTGTGCCCAAACGGTCTTGAGACCGTTTGAAGGAACCCCCAAACGATCTTGAGACCGTTTGGGTCCTTCAACCCAAAACTCAACAAAATCTATATATGAAAACAGCAATTTCAGCCCGATTAGGGTTAGGATGTTGAAGTGCCTTCAACTCTCAATTGGTTAAGAATTTAACTTTGATTATTTGCAGGAATGAAATTCAACCTATTATGAACAGGAATCTCAAACGGTCAATGCTTGGTCAACTCATTCAAACGGGTTGAACCCCTTTGCCCAAAAAGTTCAAGTTAATCAGTTTGGAAAAATCAGCACTTAATTCAATTCGATTGCCTAATTGATTGGCCTTCAACCTACGATTACTTTGGAGTTAACCCCTCAAATTTGGTGGGTCATTAGCCTACATGATTATGAACAGGAATCCCAAACGGTCAACGCCTGGTCAACTCCCTCAAACGGGTTGAACCCGTTTGCTCCAACCGACCTTGTGAACCCGTTTGCCCTTCAAACGGTTTGGTCAGAGGGGGGGGGACAGGACCGTTTGATAAAGTAACTTTGGTAATCACACCCATCTTCTTCAGCCTCTGTTAAGGTTGGTTATACAACCGTTTTTCTTCCAAAAGTGCAAGGAAGAAGGGAGGTAGAAGGAGAACTAAATGCTAAAATTGCAAGAACAAATATGCATATAAAGCAAAGAGTTTAAAGTTATAAAACCCGCCTTAAGGTCATTCCTTGAGCTCCAAGCTTCCAAGCTTCAAGCCTCTAATGGTGTCTTGATCTCCACAGGTCGGCCAAGGGTGTTTCTCCAAGGAAAGGTTGGGAAAAGATGGCTAGAACAAGAAAGCTAAGTGAATTAGCCATGAAACCAACCTTATACAAGAATTTTCTCCATGAATTCAAGCTAGAAGGTGGTGTTCTCTTACCTAGAACAGGTTGGTCGCCCTCCTCTTCTCCAGAGCTCTGTCCTAATTCGGCCTAAGCAAGGAAATAAGAAAGGAAGTGAAGGAAACGTTCCTTTACAAACAAAGGAAGGGTGTATATATATCTTGGGGTCATTTCCAACATAAGGACAACTAGTTTCTCCTTTTCTTAATTAGGTCCCTCCTTTCTTATAGGCACTTCCCTTCTCCTTATTATAAGCCACGTTTCTCCCTTTAATACTTAAGAAAAACTCATCTTAAACCCAAGGTCCAAAGGTGAAGAAGGTCAACTTTCAACTAGGGTTCATACATGAAAGATCTCCATACCCATATATGGTGAATTTCATGCACAAAGATCACTTTTCTTATCTGATTATTAATTGATGTATCTATTTCATCATTTCTAGTCTAAATGATGCCAAGAGTCATATAAGATACTCTAGAAGGTGTACTTTACAAATTTCACCCACAATTTGGGTAAATTACACTTTACTCCAAATTAGGGTTTTTAAGCATTAAGATCACTCCACAAGCTGCATTTGAATGCCCAAGCTTGGAAAATCCATCATGCCTCATCATATTCACTCATATGATGTCTCAACATCAAAAGAACATCTTAACCTGTGAAATTGCAAGTTAAACCCTTAAACTGGGTAACTTGCACATGGGTCCCTGCATTACAAAACAATGCTACAACTTTGTTTATAAAGGAGCAAAATTGAAAGTATATGTTCCTTTAGGAACTTAGTTACATGCCAGAGAATACTCACAGGTGTTTAATTACATAATTTAGGCAAAACTTCTAGGGTTAGGTTATAACCCAGGTCAGGGATGTTACAATTACATGTGACTGATAATAAAATGTAGATATGAAAAAATACATGTTTATATTATTGGTTGGGTTACTATTCATATAAACTGGAAAAATAATGTAACTGACCTGAGCTGCCGAGATGAAAATGAGAGAAGACTATGGGAAGTGGTAGGCGTGTCGGTGCCAAAGAGAAAGAGGACCGCTGAGCATTGGAGCTTCTACAAGCAAAACGATGGCTGTCGTGAACAATATGGGCAAACCAAGAGTACTTCCATATATAAACATGCATTATATGTACTGAATTGAAGAATCAATTAGTAGTTCTTGACAAGTATTCATTTATTTCTATATATGCACCCAACTCCCACCTTATCATAACACCCCTGACCAACTATTAATTGGCAATCCTCTGTTCTTCCAGTTTGGGTCATAAAACTAAGAATCAATCATGTATACAACCACCTTGTTTAGTATGGGAGGATGAGATAATAGGGTTGGATTAGTATAATTTCTAGTCATGCATTCTTTAACAATTTAATTGTCATCTAGATTGTATAGGTAATGTATTTAATGATGATATTTGATTCCATCTAGCTTATGACGGAAGGCAATGTAGTGGTACTGATATGCTTTAATTTGATTCCATCATCTACCTTTAAGCACAGAATATGAGGGGAATTTCCATCATCTTCCTTATTTTGAATATGAGGAAGGGGTGGAGTTGATAGGATTGCATTATTTCTAATTTTAGTTGATGGAACTGGCATGCTAATTATTAGATGATGATCGAATCAATAACAAAATAAAGTTTGCGGCGGGTTTACTCTAATTTATAAATGTAATGAATAGTTCAAACAAATTCTAAAGACGAAAGAAACAACATAAATAACATGTTTCATATAATAATATATAACACACATGATCAATTTGGATGCTGGAGATAGCAGCCCAAACATCCTAGACCTACGTTCGTAGAAACACACATGAAATTGTATTTGAAAATAAATCAAACAAACATATCTATTCGGCTAACACCAAACATACATGACACATAAAACCAGGGGACACTTTTTGCCGCAATGTGAGCCAGAAACTTCTCACGGCTCACTGGTAAGTGTATCAGTACTATACGGGCAAGCTATGCCCCACCGCGTTATGGGAGGTACATACGGTGGTAGCGTGGCAAAGGTGGGAGCTCACTGCTCACTTGACCTCAACTAGCCTCCGATGCGAGGTCCGGGGAGCCAAACCGTGACTGTGGCAGTGGTAACAGAGGGCATAAATAGAGCTATAAACAGAAAGTCTTACCTCTATGACCTTGGTGGTGGCGGCGTCGGCCACTTCAAGCCCCTCTTCGGGGGTAGTACACAGCGGCGGCCACTTCGAGCTCCTCTTCGGTGGCAGCCACTTCGAGATCCACTTCGGCGACGACAACTTCAAGCTCCACTTCGGTGGTGGCCACTTCGAGCTCCTCTTCTCTCAGACACGACGAAAACAGTGCTCGGACATGGCAATGACACTTGGACGCGGCAACGGTGCTTGGGTACACAACAACGACTCCTCTTCTCTCAGTGCTCACGAACAGACTGATACTCACGAATTGATCTCATGTCCTAGGAGATAGCCGGGCCCGACCTGTATGGTCGGTTGAATGGTAAAAATCGACCCAAGAGATAAGCGGTGCCTGAACAAACACCTATAAGGTTGGGTATGTAAAAAACCTGACACTAGAGGTCAGCATCTGCAAGGTTGGTTATTACTGAAAAACTGACCCTATAGGTCAGTCCTCGCCAAAGCCTGAACAAATATCTATAAGGTTGGGTAATTAAAAAAACTGACCCTAGAGGTCAACATCTGCAAGGTCAGTTATTACTAAAAAACTGATCCTAGAGGTTAGTTCTCGCCAAAGCCCGAACAAACATCTATAAGGTCGGTTAGTACAAAAAACTGACCCTAGAGGTCAGCATCTGCAAGGTCGGTTATTACTAAAAAACTGACCCTAAAGGTTAGTAGTCACCAAACTGACTACAAAGTCGGTTCTCTAGGGAAAATTGACCCAACAAGTCTCATGAAATTGAATCTACTAGGTCGGTTGTATGCAAAAAATTGACCCAACATAGGTAAGAGGTGCCCAATTTTTTTTTGTACACTACTAGGTCGGTTATTTGGCCAAAACGGACCCTATAACTCGACATGTTATGGAGGCACAAAGGTAAAATGGAGCCATTCTCGCCACAGAAAATGTGTTGGGTCGGTTTTCTAAACCGATGCTATGTTTATTCCTGTGAGTGAAATTTTGATTTCACGGGTCTTTTGTAGCATCAGTTAGCTTTAGTATAACCAATCTTGTACCTCAACCGATACCCAGATTTTTTCCCTAATGACTTGTTGCTGCAATTTTATCTTATTAGGTCGGTTTTTCTAATATAAGTGACGCTTTCGACATCAACATTATTGGCCAAAAATGCAGTAGTGAACCTATCCCATGTCATGAAAAGTTACATCTACTACCACTATGTATTCCTCATGAAACTCTATGATGAATGATTAACAAATTAAAAATCTAAAATAATGTTTACTCTACAGGATAAATTTACATAAAATATAGGTAAAAGTTTGATAATTAGTAATAATAAAGCTCATTTAGACATTCATAAATATAAAAAACAACATGAATTTATCATATCAAGTAGAGAAGCATTTCATATTCACAATTCTAAGGGATTATGTGCTCTTAAAAGCTTTAATATAAAATACAATTTCTTAGTTAATGTTTGAATTTTCAAAATGTATCATATCTATAAAATAAGAAAAAAAACTAATTTTATTGAATGTCTTCATAAACCTAACTTGAAATTCGACAAAGTTAATTCTCATTACACATGAGATAAGTTTTCTCACATGAACAAAGCACCCTAATTGTTAGAACCCATTATATTATACCATTATTTATTCTTAGACAATGTCGAGGATATTGACCTATTATTTTGGTAGTTGGTGAAGTAATTAAATTATGGATTTTAAATTATAGCCACTTTATTGATAAAAATAAAGCATTGTATATGCACATGCTGCCAATTTTAGTTATAAAACCATAAATCATTAATGATTGCCCACTAAATGAAAGTAAAAGAAGCAAATATTCTCATTTACATACTACAATAAATAATGACCAACTAATGATAGCTGAAAATTGCATTAGTTCATGTGATATTAAAGCGATAGCCAAAACATGTTATATGTCAAACTATATTTATTATATATAGCATGTAAATGGATATATAATTGATTGTTGAACCAATTTTGTTTGTGATCAATTGTTTGAATTATAGTGGCATTACACAAATACTTTCATCATATGTTATAAGGACTTGTTGTAAAAGTTGAAAACCTGCTTGTATATTAAAATAATGCCCTCTACAAAGAAATTGACCTAAAAATTTCTTGTACAAATCAGAGAATCTCTAGAAGTAGATTTCCTCAATTTTTTACAAGAATCCTAGAATGAGAGAATGTACTCTATAATAGTTGATAACGATTGATAGTGTATATATAGAAATTACAAATCATTAGTTGTTTAACTATTTTTTTGATTTGTGATCATTTAAAAATTATTCAATGAATTTTTTTGCTTAAATGATTCAAAAAGTTGTGTATAAATTCGTAGAAGTGAAATTTGAATGACATCATTCATATTATGTATTTTAATCTTGATTACAAAACATTTCATTGAAGTAAAAGTTCTGCTGTTTAGTATTGTCATTAGGATTGAATTTGGTATTAAACTAAATGCATACTTCTTGTATACCAATAACTAACTAAGTGTCATGTTAATTGGTATCATAATAGTAAAATAGAGGTTTGTGAATTTTCTTCCATGAAAAAATAGTTGTGATTGACTCATTGGTCAATCTTTTTGTTATGATCAATAAATTTGAATGTAAGAAACTTTTTTCTCATTATTCACATTCAACTCTTTGTAACAATATTATTTCTTCTTTGTTTATAGAGTTGATATTATGAAATTTTTCATGATAAATGCCAAAATATGGAGTACTTCAACTACTATATTGAGTTTATAATTGTAATAAATCCTAATAAAAAAAGTAAAGTGTGGTATGAGTTACATTATTATTACTATATAAAGATAATTTCTAAATATTTAATTTTTCAATTTTTTATATCATGGAGAAATTATTGTTATTGCATAGAAAATACAATTGGGATGCTTAAAGTAAGATATTCATGAACATGTAGGTTATTGATAACATGATAACAAAAAGCATATCATAATTACAATCCCAATCAAATGATCATAGATAGCTATGGTACATTTTCTAAAACAACTACAATGAAAAGAGAAAATATTGCCACATATTTAAAAAAGAAAAAATGAAAATATAAAAATGAGGCATATAAGTGGATATATGGGTGATGACCAACATGAATGACAACACTTAAAAATAAAGCATAAAAAGTGACCAAAAGAAAATCATATCGTTTAAAAATAATAATGAAGGAAAGAAACATGAAGAAGCCAATATAATAGTCATGTTTTTGTCATTTTGATTGGATATTACTTGCTATGCTTAAATTCGTAACATTTTTGATGTATAATACATTTATGATAATTTGAGAATCAAATCTACTTTAACCACAATATGCCACTTAACTATCACGCGCATAGCTCGTGAAACTACTAGTAACATAATACTAAATCTTATACGCTTTGGGCACCATTTAGAATATTACACACTACACCTACCATTATCATTGTGGAATATAAAATGAAATATATAAACACTATGAAAAGATTAACGCCCCACCATATGACCAAAAATGTGATTTATCAAACACATTTTTTTCCCGCACTTTTCAACTAATTCATCCAAAAGAGCTTACAAAGAACAAGCTAAAGCGAAGGTAATAAAACATGGTATTATCAGTACCATTTCAATTATTATTATCTTCTAAGCTAAGGATAGACTTTAGGTCTATTAGCCTCCCAGAAATCTGAGAGAGAAAATGTGTTTTAGGGTGATGATAAACCAAGCTCCTTTGATCTTGTATAGCTTCACGTGCCATTTGAGTCTTCAATGGCTTGAAAGGCCTAAATGACCGAATCAACAATCTGTATAGTCTAGTATTGACCTTAAACTACATTAGTTGCAATATGAACCTCTTGATTAATTCTGTAACCATTTCTCAGGTTGTACATGTCTGCATTTGTGTGGTTGAACCTGGCTCCACTTCAGAGGTCACTGCTAGACTCTGAATATCCTCAATCTGTTCTCTTAAGGCTTTATTTGCTAGTCTCGGGCTTCGCCTACCACACCTCTTCATGTGTGTGCCACTTCCTTTAATTCTCCTACCTGCTGATTGCTTTGGTGTGACATCCATATTGGGTGCCTTACTTTCGTTTACTGTAGAGGCTTGAAATGAAAGCTTGTCTATGTGCAATATATCCTTCTCTGCATCAGCCTGGACAGTTACTATTTCTATTACTTCATCCACATCCGGGTAGACTACTGTGTGATTGTTGGATTTATCAACTAGCATGGCGTTGTCTCCCTCTTTAGTAGCTTTCTTTTTCCTCCATACTTTTTCAAATCTCTTGGGTTGCCCTGCGGTACTATTCCCATCAGTGGTTTTATCTGTAAGGGGTTCTGAAATGTTCTCCCCTTCTTCATCCTCTAGGTTGGCAAAAGGGTTTCTAGTGTTTACGACCACTGTGTTGTGGTTGTTGTTATTGTTCCTCCTCCCACCCTTCTTGTACTTCTGTGTTTGCCACTGTTTCTCATTCAAAGTATTATTATCTTGAGTCGAACCAGAGTGTCCTTACCCAGCAACATTCCCTTTGGGCCTCGTCTCTGAAATGGTGTCTTCCCGTTCTTCTACTAATAATCATAACAAGAAGTCATAATGTGAATGTTTCTGCTTTATCTTTTTTAACTTGGTATAATTATAATTCTAATAACAATATTATGATTCAAATCACATCACAACATTTTTATTTCGCTTTGAATGTAAAAAAATATTGTAATAATATATACATTATATGTGTTTTTAAATATAAGTTTTGGTTCATCACTGTTAAAGAAAATGTATATACATTAGTTTTGGTTCATCCAGGTGTCGTATGGGAAAACCTAGGGGTCGTGGGGGCTCTGGCGGCGGCGCAACGAGCAAAAATGATCCCGATGTGGATCACGGCGGAACAAAAGTTATTCAAGAAGGCTCAGATCTACTCGATAATCAAACCCCTGGCGGAGGTGCTGTTTCAAGGCATGCAGGTGTCTCTATCCCTGAAGTCGGACTGCAGTTCACATTCTCCGAAATGAGGGGAGCCCAGGCGGATGATCAAATAGTCAACCGGGAGTTATTCACCAATCAAGACGGCATCGGAGATCATAGCACTGAAGTATCAGACGCAGCGGCCACTTTTTCTACTGGTGACCATCCGAAGACGAAAGTCACGACCCCTTCGTATAGCAATATGCTATCAGGGGGACAAATCCCAAGGGCGAACGAGGGCTTCATCGACAAGCTATTTGAAGATGGATTACCCGTAGAAGCAATCACTTTAGGAGAAGCAGAAGGCACCCCGTCCATTACCATCATACCTGAAGTGGAAGAGGCACTTGTACAGCCATGGCGATACACCATCGTCGTACGGCTCCTTGGGTCGGATATTGGGTATATGACCCTAAGGGATCGTCTGAAACTTCTGTGGAAGATCATGGGCCGATTTAATATGTACGAGATGGAGTTGGGACACTTTGTTATACAACTTTCCTGCAGAGGCGATTATGAGGAAGCCCTGACTGGCGGCCCATGGAAAATCTTTGGACTAAACCTGCTAGTCTGGGAATGGAATCCCACCTTCAAACCGAAAGAGGAATACCCAGACACGATCGTATCCTGGGTTCGCATACTGGACCTGCCGCTTCATCTCTATGTGCCTACTATGTATGAGTACATTGGTATGGCACTAGGCAAACTGATTAAAGTGGATGCACACACAGCCAGTAGAACCCGTAGCAAGTTTGCGCGGCTTTCCATTGAATTGGACACATCCAGGGACCTAGCATCTTCGATCTTTATCAATGAAGTAGAATATGAAGTCTTTTATGAAGGAATTCCATGGGCTTGTGGTCTCTGCGGCCAGATGGGACACACATCAAAGGAATGCACCAAATCTCTTTCCGTGACTGATGCAGGTAGAGAAGGCATGCCGACACATCAGGTGGACAGCCAAAGGAAGGCTAACAACACGACTAAAGATGAGTGGCAATTTCAAAAACACGAAAGGGAAGGGGGAGGAAACACATTTTTTTATTCTTCATGTTTAAATAATATGATTTGAAAAATGATAATTAACTATAACCATACACAGACAATATACTAAAACTAATGTTATACATTTTCTTTAACAGTGATGAACCAAAACTTATATTTAAAAACACATATAATGTATATATTATTACAATATTTTTTACATTCAAAGCGAAATAAAAATATTGTGATGTGATTTGAATCATAATATTGTTATTAGAATTATAATTATACCATGTTAAACAAGATAAAGCAGAAACATTCACATTATGACTTCTTGTTATGATTATTATGGATAAAATATTATGATTATTCACATATATGACTCTTATTTTATTTCTTTGCCATATTTACTCATTATATATACACATTAAAATTCCATATTTACACTTACAACAAACAAATCACATGAAACTAAGTAGAATCCAAGTTGCAAAAACTAAACTAGAGTTTCCAGAAAATGAGTTCCACATAAGAAATGACTTACACCAAGCCATTATGTTCTTTTAAGGTCTTGTTCGGTAGGTGGTGAATGGAGTGGACATCAAGGGAGGGAAAAAGGTTTGAGTTGTTTGTTTGGACAAAGTGATAATGTAGGCAGGGGATAGAAGCGAATGGATGAGAACATATTAAGTGTATTTTCGGCCACTTTTCTCTTCACCAATCCGAGTAGAGATAACAAAAAGGAAAAAGACTTGACATGAAATATATTAGAAAATTAGAAGATAATATAAAATGTATGAGAGAAAATAAAAATAATATACGGAAAAAATATTATAGCCCACAATTAATATGAATAGATAAATAGTATGTCACATTTTTTGGAGGGACATATGGAATTTTGAAAGAGTATATGATAAAATTTGAAAGAAATTTTTTGTGAGAAAAATAAAAATAAAATATAAGTAAACTTTTATGCATAATTTACAAGAAGCCTTAAAAGTTTATAGTTTTTTCAAGAAAGTTGAAAAGTTTGAGATTATTATACAAACACAAAAATAAAAATGAAAATAATTGGAGAAAATATGATAGACAATGATGGGAAGTATTTGACTACATGGATGGAAAATTTGCTATAAATATAAAAATAAGAAGAAAATTGCTTCTGTAACTATAATTTCTTTTTTTTGTATAATATCAGTGTGACTGATTACAGGGAGTCCTCATTGGCTGAAACAACAAGGAAATGAGACGAGAAACTAGCTAAGTCATCTAAATAAATTGAAAGTAAAAAAGGCAGGAAACAACTCCAAGATCTTTCTAAGTCAGGCTGCTTGAGGCAATGTTTGGAAAGATGGTGAGGGGGCTTGTTCTGGTTCTACTTCAGGTGGAAAATGTCCTAGATAGTAGTGTCTTTCCAGAGGTGTTTGATAGCTTGGGCTAATAGTTGGTATTTAGTTAGAGTATCCTTCTTGTTTTGGATCCAGAGAACAACATTACTCAAATCGTTGATGATAATTCCCACTTGTATGTTATTATTTTTAGAATAAACCAGGCCATCCAGGATGGCCTGAAGCTCCCCTTTCATAGGATCTATCCCTCTTATCAATTTATCTTCCTCATGTAGATATTTGCCCTTAATATCTCAGAGGCTTAGGCTTGTGGCTTCAGTTTTTGTATTGTCATCCATAGCGGGTGTCAACATGAAGTATGGTGGTATTGAGGGACAACAAGATATGTGTAGCATTTGGAGAAGCTGCCTCTTAGATAGTTCTCGGGTTCCCTTGGAAAGCCGCTTTGACAAATGCAACTTTGGCTTTGCAACAGACCTCAAAATAGTAGGATCTATAGACTTGTGCTTTAAAATGAAGATGTTTCTACTCTTCCATAGCTGCCAACAAGTGGTAGAAAAAAAGTTTTCCAATCTGCATCTCTATTCAAGGATTTTAGGTTGTAACCTATCCATTCTGAAGGTGAATCAAAGACAAAGAATGAGGAGGCTTCTTGGGATAGTAGCCTTCTCCACATTTGTTTCACCACTGGACAGTCATGAATTCTGTGAAGAACTGATTCCTTAGTTCCATGGCATCTTGAGCTTAATACATCATAGGTGAACTGCCTCTTATATCTCAGTTCATTCATGAGTAAACAGTTACAATGGATAAGCCATAAATGTGTTTTCATTTTGTGTAGAGTGGATAAGGCCCATATTGCAGCATAATGGTCAATGTTAACATTATTAGAGGAATTCATGAGAGCTCTATAGGATGAGTTCGTAATCAATATGCCATCATTGGTCTGCATCCAGACTGTACCATCTTTGCCATAAATCATTCTAAGGGAGGCATGCACTTCATATCCTAAACAGTGGTACTGGTGAACCAAAAATATCCCAGGTCCCTTCATTAGAGAGTAGATAGGCCACCTTCATTTCCCTGATATCTTTCGAGATGATGAGGCTAGGTTTGATGGTGGGGATGTACCCTTCTCCAATTCAGGCCTCCAACTAGACATTAGTTTTCCAATTGGAAACTATCGCCCCCTGTGAATTGCTACTCAGGAAGGGGTTATTGTACTTGATGATGTGTCAAATATGTGAGCCATAGTGATTGCTAATTCCCTACCTAGCATATTTCACATTCATAAGCTTCACCCATGAAACTTGTCATCTCTAGATGAAGTCCCATACAATCTTCTTGATCAAAGCTTTATTGAACTCCCTTGATAACTTGATGCCCAAACCTCCCCGATGAGTAGGCTTGGTAAAATGCTTCCAAGCGACTAAATTCAAGCATTTAGATGATGTTGATCAGCTCCATATAAAATTTCTAATAAGTTGATCTATTTTGTCACCACTAGAGGCTAGAAGAAGGAAAACTTGCATTGTGTAGTAGGTTTGGGAAAGAAGTACTGATTTTGGAAATGTAACATGCCAGAAAGAGATAGAAGCATGTACTGCCAATTGTTAATTTGATGTTGGACTTTCTCGAGAAGATATTGAAAGTGTTCCTTTTTTTGTGGATGATTGGGATGCCTACGTGCCATCCCAGATTGGTCGTTTCCTGTATATTTAAATGTCTACATAAGTGAGATCTCAATGCTCTTGGTGTGTTGACAAAAAAGATTATGGATGTTTTTTCATGTGAGGGAAATTGTCTTGAGGCTGAGCTGAATAACTATAGGCAGCGTCTGGTGGTCCTTGCTTTTGAATGGAAGCTTCCCCATATAAGATGATATTGTCAGCAAAACTAACATGTGAAAACTATAGTTTTTGTCTGGTAAGAACTACTGGCTTCCAAGTGACATGGGAGATTTCATATTTGATGAGTTGGTTGAACCTCTCCAGTAAAAGGATGAATGGGTAGGGGGATAAGGTTTCTCCTTGTTTAAAATTGTAAGAGGGTTTAAAGGACCCAATAATTCTACCATTCCATTAAATCAAGGTATTCCCTGACCTAATGAGTTCCATGATGATGTCAATTGTGCTATGTGGGATTGACGTTTTAAGAAGTGTATCTTCAATGAACGACTAACTCATCTTATCGAAGGCCTTCATTAATTCAAGTTTTATCACCAAGTAGTGCTTCTTACAGATCTTGGACTCCATGGAAAGGATTATTAGTTAGACCAACATGATATTGTCTCCTATCTTATGGCCAAGAACAAAGCTAGAATGAAATGGGGATATCCAGGACTTGAGGAAAGGTTTTACCCGAGCTGCTATGATTTTGGAGAGGAGTTTTCTGTAGACATTATGCAACGAGTTTAGTCTTAATTGTGAGAAAGTTTTAGGAGAGAGGACCTTGGGTATACGAACCAAAGTAGAGTATGCAAATTCTGGTGCATTTGGATTTCCTTCAAAGGGTGTAGTAATAAAGTTGTGGATCTGAACTTTGAGGATGTGCCAATTTTTCTGAATGAAGGAAGCATCAATGTCATCAGGCCCAGAGACCTTGAGTGGGGCCATAGCTTGTAGAATCTCACAGATTTCCTTTTGTGTGGGCTTGCTGGTGAGTGTCAAAACTTCAACGTCATTGAGTAAGGGAAACATGTATAAAGGGGCTACTGGAAGAATTACACTCGTCATAAGTGTGCTCATGATACCCATTAGGGAAAAATGAAAGAATAAGTTTGTTCAGCTACTTGCCATCTTCTACCCAAAATTCATTATCATCTTTAAGCTTCACAATTTTATTTCTCCATCTTCTTGCCTTAACAAGGGAGTTGAAGTACTTTGTGTTGTTTTCACCTACTTCACCCATTCACACATTGCCCTTTGTTGCCAATCAATCTCCTCTCTTCTCAAAATAGAGTAAAGTTTAGTTTGCAAGTCCATAGTTTCACATGCGAGCTTGGAATCGAATTTAAAGGATAATTTTAATTGATTCCATTTTATTTTTTTTATTATTTGATCCTTCTCCCTTCTGTCCTCCTTATTTTTGTTGTTGTCCCATTTCGATGCTGTGTCCATAATGGCATGACCAACAAGATGATAGGGTATGTTGGAGTTCCATTATTATTGTAAGAAAGTTTTTAATCCTTCCTTGATCTCTGAACTTGTGGAGGTGTGCTTGAATGTGGAAAATCATTTCAAGTTAACAGAATCTGTGATGAGGAGAGGAGCATGATCTGGATGATTTTGCTCTAAATGCTAGATCGGGTTAGCTGTAGTTGATTCAATCCAACAAGCATTACCCAACGCCCTATCAAGTCATTTATGGAGTAGTCCCCTCCTAAAAGTAGTACATTCCCCATTAGCATCAAGATCAAGTAAGTTGCATTCTTTGGCCACATCGTTGAAGTCTTTGTTGTTTGCACTATGAAAGGTTGAACCCCAAATTTTTTTTGACAGATACATAACCACGTTGAAGTCACCTACTAATATCCAGGGAGAGGTGATAGATGCCACAAGAGATGAAAGAAGATTCCATAGGAAGCGTCTTCTTCCTCTTTGTCGTTCCCACATAAATGAAAGTATAGAAGAACTTGTGGTCAGTCCTATAGTGGATATTTTTTGTGAGAATAAAGTACCTCAATGGCAACATTGTCCTTCCACAACACCAAACTCCCACTACGAACCCCACTGCTTCAACCCTATTAGATTGAAAAAATAGACCCTTTTGATACGAACAACTCCAAGGCTACTACATCGAGTTTCATACAAAGTAATGATTGATACTTGGTATTTTTGTACTAGTTTTTTCATTGCAATTTGGGTATTGTCGTTGCAGATACCGTGTACATTCTTGTTGATGATCTTCATTGGTCAATATCTACAATGCTGGAGAAATCCATTTCCTGTGTTTCTTTGTCTAAATATTATAGGTGGGAAGGTGTCCCCCTTTTCCTAGTAGAGGCTCTGCTCGGATCCCCATCTTTTACCACCTTTCTATTCTGAATATGGATGCCATTGATGATTTTGTTGGACTTCTATATTTTACATAGGCCATGTCCCCGACTTCATGACTTCCCACACCAAAGGACGAGGTGATGAAAGGGTGAGTGTTTGAATCTTTTTTAGGAAATATTGTATCCCCAAAGCGGGTTACCGTTGTGTGTTTTGGAGTGGGTTTGGTGGTGTGACTTGGCTTCAGTGGTCATTCTTGGGAAGGGGTAGTGTAAGAAGTGGGGTGTAGGAGGGACCACTCCTTACTTAAATTTAAGGAAATACATGCAACATACCCCAAGAGATCATTTCCAACAAAATAAAAATAATTCAAGTAGTTGGGGTTCAAAATATTTCTTTAAACTAAATGATAACATGAACATAGTTTTGTTGCGGTGGAAATGTAAATATAACTATTACGAGATTTTCTCATCAAAGTTCAACTAACGAGCCATAGATGGCTTCTAACTTAAATACTTGATAAATATTTGGTGAGGAACCTCTCCATCTCATAAGTCCTCATCAGCTTGATTTGGGCATCACAACCTAAATCCTAGTTGTCAGGCTATGCAACCTCTGGGTGGGTTGAAAGTAACACCCAGGGTAGAGGAAACAAAAAGAAAGTACATCAGCAAACACTAACTATGTGCAATAATTAACAAATAGGCACTACTTTAGAAAGTTCAAATGAAGATCATCAAATTAAGGAATGATCCAGAGAAATAAGTTCTAAAAGAAATATCAGGTCAAGAGATGAGGCATGTCTAAACTAAAGAATATCAAGTAGGAAATTTTGCCTCTACAAAGTTTCTATTAACAATATCAAAATATAAATTATGCATGTAACAAACAAAGATTAAAATTATTTTAAGAAGGGCTGAGACACCATTGGAGCTCAACATAAAATAATAATGGGTAGAGATAGTAAGAACACCCTTGATAGAGATAGCATGCCCCTATAAATAATGGGTGGAGATATCACCGCCCTATATATATAGTTGTACACATGTACCACTACATGAAATAAAGCTAGTCTAAGCATTCACATAATTAGGGAAAGACAAGTATAAGTTCAGTCAATATGGAATAATGGGAATAGAGCATCCAAATCATGTAGGGTCATAAGGCCCATAAGTATTGTCCAAGAAAATAAGAATTTCATAAAGATGAAAAAGAGAATATCAATTCATGCCTCATATGGGAAATATTTTTTGGTCATGATAGCAATGCCTAGATAATATAAAAGATGCACATACCTTAATTAGAGTTGTTAAGTCAGAAAATGAATCTTAACCCTTCAAGTCTTAAGTCAACTCATCCTACATATAAGATTAATCCCATCAATTAGGGTTTAAATTCTGATTTAAATGGATTGTGAAAATCCGAGAAATCCAAATCCATAAGCAAAACCCTAGTTTAGATTATGTTTAAGAACTATAAATGAGTTCAGAGTTTATAAATAATATTTTAGACAAAACCTCAACATTGTTAGTTACGATGTTATCTTTAATTACTTTTAAAACCATAAGTGGAAGAAAAACCTTAAACTCATAACTTTGATAGAAACCTAGATTGACACATGATTGTATCTTAGAGAGAGAGTCCATAGTTTCTGAGCATGGATTTGACTCCAAGATCTCAACTTTATGGTTTAAAACCCCCCTTTTATTATTAATGTGGTATTATGAATGTTTAAAACTATAAAAGTGTAATCTTTAGAACCTGTGAATTAGGTGATGAAATCCACACCAAAAGGTAGAGAAAATTCTCATGATTCTAGAACATATTTTTTTTGTAATTTTTGGAGAATCCAGTGAAAAGATATGATTTTTACAAGTTTTTCTTATTTATTGATTTATTTATGAATTTATATCAAAAAGGACCAATTTGCCCTTGACGCACATGTCGCGACTTTAGGTCATGAAAGGGTATATATGTCCTTTTCATATCAGCATTTCATGTGATAATAAATCAAAATAAGATCGGCGATTTACTAAAATACCCTCGAGGGAAAATAGTGGTTGAAGGAAGCAAAAGGGGTAGGTAAGTAACTTCATGGGGGGTCATCTTCCTCCCCTCCCCTTGCATGACATGTCTGTGTTCGAGCAATAGGTTGGGTGTGGAAATTTGGGCAATTTTCATTGGGTGTGCAACTCAGAAAATAGACAATATGAGGAAGAAGAGAAGGACTTGGTAAAGCTTACCCTGAGATGCATTGAATTCTGACGAAGCAAGGTGTTGTGGTAGAGTGCCACAAGCCCATACTAAACACGCCAATTAGTGGCGGTTGAAACAACAACGTGGGATGAAATTTCTAGTAGAGGGGGATTGCTTTGGGGTGAGACAGAACTAGGGTTTGGGTCATCCACTTCATGTTTGAGCCTCTATGGCTGGATGAGCATAGTGTAGAATAGTTGGGAGCAGAGTTGGGATATCACGGTTCCTGAGAAAATTAAGGTTTGTGGGGAAAAGCTAAAAAAAGGGTGGAAGAAAAATTTGGCAACATCAAGAAAAAAATTAACGAGATGGAGAAAACATGGGAAGAATGTCAACAGTTCCCACCTGATAATGGGACTCTCAAGAGATGTTCGAAATTGGCAACATATCTTCAGTATTGGCATAGGAAGAATGAAGCATACGGGTGTGCGAGGTCCAGAGTCAATAGAATGAATGAGGGGGACAAGACGCAACATATTTCCACCACAAAGCATCTTCCATAAAAAAGAGAAACAAAATTACAGACCTGAAGGACAGTGAAGGGACCTGGAAGGAAGAGGAGGAGGATAATAAAAATATAATTGTGCATTTTTTTGAAGAGCTATTTAAATCTAGTGATCCTACTGGGTTTGAAGAGGCTACAAGGTTATTAAGAAGGACGGTTCTTGAAGAGGATGCACTCAAATTAGAGGAAGACATCAAGAATAGTGAGATTCTTATGGCCGTCCAAGTGATGCACCCAAACAAGGAGCCTGGGCCAGATGGTATGAAAGCAATGTTCTTCCAGAATTTCTGGCATGTTGTGGGAAGAGACGTGACAAATTATATTAAAGGGTGGTGGAAGGATATGTGTGACATTGAACCGGTGAATAATTAACACCCAGGCAGTGATGATACCAAATGAGAATAATCCAGAGGAGATGACAGCATTTAGGCCTATCAGACTGTGCAATGTGCTGTATAAAATTGCATCCAAGGTGATGACCAATAGGCTCAAGCCCCTGATGAATTCCATCATCTCACTTAACTAGAGTGCTTTTATCCCTGGTAGGCTCATTACGGATAACACCCTCATTGCCTACAAGCTTTTACATACTATGAAGGGTAAGAAGGAGGAAGAAGAGGCAACATTGGTCTTAAACTGAACATGTCTAAAGCGCATGATAGAGTGGATTGGAACTTTTTTGATTTTGTACAGAATAAGATGGGGTTTGGAGAAAAATGGAGGAAAAAAGTCTATCAATGCATATCTTCTGTGAGTCATACCATCGCTATGAACGGGGATAGTACTAAGATCATAAAGCCAGTCTGGGGTCTCAAAGAGGGAGATCCTCTTTCACCTTACCTTATTATTCTCTGTGCTGAAGCTTTTTTCACCGCTATTAACTATGCTACTGAAAATAACCTCATCCATTGGGTTAAGGCAAGTAGACATGGACCATGCATCTCTCATCTTTTGTTTGTAGATGACAACATCATTTTTGCAAGAGCCACAACATCTAAACGTTTGAAAGTAGCTAAAATTATCAGCCAATATGAATAGGCATCCGGTCAAAAAATTAATCTATCTAAGACGGAGGTAGCTTTCAGCAAGGGAGTATGTCAAAGTAAGAAGGAAGAGATCAAAGATTTACTTAATGTAGCTGAGGTGAACCGACACGCCAAGTATTTGGGTCTTCCAACGACAGTAGGAAGATCCAAAAAACAAGTCTTTAGCTTTATATAAGAAAGAATGACAAAGAAACTACAAGGGTGGAGGGAGAAGTTGCTATCCAAACTAGGAAAGGAGATATTGATCAAGTCGGTGGCCCAAGCTATCCCAAACTATATAATAAGTTTTTACTTCTCTCTCTTCGCATTACAGATGCAATAAATAGCTCCATTGGCCAATTTTGGTGGGACACAAGAGAAGGGGAAAGAAAAATAGCATGGGTAAGTTGGGAAAATTTGTGCAAACCGAAGAGCCATGGGGGCATGGAATTTAGAGACATTGCTATATTTAATCAGACTCTATTAGCTAAACAAATTTGGAGGCTCTATACGAGGATGAATACTCTAGTGCATAAGGTTCTCAAGGCCAAATATTTCCCTAGCATGTCCATTATGGAGGCGAATATAGGGCACTACCCTAGCTACACATGGAGAAGAATATGGAACACCAAGGCCATTTTTCTTAAAGGAATCCAATGGGAAGTTGGCAATGGGTAGAGCATCCACCTATGGAAGGACAGATGGGCGTCGGGTATACATTGAGTTCTCCAGCAATACTAAGTGAACTCACTGTCCCATCTCACAAAAGTCAGTGATCTCATGGAATCGGAGTAGGCAAGATGGAACTCATCGCTTATCCAGGCGATCCTCTCCCAGAATATAGCCTCGGCGATATGCAAGGTCAGTGGCGGAACCAGAACCCATAGGTTGGGGGGGGTCAAAAACTAAATATTCATTGTAAAGTTTGAACTCATGACTTTTGATACATCAAATAACATATCAACCACTACACCATGTTCAGTTTTGTGTCTTTGAATGTGAAACATTGTATTAATAGTACCCGTATTCTGCATTTATTGCCAAAAAATATATAATGCCCACAACAAGAATCAAACTCATGACCTTTGGTACATGAGTGCAGCTGCAAACCAATACACTACTTTCACATTTGTGTCTTTTATGTGTCATACATGATATATATTATAAATATAAGTTACAAATATAAGTATATATATGTATATGTATGTTTATTTTTTTATTTTTTGGGGGGCCATGGCCCCTGCCCGCCCCCCTTGGTTCCGCCCCTGTGCAAGGTGTCGTTGAACCTGACCCCCGAAGAGGACGAGCTCTTCTGGTGGCCAAGTCCAGATGGACAATTCTCAGTTAAGTCACCATATTGGATGGGGAAGATGACTGGCAGGGAAATGGAGGAGCTTCGACAACAGCAAGGTAGGGAAGAGTGGAAGGCAATATGATGTAAGGGGTGGCCTCCCAAGGCTGCCCACTTCCTCTGGAGGGTAGCGACGGGTAGTTTCGCTACCGTTGGGTGACTGTATGATAGGTACTGTCATGTAGATGGGATATGTCCTCTGTGTCGTACTACAAAAGAATCCATTAATTAGTCATATGTTATTCTCATGCACTCATGCATGGGAACTATGGAAATACAACATTGACACATCTCAGGAAGAGGTTAAGGAGGTAGTAGATCTCGGGCTGGGGTTGGAAATAACAAAGCTCTTGAGAGACATAAGTGATCAGGAGGCGGACGCTATCATAGCTAGACTTTGGGTGATTTGGACACACAGAAACAAGTGGATTTTTGAGGATGCGAGGGGGGACATTAGATATCGATATGAGTCCATATTAGTGAACTTGGCTGAATAGAGAAGACATAACGTCAACGGCACGAGATGCAGCAACCAATAGGGGGATCAGCGACAAAGAAGAAGCTCGTTGCGTCGACCAGAGGGAGAGGAAGTCAAGCTGAATACATACGCATCTTGGGTGTCGGACAATGAAGTGGGACTGGGAATGGTTTGGAGACACTACTAAAAAAACATGGTATAGGTGACGGTCATGTAAAAGGTTACACACTTTAGGTGATATGTTTGTACATCACTTATAATCTGTATAGACCTACCTAAAATAGATGACATACATTTTGGCATATTTGAAAAGCTTACACACTTTAGGTGACAAGCATGTAAATCATCTATAACATGTGTAAACTCGTGTAACATAGATGACACACATTTGAAAGGGTCACACGCTATAGGTGACATACATTTGAGTCACTTAAATTCTAAGGGGGGTTTACCATTTAGATGACATGTATACGAGTCACATGTGATCTATAAAGGGGTCTATTGTATAGGTGACATGCATGGTCATCCCTAAACTTTTAGATGACATACATGCTTGTTACCTAACCTTTAGATGACAGACATGTCTATCATCCAACATCTTCCAACTAATAATAAGTATCAATAATTTTCTCAATGTAGTTTCATTAGGAATATATCAATACATTTATTTCATAATTCATAAAGGAGATGTATGAAAGAAATTGATGCTTAGAGTCATTCTAAATCATTTTAAGTTAATTTGATAACCACTCGTATAGGAATATTGACATTATGATCGACCCCAAACTCATACACGTATCTTCTGCAAAATTCTAAGGCTAATGGACCTTTGTACTTTGAGGCAAATTTCTCCTCAGAAACAACTTATATGGACCACCAACCCAACAATAATTGCTGCAAATAGGTGGTGGCTACCGCAAGCACCTGACCAACAATGCCTTAATCTTCCCCAAACTCACACACATCTCCCTTATGAAAAATCAAGAAGACAATACATATATACACATCTCCGATCAAAGTATTTCTAGGGACTTGTTGTGAGAGGACACTCTCATGATATGGGCCCCTAACTCCCCCAAAAGTATTTTAACAATCTTACTGGCATAGAACATTGTATTGATATGGACCCTACCTCCTTGTAAATACGATTTAGGGGACTTTTTGTGAGAGTCATTCTCATGATATGGGCCCTGACTCCTCACAAATGCATTTTCAGACACTTGCTCTAAGATGCATTGTCAAGACTTGGGCCACAACTCGTCAGAAGTGCATTTATATAAAATTGTCGTGAGAAGATATTGTCATGATATTGGGCATGGTACATCCCAAATGTATATTCGTGGAAATATGTTGATTAATTTATTTGTGAGTTTTTAAAGGTGATGTGAGAGAAAAAAATTTCATTGAGAGTCATTCTAAATCATCGTGAGAATCATTCATAAAGGAGTATTGGCATGATGGTTGTCCATAAACGCGTGGACATCTCTTTTGTAATCATTATAAGGCTATGACTACCTACCTCCGACTGCAATTGCCGCAAACAGGCAATGATTGTCGGCAGCCCCCACTCCTCGCAAATGTATTTTGGGGACTTGCAGTGAGAGGGCATTCTCATGATATGGGCCCCGACACCTCGAGAATGCATTGTTAGGAACTTGTTGTGAGAGGACATTGTCAACATATGGGCCCTCATTGCTCACAAATGCATTTTAAGGGGCCTGTTGTAAGTGGACACTATGATACGTGTCACTCCAAATGTATTTTTGGGGACATATCAATACATTTATTTCACAATTTATAAAGAGACGTCATAGCTGATTTTTTGTAGAGTATTTATAAGAGAAATTAGCACGACGATCATCCCCAAACTAACACGCGTCTCTTTCGTGATCATTGTAAGGCTAATGAGCCATTGTCTTGCAAGAAAAATTGTTCCTTGACAATGATTTATATAGAATACCCACTGTATAAGCAAATTCCTACAAACATGTCGTCGTTGTCACAAGCACCCGACCAATCATGCTCTGATCATCCCCACACTCATGCATGTCTCCGTTTGGGTTGGGGACCATATTTGGTCAGGTCTATATTAGTTCGTATCCATACTGTTGGCAAGTATATTTTGTGTCGGGCTTGTTTGTTACTGGATCCTGGCCAAATGCCAACCCTACCTCATATATAGAATAGCAAAGAAATCTAAAGAATATCTTGTAAGTGAAATTATTATTTAAATTGCTTACATACACTAGTTAGCATAAAGAGAAAAATCTAAAGTATTTATGTATATTGACGTGATCATTCAATTATTCTTCTCTTCCATTTTCCCCTCTGACTCATCCAATTCCAGACTCATTCACCACCCATAATATAAATCTTGTCATTAAATGTTAAAATTTTCAATTTGAAAAAAATATTATCAATAGAGAAGAATCAAAGCTACCTAGAGTATAATAAAAAATATGATTGGCTTGAAAATATTAATTACATAAGTGAAATCGGTTGACATGAACAAATCTTTTAGTAGATTTTATTTTTATTAAGTAATCATGATCAACCATGCAAAATATTATAAAAATGCTTTTACCACCCATAATATAATTGTTAAAATTAAATATTATAACATAATTATCGCCATGTTTTCCATCCATATAGTATTTCCTTTCATTTAACATATGATCAACTAGCATAACTATATTTCTATAGAAGATAGTATCACAAATATTTATATCTTTTTGTAATAAAAATAAGGAAACTAACAATGTTGAAGGAAATTACTTATTATTGACTGTTCTAGGAGATCCAAGTAGAGAATACACACACACACGCACAAAAACACACACATTTACTACACATCGTAACTTTAGTGCATTTCAATTGATTGAAGAAAGAGAGAGAATATTAGTCAACATGATTACAAATTGAGACATAAATGAGGACTTGGAACAAAAAAACACTTCCCCAATATTTTTGATGACCCATAATATAATTGTTAACATTCAATGTTATAATATAAATCTTGACATGTTTTCCATCCATAAAGTCTTTCCTTTTATTTGACATGTCATCAATTAAAATAGCATTAAAGCCAATTAAATATTTCTACAGTAGATACTATAACAAATAGTTATATCCTTTTGTAATAAAAATAAGGAAACTAACATTGTTAAAGGAAATTACATTTAATTGTCTGTTCTCGGAGACCCAGTGAGAAAATGTCCTAGATGATTACATATATAATGTTGTAAATATATATAGATATTACATATATAATGTACATATATATATATTACATATATATGCATATATTTATAAATGTATATATATATACATACATATATATATACAGACACACGCATAAAGGGGTTTACTAAACATCGTAACTTTAATGTATTTAATTAAATGTGAGGTAGCTTCCATAAGCACCTAATCAACCATGTTTCAATTTTAGCCAAACTAATAGATGTCCATTTATGAATAGTTAAGAGGACAATACATATATACACATCTCAAGTACTTTATTGTGAGAAGACAATGTCATGGCATAGGCCCTAGCCCCTCCTTGAAGCATTTTAATGGACTTTTCTGATAGGACATTATCATATTATGGGTCATAGCTCCTCGCACATGAATTTTGGGGGACTTTGCTGAGAGGATTCTCATGATATGGGTCTGGACACTCACAAATGTAGATGAAAGGACTTGTTGTGAGAGACCACTATCATGATATCGACGTAAGATCCTCACAAATGCATGTCAAGGGACTTGTTGTGAGATGATAATGTCATGATATGGGCTCAAGATCCTCACAAATGCATTTCAAGGGACTTGTAGTTAGATGATATTGTCATGATATGGGTCATGGCTCCTCCTAAATGCATTTATGGACACTATAAATATATGGGACCTGAAACCTCCTTAATGCATTTGAAGGGACATGTTGTGAAAGGACACTATAATGATATGGGTCGTGGAACCTCCCAAATGCATTTTTAGAGATGTGTTGTGAGCTAATATTTGTCATGATATGGCCCTGATGCCTCCCAAATGCATTCTCATGGACTTATTGTAAGAGGACGTTCTCATGATATGGGACCTGACACCACCCAAATGTATTTTTAAGGACTTATTGTGAGATTACATTATCGTCATATGTGTCATGGCACCTCCCAAATATATTTTCAAGGACTTGGCATGAGAGGAGATTGTCATGATATGGGCCAAACTTCACCCAAATGCTTTCTTAGGGGCTTATTATGGGAGGAAACTGTCAATATATGGGCCATGTATCCTCCTTAATGTATTTTAAATGACATGTTATGAAAGGACACTATCATCACATGGGTCGTGGCACCTTCCAATGCACTTTTAGGGACTTGCCATGTGATAACATTTGTCATGATATGGGCCCAGACACCTCCCAAATGCATTTGTATGGACTTTTTATGAGAGGAAGTTGTGATGATATGGTCCCTGACACCTCCCAAATGCATTTTCGTAGACTTGTTGTGAGAGGATATTGTCGTGATATGGGACCTAACACCTCCCAATTGCATTTTTAAGGACTTACTATGAGATGACATTGAGATCATATACTCCATGGCACCTCCCAAAAGTATTTTCAAGGACTTGGCATGAGAGAACGATGTCATATATCGTCCCAAACTTCACTGAAGTACATTTTTAGGGACTTATTATGAGAGGACATTGTCAATATACAGGCCATGGCTCCTCCTTAATGCATTTGAAAGGACATGTTTTGAAAGCACATTATCATGATCTGGATCATGGCACCTCCCAATTACATTTTTGGAGAGTTTATGTGAGATAACAATTGTAAAGATATGGACTCTGGCACCTCCCAGATGCATTTTCATGGACTTGTCGTGAGAGGACGTTGTCATGATATAGGACCTAACACCTCCTAAATGCATTTTTAAGGACTTACTGTGAGATAATATTGTCATCATATGTGCCATGGCACCTCCCAAATGTATTTTCAAGGACTTGGCGTGAGAGGACATTGTCATGATATGGGCCCAAACTTCATCGAAATGTATTTGTAGGGACTTATTATGAGAGGACACTGCCAATATATGGGCCATGTATCCTCCTTAACTCATTTGAAGGGACATGTTGTGAAAGGACGCTATCACGATATGGGTCGTGGCACCTCCTAAATGTATTGTAGGGACTTGATGTGATATAACATTTTTCATGATATTAACGAATTTTTAGGGACTTGATGTGAGATAACATTTTTCATGATATTGGCCCTGACACCTTCCAAATGCATTTTGATGGACTTGTTATGAGAGGAAGTTGTCATGATATGGGACCTGACCCCACCTAAATGCATTTTTAAGGACTTACTATGACATGAAATTGTCATCATATGTGTGATGGCATCTCACAAATGTATTTTCAAGGACATGGAATGATGGGACATTGTCATGATATGGGCCCAAACTTCACCGAATTGCATTATTAGGGACTTATTATGAGAGGAAACTGCCAATATATGGGCCATGTATCCTTCTTAATGCATTTGAAGGGACATGTTGTGAAGGGACACTATCATGATATGGATCATGGAACATCCCAAATGTATTTTTAGGGACTTAATGTGAGATAACATTTGTCATGATATGGGCCCTGACACCTCCCAAATGCATTTCAAGGGACTTGTTGTGAGATGATATTGTCATGATATGGGCCATGAATCCTCCTAAATGCATTTATGGACATTATCAATATAAGGGCCCTGACGCCTCCTTAATGCATTTGAAGGGACTTGTTGTGAAAGGACACTATAATGATATGGGTCGTGGCACCTCCTAAATGCATTTTTAGGGACACAATATGAGATAACATTTATCATGATATGGGCCCTGACACCTACCAAATGCATTTTCATGGACTTGTTATAAGAGTATGTTGTCATGATATGAGACCTGACACATCACAAATGTATTTTTGAGGACTTACTATGAGATGACATTGTCATCATATGTGCCATGGCACCTCCCAAATGTATTTTAAGGACTTACTGTGACGCCTTGCTTTAACGCTGTTGTATCATGTTCTATCGCGGTCACGATGTGAGTCGTAGAGACAGTCGCAATGTTGCATTGTGAGATATGGGTCGTGTCACCTCCCAAATGCATTTTTAAGGACTTTATGTGAGATAACATTTGTCTTGAAATGGGTCCTGAGACCTCCTTAATGCATTTCAAGGGACATGTTGCGAAAGGACACTATCATGATATGGGTTATTGGGTCTTGTTTTAGTCAAGATTATCGTTTGTCTTATGTTTTGGGCCGAGAAAGATGTGCACCATGTGCATTTGAGGTTGAATGAGTTCGTGTTGTTTTGGTTGTGATGGTTTGCCTTATTTCAGTCATAATGGTCCATTCTACTTCTAGATGTGACACTTCGTTTTGGTATGGTCTGGTCGCGTCGCTGCGTTTGTTATGGTCGTGGCATTGTGCTGTGAGGGTGGGTCACGACCTTGTGTTGTGGGTTGGTCACGAAGCCTATTGTAATGCTGGTGATGATGTCTTGATTTAACGATGTTGTATCATGTTCTATCTCGGTCGAGACGTGCATCATGGAGACAGTCACGAAGTTGGGTTGTGAGATATGGTGTGGCACCTCCCAAATGCATTTTTAGGGACTTGATGTGAGATAACATTTGTTTTGAAATGGACCCTGACACCTCCCAAATGTATTTGGAGGGACATGTTGTGAAAGGACACTATCATGATATGGGTCGTGGCACCTCCCAAATGCATTTTTAAGGACATGATGTGAGATAACATTTGTCTTGAAATGAGCTCTGACACCTCCCAAATTAATTTTCATGGACTTATTGTGAGAGGACGTTATCATGATATGGGACCTGACACTTCCCAAAAGCATTTTTAAGGACTTGTTATGAGAGGAAGTTGTCATGATATGGGGACCTGACACCTCCCAAATGTAGTTTTAAGAACTTTCTGTGAGATGACATTATCATCAAATGTGATGTGGAACCTCCCAAATATATTTTCAACGACTTGGAATGGTTTTGTTGTGATGGTTGGCCTTGTTTCAGTCGTGATGGTCCATTCTGGTTCTGGACGTGACACTCCATTTTGGTCTGGTCACGACACTACATTTGTTATGGTCACGATGTTGTGTTGTGAGGGTAGGTCATCAGTATATTTGTAGATTACTTGTATCATAATTTTATCTCGAGTCTCATATTTGGTTCTGTAATATTTTTGCAAACATTTGAAATCCTCATCCCATATTACAGATACCCAATCTGGATTCCCAAAGTGTCTAATTTGAACAGTGCTTCCACTGATCCATATATCAAAGTTGATGATAGATTACTGAGTTAGTTCTTATATAGTTTCTCTCCTTTTCTTTATGGATAAGATGGGTTGATGTGGTTTTTATTTGGTGTTAGAATAGGTTGTTTTTTAGGGACATGGTTTGTGCAATCTAAAATAGTAGGCAATATGAATTTTTTGTTTTATTGATCATGCACCTGGAACCTTTTTGATAATATCCAAGTGTTTTTTTAACTAAATGGGACACACTTTAGGCCCATCATCAGGATAGATGTGCCAAGTGCATTTTTAGGGACTTGATGTGAGACAACATATGTCTTTAAATGGGCCCTGACACATCCCAAATGCATTTGAAGGGACATGTTGTAAAAGAACACTATCATGATATGGGTCATGGTACCTCCAAAATGCATTTTTAAGAACTTGATGTGAGGTAACATTTGTCTTGAAATGGGCCCTGACACCTCACAAATACATTTTCATAGACTTGTTGTGAGAGTACGTTGTCATGATATGGAACCTGACACCTCCCAAATGTATTTTTAAAGACTTATTGTGAGATGAAATTATCATCATATGTGCCATGACACCTCGCAAATGTATTTTTAAGGACTTGAGATGGTTTTGGTTGTGATGGTTGGCCTTGTTTCAATTGTGATGGTTTTTTCTACTTCTGGATGTGAAACTTTTCTTTAGTCTGATCGCGACACTACATTTTTTGCCATCGTGACTTTGTGATGTGAGGGTGGGTCACGACGTTGTCTTGGTCGCGAAGCCTACGTGTAATGCTGGTTGTGACGCCTTGCTTTAACACTATTCTATCATGGTCACGACGTGCGTCATGGAGACAGTTGCGATGTTGCGTTGTGAGATATCAGTCATATAACACCTCCCAAATACATTTTTAGGGACTTGATGTGAGATAACATATGTCTTTAAATGGGCCCTGACACCTCCCAAATGCATTTGAAGGGACATGTTGTAAAAGGACACTATCATGATATGGGTCGTGGCACCTCCCAAATGCATTTTTAGGAACTTGATGTGCAATAAAATTTGTCTTAAAATGGTCCCTAACACCTCCCAAATACATTTTCATGGACTTGTTGTGAGAGGTTGTTGTCATGATATGGTCCTAGTTCGTCCTAGAAGCATTTTTCATGAACTTGCTAATAGAGGACACGATCATGATATGGATCTTGGCTCCCCGCAGAAGCATTGTTATGAACATTCTCTAAGAATAAACTATTTTGATATGGGCCATGGCTCCTCGCAAATACATTTTACAAGACTTGTCATGAGAGGACATTCTCATGATATGGGCCCCAACTCCTCTGAAATGAATTTTCAAGGACTTGTTGTGAGAGAAAACTGTCATGATGTGGGACCTAGCTCATCACAAAGGCATTTTGAGGGACTTGTTGTGAGACGATATTGTCATGATATGGTCTTTGGCTCGTCCCAGATTCATTTTCATGGGGATATATCAAAACATTTATTTGAAAATGCATAAGGAGACATGTGAGTGAAATTGTTGGTGAGAGTCATTCTAAATCATTTTAGGAGTCTTTCATTATAGGCCATTCTAATGATCTAGGCACATATTCCTCAAAATGCATATTTAGGTACTTTTTGTGAGAGGACACAGTAAGGATGTGGGCCCTGACGTTTCATCAAATGCATTTCAAGGGACTTCTTGTGGTATTACACTATCATGATATGGCTGATGGCTCCTCCCAAATCAAATTTTGGGAACTTGTTGTGAGAGGTGACTCTCATAGTATTGGCCCTGGCTCCTCCCATATGTATTTTTCAAGGACTTGTTGTGAGTGAACTTTGTCACAATATTCCCTTAAATGCATATCTGAGTACATACAATGAGAGGAAAATTTTAAGATATGGGCTATGACACCTTACAAATGCATTTCTAGGGACTTCTTGTGTGGACACTATCATGATATGGCCAATGGCTCCTCCCAAAATCAAATTTTGGCAACTTGTTGTGAGAGGTGACTCTCATGATATTGGCCCTGGATCCTCCCATATGCATTTCCAAGGACTTGTGAGTGGACACTATCAAGATATTCCCCTCAAATGCATATATGAGGACATACAATGAGAGGACATTGTTAAGATATGGGCCATGGCACCTCAAAAATGCATTTCTAGGGACTTTCTATGAGAGGAAAATGTCATAATATGGGTCATGGATCCCAACAATTGTATTTCTATGGAATTTCTATAAGAGCACACTCTCATGATATGGCTCTTGGCTCCTCGCAATGTCATGATATGGGCCATGGTGGCAAGTGTTTCAAACCCCATAAGTGAGTGGTTCAAGCCCCACAAGTGAGTGTTGCAAGCCCTATAAGTGAGTGCTACCAGTCTGCAAGCGAGTGTTACAAGAACCACAAGATAGGTTGCTAGCCCAACATGTGAGTGTTGCAAGCTGTGCAAGTGAGTACCACAATCGAAATTCTGGTTGCTTTCTCATGATGATCATCATCTTCTTTTTCTTATTTTATATATATATATATATATGTATATATTTATATATATCTCAATTTTCACAATTTTAAAGCCGAATGTCACAAGTTCCACAAGCCAGTGCTACAACTTTTGCAAGAATCACAAGTGAGTGTTGCAAGTAAAAATGAGCACCATAATTCTAAAAAATCTAAGGACTTGTTGTGAGAGGGCACTATCATGATATGGGATTTGTCTCCTCCCAAATGCATTTCCTGGGACATGATGTGAAAGGACTCTAATATTGGCTTTGGCTCCTCACAGAATGCATTTTTAGGGACTTATTAATGAGAGGACACTATCAAGATATGGATCATATCCCTCCTAAAAGCATTTATAAGGACATATTATGAGATGATATTGTTGTGATATGGGCCCTAGATCTATGTCATTATTTTAGATAAAACCTAGATCATCCTCAATGCAACTTAGGTGACTCTTTGTGAGAGGGAACTTCCTCGTATGACATGAAAGGCCCTCCTCTCAGGTCACCTTAGCATTATGGTTCTATGGATTTCCCTCAATTGTTGTGAGAAGGTACTCTCATGATGTGCCTCGAAACTCATCTTTGGTGTAGCGCTAGTGAATTGTAATGAAAGGACACTTCCTCATCCTATTAAAAGACTTCCTACTTGGTTCTCAATGGAAATTTCAATCCTCTGTGATGAGATTCCTATCACTTTTCTAATGAAAAAAAACAGTTTTAGATTTATATTTTGGTAATTTTAGTTATAATACTTCTATGTTGAGGGAGTAAGATAGTCTTAATGAAACATGTGTGCATGCACTTTTTATAAACATTACAAGTTGAAGGAGTTAGATGGAATTAACTAAATGTATGTGCATCTGTTCTTTATAAAAGTGGCGACAAAACTATTCAGACAAAATACATGAACTTTATCTGTTAGATCTATTCATGTATCTTGCTTATGCTATTTTAAGCATGATTTGTATAATATAATGGTTATTTGCAGGGTGATATATCCGATGATTTTTTTAATTTAGCAGATATGCCATCAATTTTTTTAGATCAAAGAAACTCCACTGATAACGTCACATTAAACAGTCAGATGTAGTGGTTCTGAGATGAGATATGGTGATGAATTACCTTAATTTCTCATGTAATGAACCCTACAAAATAAAGTTGATTACTTACCGGATTCAACTAATATTGCATGAAAAGTATGGTGTATCATTTGTAAAAATGTGATTACTGATTGCTTTTAGATTTCTACATTATATTTAAGAAGTTCAGAGTCAATCAAATAATAAAATATTTCATAGTCAATCAAATAATAACATATGTAGATTTATTTTATAGAAATACAAATGATTAAAAAATATGTTTACCTAAAATTTTTAGTTAGGAAACCCACTAAAATGTATTTCCTTGTAAGTAAATAACTTCCATCAAATTAATATTCCTACAAATAAGCTTCTATATTAATTAAAATTTCTTCCAAATACCTTCTATATCTTTCAAATAAAGCTTCTATAATAATGAAATTACCTATGTCGGGATAGTCAATCACATATGAGTGCACCACTCCAAGCAATCCAACCCTCCCTTTCCCGTATAGGTTCTCTAACAAGAAGGATAATTTCACAAATATGCCATTGTGATGGCAATTGTAAAGATGACTTACTTGTGCTAAATATCCTCAAATACATATTAATAGAGAGGCATAAACTTGATCAAATTAAGATAAAATTGATTCTTAAAGGGTGAGTTCTATCAAGTTATAAGTATAAAGAGATCATACTGGGGATGCTTTAGTTTCCGCTTGCCAACATGGAGGGAAGGAATGTACAATTGCAATCTATTCAGGAAAAGAGGGAGGAAATATTAATGTTGAAGTTTGTGAACCAATCTAAGGAGAATCTTCATTTTATAAATCACCTCATATTCTAATATACACACATGCTATATATATAACAAAACATTTCAAAATTAGATGTATTGGATTTTGAATCGATATGTGATGCACAAGTGCTTTTATTTCAATAAATACAATTATAAAGAAGTATATAATATAGTAAAAAAGTAAATGAATTTTTGAAGTTGACTGGGTCTCTAGAGATTGATAATAAGATCTAAATTGTTCGGACTCCAGATTTAAGAAGGAAAAGATGGTTCCTAACTCAATCCTAGGTCAAGAGGATCTAAATGTATTTGTAAAATTACTTTGAGAAAATTTCATAATTTCACAAGTCAATGCTCCCATGCCATGGTTGTAGCCAATCTCCCCATTACGTGTCCCTGATCACGCGGTCTCTCTTCCCCACTAAGGTCGACTCCTCGCCTCCACGATTCTATCCTCCTCACCCAACGAACAGTGATCCGGTCACCCTCCTCTAACTACTCGCGTCGGCGATCTGATCCCCCCCTCCGCTAGCATACTCCAGACGGAGATCCCAACCCCCTACGACCGAAACCCCCTCTCCCTCTCTTAGGCTCTCCGCCACTGAGCGATGTGACGACGCAAACCCTAGCCATCGTGTTCTCTGTCCAGTCCTCGAATCCATCGATTCCATGCCTCCGCCGAGGAGATCCGCTACCCCACAACTCGTCTGGACTTCCTACTTCGGCTGATGGCTTGGCATCGTCACACACCACCGCACACCAAGCTAGTTGGAATCTTTCCTCCAGACACCACCGCAGACTGAGCAAACTGAAGACGGCCTTTGTCACCTTTAAGATGAAGACCAGAAGACGACCTTCTCCTCTCCTTTGCCTGCGCTGGGTCCTGCCAACTCCTTTCCCTCAGGTCTCATCTCAGCCGCTGGTCGTCGGACCTCCATCACCTTCTTCACCCCTTTGTCGAGGTACGTGATCTTCTAGAATGTTTAAACTAGAATCATCGGACCTCCATCACCTTCTCTGACCCTTCGTCGAGGTACAATGTAGCACTCACCGTCGACGGTGGGGCTAGTGGAGGAGGAGCTAGAGCGGCGTGCGAGGGTGTAGAGCCAATAGAGTGCCTTGTAGAGGAGGAAAGTGGCAAGGAGGTAGTAAGTGAGTGAAAGGAGTAGAGCAGGACGGTGAGGTGATGTCCCTGCTCTAACCCCGTCTGGGTACCCAACCCCTTGCTGCTGCGACATCTTATTCTTCATGAGCCCAGTTCTGGGTACCTTGCTTCCTTCGGATCGGAGCTAACCCGATCTGCTAGCTGCTTCTCTTGCTGTTGCTATTGCTGTCGCTTCTTGTGGTAATCACTCTATCCCACCTTTCTTTACCGAAAAATGTGGGCAATGGAGAGCTGTATGAGAACTAGGAGGAGAAGGAGAGAGACGAATGGTAGATGAGAGAGTGTTAGGAGTGGAAACTGGGGGAAGAGTTGGCAGATGAGTACTGGACACAGGAGAAGGAGCAAAGGCAGAAGGCACAAGAGTGGTCACAACAGCTTTTGCTACCGCTCCCACTCTCGATTGGCAGATGAACTCATTTATTTCCGTGTACAAATTGATAGGCTTGGAAAGGAGACGTGTGTTACCACTGTCTGAACTAATGGAGGAGGAGGAGAGGGGAGTGAATGGAGCTGGTGAGGAGAAAACATTGGCCATCGATACTCTTATATAGGTGGCGGTGGTAGTAGTGACAATCCTAATTTGAAGAGTTGGTGGTGGTCCTTGAAGCTTACCCAGAGCTAACTCATGGATGGATCTTTCAGTCGGGCTTGGTCATCTTTTCCTGTACTAGTTTGATTTACATGTGTCAGCAATGATGATTCTAGTTTAAACATTCTAAAATGGGCGTATTGGAGTTTTGTTGTCAATTTTTTTCATTGATCCATGATCCGCTAATGGACTCTTTGATCCGCGATCCACCGACAGTATGGTCTTTGACTCCTTGCTTCTAAGCGCACCCCTCCTCTCTCTCTCTACTTCCCATTGTCACTTCATCTCCCCCCATCCAGAGACTCTGCAATCGTTGCCTTCCGTCTGCGACTCTTCACTGGCATCTGCTCCGCCCAAGGTTGAACACAATGCCGACAACTAACTCCTCTGTTGATGGTAAGTCGCTGATGTCTCGTGCACTTCTTGTGAGCCGCCGAACTGACTCCTCGGATTTGATTTCTCACTTCCTCCAATTACTCTATTTCATTGCCTTAAACAGAGAGGTATAGAATGCTTCCATTGGCGCAAAGGAACAAATTCTGGTGGATTTGATGATGTAGTGGCTGACTGGGGTGGCAGGGCTTTGAAGATTGGTGTATCAAGCAACAAAGGTCAAGTCAGGAAGGACATATTCATCAATAATAGTAGGTGACCACTTATACTTCGTAATAGTTAGTAGCTTAACTTTTACAATTCCATTGTAATGGTTTTATCTCTGATTAATAACCAAATTGTTACTACAAACTGCTATTGTTACCATCACAGTATGTAATGGTGTTCAACTCATCAAATTTGAAAAGATATTGATGATCAGGACAAGTGCCAAACTGGCGGGCCTGATGTTCAAGTTAATTGTCAATGTTGTTTACAAGGTTGTTGCTTTATATGATTCCCTTTCAGATTAGATGCCAATCATAGGTCATGGGTTTGTATTTCTCAAACACAATTAGGTGAGCATGTGAAATCTCTTTAAATAGATATAGATCATCATTTCATATATTCATTTTAGTAAGGTATATAAACAACGTTTGTAAACTAACAAGTGACAAATATGTTATGATTTAT
Source organism: Alisma plantago-aquatica (assembly GCA_963693085.1). Taxonomy (NCBI): domain Eukaryota; kingdom Viridiplantae; phylum Streptophyta; class Magnoliopsida; order Alismatales; family Alismataceae; genus Alisma; species Alisma plantago-aquatica. Next base: position 152,632,564 of record OY856409.1, on the reverse strand, counting down.
GATTATTATTCATAATATTTATTTGTACCCTCTTAAACAATTTTGATTTTTGTGTATGCAAAAGCCTACTAAATCTTGCTCTAGTACTTTTGGAGTCTAGAAATTTTTATACCTCTGGAATGATGAATAGATGAAATAGTGTCTTCTCTTTCTATCTTTTATTAAGTTTAGGAATTATCTGTCTAGAAAAAAACCATTATAATAAGAAATTCTAAAATGTCATAGTTTAGAAGAGGAGTTAGTTTGTCTTATGTGAATGAGTAATGACTCTTGCTCAATTTGTATAGTCTTTGGTTTATGATCAACGGGCAAAATATTGTATCCAATAGAATTTGGATTATACCATATATGTTAAACAGTTGCATTCATAAGAATATAATGATGCATATATTAAACGGTGGCATGTAGGAGCTGAAAAACGATCCCTCCATCCTAAATGATGATGAAAAAAGGTAATGATTCTATCCTGTGCTGTATGACATCAGTAATGTCTCTTACATTAAATTTATGCATCTCGAAATAACCATGTCTTGTCTTATATTGTATATATACTAAAGTATTTATTGATTCATTCTTTCATATCTCTGTAGATAATGATTTAAGCATGTGCAATGATATGACTGACTTAGAAACTAAAAATGAACAGTTATATACTTTCTAGAAGGTCTCTTTGAATGAGACCTTATATATTCTTCCTAAACAAGTACATATTGTTTATCATACCATTTCAGTGGGTAATGAGGAGCTACACCCTAGGAAGCACGAACACAAACATAGACATGGAACATGACGATTTTAAAAAATTGATGACACGGACATGACGTTGGACACATTTGATTTTTTTTTATAGATAGACGTATGTTTGTGTCTTGTTTCTTATTTAGGGCTTGGGGATAGGTCTTGGGCTGGGTCCAGCTAGTCATTGCAGTAGTGGTTTATGGTGGGAAAATGGGTGCTCATTTAGCTCTAGGCCATCAAGAGTTTTGTAGGAAAGTCGGGAGGGGAGAGGAATCCAGAAACTGAGGTTATCATGTTGGGTGTCTGGCTGTCTACACAATGTTGTGTTTCATAGTTATGGCTTAAGGATAGGTATATGGGATGGGTTTAGCTAGTCATCTTGGCCATGGATGACATTGGTGCAATGGGTGCTCCTTTGGCCGTAGGACATCAAGAGCTTTGCAGCAAGGTGAGAGGAAAGTGGAGTGGAAAGACCAAGGTTATCGTGTTAGGTGTCTGGCTGTCTACATAATGTTCGTCTCTTAGTTAGGTCTTAGGGATAGGTAGGTATATGGGCCCTGTCATGGGTGAGTAGGCACACTAGGCTCAAAGCTAATCTCACTTAGTTTATATATGCATTTCTCTATATATGCCAACATAAAATACATAATTAATATTTAAAAAATCCAATACAACATATACTGCCTCATACCTCATATACTCTATTCATTACCTTGTCTGTCCAGACAGCGCAACCTTCTTTTTAAACCATGGTAGACGAAGAGGGAAAGGGGAAGAGAGGGTTTGGAGCTTTTTGGGTGGGAGGATTGGGGTAGTCAAGAATTGTGGAAGGGTTTAGTTTTGTTTACTTAACCGGACCTAGACGTAGTTGGACTGGGATGACTGTGTCCAAGTTGTGTCGCAGCTATGTCCATGCCAAAAACTAAAAAAAAAAGCTGGACATGCCTAGGCCATGTTCACTGTCTGTCCGTATGGAACACGTGTCTGTTACCCCGATGAAAACTCCCGGGAAGTGTTTGTGCTTCCTATTCGTCAAGCGAATTGTGATTCTTACAAAACCTGCACACTCCTTTTTTGTTATACTGTCCAAATTTTTTATGTAATTATGACTGCAACATGAATGTGATTATAGTCTCAATCAACAATGACAATCTTCTCGTCATCCCCACTTTATTAGATAGCTTGTTCCACAATTGAAAAGTTAGAAAAGTTTTATCTTTACAATGTGCTTATTCTTGAACATGCTTAGTTATTATGTTTGCCTTGGCCAATGAAGGAATGAATGTACATCAATCTAAATGGAGGCTCTTCCATGATAATTAATTATGCCTCCTATATTATGAAGCCATGCCACGATGTTGAGATGGTGTCTTTTGTTATATGAATAATATTAATCAGATGAGTATCATAGCATTTGGCTTAATAAATTAAACCAGGAAAGCTACTTTGCATCCATATCTAATATTGTGGATGGGTGATTTTTCGGAGAATTAGAATGGTAATTAATCTGTATTCTACTCAATGTTTCTTTACAGAAGTTTTCTTATTGCTGAACTCTACACATCGAACACCACAGGAAGCCTCCAAGTTCTGTTGTCGGCGCCCAAGCAACATATCCAATAACACAGGTTTGGCCCAGAGCTATGTTTGCATGGTTCCTAAGTTGTGGATGATGAAAGGTAGTGGTTGTTGCACCTAGTCATGATATATGTCAGGTGAGCATATTTCCAATAAGGTGATGCTAGGTTAATTTTATAAAGCAAACCAGAGAAAATTCTACTACTTCATATCTTTCTTAGCAATTACATGTACTAATATAGAAAAACCATATGTGACAGACATGGTACATTAGATATGGCTTCTTTCTTAGCTAGTTGGTTCGTAATTTCTTTCCTTATCCTACCTATGAATGATATAGAAAAATTATGTAGTTTTCTGCCCATGTGGATGCTAACCTTCACAAGCACATGCACATCCTTTGTTTTTGTGGTCTGTGACTTTCTAACTATGGATACAACGCCTGTTTCCAGCTGGACTGTAGTTTAATTGAATAGACTTACAATAACCCATATTTACAGAGAACTTCATATTTACATTATTTGGAAGAAAAAATAAAATTTTATGACCAAAATTGATCTCTCCCCTTCTCTTAGCAGGCGACAGAAACAATGAAGGTTAGGCTGCCAAGTAACAGTCCCAAGTTACTAACAAAGATTGGGCACGTCTTCCTATTATGGCCATTAATTTGTGCCCAGAAGATTCTAGTTCTGAGCCTAAGAAGAAGAGGACCCCTCCATGGCCACAACATCACTCAAATCTTGGGTTCCTGTGAATGGTCATAACCGGCAGCAAAAACATGCATCACTCAAATCTTGGGTTCCTATGAATGGTCATAACCGACAGCAAAAACATGCATCTGACTCTAGCTCGTGCTCTTTCTTTGGCTCAAACGCAAATTTTTGGGGAGTTGGAAGACTCTACTAGCCCCTGTAGCATTTGCAATTTATTTGCAGTGAAAATTAGGCTAGACCACCCAGACACCATACGTATTGTAAAGTTGTTATAGGATTCAATATATAGGTGAATCTTATGATCATGTACACCATTTTTTCATATAATATAATGTGACATTCAGTTTTATGAAACTGGTTTCAGTGAGTTGTAATATTGTTGTTCTGTCATGCTGTGTTACGAGGACCATATATTGAAATTATTACGATTTGTCTACATACTTGTTTTGCTATATTGTGTAATGAAGATGTTTCACAACTATCGATGAAAAATTATTAGCTTGGTGGCAATTTAGATTCATTTGTTTGGCTTGTATTCAACAAAAGAGTGATGGTTCATGTCATCATCTTCTATTCTTATATATAGATATATAGATGATGTAAAATGCTATCACATTTTATGTATAAGATGTTTACACCTGCTGTCATCCTTGTTATATAGGTGGCATAGGTGGAAATCATTTTTTTTAGGTGACATTTTTCCCTGTCACCTAATGCCACTTTTGAGTTGCTGGAAAACTGGGAATAGATGATGACATTCTTAAAAGCAAACATTTAGTATAGATTACATATAAAAGATGACATACATTGAACATACAACAGACATCTATGTAATCTTTTATGTGAAAGGTGACATATTAAAACATCATCTATGTACTGTTTTTTAGTAGTGGAGAGATAGGGATGGTGAGATCAAACTTCAGAAGGGCATTGTGGCCCCTGGCGCACCAAATGCAAACATTGCCGAAGCATTGGCCCTACGAGCAGGGATCATCAAAAGTAGAGACAAAGGACTGGGGCTTATTGTTGTTGAAACATACTCTCAAATTGTGGTCAAGGTGATCCAGGAGAAAGGTACAAGGCGGGACCAACTCAGGATGATTGTGAAAGACATTCTTAATCTTAGCTCAGTTTTTAGTAGTATTAGATTTGCTTTTGTTAATAGAACTACAAACCGTGTGGCACATGAGATAGCAGTAGTAGATAGAAGTCAGTCATCTAGTTTTCTTTTTTATCAAAACTTCCCTTCTATGTTTGCCAATGTATCCAGTGCTGAGTTAGCAAGTAAATGGAAGGTCTTGGGAAATTTCAAAAAAACATGGAAATAAAACTAAATAATAAGATTATTGAAAAACGCATGAAATTTTAAACCATTTTCATTAAACACCAAAGCAATAAAACCCTTTACATATAAATCCCCACAAGACACAAGGTGCTTACATCAACATATTCTAATCACGTATGCCATCAAACTATTACAAGTGAACCTATTCCAAACATATATACATGTCCACTACACCTCTACATCAAAAGAGAACATGAGAACAAACCATGTAATGAAGAACGTATAGAAAGCACACCCAAAACTATCCCAAAGACCTAAGTTTACAAGGATGACTCTATGACTCTAACAATAAAAGTACCACAAGAAGCACTTCCAACCTTATCAACTACTATCCTTCTTGTTGCTGCTCAACCTCTATTGCACAATCTCTACCTCCTCATGCACGTCCACCTAAAACCCACATCATGAGATTCCAAATCTCAGTGGGAGATATAACTCTCCACCAACACTATTATTAGCACATATAAGATATTGAAAGCACACAAAACTACAATTGCAATGAGCAGATAATCATTCCTAATCAGCATAAGAAATTGCAATTGGATTGTGGAACATCTTATCATCATAAAAGGAATATGAAGTACATGTATATTTACTACCAGCTATACTATATAAAAACAAACATGGCCTAATCCAATGTTTTTGTATTTGATCCTAAGCAAGTACACTACACACATGATTACATAATTTATTATTCCCCAAGGATTTGAGTCGTACCACCCAAATCCAACCGACCACAGCTAAGTCGAAATTGGTTATGTACAAGGTCCATGGAAGATCCCAAATCTACGATCTCACCAAACCTCGTGGTCAGTACACGGGTACACAGTAGAGACATACCCATCAACTGCAACATGTGACATATAGTAAACAATGAAAGTCCTAGCCCACCTTGGTATAGGTCACAGTGGTAGTGAAACTGAGCTACAACCCACAATTGTACTCCTTCCAGGGTATGGCCCACAACCAATCCTATGAAACCACATGACTAACATATCACTAAGATATGGCCCACAACCACACTCCTACTAGGGTATGGCCCGTAGTGAATCTTGTGAATGCATAATCTCAACAGTATATGACTCCAGACTTACTCTAAGGGAAAGTTTGTTTCACCATCCAACAAGTGCTGACACTGAGATGGATCTATGGAACAGGGCAAAACTACATGTTCAGATTCCATTTGATTAATTAAGTCCATTTAAATGTCTTATAACATCAATCAAGTTACAACACATAAAATCATAGCAAACTCTACAAAGATAAGGACATAGTACACATTAGTAATTATAAATTTATAGGGTGTGAACTTGTCAAACTCTCACCACATGATGCCTGTATTGTTTCCATTCACACCATCATCAATGAGGCCACATACCAGGGAAACCGATCCCTCAACTCATCATTGGGAAAAGCCATCTCATATTATGCAACAAGTCACTGCCAGGTCATAAGACCCATTCACATTATTCATGTATCACAAGTGCCTCGACATGCCTCACAAGGGCATATTCGATCTTTTTCATATCATACTTACCATAGTCTATACTATCTATGATTACCAAGCTCATAACACCTGCATGGTTAGAAGTCTATAAACAAGAGTGATAATCACATAACATTATAACCATTACATGAGAGAGAACCAAACAAGTATCATTGCAGACTATTAGGGTTAGGGTTTCCTTTTAGCTGATTAGAGTTTACAAGACTAGGTTCAACCATCAACCCTAGAACCATCACCCACCATCATCTTAGAGTGTATGAGGATTAGGAAACATCAGATCTGATTATATATCATTCTAAACATCATTATACATATCTTATCAATCATTCATATATGAATACAATTAAGTGTTCATATGTGCTTCTTATCCATCTACCATCACCCTATGTTGACCACATAACCTCATAGGTCGTGACCACCCATCATGGTCCATGTCACGACAACAACACTCATGTGTCTTGACAAAACTATCTTGACCACCAACATATGTCGTGACCTAACACACTAGAGGGTGTCTCAACCCAAACAAAGTAGGAACAAAGCCCCGACACCAATGGTAACTAAGACACTACATACCATGTGCCTCAACCTATCTTCACTAGGTCAAACTCAACCTCAAAGGGGTATCTCAACCAAATGCTATCAAGGTTGTGACCATTAAGAGGAAAGTTTCATGATCACACCAAGATGCACCATCTAGGTTACCAATATAGAACTGAAACCAAGGGTGAGACTATTGTTATCATGAAGAAAAGGCCATATACAAATGATCACTAAGACCCTAAGTCATGGGTCAAGAAACTACCAATGAGGAACAATATCCAAGGAAGAGAAAACCATGCTCATGATAGCCAAAACCAAACCTAACATCCTTCCCACCTCTAGGTTCACAAACACCATTCATGAGATCAACATAAAGATCGAGACATAGAGAAAAACCTTCATAACACTTTATTTACCAAATCGGGTACAAGAACATTAGGGTTTCAGATTGCTCTCAAACTAAGCAAGATAAATTTACCAAACAACTCTAGAGATTACCACTAAGTAAAAGCATGAAGAACAAGCATTTGAGAGAGAGAAGTCAAAAACAAAATGTATAAATAAGTGCAATAATAGAGTAGGTTTGTGTTATTTAACCCGCCTTAAGATGATAACCACCAAGAGCTCCAAACTCTAAGATCAAGAGCTCCAATTCACAATCTAAGGGTTGAAGAAGCTTCACAAAAAACTCCACACTCAGCCACAAGAGCACCTCAAGAAGGAGAAGACATCAAGGTCAAAGCTAGCCTAAGAAAAGAAGCAAATAATCTCTTAGTTGAACCAAAAGAGAAATGGGGAAAGAGAGGAGAAATCCTCTTCACAATTAGGTCTACCTTGTCAAGATATGGTCTATGACCCTTATGATGAGGAGTTTCTCTCCCAAAATGACCATCATGGAAGAACCATGGTATAGGGCCGAGAAAAGAGAGGAAGATGAAGGTGGAAGATCAAAAGAAACATCAACTTAGAAGACAAACACTCTCTAAGGATGGAAGATGAGTTCAGATTCCCACCACCACCACATGTAAGAGGAGATTGATCCCCCAAGCTCCAAGGCCGAACCTCCTTGCTCCACCAAGCTCCAAGAACAAGCAAAGAAGGAGGAATAAGATAAATGGCTGAAAGGGTTGTATAGATGAAGGATGAGAGAGAGAGCAAAGGGTGAGGTGTCAACATACTAAGGGACCCAAGGGACACTTGTCCTCACAAAAGACCAACATGCACCCACATGCAACCACTTAAACATGACATGCAAGACATGGTGATACACTCTAGGTATTGTCCCGAACACCATGGACTACCACATGGTCACGATCGCGACCCTCCTAGGTTTGCACCATCCATGACTGTGACATCACCTATCACCATCTCCTCTAGGTCGAGACAAGGCATCTCCAAAAACCCTATGTCGTGATAACCCAAGATAGGTCAACCATCTTGACTCAAAACCACCCTAAACTACCTAGGTCACGACTCAAACACCTAGATGAGGTGTCACAATCATGACGCCCACCAAAACCAACCTTGGTCACGACCCAAGGTCGAGTCAACACATCCAACACACATGTTCAAGGCACTCAACACTCATATCAACCCTAATGACCACCTTGGGTGATATTCCTCAACCCAATCTCAAACAAGGAACCCTCATCTTTCTCTTTCTTCTAGATGAAGTCATGAAAGAGAGGGAACACTTTAGAGGTGACAAATTACACATCACCCCCTACATGGGTAAATTGCAATTTGCACCAAAACTAGCACAGAAAGTAGAAACTTTATCCAAACAAGCTCAAACTTGAAACTTACACTCTCCACAGGCCCTAATTACATATCAAAAGATTAGAGGTTCTAAGAATTTATCCAAAGAAAACATGGTTACCCCAAAACTCAGGTCAGGAATCTTACAAGCCATAAACCCCTAACAAGGATTTCACCCCCAAAATCCTAAGAGAAAAGAGAGGGGTACTTCCTTCTCATCTCTTCCTCGAGCTCCCACATGGCTTCCTCGAAACCATCTTAATGCCAAAAAACCTTCACAAGTACTATGTCTTTTTTCTTTAGCTTTTTCACTCTTTTATCAAGGATCAACACTCGACGTTCAACATAAGACATGTGCTCATCAAGCTCTACCTCAACTGGCTGCAACACTAACTCTGTATTAGGATAGCACTTCCTCAACATACTCACATGAAACACTGGATGCAACATGTACAACACAAGTGGTAACTCCAACCTTTAGGCCAACTTCCCAACACGTGTCACCACAGGGTAAGGTCCCATACACTTGGGAGCCACTTACCCTTCTTCCCAAACCTCAAAATACCTTTCCAAGGTAATACCTTGACGTACACTTTGTCTCCCACTTGGAACTCCAAAAAGTCTATGATTGTTATCTGCATACGACTTTTGCCTGTCCCATGCTGCCTTCAACTACTTTTGAATCACCTAGATCTTTTTTGTTGTCTATTGCACAAGCTCAGAACCAAGAAGTTGATACTATCCTTTCTCATACTAACACAATGGAGACCTACAACACCTCCCATACAACACCTCATCCAGTTCCATGTCGATGCTACTCTGGTAATTGTTGTTGTAGGTGAACTCTATTAGGTTGAGGTACACATCCCAACTACCCAAAAACTAGAGAACAAAAGCCCTTAACAGATCCTCCAAGGTCTGAATGGTCCTTTCAGATTGACCATATTTTGTGGATGGAAGGTAGTGCTAAACCTCAACTAGATAACCAAAGTTGTGTGTAGTCTCTCCCAAAAGAAACTGATGAACTGGGGACCTCTGTCAGATATGATGGTAGTTGGAGCTCTGTGCAAATGCACTATCTCATCAACATAGATCTGTGCAAGCTTCTCAACTGTATAAGCCATCTTCACAGGAAGGAAATGCATTGACTTGGTCAACTTATCAATGATCACCCAAATAGAATCATGACCCTTGGCTTTCCTAGGCATACCAAACACAAAGTCCATAGTCAGATGATCCCATTTCCACTATGGTATAGAAAACAATTGCAACATTCCTACAAACTATTGATGTTCAACTTTAACCTACTGACACACAGTGCAACTTGTAACGAACTCAACTACATCCTTCTTCAATCTAGGCCATGAATACATGTCCTTCAGATTATGATACATCTTGGTGCTACTTGGGTGCATAGCATACATGGACGAGTGAGCCTCTTCCAGCACCATCTTCCTTATGGCATACCATCAGGAACAACAACTCTACTATGGTAACAAACTATCCCATCATCTGAATCATGGAAGCCATCATGCTTCTCGCTACCAAACTCTGATCTAATATACTATATCATGGTATCAACCTATTGTTCTTCTCTGATCTGCTATCTCTTCATGGGCTTCACCTAGAACTGTGCGAACAAACCCGCTAGCAAGGATACTTCTAGCTTAACATTCATCTAAAGCAAGAAGATCAACATATCTCGCTTGTGGTACCCCAAGGAACTCAACTGGGTTCTATCAATAGGTGAAGGACTTCCTACTTGACACATCTACCACAACATTAGCCTTACTAGATGGTAATCAATCGTGCAGTCATAGTCCTTGATTAACTCCATGTAGCACAGTTGTCTCATGTTCAACTCCTATTGTGAGAAGATGTACCTTATATTCTTCTGATCTGTGAAGATTTGACACTTCTCCCCATAAAGGTAGTGCCTCTAGATCTTCAAAGCATGGACCATTATAGCTAACTCCAGGTCGTGGGTTGGGTAGTTTTCTTCATGTTTCTTATGTTGTTGGGAAGCAAAAGAAACCACTTGTTTATCCTGCATCAGCACACAACCCAAGCCATTCCTAGACACATTGCAGAAGACTATACATCATTTCCCCTACTCAAGCTAGACCAACACCAGTGCACTTGTCAATTTCTCCTTCAATGTATGAAAAGTGCACTAACATCTGTCATCCCATATGAATGACACATCCTTCCTTGTCAACTTTGTTAGGGGCAAAGCAATAGCATTGAAGTTCTTAATGAATCTCTTGTAATAGCCTGTCAAACCCAAAAAACCATACACTTCAATTGGCATCCTCAGTTTCTCCCACTCATCACATACTCAACCTTCTTGGGATCTACATGACCCCCCTCAGTAGATATAACATGCCCCAGAAAAGCCACCTTCTTCAACCAGAACTTGCACTTACTAAACTTGGTGTATAAATGATGTTGCCTCAATACTGTCAATGCCTGACAAAGATACTGCTCATGCTGCTAAATGTCATGACTTTATATCAGGATGTCATCTATCAAGGCCACTACAAACTGACCAAGAAACAATCAAAACACTTTGTTCATCAAGTCCATGAACGTTGATGGTGCATTGGTCAACCCAAATGGCATAACCATGAACTCGTAGTGACCATACCTTGTTCTATAAGCCGAGTTAGGTATGTCATCCTCCTTGATCCTTAGATGGTGATATCCTAACCTCAGGTTTATCTTCGAGAACACTATTGTGCTACGTAATGAATCAAACATGTCATCTATCCTTGACAAGAGATACTTGTTTTTTATCGTCACCTTGTTCAACTACATATAGTCTATACACAGCCTCATGGTCCCATCTTTCTTTTTCACAAACAACATTGAATAACCCCATGATGATGTACTTGGCCTCATAAAACATTTCTCAAGTAGATCTTGCAACTGTCTCTTCAACTCTACCATCTCTGCTGGAGTCAACTTGTACAGTGGTCTGAGCTAGATTGATCTCAAAGTCAATCTCTCAGGGAACGAGAACACCAGGGAACTCCCTAGGAAACATGTTCTCAAACTCCCTAACAACCAGCCCCTCCTGAATACTAGGACTCCTTGCCTCAATATCCAGCACATGTGCCAAGAATGCCTCACAACCCTATCTCAACATTTTCCTTGCTACCATCGCCGACACAAGACACGTTGGAAAAATCTTCCTATCCCCTTAGAAGATCCACATCTCATCACCATCTACAAATGTTTCCTACTTAGAACCACAATTCAAGACCACTCTATACTTCTCCAAGGTGTCCATTCCAAGGATTACATTGAATCCATGCATGTCAATTGGTATGATATCCACTTGAATGGTGTACCCTGAGAAAGAAAGGACATGGGAAGGACACACCTCCTACAACAGTGTGGAATTGACAAATGAGGCTTCTAATAGCAAACTGTCTCTCCTACAAGTAATAGGAAAAAGACAACCGTCAAGCACTTCATGAGTGACAAAAGAGTGTATTACACCTGGGTCAAACAAAATAGATATGAAGCAAGAAGAAGACAAATCAGAATGAAATAACCCCATGTGAACTGTTACCACTCATGGGTTGACCACCGCCTCCGGCTGACTCATGGTGTAGAATATAGCCATTGCCTATAGTCACCCTCGTCCTCTGCTCCTTTAAGCAAAAGATCTGTCTTGTGACACTTGCAGACATCCTCATCCTCCTACATCATTGAACTGCTGACTCTGTGAGCCCTACATGCTCTACCTTAGTTGCTGTGTCACCTCATCATCTCTCACTCACTACTACAGAAATAGCATTCAGTGTCACTTTTCTGGGCGTCGGTTATTAAGGAAAACCGACGCCTAACATATAAGGCGTTGGTTGTTTAAGCAAACCGACGTCTATATTCGAAGACCAGCGAGACACGGGTACCACTTTGTATTCAGCATCGGTTGTTTATAACAAACCAACGCTTAAAGTCGCCCGCGAAATCCAAATTTTGATAAAAAAAATAGTGTCATTTTCAGTGTCGGTTATGTAGGTATAAACCGACGCCTATGTGCGATGAAAATTTGCGCAAAAAGTGTCACTTTCAGCGTCGGTTATCCTTGTATAACCGACGCTGAAGGTGGTTCCCGCCAAACAATTTCATGAAAATATCGTCCAATTGGACGTCGGTTGTTGCAAACAACCGACGCTAAAGATTTTTAGGCATTGGTTGTTGCAAACAACCGACGCTATTTGGGAACTTTATATCCCGCGATCGCCCGACTCTTCCCCTTTCTTCTGTTCCATTGCGAGCCGATTTCCCTATTTCTCTCTACCGCCAATTTCTTCTCTGGTGATTTCTTCTCCAGCGCCCCCTTCTCCGGCTATTTCTTCTCCGGCGCCCCCTTCTCTGCCACCACTCCTGCTACCTTCTTCTCTTCTCCGCACCCCTTCTCCGCGCCCCTTCTCTGCCGCCCTGCTGCTCCAGCGCCTGAGAACCGGTGCCTGAGAACTGCTTCTCCAGTGCCTGAGAACTGCTTCTCCAGCGCCTGAGAACCGGCGCTGCCATGCCGTCGCGCCGCCGCAACCACTGGACACCTGCTGCTCGCCACCGCTGGACACCTTCTGCTGCTCGCCGCCGCTTCTGCCGCCGTTGGACACCTGCTGCTCGCAGCCGACGATTGACACTTGCTCGCTTCTCGCCGCCGCCGCTACCGCTCGTCACAGGTACCCTCTTCCTCCTCTTCTTCCACCTATGAGAGAGTAGAATGAATATGGATGTGTTTCTTTCATTAAACCCAGTTGTCGAGCAAGACGGGCAAATGGAGGAAGCAAACAACAATACATTAGGGTTCTAATCTACCCTTTTGTCCTATATTTGATGCTGATTGTGCATATATGTTGAGTTTGGGACTTTAGTGATGGACTTTGTCCTAAGTTGCTAATTTTTGTTCTAATATGAACTCTAGTCTCATCTATCCATGTTGCCTATAGTTTTTAACACTGCATTGTGAATTATTGCATGTTTGAAACTATTAAATTCTTGATTTATTATTTAATAATGCTCTATAGATTAGGTACTTATCATGTCTATTATAATCCTACCAGTATAATTATGTGATCCCAACATATTAAATTGAATTAGAATGATTTCATGAATTATAGGGTTTTAAATTTGATAAACATGTACATGCGGAAATAGGGTTATTAAACCAATGGCTATAACATAGTATGATCTTAATCTGATCTGGATGTTCATAATAATGTAGTATGTTAAATATGATGATTAGGGATACATATAATGTCTAGTAAAGATTCCTAGACCTTTTGTTTGAAACTATTGATTTCTTAATTTATTATTTAATAATGCTCTGTTCATTAGGATTAACCATGTTGCATGTAGTTTATAGACAATTATTATATATAAGAATGACAACACATGTATTTGTTGGCCTAGAAACCCGTCCAAGATTTACTCATTAGGAGTAAATCTTGGATAGTCCCCGGTTTGGGATTGTTCTTGAACACCTAATCTCACTTAGGATGTAAGTGTATAATGTGTATTGGGTTTTCGAGAAAATTTCGGTAGCATTTCCCCGTTTGCTCTCTAAGTACATATGTACTTAGAGAACAGCGGGGAAATGCTGCCGAAATTTTCTTGAAAACCAAATACACATTATACACTTACTAGTGAGATTAGGTGTTCAAGGATGGGATAGGTGGTACACATTTATTATATATAAGAATGACATCAAATGTGTTTGTTGGCCTAGAAACCCGTCCAAGATTGACTCATTAGGAGTAAATCTTGGATAGTCCCCGGTTTGGGACTGTTCTTGAACACCTAATCTCACTTAGGATGTAAGTGTATAATGTGTATTGGGTTTTCAAGAAAATTTCGGCAGCATTTCCCCGTTTGTTCTCTAAGTACATATGTACTTAGAGAACAGCGGGGAAATGCTGCCGAAATTTTCTTGAAAACCAAATACACATTATACACTTACTAGTGAGATTAGGTGTTCAAGGATGGGATAGGTGGTACACATTTATTATATATAAGAATGACATCAAATGTGTTTGTTGGCCTAGAAACCCGTCCAAGATTGACTCATTAGGAGTAAATCTTGGATAGTCCCCAGTTTGGGACTGTTCTTGAACACCTAATATCACTTAGGATGTAAGTGTATAATGTGTATTGGGTTTTCGAGAAAATTTTGGTAGAATTTCCCCGTTTGTTCTCTATGTACATATGTACTTAGAGAACAACGGGGAAATGCTATCTAATCTTTTCCTAATATATACTTGTTTCCTAATATATACTTGTTTTCTCTAATCATAGAATGGATAGATCATGGATGTCCATTCGTAATCGTTGCACCCCAGAGTTTATATCTGGTCTTGATCAGTTTATTAGATTTGCCGAGGAACATAGGAAAAAACCTACAGATAGGTTCTACTGTCCATGTAGGCATTGCGGTAACAACTTGAAAGTCAACACTGGTGAGGAAATCAAAAGTCATGTCATGTGCAACGGGATTGTACAAGGCTATAAAGAATGGCACTGGCATGGAGAGATTTCAAAATCGAAACCAGTAGATGTCGATAGCAGTGCTTGGGTGGAAGAAGAAATTGCCTCCGATGACGTAAATGTGAACGAACCAGTTCCAGCAGACATCGTTGATGAGATGCTGGATAGTTGTAGGGTAGAGCACACCGATCCACCTCCTATCTTTAGAAACATTGTGCATGATGCTGAGATACCGTTATACACAGGCTGTGCTAAGTTTACGAAGCTTAGCACTGTGTTGAGATTGTATAAGTTGAAAGCTAACAATAGATGGAGCGACAAAAGCTTCACTGAATTGTTGACTTTGTTGAAAGAAATGCTTCCTGAAGGAAACGAGCTGCCAATCTCAACATACCAGGTAAAGAAAATGTTGTGCCCAATGGGAATGGAGGCCAAGAAGATACACGCATGCCCGAATGATTGTGTATTATTTCAAAAGGACTATGTAGATTTGAAAGATTGTCCAAAATGTGGTGCGTCACAGTATAAATTGACGAATTCGGGGGAGTCCAAAACTGGTTCTCCTGCCAAGGTGTTGTGGTATCTACCTATAATATCACGGTTTCAATGCTTGTTTGCAAATCCGAAAGATGCGAAGAATTTTAGGTGGCATGCAGATGTTAAGAAAAATAATGATGAGATCCTGCGACATGCGTCTGATTCCCCACAGTGGAAGAAGATTGATCTATTGTACCCCAAATTTGGTGAAGAAGATAGGAATCTAAGACTTGGGCTTTGTACAGATGGGATGAATCTGTACGGGACATTGAGCAACCAACATAGCACTTGGCCAGTCATGCTTGTTATATACAATCTTCCTCCCTGGATGTGTATGAAAAATAAGTACGTTATGTTGTCATTGTTGATATCGGGCCCTAAACAACCCAGAAATGATATCGATGTTTATCTTGAACCTTTGATTGATGACTTAAAGAAACTTTGGGCTGAAGGTGTGATGACCTATGATGCTTCAGCAAGAGAGACATTTCGTTTGCACGCTATGTTGTTTTGCACTATCAATGACTTTCCAGCATATGGGAATTTGTCTGGATATAGTGTCAAAGGAGCTAAAGCGTGTCCTATATGTGAAGAAAACACTGATTCAATAAGACTAAAACATGGCGGCAAGACTGTATATCTTGGTCATCGAAGGTTTCTTTCAAAATTCCATCCGTATCGTAGGAAGCGCAAAGCATTCAATGGATGGAATGATGAACAGAGTGCACCTAAACCTATACCAGGGGATGTTGTTTATGAAAGAGTAAAAGACATTGTCAATGAATTTGGTAAGAAATCACAATGTAGTATGGCCACACAGAGTGACAATTCTTCATTCAAGAAGAAGTCAATATTTTGGGATCTTCCTTATTGGAGTTCTTTGACAGTCAGACATTGTATCGATGTAATGCACGTTGAGAAAAATGTCTGTGATAGCATCATTGGTACTCTGTTAAATATACCAGGTAAGACTAAAGATGGGATAAAATCCAGACTGGACCTACGTGAAATGGGAATAAGGTCAGAATTAACAGAATTACGTGAAATGGGTAGTAAAAGAACATACTTACCTCCCGCTTGTTACACGTTGTCTAGAAAGGAGAAGAAAACTTTTTGTGAATGCTTAGTAAATGTTAAGGTGCCACATGGTTACTCATCCAACATCCATAGATTGGTATCAATGAAAGATCTGAAGTTGATAGTTGTAAAAATCTCATGATTGTCACACTCTAATGCAACAAATATTACCCGTGGCAATTCGATCTATATTGTCGAAGCATGTAAGGATTGCAATTACTAGACTTTGTTTCTTTTTCAACAGTCTATGCAGTAAAGTTATTGACCCTGATACTCTCGATAATTTGCAAAGAGAAGTGGTTGTTACCCTATGTTAGCTTGAGATGTATTTCGCTCTTTCGTTCTTTGATATCATGGTACATCTTGTTGTCCACTTGACTAGGGAAGTGAAAATGTTGGGACCAGTTTTCTTGCATTGGATGTATCCCTTTGAACGATACATGAGCGTTTTTAAAGGTGATGTTCGAAACTGTTATCGGCCTGATGGGAGTATTATTGAAGGTTATGTGGCGAGAGAGGTTATGGATTTTTGCAATGACTTTCTCAGTGGTAATGACACTCCTGATAATGACAAGAATATTGAGGAGGGCAAAGGAATTTTGGGATCACGGGTGAAAGTAATCATCCGTGAGCAGTTGGAACAAGCTCACTTGTATATTTTACACAATATGGACGAAGTGAGTATTTATATCGAGGAACATACCAATTTCATAAAGAGACAACATCCTTGAGCAAGTTCAATGTGGCTTGCTAGAGAGCATAATAAGACTTTTACTAAGTGGTTTGAAGATAAAGTCTTACATCAACTATCTCAAACACCAAATGATATTACAGAAACTATCAAATGCCTCGCCTTTAAACCAAAACCGAATGTTATGTCTTATGAAGGGTTTGACATTAATGGATTCACATATTACACAAAGCGCCAAGATGATAAGAGTGTCGTACAAAATAGTGGGGTCACTCTTCAAGCGTCGACTATGTACTTTGCAAGTGCAAAGAATAAGAGTCCACGTGAAGCTAAAATGTCATATTACGGTGTCATTGAAGACATTTGGGAGTTTGACTACATAGATTTCAAAATTCCGCTCTTTAAATGTAATTGGGTTGATAACACCAAAGGAGTTATAGTGGATGAATTGGGTTTCAGTTTGGTGAACTTTGAAAAGATTGGCGAGAAGGGTGAACCATTCATATTGGCATCACAGGCGAAACAAATATTCTATATCGATGATCCTGTGAATGATAAATGGTCGGTTGTTCTTCATGGTAAAAGACAATTCATTGAAGATCCTATAGATGAAGAAGAGTACTATGATAAGTATGATGACTCCAGTCCATTCTCAGTTGGGTTGCCAACTCCACAAAATATTGAAGCTAATGATGACTTATATGTGCGTAGAGATCACAATGAAGGATTGTTAATTGATAAAAGATCACAATTTTAGAGACATGTATGTTTATACAAATGCTAAATGTTTGCCTTTTTCTAGTTAATACAAATGCTAAATGTTTGCCTTTTTCTAGTTAATACAAATGCTAAATGTTTGCCTTTTTAATGACATTTTCAGATGGCTGACCATGATGAGCATGATGTCCATGATGAACATGAAGTCCATGATGAGCATGCTGTCCATGATGAGCATGGCGAGGATACCAATGTAAGTTCTAAAAACATATCCTGTATTTCTATAAAATTCATTATCTTCTAGTTATGTCATATATCCTATATTTCTATATTGGGCTAATTTAGTGTGTTTATTTTTATCAAATTTTAGGTTGATGATGTACCTGTACCCACTAAAGCACTGGAGAAACTTGATGCGCAACACCAAACACTTAACAAGAAAAGGGGCATCACTCTGTTGAAGAAGTTATTAGCGCTAAGTGGTAGTGGATCCGAATTGGTGGTGGAGTTTGATAATGGAGGAAATGCAATTGGAGTGAACCGCAATAATTTTGTAAACTATCTTGGGTGTACCACTCGGAGCCATTGTGGAGTTAAGTATGATAATTGGCATAAAGTTCCTCAAGCGAAAAAAGACTTGATATGGAAGGATTTATGCGTGAGTTATTATTATTTGCAATTCTATTTTGTAGATTACAAATTCTATTATTTGCAATTCTATTTTGGATACTAGTTAATAACATTTCTATTTTACAGAATCTATTTGCATTGGATGAGAAGTTGCATCGTAAAAGTGTGATGCAATGCACTGGAAAGATGCTTAGGAATTATAGGACAAATCTGAACAGAGAATACATAAAAGAGGGTGATAAGAAGAAGAAGTCAGCCCTTGAACATTGGAACTTCTTGGACAAAGAAGATTGGGACAATTTTGTTGCTTCAAGAAAATCTGAAGAATTCAAGGTATTAGGCGTCACTCCCAATTTAATTAATATACATTGTATTCACCTATTCAAGATTAACATTTAGTGCTACTAACCAAATCATTAATGTGCATACTAACTAGGCCCTCAGTTACGCACAAAAAGCAAGGCGTGCACTGAATGTGCATGAACACACTATGGGTCCAAAAGGCTATGCAAGTGTTCGCCAAAGACTACAGGCGGAGTCTGCGGCTACTCAGCAGTCTGCTGCTACTCAGGAGTCTGCTCCTACTCAGGAGTCTGCCACACCCATGCCTCGCCATGATATCTGGATAGCTGGCAGGCAAAACAAGAAGGGTGAAATAAAGAAGCCTGTAACTGCTGAGGCGGCTGCAAAAATGGTAAAATACAACTCTTAGAGAAATCGTTTGAATATTGATTATTTGTGGTGTTAACCTACCAATTTCTGTTTATGGTGATTAGCGGGAGCTGCACGAGCAGAGGAAACAAGACACGTTCATCCCTCAGGGCACAAGGGATGAATTGACAGTTGCTCTGGGTAACCCAGAGCATCCTGGACGTGTTAGAGGTGCCGACACTGGTGTTGGCATCAAAGCATTCTTTGGGCCATCCCAGCGCAAACCCAGAGCGGGACTTTCTCAAGAAGAGGTAACCTATTCTTTTTTTAGAATGTTACTACAAAAGGAAATTCATTAATAAGAAGCTAATGTTTCTTTTATCCATGTATAGGAGAATAAGAGAGTTGAGGATTTAGTTGCTAAGAAGGTCAACGATGTAGTTGCTGAGAAGGTCAAGGAAGAATTGCTGCGGTGGCAGGCATCTCAGGCTTCCAATCAGCCTATGGCGACCCACTCTTCTCCTGATGCACAAACTGCGAGTAATCCTGGAGACCCATCGCCTAGCACGTCTGCTGTAAGTATTGTTTATGACATTGTAGCTAGTCTTTTCAAGATGATATGTTTTCAAGATTATATGTATATATGTATAACATTCTTTACGTAAATTTGTAGGCATTGAAGCCATGCCGCTTAAGAATGCAAGACTATGTTGTTGCAGAGGCGCATGCTTACCAATCCCTTCCTGGGGCAACGTTTCATGGGACTCCAATGCCGCAGGGCTACATTCGTGTGAGCCCGATACATGTATTACCCGATTGGAGGGAAGTTGCATTGCCATATGCCCACCCAGATATTGATACACTTGGTGAGGCAGAAGGCAGGGTCATATTGTGGCCCAAAGCAGATGTCGTCTACACGACTGAAATTGTTAGATAAATTTACATTGATTTAGACTGTTAATGTGTATATATGATGTCAACTGATCTAAAATTATATATACAGGTTAAAAAGAAGACACCAGGAGCACCTAGGCCTCCACCTCCACTTCCCGCATTACCAACTTGGGTTCCAACTGACCTAACATACCCGTTAGGTCCTGCTTGTAGGGGAATGGCATGTTGGCTAAGGGCACATAATATACATTGCCCTATAATAGTTTCTTTAGATACAGATTATGCAGGTCAATCATACGATAGCTCTTTATTTATACAAGATATTATTGAGTTGTTTATGTATGATTGGCTGAATACATCAATGATAGAGACATGGATAAGGTGAGATCTTGTTTATACATCCATATACCTTGTGTAAGATCCAGTGATCTGGTTTCTTATATATTAATGCATATGCCTATATGTTTTGCAGCTACTTAGTCGAAGATCATTGCAAACAATTTGCATTTGATCATGTGGTATTTTTGATTCCATCATTGATTAGTTTGGTAGCTAAAGACCCTGATAATGTTCAACAATACTGTATAGATGCTTTTACAATTTTTGGTCAGCAAAAGAAGACGATAATAATAGCTCCATTCAATGTCAAGTAAGTTTACTTTATTTATAATTTGGACTTAAGAAAATTCCATTTTTATTTTGCATTTTGAGTTATTAATTGTTAACTTCTTTCCTCTAGCGGTAGACATTGGGAGTTACTAGTTATTGTCCCCGGGACATTCACTGTTTATTATCTAGATCCTGCGGGGAGTACATTGAACACTAAAATTGGACACGTAATGAGAATGCCATTATTCTGGTGAGAAATATTTCATTTTTATATCCGTTAACATCTTTTATTACATTACTATTTACTTATGCAATTTATTGTGTTATATTAACATGTAGGGGTTTAGATGCATTCAAAAAGGTTGGAGGAACGGTCCCAAGGAAAAAGAACCAGCCAATAAATTGGCAGAACGTACAAGTAAGTTCCCGACTCGAATATATATATTATTGATGTGAATTGTGCTTAGTTGTATTATTTTGTATGTTTCAATTTATAGTGTGCTACACAAGACAATGGCTGGGCATGCGCATACTATGTGATGCGATTTATGCAGATGATTATCAAACATGCCGCATTGGACATCGATAGCATACATGAGGTATTATATATAGTCTCATTAGTTAGTATGAAATATATCAATCTTATTTTTATATTATTACTTATATATATACATCATTCTCTTTGCAGGTGTTTAAAACTGACCACACTATAGGTAAACGCTTAAAAAATATACATGCTCCATATACGATGGAAGCATTAAATGAAGTAAGAGAAGAATGGGCAAAAGCCATACAAGCAGTGACAACTGTAAGATATAATTGGGATGTTGATAGCGATAATGAATGATACTTTGTAAATGAATATTTCTGAATGTTAATACATGTATTTGAATGTTTCTATATGTGTGAATGTGAGAATTGAATTGATGTCTGAATGTATGTACTTGTGTGAAATTTTCCTTGTGACTTTTGCAGGTTTGCGGCCTGTTTGTAGGCTGATATCAATGGATGTCGTAAACCTGCAGTTCAGAAAACTAAACTGCAGGTTCTCATCCTGCTAACCAGCCACAGCAGGCCTGCAAACTGATATGAAAAAAAAATAGATTTAGGCGTCAGTTATTTATAGAAAACCGTCAGCAAAGACCTACAGCGTCAGTTTTTTTCAAAAAACCGACGCCTGATGTGGCCAAAGCAGTCCTGGAAATGGCGTTAGATATTCGTATCAAACCAACGCCTATTTAATCTATAGGCGTCAGTCTTTTGGTATATAACCGACGCCAAAAGTGTTCGCGCCATAGAAAATGGCGTCATCTAGGGCACTTTATGCGTCGGTTATCTACTAAAAGACCGACGCTATATTCCATATAGGCGTCGGTTGTTTAGTAAATAACCGACGCAGAAAGTGCCCTAGATGACGCCGTTTTCTGTGGCACGAACCCTTTTGGCATCGGTTATCTACTAAACGACCGACGCCTATAGATTAAATAGGCGTCGGTTAAAAACCGACGCCGAAGTGTTCGACCTTTAGCGGCGCCCACATAGGCGTCGATCGGAAACCGACGCCAAATGGGGTTAAACGACCGACGCCAAAGGCCGTTTCTGTAGTAGTGACTGGGCACTCCTATCTCAAATGTCCTACTTTCCCACACTTATGGCAAGATCTAGTCTCAAACTATAGCCTAGATAGCCCCGTCACTAACATTAGCATTGTGTTGTTAGCTCTAGTAGGTGGAAGGCTACAACCTCTTCCTATACTAGGTGATCACTGCGTCTGCCCACTAAACCTCTGTGATGCTAGTGATACAGAAAACCTCAACTTCTTAAAGCCTCATGACGACTACCCCTGGAACTGTGCAAGCCCCTTCCTGGCACTCAACCCTCACTTCTCTATCACAAACCTCTTGATCGTCTGAACTAACTCCACAAACGTGGCGAACCTTTCCTGATTCTCCAAAGCAGCCATTGGGGTAGACAACTTAATGTTAAATCCCTTCTCAAAACATCCTATCCTCTCATCATAAGTGGCAACCATGTGCAGGTCCATAAACATGGCCTCATACTCATTGATAGACATGGATGCCTGTCGGATCCGTTCAAGCGGGATGATCTTTTCATCCAGATAGGTATGTGGGAAGTATCGAATGATGAAATCGCATTGGAACTCCTCCCATCCAACAACCACTCCAAGTCTATTCTCCTCCTTAATGGCCCACCAATGGCCAATGGTCCCCTTCAGAAGA
Source organism: Alisma plantago-aquatica (assembly GCA_963693085.1). Classification (NCBI taxonomy): domain Eukaryota; kingdom Viridiplantae; phylum Streptophyta; class Magnoliopsida; order Alismatales; family Alismataceae; genus Alisma; species Alisma plantago-aquatica. The sequence goes on along the minus strand of OY856409.1, from coordinate 152,609,832 downwards.
TAAACTGCATGCTTCACCTTATCCACCTCTGGGATGCTAAGGATATTGAAGGCTTTTTTGAGTTTAGTAAGCCATAGATCAACATCTGTTGGATCATCCATCCCAGCATACTCCACTGCCACAACATGACAGAGCCACTCAAAGGTCTTCCCATTACCTGAAGATTCTGGATTGGGAACTGGTTCCATAGGCTGAGGTGCGGGCATCCTGTCCACCATATGTGTCATAGTAGCCATTACATGTCCAAAAAGAGACTAAAAGGTAGGGTTTTCAAGCATGTCTGGGTTGAACCGAGGACCCTCAAGCACTCTATCTTCTTGTAGTTGGTTCCTTACACCACCTCCTGTTGCAAAAACACTGCTCTCAACAATGTGTTCTTCATGTTCTCCAAACATCTTTAAGCTTTTCTTCTTCTTATGCATAAGCAGAAATCACTATAAGACACACTAGAGGACACAAGAATAGACACAAACCCTAGTCCTAGGTCCCTATAGACTCAGAAAACCTAGAGATCTGATACCAACCAAACTTTGACACCCCACGCTACAAACCATAAGATAACTCAAAATTGAATGCAGAAATAAAACTAAATAATAAGATTACTGGAAAACATAGGAAATTAAAACCATTTTCATTAAGAAACAAATCAACAAAACCCTTTACATATAAGTCCTCACAGGACACAAGGTACTTACATCAAAATATTCTTATCATGTATGCCATCAACCTTTTACAAGTGAACATGTTCCAAACATATATACATGTCCAGTATACCTTTACATCAAAAGGGAACATGAGCCAAAACCATGTAATGAAAGCACGTCTATAAAACACACCCAAAACTATCCAAAAGACCTGAGTGTATAGGGATGACTCTAGGACTCTAACAACAAAAGGACCAAAAGCAACACTTCCAACCATGTCAGGTACTATCCTTCTTTCTTCTACTCAGCCTCTGCTGCACGATCTCTACCTCCTCATGCACATCCACCTAAAAGATGTAAGAAACCCATGGGGTGAGATTCCAAATCTCAGCGGGAGATATAATTCTCCACCAACACTATTATTAGCCCATATAATATATTTAAAGCACATAAGTAAAGCTACAATTACAATGAGAAGATAATCATTCCTAATCAGCATAAGAAATTGCAATTGGATTATGGAACATCTTATCATCATAAAAGGAATATGAAGAACATGTAAATTTACTACCATCTATACTATACAAAAACAAGCAAGGTCTCATTCAATGTTTTCATATTCGATCCTAAGCAAGTACACTACACAAATGATTATGTAATTTATTATGCCCTAAGGATTTGAGTCATACCACTCAAATCCAACCGACCATTGCCAAGTCAAAATCAGTGTCATACAAGGTCCATGGAAGAGCACAAATGCATGGCCTCACCAAACCTCATGGTCAGTACACGAGTACACAACAGAGACATACCACTCAATTGCAACTTGTGACATATAGTCAACAATGAATGTTCTAGCCCACCTTGGTACAGGTTATGGCACTAGTGAAATGGAGCTACGGCCCGCACTCGTACTCCTTCTAGGGTATGAACTACAACCAATCCAGTGAAACCACATGAGAAATATATCATTGAGCTACGACTCACAACCTCACTCCTTCCAGGGTATGGCCCGCAACCAATATTGTGAATGCATATACTCAACAGTATATGAATCCAAACTTCTTCTAAGGGAGAGTCTATTTCACCATCAAGCAAGTGTTGACACTGAGATGGATCTATGGTATAGGGTAAAACTACATATTCGGATTCCACTTGATTGATTAATTCCATTTAAATGTCTTTTAACATCAATCAAGTTACAATTCATAAAAGCATAACAAACTCTACGAAGATAAGGGCATAGTATGCTTTAGAAATTATAAACATATAGGGTATGAAATTTTCACACTATCGCCACATGATTCTTGTATTGTTACCATTCACACCATCCTCAACAAGGACACATATCAGGGAATACCGATCCCTCAAATCATCATTGGAAAAATCCATTTCATATTATGAAACAAGTCACAGCCAGGTCATAAGACCCCTTCACATTATTCCTATACCAAAAGTGCCTCAACATACCTCACAAGGGCATATTAAAACTATGTCATATCATACTTACCATATCATGTACTAGCTATGATTACCAAACTCATAACACCTACATGGTTAGAAGTTCATAAACAAGAGAGATAATCACATAACATTATAACCATTCCATGAGAGAGAAACAAGCAAGTTTCATTGTAGACTATTAGGGTTAGGTTTTCCTTTTAGCCTATTAGAGTTTATAAGACTAGGTTCAACCATAAAACCTAGAACCATCACCTTCCATCATTTGAGAGTGTATTAGGATTAGGAAATATCATTAGAGCTGATTAAATATCATTCTAAATAGAATTATACATATATTATGAATCATTCATATATGAATATCATTAAGTGTACATGTGTGCTTCTTATCCATCTACCATCACCCTATGTTTACCACATAACCTCATAGGTTGTGACCACCCATCACGGTCCATGTCACGACTACAATACTCATGTGTATCGACCAAACTGTCTCCACCACCAACATATGTTGTGACCTAAGACTCTCATGGTCGCGACCCAACACACTAGAGTGTGTCTCTACCCAAACAAAGAAGGAACAAATCCCCGACACCAAGGGTAATTAAGCCACCACATACCACGTTCCTCAACCTGTCATCACTTGGTCAAACTCAACCACAAAGGGGTACCTCAACCAAAGGCTATCAAAGTCACGACCACAAAGAGGAAAGTGCCATGGCCACACCAAGATGCACCATCTAGGTTACCAAAATAGAACTGAAACCAAGGGTGAGACTATTGTTATCATGAAAAAAAGACAACATACAAACAATCACCAAGACCCTAAGTCATGGGTCAAGAAACTACCAAGGAGGTACATTATCCAAGGAAGAGAAAACCATACTAAAGACAACCAAAACCAAACCTAACATCCTTCCCACCTCTATGTGCACAAACACCATGCATGAGAGCAAGATAAAGATCAAGAGACAGAGAAAAACCTTCATAACACATTATCTACCAAATTGGCTACAAGATGATTAGGGTTTCAGTTTGCTTTCAAACTAAGTAAGATAACTCTACCAAACAACTCTAGAGATTACCACTAAGTACAAGCATGAAGAAGAAGCATTTAAGAGAGGTTAGTCAGCAACCTTAAGATGATCACCACCAAGTGATCCAAACTCTAAGATAAAGAGCTCCAAGAACACGATCCAAGGGTTGAAGAAGCTTCACTGTAACATCCCAAGACTTTGAGGCCACGAATAAGATGATCTTAAAAGGAATGATTGGACTACTCATATCACCAAGGTGCACCTCCTTTTTTGAGAGCCCATCTCTAAAGAACTCCATAGTTAACCATGCTTAGCTTGGAGTAGTGCTAGGATGGGTGACCAGTCGAGAAGTTGATCCTGGCTTGTGTGTGAGTGAGATGAAAGTGCACAGTTAAGGCTAGTGGTGGTATGTGGGGCCAGTCATCATTCCTAAAACTCTACTAGAGCCTTGGGCAATGGGCCCGGGTGTTACAAATGGTATTAGAGACAAAACCCCTCCAGTACATGGGCCCACATGGACATGTGGCATGCCAGTCTTGAGCCGTGCGGTCCATGCATGTTGGAAAGGGATGTCCATGGTTGATGTAGCCACCCTTGCACTAGTATTCTGCGATCGGGAGTTGGGTTTCCACGGGAGATTATGGGTCTACACCGAAATGGGGAGTGATTATGAGGCCTTATATTTGAGCCTTGATGAGGACGTCAAGAGTCAAAGTGGGAAAGATTGTAACATCCCAGGACTTTGAGGCCTCAGATAAGATGATCTTAAAAGGAATGATTATACTACCCATATCACCAAGGTGCACCTCCTTTTTCGGGAGCCCATCTCTAAAGAAATCCATAGTTAAGTGTGCTTAGCTTGGAGTAGTACTAGGATGAATGACCAGTCGGGAAGTTGATCATGGCTTGCACATGAGTGAGATTAAAGTGTGTAGTTAAGGCTAGTGGTGGTCTGTGGGGCCAATCCTCATTCCTGAAACTCTACTAGAGCCTTGGGCAGTGGGATCGGGTGTTACATTCACAAAATGCACCACACTCGGCCACAAGAGCACCTCAAGAAGGACATGACACCCAGGTCAAATCTATCCCAAGGAAAGAAGCAAATAAGCTCTGGGATGAACCAAAAGAGAAAGGGGAAAATAGAGGAGAAATCCTCTTCACACTTGGGTCTACCTTATCAAGACATGGTCTATGACCCTTGTGATGAGGAGTTTCTCTCCCAAGACGACCACCATGGAAGAACCATGATCTAGGGATGAGAAAAGAGAGGAAGATGAAGGTGGGAGATCAAAAGAAACATCAACTTAGAAGAAAAACACTTACAAAGGATGGAAGATGAGCTTGGATCACCACCACCACCACCACATGCAAGAGGATATTGATACCCCAAGCTCCAATGTCGAACCTCCTTGCTCCACCAAGCACCAAGAACAAGCAAAGAAGGGGGAAAAAGATAGATGTCCGAAAGGGTTGTAAAAAAGGAAAGGTAAGGGGTTATATAGATGAAGGATGAGAGCAAGAGCAAAGGGTGAGGTGTCAACATACTAAGGGACCCAAGGGACACTTGACCTGGCAAAAGACTAACATGCAACCACATGAAACCACTTAAACATGACATGCAAGACATGGTGATACACTATAGGTAGTGTATTGACCACCATGGACTCCCACATGGTCATGGTCATGACCCTCCTAGGTTATACCATCCATGGTTGTGACACCACCTATCACCATCTCCTCTAGGTCAAGACAAGGCATCTCCACAAACCCTAGGCCATGACAACCCAATCTAGGTCAACCATATCGACCCAAGACCACCCTAAACTACCTAGATCATGAATCAAACACCTGGAGTAGGTGTCGTGATTGGGATACTCTCCAAAACCAACCTTGGTCATGACCCAAGGATGATACAACACATCTAAGACACATGGTCAAGGCACTCAACACTCACATCAACCCTAATCACCACAAAGGATGATATTCCTCAAATAAGGCTCAGACAAGGTGCCCTTCTCTTTCTCTTTCCTTTATATGATGTCCTGAAAGATATGGAACACTCTAGAGGCTACAAATTGCACATCAACCCCCTACATTGGGTAAATTGCAATTTGCAACATAACTAGTATAGAAAGCACAAACTTCCTCCAAACAAGCTCAAACTTGAAACTTAAGCTCTCCATAAGACCTAATTACATCTCAAAATATTAGAGAATGGTTCTAAGAACATGATGTAGCCAAAGAAAATAGGGTTACCCCAAAACTCAGGTTAGGGGTCTTACACACATCATCCCAATGTAAGGGTGAATGACAAGGTCTTCCATACAAATCTTTAAAGGGTGTCATAACTATGATCGCTTGGTAACTGTATTGTAGAAAAATCAACTAAAGGGAGATATTTATCCCAAAAACCTCCCCAGTCCATCACACAAGTTCATAAGAGATCCCCTAGAATTTGGAATGTCCTTTTAGATTGACAATTGGTCTGGGGATGGTAAGAAGTACTAAAATGTAAACTTGATCCCATCTCTTCTTGAATATGCCTCCACAAGTGAGAAGTAAACTTAGGGTCTCTATCTGACACAATAGACTTCAATACACCATACATTCACACAATCCATTCTACACAAATATGTGCCATGTCTCGAACCTTATATGTAGTCTTGAAAGGTAGGAAATAAGCAAACTTAGTAAGTAGATTTATTACTACCCAAACAACATCATAACCACTTCTAGATTTTAGAAATCCTATCATGAAACACATCATCATATTTTCCAACTTCCACTCATGTATTTCTAGAAGTTGAAAAAGTCCACCAAGTCTTTGATGTTCAATCTTTACTTGTTGATAGGTCAATCATTTTGCCACAAAAGTAGCGATGCCCTTCTCCATACTTTTCCACCAGAAACTTCTTTGTAGATCATTGTACATCTTTGTAATGCTAAGTTGAATTGTGTATTTCTAATCATGAGCATCACTCATCATTCTCTGTCTAAGATTATCTGCATTTGGTATCCATAACTGATGAAGAAAATGTATTGCACTATCAACACCAATAGAGAAATCATTATGTGGTCTTTCTGTCATGGTCTTCATCTCACTAAGGTCAGGACTAGCTGCTTGTGACACCATAACCTCAAATATTAAAGACGGAGTAATTGATAGTCTTACCATGTGCACACAAATTTTTATCCATAATGACATCATCTATATCATCCTTTGTCTCAATCTCCAATGAGAAACATGCTCCATGCTTTTCCATACAATACTATGAAGAGATGCACAAATGACATCCTTCTTACGGGTAAGAACATAGACAACTACATTATCTTTTCCAAGATGATAGGTAATCGTGAAATCATAGTCCTTCAAAAATTCCATCCTATGCCTTTATCAAAAATTCAATTCCTTTTGCTTCATAATATAGCAAAGACTTTTATGGTCTAAGAAAACTTCAAAATGCACACTATACAGATAATGCCGTCAAATCTTGAGAGCAACTACTACAGTTGCAAGTTCAAGTTTGTGGGTCAGCCTATTTTCTTCATTTGGTTTCAACTGGTGGGAGGCAAATGCTATAACATGTCTTCCTGCATAAGAACACAACCTAAGCCTTGTCTTAATGCATTAGTGAAGATAACATAAGGTTTTCCTTCCACGGGTGATGTGGCTTTTTGAATGCACTAACAAATTAACTCGGGGTTTATATCCCCGAGCTTTTACCAAAACCAAGTGCAACAATACCACCCGCAAGCGGACGGATCTTATCGCAGTATAGTTGAGGATCGAACCCAAAGGACAACGTTTTTAAGAATCTTTGTCAGTTAGATCTAGCCCAAGTAAAACTAATATTTAGAACAATTGGTTGATTTTGGTTTGATTAAACTAATTGCAAGAAAGTAAATGCGGAATAAAAGATGGGTTTAGATCAATGATATGGAATCGCTGGGATGGTACCGGGTTTGACCACCGCTACGCACACAAACACACTCTCTTAAAAACAAACCAGGCACGATATAACACTCCAAATAGAGCTGCTGCAGAACCCCCCATACGGGCGTCAGGTCCGCGTAAGCATCACCATAGGTAGCCGATTTCTCATCGCCATCCGGATCACATGTCTTACGGCTCTGAAGATACAGAAATCCACGGAGGTTGTGAACCCCCCATACGGGCGTTAGGCGCACAGAAGCGTCACCGAAGGCTAGATGGCTCGTCCCCTCGCGAATCATACACTTATGACCTCGATGAAATCCCATCCTATTTCTAGTTTGGGAGTCAGCCGCGTTAACCGATAAACAAGCAGGAAGGTGACATGCGAGCAAACATCGACGTTTAGCAAGATGATGCAAAATCCAACTAAGGTTGTGAACCCCCTATACAGGCGTTAGGCGCACAGAAGCGTCACCGAAGGCTAGATGGCTCGTCCCCTCGCGGATCATACACTTATGACCTCAAGGAACCCATCGGAAGTTATCGTCAAGGGTCAAACATGCTAAATGACGTTCCAAACCATGCCTTGAAGTTATCGCAACATAGGAACCCATGCATTGAAGTTATCGCAACATAGGGAGCACGAAGATGAAAACACGCACATAACCAACCTACAAGCTTAACGATAAACGACAAAATGAAGAGTTATATACATTGCCTTGGAAAGTTTAACAAAAGAACATGGTTTGCATGGGCAGCGGGGCTAGTCCCCGCACCCCAGCGAAAGAGGACTACTCGCTCATGATACGAGATACAAGAAGGATAGGAGAGAAAGATAGATCCGCCATGAGCTCGGTGCAGAGGGTGGACGCAGCTCGGTGAAGAAGATGCGCTCCTTGCGCCGTCTTCTTCCTCTTCTTGGCCTCCTTGGACGCAACACCAGCGATAGATGGAGTGGAACTTGATCGGTGTGGTGCTCTGGCAGCCTTTCGGCGTCCGGAACCGATGCCTCGAAATGGGGACCCTGGGGGTCTATTTATAGTTTCAGATCTGATCCCAAACGGTTTGGATAAGTTGCTGGAAATATCTTCTCCAAACGGTTTGGAGACCGTTTGGGCGCCAAACGGTCTTGAGACCGCTTGGGCGCCAAACGGTCTTGAGACCGCTTGGGCACCAAACGGTCTTGAGACCGTTTGGGCATCAAACGGTTTGGAGGTCGTTTGAGCGCCAAACGGTCTTGCTTTGATCGGTCATGGCTTTGGCGTGGTCGCGCGGCTTTAGTTCTTCAATCGATCCTTGCGCTTGCATTGAACGGTCTTGGGACCGTGCGGGACCAAATGGTCTTGGGACCGCGCGGGACCAAACGGCCTTGGGACCGTTTGGGACCAAACGGCCTTGGGACCGCATGGGACCAAACGGTCTTGAGACCGCATGGGACCAAACGGTCTTGGGACCGCATGGGACCAAACGGTCTTGGGACCGCATGGGACCAAACGGTCTTGGGACCGCATGGGACCAAACGGTCTTGGGACCGCATGGGACCAAATGGTCTTGGGACCGCATGGGACCAAACGGTCTTGGGACCGCATGGGACCAAACGGTCTTGGGACCGCATGGGACCAAACGGTCTTGGGACCGCATGGGACCAAACGATCTTGGGACCGCATGGGACCAAACGGTCTTGAGACCGCGTGGACTTATTGGGCAACTGGTTTCGTCTTGTTCTTTGTGTATTCCAGCAAACGGTCTTGAGACCGCATGGATCCAAACGGTCTTGAGACCGTTTGCATGGAGTTGCCTGCTACACCTGCATAAAATGAAAGATATTTAGTTAAAACCTTGATTATTGAATCACTGAGTAGTTTTGTGCATTATGATTCATATTAGGGTGAAAAGATGTGGAATAGATATTAAATTGTTCCAAAAAGGTAATTGAAAATCATGATGAGTATGCACTCATCAAAACACCCCGAACTTAAATCGTTGCTCGTCCTCGAGTAACATAAAATTTGAAATTGTTGCCTGATGGAATACTTTCGATCTGTGTGATTTCTTCATCTTCACATCACAAATGTTTTCTTTTTGCTCAGTATGAGTGAGTACCTCAACTTCCTGGGACCACGAAACACGTCTTTCCATAGCTTCGTTCCTGAGTTCGTTTCCCAACAACGCTTCCTCCCCGCCTTTTCCAACACCAAGCATGTCGAAGAGTTTTGTAGGAGTTCAGAGATACCCGTAGAATCGACAAGTATGCATTTGATCTGACACTGGTGTAGTTCAGGATGGTAGGGCATGTATTGTGCCCTTAGGTAGAAAAAGGAGTGAAAGGTGGTATGGAAAGAAGAAGTAAATCTCTCCTCTATTCGACTCGAGATTTTTATTTGTTTTGCAATTTCATTTATTGCATATTTTTTGTGTGCGCTATGGCATCTTTTGTTGCAGATCTCTCCTCTATTCGACTCGAGATTGTATTTATTTTGTGTGCAATTTGGCATCTTTTTATTGCAGATCTCTCCTCTATTCGACTCGAGATTGCATTTTTGGTGGTACGCCCCTATTTATTGGAAGGGGTATGGAAGAAGCGGATATGGGGAAAGTGGCGTGCCACCCCGAACTTAGGGTTTGGCACAAGTTTGGCTATTTTGGTGGTATTTATGGATGGAGGGATACGAAGATGATAGAAGAAGTGTAGAAGAGAGTTCAGATCAGGATGCAACTTCATTTACAATTCAAAACCGGGTTATTCTCTTTGTCATACTCTGCTCAAATAATGACTTGATGCGGATCCGGTGGGGTTTCTGAGCCATTGTTCCACTAGTCAGTTAGGAAGCGCGACGTGTTTGATCCCTATCAGTTTGACAGATACTTATCATTATGTAAAAAGAATTATGATGTTAGGAATCATAAGTTTCACAGGATGATTTCAGGCAAGTTTCAAAAGTCAGTCCTCTTGAGGATTTGCTTTGAATAAGGAGGATGTTATGATAGAAGATGCATAGCAAAAAGTTAGTTACATTTTTATCAACAAAAGACAAAATTTCATCAGGTATCTGTTCAAAATTTTGAAAATTTTTATGATAGAGACATATTGAATATGAAAAGAGGGTGTGTATGTGGAAGTGGAATACGTACCACCCACCCTCCACCCCGAACTTAGAGATTTGCTCGTCCTCGAGCAAACCCTAAATTCAAGATGGAGGGGAAAGGAAACACCAGGTATGACTGCCGAGAATGAATTCATTCTGATCAGCACCAATCCGATCTCGTGTCCTGAAAGAAAAACTCTCTCATAAGGCAAATTTTATTTAAGGAAAATTTAACTATAAGGAACAAAATTTGAAAAGGAAAAGTAAAATAGATTTATTGGTCGGGTTGCCTCCCGACAAGCGCCTTTGTTTTATGTCGATGGCTCGACAGAGTTCTTCGGAATTATGGTGGGTCCTTTGGATTGCTGAATTCCAACATTATTTCGGTGCCTTTGTCAGCTGGTGTGAAGTATCTTTTCAAGCGGTGACCATTTGCTATAAATTCGCCAGACCCGTCACTCCATAAAGAGAAAGCACCATGGGGAGAGATGCTTTTGACGATGTAAGGTCCGCACCAACGTGAGCGGAGTTTTCCTGGGAACAATTTTAATCTGGAGTTGAAAACTAGAACTTGGTCTCCCACTTGTATGTCCTTTTGTTTCAGATGTCCATCATGCCAGAGTTTTGTACGTTCTTTGTAGATTCGTGCATTCTCATAGGCTGTCATTCTGAGTTCATCCAGCTCATGGAGTTGCAGAATTCTGGCTTGACCCGCTTGTTTCATATCGAAGTTTATTTGTTTAATTGCCCACCATGCCTTATGTTCAAGTTCGACTGGCAGGTGGCAACTCTTTCCATATATCAATCGAAAAGGGGTAGTCCCAAGGGGAGTCTTATAAGCAGTGCGATAAGCCCATAAGGCGTCGTTGATTTTTGTCGCCCAATCTTTTCGATTACGTCCAACGGTTTTCTCAAGGATATCCTTAAGTTGTCGGTTGGAGACCTCTACCTGTCCACTGGTTTGTGGATGATAAGGCGAAGCTATCTTGTGTGAGACGCCATATTTTCGTAGAAGAGCTTCAAGGCTTCTTTCAATGAAGTGGGATCCTCCGTCAGATATCACGGTTCTCGGCACTCCGAACCGTGGGAAGATAATATCTTTGAATAGTTTGATGACTGGTTTTGAATCACAAGTGACGGTTGGTATAGCTTCAACCCATTTGGAGACGTAGTCCACCGCCACAAGGATGTAAGAGAATCCATTAGAAGATGGGAATGGCCCCATATAGTCCACTCCCCAGACGTCAAATATCTCGACTTCTTGCCATAGATTCAGTGGCATTTCGTCTCTCTTGGTTATATTGCCAGCTCTTTGACACTTATCACATGATATGACAAAATCATAACAGTCCTTGGATAAAGTTGGCCAGAAAAATCCACATTGCAAAACTTTTAGGGCAGTCTTTTTAGAGCTCATATGCCCACCCACGGGTCCTGAGTGGCATTGTTCCAAAATAGAATGGGCTTCTTCTTCAGCGACACAACGTCTATACAATCCATCTGCACAGAGTTTGAAAAGATATGGTTCATCCCAATAGTAATGTTTCACATCATGCATAAATTTCTTCAGAGCGTTCCCGGTGTATTGAGGATGGATGACTCCGGCGGCAAGGTAGTTTACTAAGTCTGAATACCATGGTTCGAATCCTGAGACTCTCATAAGCTGATCATCTGGTAGAGAGTCGTTTATCGGAATCCCTTCAGCATCCAGAGTGTGGATGCGACTCAGGTGATCTGCCACGACATTCTCCATCCCTTTTTTATCTCTTATTTCTAGGTCAAATTCTTGTAGAAGGAGTATCCATCTGATCAGCCTTGGCTTAGCATCTTTCTTTGTCATAAGATAACGGATAGCAGCATGGTCAGTGTAAACGATTACCTTCGAACCAGTAAGGTAGGATCTGAATTTGTCGAAAGCATAAATGACTGCTAAAAGCTCCTTTTCAGTAGTAGCATAATTCCTTTGAGCTTCGTCGAGGGTCTTTGATGCATAATAGATCACATAATGTTTCTTCTCTATGCATTGTCCTAAGACAGCACCCACCGCGTAATCACTGGCATCACACATAATTTCAAAGGGGTGGTCCCAATCGGGAGCTCTAATAATGGGAGTAGTTGTAAGGGCTTTCTTCAGCATATCAAAACTTTTGACGCATTCTTCATTGAAATTGAAATCAGCATCCTTTAAAAGTAGATTAGTCATCGGCTTCGTTATCTTGTAAAAATCACGTATAAACCTTCTATAGAATCCAGCGTGACCAAGGAATGCGCGAACTTCTTTTACATTTGTGGGGATTGCCAGTTTAGAGATGACTTCTATCTTGGCCTTATCAACTTGAATTCCTTTATTACTAACCTTGTGGCCCAAGACGATGCCTTCCTTTACCATAAAGTGGCATTTCTCCCAATTTAGCACCAGATGTGCTTCTTCACAACGTTTGAGGACCATGGAGAGATGCTTAAGACAAGAATCAAAGGAGTCACCATATACGAAAAAATCGTCCATGAAAACCTCCATAACTGTTTCAGTAAGCCCTGCAAAAATGGCAGTCATGCAACGTTGAAAAGTTGCAGGGGCATTACACAGACCAAAAGGCATTCTTTTAAAAGCATATGTCCCGAAGGGACAGGTGAAAGTTGTTTTTTCTTGATCATCTGGATGTATGGGGATCTGATAGAATCCAGAGTAACCGTCCAGGTAACAGAAATATTCTTGATGGGCCAATCTTTCCAAAACTTGATCGAGGAAGGGCATAGGAAAATGATCCTTCCGAGTGGCCTTGTTTACTTTTCTATAATCAATACACATCCTCCACCCAGTCACTGTTCGGGTGGGGATGAGCTCATTGTTTTCATTTCTTGTGACAGTAGTACCTCCTTTCTTGGGTACAACATGAACTGGGCTCACCCATGGTGAGTCCGATATCGGGTATATTATTCCAGCTGTAAGGAGTTTGATGATCTCACGACGGACCACTTCCTTCATATTCGGGTTCAACTTTCGTTGATGCTCGATCGTTGGCTTATGGTCTTCGATCATGGGGATTCTGTGCATGCACAAGGCTTGACTGACCCCTGTGAGGTCACTCATTTTGTAGCCTATGGTTTTCTTGCTCTCCTTTAATACCTCCAGAAGTTGCTCTTCTTGTTTGGTCGTTAAACCAGAGTTAATAATGACAGGACAAACTTTGAGATCGTCTAAAAACATATACTTCAGCCCTTCAGGTAGGTGCTTCATTTCAGGAGGTTCTGGTTTTTCACTGATTTCTTCTGGGGTTTCGGTAACCTTTAATTCTTTATAGGTAGCTTCAGGATTTCCTTTAGCAGAGTCGGGAGGTTCGGTGCAATCCTTATCTTGTTGGTCAGTAGGTTCATCATTAAAAAGGTCATATAGAGAAATTTCCAAGGGATCACATGACTCGTGATATTCTTGAGTAAGTTGTGACATCTGCTCAACACAATCTATCAGATAGACTTCCTCCTATATACTCGGTCTTCTCATGCTTTCAAAAACTTTGAACTCCAGAGTTTCTTTACCTAACCTGAGCAGTAAGGTTCCGGCTTCAACATCGATAAGGGCTCTAGCAGTGGCGAGGAATGGACAACCGAAGATAATAGGGTATTTGGTGTCTTCTTATATGTCCATGATGACAAAATCACATGGGACATATGCGTCCTTGCCTACCTTGACCGGGATGTCTTCGAGAATTCCTAACGGTTTTTTTACCGAATTATCCGCAAGTTGAATTGTCATAGCAGTTGGAAGCAATTCTTTAAACCCTAGTCTCTTGCATAGACTGAGCGGCATAATAGAAATACTTGCGCCAAGATCTGCCAATCCTTTCTTGCATGATGAGTCGCCAATGTGACATGAGATTCCGAAGGATCCTGGATCTTTTTGTTTCTTAGGCATCTTGCTTAGTATGATATCTGATGTGGTAGCAGCCAATTTTACAGTTTCATATTCTTCAGTGATGTACTTCTTGGTGAGAAGCGACTTTAGATACTTGGTCCAGGCTGGTATCTCATTAAGAGCATCTAGGAATGGTATATCAACATGGAGCTTTTTCATAGCCTCTTTGAATGTGATGAATCTAGTATCAAGCTTGGTTTCCCTCAGACGGGATGGGAAAGGAACACGAGGCTTATATACAGGAATATCCGGTTCATGTGTCTCTACTTCTTCATCGATAGATTCCTCAGAACTTCCCTTATCAGTATTTCTTTCCTTCGGTTGCGATTCTGGTGTTGTCGAGTTTTGGTCCGTCAAAGGTTCATTCTCCTCAGGGATATCCATAGTTGTTTTTGTTGGGGGATCCAAATAACTTTTCCCTGATCTTGTGGCGATAACCTTCAGCTGCTCCAGATGTTTCGGATTGTTCTCAGGTTATCCGGCGAAGACTCCAGCTTGTGGCTTAATACTAGCAGCAAGTTGAGCTAGTTGAGTTTCAATAGCCTTCTGTTGGGCTTGTTGATTGGCTATCATCGTTTGTTGTGTTTGCAATAACTTTTCAATGGTAGATAGCTTGTCATCAGAAGGGATGGATCCTGTTTGACCTTGTTGTTGGTTCAAGCTTTGATACTGAGAGTTATTCTGATAATTATTATAGTTTCTGTTCTGAAAGTTTCCCTTGAAGTTTCCTTGATTCCCAAAGTTCTGTTGCTGGTTAAACTGATACCCAGATGGGTCTCTTGGTTGATTATTCGGAACAAATTGATGCGAGTTCATAGCTCCTGAAGGATTTCCGTACTGGAAGCCTGGGTGATTCCTATTTTGATTCGGATTGTAATAGTTCTGCCCAGGGTTGGTGTTAATAGCATTAAGATTTTCCATCTGGCAATTATCTCCTTGCCCACAGGCGTTGCTTAAAACTACATCATAGAGAACATTGCATGATAGTGTGGAATGGTCAGTGCCTTTGCACGCTTCACAAAACAAAGAAGTGGACTTGATTTGTTCTGGTTGCCTAGTTGGAGAATGTCCTCCTCCAATCGCAGCAAGGGATGATTCTATGTGATCTTGCTTTGCAACCAAGACTTTCCAAGTTTCAGCTATAGATTTGTATTCTGGGATAGCATCAGCCATAGCTACCTTTAAGACTCCTTTACCAACAGATCTGCCCCAGTTGGCTTGATTTTCTGCTCCCAGGGTGACTACTCTCCATGCGCTGTCGTAACTTTGCCGCATGAAGTTCCCTCCAGACGAAGAGTCAAGGAACATCTTAACATCATCTTCCACACCCCTGTAGAATATCTCTATCAGCTGGTTCTTAGGAATTCCATGGTGTGGGCATTTGCGTAGGAGCTCCTTGTATCTATCCCAAGCTTCGGAAAGAGTTTCTCCTGGGACTTGAGTGAAATTTGTGATTCGTCCCCTGATCTCATATGTAAGAGATGGGGGGTAGAACTTTTCCAGAAAGGCGTTTTGAAGCTGCTCCCAGGTGGTGATGGGTACATCACTCTGTAGTGAGTTGTACCAACTAATGGCTCTATCAGCCAGAGAGTACTTGAAGAGACGGAGTCGAATAGCATCATCAGAGACTCCATTTTGCTTCGTCATAGCACGCAGGTCAATGAATCTGAGAAGATGACCTTGGCTGTCTTCAACTTGTTTACTGTAGAATGGGTTGTTTTGAAGCAAGGTTATCCAATGTGCTCTAATCTCAAAGTTGGCAGCTTCGATGGGAGGAGGCTGCACCGGATGATAGACATTCGCGGCCTTTGGGATAGAGAACTCTCTAAGATCCTTCTGAAGTTCCGCTGCCTGCGCTGCTGCCTGTGCTGCTAAGATCTCCTGTTGAACCGCAGCTCTAGCTTCTTGCATGAACCTTTCTCTCTGCGCATTGATGGCTTGAGCCACCCTACGGGCTACTTCTTCTTCTTGCGCCATTCTGGCTCGATTCTCTCGGATCTGACGATGGAAGGTTCTATCGATTTCGGGATCAAAGCTCGCAGTCAGTCCGAGACTATCCGAATGGTGCATGCACTAATCGTCAAAGAGCACCTGAAATTTGAAAAGGTTTGAAAGTGAGATCCTTGGTGTAGATTAAAGATCAAATAGATGAGCGATAGTTTCAAAAAGAAAACTAAATCCTAGATTTGTCTTAAAAGAACTAGATTTGACTGACTGATTCCGTTGTCCCCGGCAACGGCGCCAGAATTTGATGTGGCTTTTTGAATGCACTAACAAATTCACTCGGGGTTTATATCCCCGAGCTTTTACCAAAACCAAGTGCAACAATACCACCCGCAAGCGGACGGATCTTATCGTAGTATAGTTGAGGATCGAACCCAAAGGACAATGTTTTTAAGAATCTTTGTCAGTTAGATCTAGCCCAAGTAAAACTAATATTTAGAACAATTGGTTGATTTTGGTTTGATTAAACTAATTGCAAGAAAGTAAATGCGGAATAAAAGATGGGTTTAGATCAATGATATGGAATTGATGGGATGGTACCGGGTTTGACCACTGCTACGCACACAAACACACTCTCTTGAAAACAAACCAGGCACGATATAACACTCCAAATAGAGCTGCTGCAGAACCCCCCATACGGGCGTCAGGTCCGCGTAAGCATCACCATAGGCAGCCGATTTCTCATCGCCATCCGGATCACATGTCTTACGGCTCTGAAGATACAGAAATCCACGGAGGTTGTGAACCCCCCATACGGGCGTTAGGCGCACAGAAGCGTCACCGAAGGCTAGATGGCTCGTCCCCTCGCGGATCATACACTTATGACCTCGATGAAATCCCATCCTATTTCTAGTTTGGGAGTCAGCCGCGTTAACCGATAAACAAGCAGGAAGGTGACATGCGAGCAAACATCGACGTTTAGCAAGATGATGCAAAATCCAACTAAGGTTGTGAACCCCCTATACAGGCGTTAGGCGCACAGAAGCATCACCGAAGGCTAGATGGCTCGTCCCCTCGCGGATCATACACTTACGACCTCAAGGAACCCATCGGAAGTTATCGTCAAGGGTCAAACATGCTAAATGACGTTCCAACCCATGCCTTGAAGTTATCGCAACATAGGAACCCATGCATTGAAGTTATCGCAACATAGGGAGCACAAAGATGAAAACACGCACATAACCAACCTACAAGCTTAACGATAAACGACAAAATGAAGAGTTATATACATTGCCTTGGAAAGTTTAACAAAAGAACATGGTTTGCATGGGCAGCGGGGCTAGTCCCCGCACCCCAGCGAAAGAGGACTACTCGCTCATGATACGAGATACAAGAAGGATAGGAGAGAAAGATAGATCCGCCATGAGCTCGGTGCAGAGGGTGGACGCAGCTCGGTGAAGAAGATGCGCTCCTTGCGCCGTCTTCTTCCTCTTCTTGGCCTCCTTGGACGCAACACCAGCGATAGATGGAGTGGAACTTGATCGGTGTGGTGCTCTGGCAGCCTTTCGGCGTCCGGAACCGATGCCTCGAAATGGGGACCCTGGGGGTCTATTTATAGTTTCAGATCTGATCCCAAACGGTTTGGATAAGTTGCTGGAAATATCTTCTCCAAACGGTTTGGAGACCGTTTGGGCGCCAAACGGTCTTGAGACCGTTTGGGCGCCAAACGGTCTTGAGACCGCTTGGGCACCAAACGGTCTTGAGACCGTTTGGGCATCAAACGGTTTGGAGGTCGTTTGAGCGCCAAACGGTCTTGCTTTGATCGGTCCTGGCTTTGGCGTGGTCGCGCGGCTTTAGTTCTTCAATTGATCCTTGCGCTTGCATCGAACGGTCTTGGGACCGCGCGGGACCAAACGGTCTTGGGACCGCGCGGGACCAAATGGCCTTGGGACCGTTTGGGACCAAACGGCCTTGGGACCGTTTGGGACCAAACGGTCTTGAGACCGCATGGGACCAAACGGTCTTGAGACCGCATGGGACCAAACGGTCTTGGGACCGCATGGGACCAAACGGTCTTGGGACCGCATGGGACCAAACGGTCTTGGGACCGCATGGGACCAAACGGTCTTGGGACCGCATGGGACCAAACGGTCTTGGGACCGCATGGGACCAAACGGTCTTGGGACTGCATGGGACCAAACGGTCTTGGGACCGCATGGGACCAAACTGTCTTGGGACCGCATGGGACCAAACGGTCTTGGGACCGCATGGGACCAAACGGTCTTGGGACCGCATGGGACCAAACGGTCTTGAGACCGCGTGGACTTCTTGGGCAACTGGTTTCGTCTTGTTCTTTGTGTATTCCAGCAAACGGTCTTGAGACCGCATGGATCCAAACGGTCTTGAGACCGTTTGCATTGAGTTGCCTGCTACACCTGCATAAAATGAAAGATATTTAGTTAAAACCTTGATTATTGAATCACTGAGTAGTTTTGTGCATTATGATTCATATTAGGGTGAAAAGATGTGGAATAGATATTAAATTGTTCCAAAAAGGTAATTGAAAATCATGATGAGTATGCACTCATCAACGGGTAAGGCCAAAATAGAAGTAGATGTCAAACAACGCTTCATATCTCGAAATCTCTTTTCTTAGTTTGGGGACCAGACAAACTTGGTGTCTTGTGAGTCAACTTGGTTAGAGGATTATCCAACTCAAAAAAGTTCTTAATAAACCATCTATAAAAACCTGCAAGACCCAAGAAACTTCCTAACTCAGAAGGATTCTTTGGAGGTTGCCACTTGGTCATAGTTTCAACTTTAGCTGGATCTACAACTATATGACCAACATATATCATGTGCCCTAGAAATATCACTTCCTATATCCATAGTTCACACTTAGAAAACTTGGCCAATAGTTGGTTTTCATGTAGTGTCTACAAGACAATTCATACATGTTCATGATGTTCGTCTATCATCCTAAAGTAGATGACAACATTGTTGATGAACTCTACCATGAATTCATCCACATACGGTCAGAAAACCTGATTCATCAGGTCCATAAAAATGACAGGGACATTAGTCAACCCAAAGGGCATAATTTGAAATTCATAATTCCCATAACAAGTGAGAAAGGTTGTCTTTTGTATATCCTCATATTTTACCTGCATTTAATAGTAACTACTACACAAATACATCTTAGAGAAAACTATATAAGACTTCAACTGATTGAATAAATCATCAATGTGCGGTAGAGAATATCAGGTTCTTCACTGTTACTTGATCCAACATTCTATGGTCCATACACATCCTCAGAGAACCATCTTTATTTTTTACAAACAGAACAAGAGCTCCCATGGAGAGACACTAGGGCAAACAAAACCCATGTCGATAAGTTCATGGAGTTCATTCTTAAGTTCTGCAAGTTCTGTGGGTGCCATACGATAAGGGGGTTTCAATATGAGAGTGGTACTTGGTACAAGGTCAATGGTGAACTCGACTTCTCGAGAAGGGGGAATACCAAGTAACTCATCAAGAAATACATCGGGAAAGTCTCAAACTACTACATTTTTGCTAACTAAGGTGGCAAAGGGTCTAATAAAATGGTGGCAAAATAAGCACAACATCCATGAGAGATAAGTTTTTCAACTTTCATGGTCAATATGATGAACTGCCTATCCTTACATTTCCTACCTTTTATACAAAGACACTCACCATCTGGTGAGGCAAGATAACCTTTTTCTCATCACAAAACAAGGCTGCCCTAAACTTCTTCAACCAATCTATACCCAATATGACATCAAAATCTATCATGTTCAAGAAGATGAACTCGGTTGTAAACGTCTTGTCGAATATACATAATTCCATGGGTGGGGTTTTCTGATAACAAGAACATATCCTACGAGAGGGGTTTCAACATCAAGAATATAGTCCATATATGCAAGTTCTATGTTTAACATCTCAATAAGTTTTTAAGATATAAAGGTATTTGATGATCCAAAATCAAACAGAGCTTTTATAGGATGTATATGGAAATGTATGGTACATTCTATCATTTCATTGTCATTGCCAACATCAACAACATCGATTTACCTATTTCCAAAAAAAAAACATCAACAACATCCATAATGAAAATAGACCTAGAACGATGTTCCACTGGAGGACGTCGACCCTATGGGTTGTTGTTGTTAGTATTGTTTCTTGGAGGTGGATTTTTTTAAGGTTTATTTGTTGGTTGTTGTGCCAACTGTTAAGTAGGGGCATGCTATTGTTGCAATGGAGGGCACTAGGGTATTATGTGTGCCACCTAGCCACATTCATGAAAAACAACTTGCCTTCCATCTCTAGGTGCTCTAGGGTTCTCCATTGCGCACCTTCCTAGAGGATGATGATGAGAGCAACACTTCTCTTGGTTCTCAGGTTGTGCAACCTCTTGGTGGGTTGAAAGTAACACCCATGGTAGAGGAAACAAAAAGCATGGATGTCAGCAAACCTGAGTAAGTGCAATAATTAACAACTAGGCATTACTTTAGAAAGTTCAAATGAAGATCAATAAATTAAGGTTTGATCAAGAGAAATAAGTTCCAAAAGAAATATCAGGTGACGAGATGAGGCATGCCTATACTAAGAATATTAAGTAGGAAATCTTGCCTTTAATTCTTTTTCATTAATAATCAAAACATAAATTGTGCATGTAACAAAGAAAGACTAAAATTATTTCAATAAGGACTGAGACACCATTGAACCTCAGCCTAAAATAATAATGAATGGAGATAGCTCACCCTAGACGGAGATAGCACACCCCTATAACTAATGGGTGGAGATAGCACACCTCGGGTAGAGATAGCATCCCACTTGTATATATGGTTGTACACATGTACGTTTATAAGAAATAAATATAGTCTAAGAATGCACACAAATAGGGAAAACCAAGTATAAGTTCTATCAATATGAAATAATAGGATGAGAGCATCCAAAGCATGTAGAGTAAGAAAGCCCATAAGTATTGTCTAAAAAAATAAGAATTTCATAATGATGAAAATGAGAATATCAACTCATTCCTCATATGGGAATAATACTTGGTCATGATAGTAGTACCTAGATAATAGAAAATATGTACATACCTAAATTTGAGTTGTTAAGTCAAAAATTGAATCCTAACCCTATGGTCTAAATTCAACTCAACCTACACATTGGTTTAAGCGCATCAATTAGGGTTTAAATTCTATTTTAAATGTATTGCGAAAACCCTAGAAATCCAAATCCATTGGAAAAACCCTAGGCTAGATTATGTTTAGTAACCATCAATGATTTTAGAGTTTCTCAATAATATCTTGAGCCAAAATCACAACTTTTTAAATTATGATGTTATCTTTAATTCCTTTTAAAATCATAAATAGAAGGAAAACCATAAACTCAAAAGCTTGAAAAAAACCTAGATTGACTTATGATTGTATCTTAGTAAAAGAGTCCATAGTTTCTGAGCATGGATTTGACTCCAAGATCTCAACTTTATCCTTTAAAACCTCTATTTAATTATTAATGTTGTATTATGAATGTTTAAAACCATAAAGTTCCAATCTTTAGAACTTGTGAATCAGGAAATGAAATCTACACCAAAAGGTAGAGAAAATTCTCAAGATTCTAGAACATATTTTTTTAATTTATGGAGAATCTTGTAAAAATATATCATTTTTACAAGTTTTTCATATTTACTGATTTATTAATGAATTTATATTGAAAAGGACCAATTTCCCTTGAGGCGCTTGTCACTACTATAGGCCATTATGTGGTATATATATCCTTTTCATATCAGAATTATGTGACAACAAATCAAAATAAGATTAGTGATTTACTAAAATACCCTCATTTAAAAAATTTGGTTGAAGAAAGCAAAAGGGGTAGGTAGGTGACATCACTGGGGGTCATCTTCCTCCCCTCCCCCTTGAACGCCATGGATGTGTGCAAGCAGTTGTTTGGGTGAGGAGATCTGGTCGATTGCATCGAGTGTGCAACTCACAAAATGGACATGATGAGGAACAATAGAAGAGCTTGACGAAGCTTACTCTGAGGTGAATTGAAATCCGACAAAGCAAGGTGTTATGACAGAGTGCCACAAGCCCAAATTAGACATCCAATAGGTGGTGATTGAAATAAAAGTGAGGGATGAAATTGCTAGTAGAGGAGGTTTGCTTGGGGTGAGATGGAGCTAGGGTTAGGGTCATCTACTTATAGCATTCCCTGATAGAGAGTAAGCGATCCCGACTTTGAGAATGTTGGGCTCCATGATTAGGAATTTTTTGAATATGAAATAATAGGCCATGTGTGAGCTATGATTTGATTGAAAATTGAAAATAAAACTTGTAGGATAAGAAATCTTGCAAAATGCTCGATTGGGGTGAGAGAAATTGCAATTTATTCATGTCCAAAACCAACAACATGTTTCCTATTTAGGCACAAGGTAGGTGATGACTTGTGAGTCATACAATTGCAATCCAATGGTGTAGAGGGACGCACAAGTAGGCTTGTATCGTGTGACATTTAATACTTCTCTAAATTGAATTCGAATAAAGTGACTCACTTTCAATTTCTTTTCTTTTCTTTTTGAATTGGATGAGTAAGTAAGCTCCAAAAAAAGTGAAATTTGGCGAGAATAAGGATCCAAGGAATCCAATTTTGGAGTCAAATTTGCCTTTTGGAAAACTTTAATACGTGAAAGACATCTTTTATGTAAAAATATATTTACTCCATATTAATACATTCCTTTATTATTTATTGACCAAATTTTGTGTATATCTCTATCTTAATCAAATCTATCTACAGGAAAATCTTGAAAGGATAATGTTGAACTTAAATACCTTAATTTCATAATTTTGCACAACCAATCCCATAACTAATGAATAACCCCAATTTCTTCTATGAAGGATTCAAATCTTTGTACTTTTATCTTACACTCTCATATTTGAAGGATATTAACATCCTAGTACCCACCAATCTACTAATAGGGGTTCAATCATAAAAGATTACAATAAAAGGTTAAACGAAAAGTATTACCTAAATTTGGATATTCTATAGGCAGTTTGTGTGCGTTGCTGATGTGAGTTCATCTCTCCCATCTTCTTGGAAGGTTTGCCCTAGTTTTTTCTATGGCTCCCAGTCAATACCTCCCATGACCCTTGCTACAACATTGTCCACATCAATAACTTCTTGGGTATTGTCTTCGACTTCTTTGGTATCATCTTGGTCTTCTAGGCCATGTAATCTGTTTGGTGCATGAGTGGTCTTTCACTGTGGATTTGCATTTGGTTACTTTTGTCTTCTCTGGATCGGTTGAGCGTGAATGGTTTCCAAGAACCCTTCTTCTCTTTGAGGGATATATGGGACTATCGTTCATGTCTCAGTGTTCACCCTCCTTGTCGCATTTTTCTCCTCTATAATCTTCTTGCAGTCCTTTTCTAGATGCCCCCACTTGTCGACAGTGCATGCAAATGAAGAATTTTCATATAGAATATAAAAAAAAACTCATATTACAAATTTTATAAAAAAATCTCTTCTATGACAATTTCAAATCATAACAAATAAGAACTACATGTTGTCCTCAACTACATTTTCTAAATTTATTTTTCAATATATAGACTTTTCCACAATCTTATTTGTTGTTTGCTCCTCTATGAATGAATTTTCATAATCTATAGGAGTAAATATATAAATATATTTTTATATCACTAATGTTTCACATCACTATAATTTTTTATATATTCATCATTTTTAAGTTTTCTAACCTTTTTCTCCTCATGATAACTAGATACACTAACATAAGCCTCCCCTCCAGAAAAACTTATTATAGGACCATTCCTATAATAAGATGGTAGGATCCAATAGGAATTCCTTAAACAGTAGATAATGTGTTTTTCTCTCCTTATTTTTATGGGAGGTAGGGTTTTGAAGAGGAGAGAGAGGGAGATGTTGTAATGTTATTGGTGGTCCTATAGAAAAACTATAGGATCAATCCTACAATTAGTTTCCCCCCTTCCCCCTCCCCTCCCCTTGATTCACCATGCACCAAACATAGCACTACCCAAATAGGACACAAACATTCTCCAAATGTATTGGTTTTTATCCCCACAACAAATCATGTAAGCAAGCTATTCCATTTTTTGGCATCCTAGTCAACTTTGGCTCAAGGATATTGAGTTTCCCGTATGGCACCTCCAACTCTACTTGTGAAATTGGAACCGCATGGCCTAAACAATAGAGTGTGGGTGACTTAGAGTAAAGGTTTCATCCTCATCGTGAGGGAGGAGCGTCTCCATGGCTGGATCACTGGGCTCCATATTGATGGGTACAAATGTGAATAGGGTGTAGGGTAGCACAGATAAATGTAATGACGACCTATCATCATAGTGGATTCATTACCTTTTCCTTTTTTGGTTCAGGAATGCATCCCATTTCAGTTGTGTCCTTTTCCTTCCAGGTTGAGTTGGTATTGTGCTTGGTTTCAATGTCCAAAATGGACTCTGATTGGGATTCTTCAACCTTGAGATCCCGACCAACTCAGACTTGCCCCATATGGATTGGGAAACCCACTCAGGTTAAGCCTTGTATTACTTATGTTTCCCACCCAATTGCAATTCCATCTCTGCCTAAACCCCCATCACTCATGTTCTCATCTCCTTTCCACTATTGGTGCATGTATCTATTGTGCAACAATGATGGAAATGTAGTTGGGATTTTCCCTAACAACAATGATGGACTGTTGAGGAAGTCCTGCCTCCCCCCTAATTAATTATAGAGATGAAAATTATGGAAGTATCAATATAGGATTTCTCCACAAGCTAGGCTTGAACACATCTCCAAGTATGGAGTCACATGCCCCTACTATCATGGCCATGGGCATGATATAGGTCCGTAGGCAGAAAAAAGATAGGTTAGCACTGCTCTAACTTTCTTATCTTCTTTATCCACCTATCTTTTGACAATTATTTCAATGAACTCGTCAAGGAATACCATGCTTTGAAACCCTAGCTTGCACATGGGGTCGACAAAAACCTTTAAATTGGGTCTTATGATAACCAAGTCAATAACCCTCCAGTTCCCTACCATCGTCCACATTATGTCATTCAATGTGGAGGTAGATCTAGCCTTTATCGAGCCTATTTTGTTTTGGAGAAGTAGGCATACCTACAATACCATTGAATAACCTCCATTATCATCTCAAAACCATTTTTTTGTCGATTGTCTTCCTCTTTGATTACTAACAACACCTCTTTCTTATTTTCTACCCATCTTTATCATTCTTGTGGCAGTGCAATGGAATTCTCATACGTCTTGTACATGTATTATCTCTCACTACGAAAGATTCTACACATTAGTTTAACCTAACTCTATTTTCTCTCCAATTTGTGAAAATAGGTGCTTCCAATGTTGTTTGTTTAATATCTAAGTCTAGTAACACGATATGGATATTAAGTAATTTCTCTAGAACCAAACTTATATATTCTAATTTGTATAAAACCATCCAACATGACACATGACTTGGATAATTTCTAACATTGAGTCCATTAGTCCATGATGTTTAGTACTAATTGGGTTTTTAATAATTTATGTAGTGGTATGATCTTCATCACTGATCAGTATGATAGTTTTGTTCTCCAAACAAAAATTAAGTTTGCATATACATCATGGTGGATATTCTTAAGCTTTCTGAAAATGATCCAGTTTAATTTGACAATAAAATGATTGTGCTTGTATTTTTACATTTATTTTTCATCAAGAAAAATTGTATAATGTATGATTGCTACTCCAATGCTATGGTTTACTTTGTCTGATATGGTTTGTTATCTTGGATCCTATATGGGTGATTAGCTGCTCTAGAAGGGGGTGAATAGAGCTGAATGCACTTAAACAAAATTCATTAGACCTTCAAGATATATCACAAGATAAGGTTGCTAAATAGGAAATTTGTGTGCAACTAAAACATGCATAGAAAAGGTGAGAGATATTGAACATACACCAATTTGCAAGCTTTTTAGAGTGTTTCCACACTTCAAACTAGAAGTGAGTCAGTCCACTACCTAGAGAGGTCAACCTATAGGATTTCTTAACCTTGCACCTTCATTATATTCATTATAAGAGATACAATACATGACCACCAAAGGACTTACCTATCCAATACAAAGAGTCTTCAACCTTACCAAGGACTTACCCACTTTGCAAGGAGTCTTCCGCCTTCTTCCAAGGACTTACCTACTCTTGCACAAGTCTTCAGCCTTGTAGGGATTACCCACTCTTCTTCAATCTTCCTCCTTTGACTTCACCTTCACTTGGAGAAGCTTCCACCAAGGACGTACCCACTTGAGAAAGGAGTCTTCTGCCTTCACGAAGGTCTTACCCACTCTTGATCCAAGGCTTCATCCTTGATCTTCACCAAGGGACTCCTTCCCTTGTTCTTCTTCACCTCTCTTAGCCAAGATAGAGAACCTTCATCTTCATGATTCAAATGAGAAATAGGGAGGTCGTGAAAGTGAGAGCCTCACAAGATATACATGTAGGACAAGCTCTCTTAGAAATCTCCTACTCACTCTAATGGATGTAGCAAGTGATTAAGCTTAGAGATAGAGAGGAGGCTATAAGAAGCACTCAACTATAGAATAGGAACCTCACATAGAGTTTTGCTTTGAATGCTCAACCTTGGAATGAAGCCTAATGGGTCCTATTTATAGCTGGGGATGCCTCTTAGCCTTTAGGAACACTTAAGAATGAAAACTAGCCATTTTGTGGCTTGCAACAGATATATTTTCACTTGTTGCAACTCCACAACGGCTAGAAGAACTTTTCTGCACTTTTCCATACATTGCAATCGGTCAAGTTTCTATAAAGGTAACTCGGCCGATAGAGTAAAAGACAAAGCCAATATTCAGACAATCGATCGAGTTTGTCCTGGGGAAACTCGACAGACCAATGAAAATTGAATTGGTCAGGTACTCCATCAGTTGAGTTCTGTGAAGTGTAAACTCAGCCGCTCAAAAGTCATTTTCAAGATCCAATCAGGATCCGTCGAGTTTGCAACTCACAAAACTCGACCGATGAACAACCTGATGTGAATTTTGGAAAATGACTTTTGAGTGCTTAAACATTTGAACTAAGTGATCCTGATTTTTTCCAAGCTTAATTACAAGTCATACAATCATTACAAGTGATTTACAACATGATTCTAATGGATTTACATCATATTACAAAAATGTGCACTTGTATTGACTTGACTTGACTTTTCTCCAATTTGATATGTGCTAGTTAGGGCATTTGGAGTGTGTCTATACCTAATCTGAAATCACTCAAGTAGAGACATTAGACACCAATATTTGGATTGGTTAGTCATCATCAAAACACGGGTTTAGTCAATTTAGACGTGAGTCAACATTGACCTAATTGACCTTGAGTAAACATTCTCCCCCTTTTTGAAGATGACAAACCATTCCATAAATGTGTTGAAAGATTTTAAGTAAAATCATACATTCAGAGAAACCTAGGGGTTTCAATAGCATTGAGCTCATATGATCCCCCTCAATTGATGCGCATGGAGTTCTAAAACTCCCACTCAATTGATGCTATTTCTCCTGCATGGTTAAATTTCATAACATTTATAGAAACTATGTCTTCTACTCATATATTTTCTACACAGATATGTCTTCTCCACTTTACCTTCTCCCTTTACATGAACACACTTCTCTTCTTCATGTAAGACATGCCTTCTCCCTATTTTGTCAAAAGAAGACATGCCTTTCTCCCCCTTTGTCATTTCAAAAAGTGGGGGTATGAATAAATAAGAAACACCACTTGTTAAGGGAAAGGAGATAACAAAAAGTTATATAAGGAGAGTAGAAGAGCACAAATAGGGGCTTGTCCAAGCATAAAAATAAAAATAAGTTAAAGCATATACTTGAACAACCCAAAAAGTAAGATAAAGTGCTATAGAAAAACAATAAAACACAATTTTGACCCTCAAGATGACACAATTTTCCCAAAAAGTGTCACGGCTCATGGAAAAGTGATGAGCCTATCTCAGAAGGTCATTTCTGTATAAAAAACACTAGTCTTGCACCAAAAACTAAAACTGGAGCAAAATCTGCATAAAATCCAAAAATATTCCAATTTCTACATACAATGTAGCTCTATGTGCCCTACATCACAATGTTATGCAAGCAACTCAAGATAATAGATATGCAATTCAAGGAACAAGCTTGAGCATGTATGAGACAAGATACAAGCATAGCATATAGATGAGCAAAGATACCAAATATAAACAAGGTTAGAACTCACTACTACAGAAAATGCTTTTTACAACGGGAGATAGACAACAGTTCTGATGATTGTGTTGTAGTTAGCATACTTATCACAACAATCCCATTTTTGTGTTGTATATTGTATATTTTATACAACGCAAGTCATTTACAACATGCCAAACCTGTTGTAATATAGGAGGATACTACAACAACTGCTAAAGTGTTGTAATAGGTTGTAGTATCACAACATATTCAAAACCGTTGTAAAAGATGTTATTTACACAACATATTTTGACCTGTTGTAATAGTCACATGTTGTAATAGACCATCATTACACAACGCAGACTCACCCGTTGTAGTATGTATTAATTATACAACAAGCCTTTACATGTTGTATTTGGTACATGTTGTAATATACCACCATAATACAACATATTAAAACTCATTGTTATATCCCACCATGAGACCACAAACTCCAACCTGTTGTTATATATTATAATTACACAACATGTTGTAACCTGTTGTAATATCCACACATAAAACATCGTTGTAATAGACCTCCATTATACAACGTAAACTAAACCATTGTAATATACTATAATTACACAACATTATATCACCTGTTGTAATAGCTACATATTATAAAAGACCATAGTTTAACAACACATCATATTCACATAATTCTCTGAATTTTTCAATTATTCGCGTATAATATATGTGTGTGTATCCATTATAATATTCGCGTATAATATTCGCTTATATATATATATATATATATATATATATATATTAATTCTATAGTTTTAAACATCACTATATAATTTTGATATTGTATCCATTAATTTTAAATATTTCTATCTGCATTTATATTTCATTAATACATAATATTTATAAATGCAGAAAGAAGTAGTTAAAATTAATATATAAAATATTAAAATTATATAGTGATGTTTAAAACTATAGAAATAAAACATATATATATATATTAATTCTATAATTTTAAACGTCACTATATAATTTTGGTACTGTATCCATTAATTTTAAATACTTCTATCTGCATTTATATTTCATTAATTCATAACATTTATAAATGCAAATAGAAGTATTTAAAACTAATGGATACAATATTAAAATTATATAGTGATGTTTAAAACTATAGAAATAAAACATATACATATATATATATTCTATATATATATATATATATATATATATATATATATATATATATTAATTCTATAGTTTTAAACATCACAATATAATTTTGATATTGTATCCATTAATTTTAAATACTTGTATCTGCATTTATATTTCATTAATACATAATATTTATAAATGCAGATCGAAGTATTTAAAATTAATGGATACAATATTAAAATTATATAGTGATTTTTAAAACTATAGAAATAAAACATATATATATATATATATATATATTAATTCTATAGTTTTAAACATCATTATATAATTTTGATATTGTATCCATTAATTTTAAATACTTATATCTGCATTTATATTTCATTAATACATAATATTTATAATTGTAGATAGAAGTATTTAAAATTAATGGATACAATATTAAAATTATATAGTGATGTTTAAAACTATAGAAATAAAACACACACACATATATATATATATATATATATATTAAATAAATAATTTTAAACATCACTATATAATTTAGATATTGTATCCATTAATTTAAATACTTCTATTTGCATTTATATTTCATTAATACATAATATTTATAAATGCAGATAGAAGTATTTAAAATTAATGGATACAGTATTAAAATTATATAGTGATGTTTAAAATTATATAGTGATGTTTAAAATTATATAATTAATATATATATGTATATATGTTTTATTTCTATAGTTTTAAACATCACTATATAATTTTAATATTGTATCCATTAATTTTAAATACTTCTATCTGCATTTATATTTCATTAATACATAATATTTATAAATGCAGATAGAAGTATTTAAAATTAATGGATACAATATTAAAATTATATAGTGATATTTAAAACTATAGAAATAAAACATATACATATATATACATACTATTTATAAATGCAGATAGAAGTATTTAAAATTAATGGATACAATATTAATAGAAGTATTTTAAATTAATGGATACATATTTATATATGCAATGTATATGATTCATGTAGGTTAATAATTATTCTGCAATAATATCACATAAGGGTGTTAAATAATTGTTAGTTCTGGGTAAAAAAAATGAACCGGCCCAGTTAATCTCAGACCCAATCTAAAAATTGAATTTTAGATTGGGACCCGGGTTCGACCCTCGACGAAAATCCCCGGGGTGTAGTTAAGGCCCTATGTTATTGAGCGCGCCGCGGTGCCCCATGTACGCGGCTGGTTCTGGGGTTTACCTTGTCTGCGGAAGTCACAAAAGTGGCGCTCGTGCGAAAGGGTTCCTCTTCATAAAAAAATATATATGACACGAGAGGTTAATAATTATACATTGATAAACACTTTCAGGGAAAAAAATTCCCGGGCTTCCTTTTTTCCTCCGCGCGCCTGGTTTCCCCCCAAAAAATTTTTTCACGGCCGCACAAACTGTCCACCCCTTCCACCCCCCCCCCCGCCCGTCTCACACCCCTCACGGACGGACAAGGGACGATGGCTCACAGCGCCCGCCCTTCTCACAACACCGAGCAGCCGTCCCAGAGCGCCGCAGCCGTCCCTGAGCGCCGCAGCCGCTGCCCGGATGACGACCCCACGGACGACGACCCCACAGAAATTGCCGCTGCCCTCTGCTCTTTGCCAGACGGACGACGACCCTCCCCCCTACTTCTCCGGAAAGCGCCGCTGCCCCACGGACAGACGACGACCCCGTTTCTTTGAGCTCCCTTCAATCCAAGGTAAACTCTTACTTAGCATTATTGTTGATTAGATTAATTTGGTCAACCCTTTCTAATATAGGATCATATACCAATTATTAGTCTCACCATGAACCCTACTTATTTACCTTTTGATGTTCAGTTTATGCCGTTAAGCAATTTCCATATATATTGTGTTACCTTCATTATGGAATTGATGTTAGATTCCAAATCGGAATGTGCTAGTAAAACTAACATCTCATTCCAATGTCATTATCTATCAATATAATCCCATAAACAAATTACTATTTTAGTCACAATTCGTCCTCATTTAGAAATCGATGCATTTTAACATGTGTTATTAGCATATCACACTAGTCTAACAGCAACAAGCTATGTTTATGTATCACACTAGTCTTAGAGTAACAAACTGGAAGCTTTTGCTACAATATGTTGATTACATGAATTTTCTAATTTCTGATGTTTAGTAGATTTGGGCTCTGTTCTCACCAAGAGATAAATACATACCTTTCCACCATCCTATGGCATATAGAAGAAGGACTCATGTTTAGATGACTCATGTCTAAATTAGGGAAATCCCTAATTCTGACTTTATAAAATATAAAATTTAAGAATAATTTCCTTATTACTCATTCATGACATATTCCACCATCTTTGGCCATATTAGGAGGGGGCAAACTCCAAATTAGGGATAGAAACCCAATTGGCCTTTAGGTTAAACCAGTGATAAATCTTTGTACGAATTCATTAGGATCCAAAATTTGGCAAAGAACTTAACAAGTCATAAAAAATAGCATCCAAATTCTTAGCTTAAATTCAAGTGATGTAAAGGTTATGCTATTTCTAAGAATTAAGAAAATATGTGCTCAAACCTTGCATGGATGAGCAACCTTCTTTAAAAAATATTTTCCCATAGTCATTTCAGCAGAAAAATAGTGAAACAAAATATTTTGAACTCCATAGGATATCCACCATTCAATAAGGCTCAACATATGTGTTGAATTTCCCACCATTAGGTTGCTAAACACCATAAAAATGGCAATTTTAAGAACTTTTGCACTTGTATTATGAATTTCATTATATGTTTCTTTAAAGAAAAGTAAGAGAGAAACTTAAGGATTTGCATTATTACCATACTCATGCCAAATAGTGCACAAAAGACCATATATTCTCATATTAAAGATTTCTAGAACAAGATTAGATTTATGCATGTATTAAGTAGGCATGATATGGGACTGATAAGATTGGATGAGGCTGCACAGGCTCCCTCTGGAGAGGTGACTGATGGGGTGAATTATCATCGTCGCCATCTTTCTGAGAAGAATCAAATCTATAAGTTCAAGAAGAATGGAGTCCAATCGCATCTCCTAGAGATCCATAAGATCTGGTTTGACATTAATCGAGTGAAACCAAGTAAGTATGCATCGCCTCTCAGTCAAATGGAGATTACTATTAAGGAAGGTCATATTATCTTCCCTAAATCCAAACTCACTAAGAATGTTGCACGAAAGAGGTACTACTTAGCTGGCTATATTGTCAATTTTGTTCCTGATATGCATCTACTGCATCAACATCTACTCAAGATCTATTAACCCAATGGAACAATAGAGGTTTTACATAAGGGCCATGGCTTATTTGTCTTAATTAGATACCTCTTAAATTGTGGGATATCAAGATGTCTGATTGTATCAAGATATCCAGATTTAGTAAACAATCCAAATAGTCTCATTTTTACAAGTAAAACTAAACTCTATTTTCATATGCAGTTGAAGTCTAATTGCATCAAAGCTCCAACAAGCATAACAGCCCATGAAAATAACAAGTATGCACTCTGCATCAGATGATATCTACATGATCATCTTGATGTAAAGGGTGCAACACCCAAGAACAAAATTTTATACTTGGACTTCATCACCTTGAGTAATTTGTTGATCAAATCTATCTATTTAGTTTCATATATTGTGTGATTACTTATTTCTTCAGTGCCTATGAAAACATCATTTGGCTTGATGATCTTCATGAAGATGTTCTCCATGTATCAGTATTTCTATCACACTAATACCAATGAAGCAGTTGGGTTGGATGCTAGACTGAGAGCATTGTAAGATACAATTAGCCTTTCTCTTGGATGGCTATAGATTGTAGGAGTGCCTTCATATGTAATTCTAAATGGAGTGGTCCCATGAAAATTGCAAGTTCATCGTGGTTGTAGTGACTTTATACACATATATATAGGTATAACTTTATAGTGTTTGATTTCTGGTTAAAAGCCCTATAAATATCAGCTTTGATAAATATGATCCTTCTATTCGGAAAAACAATTGTCACCATAATCTGTTTCTCCATAGTCAGACATCTCTTGGATAAATTAGCAATCTATAAGCTATTAATATAATAGTGTGATGCCATACATCTAACCTAACCAAGTAGGTTCCTCCAGTGGTTTTCTCAAGTAGAGTCTTACTAGATACACCACAGTAACTTCCTCTTAGAGGTAGGGAGGGTTCTCAAAGCCTAAGATTGAACTTAAAATACTAAAAAGCATGTTGGTAGGATCAGAATTAGAATACCAAGTCTACTTGGATGCTACCAACCATTGCTAGACTGAAATGCCTAGATTTCTATGTGAACAATTTAAGATTGAAGAGATGCAAAAGAGACGAAATGTTACATATATAGTAGCAGTATCAATCCATTACAATCTGTGTAACATATTTAACAGAAGAAAAGATAAGACGGGAAATCAACGAGTTTGACTGTATCCAACCAACTGCAGGCCCTTAGTTTCAAATCAATTTTTTCAACAATCACAAACAAACACACATTACAGATACCTTGGAGGGAACAAATTTAGTTTTACGCATTTTGAATAAATTCAGTGTAGGAACTTACTTTTCCGCTTGCCTGTCCGAATAACACGGAACATTTCATCTTCAGCAACATGTCTCACCTAAGGGGAACATATACTTCCACTCAGCTACTGGAAAAATAATATGCAATGAAATAGTGACTATCAAGGCTGATCTAGGTAGAGGTGTTAATTGAACTCACCTTAGGCAGGGGGACCTCCCATTTCCCTGCTTTTTCCTTTCTTTTCTGTTTGATGGCGTTACTAAGCTACAAGAACGTCTAGGAATGTTGTAATTGGCAATGATTTTCTGGGTAGAAACACAAAAGCTTCTAAGATAATAATTGAAAATATGGATGACTAATGGTTTTTGGTTTTTCTAGAACTGAACCTGCCCTAAGCATGGGCATTTTTTCTATTTCATGGCCATTGTTCTATGAAGATTCTTGATCATCTTAGAGACATTCAGGAGATATTTAGTCCAACATTTGTTGTGTACCTAAAGATAACCAATTTGTAAAATTACACCTTCTATCTGTGTTGCATCATACTCAAAAAATTCTTACTGTTAATGTTTCTTTGCTTCAGTTTGCCTTTTATATCAACATGTCTTATTCCAAAGGCAAACATCATGTACTACTATGGCTTGCCATGAGGGAACTTGATCTTGGCCTTGACTTGGGCCTCCAAGAGTTTTTGTTCTTATTCTGTTTCTGCCCTTTGAAATTGTTTTTGTTATGTTCATATCTAGTATTATGGGAGAACCGAGATGGTCTACCTCCTCTGCCAAACCGAGGTGGTCTATAAGGTGGC
This sequence comes from Alisma plantago-aquatica, assembly GCA_963693085.1. NCBI lineage: Eukaryota > Viridiplantae > Streptophyta > Magnoliopsida > Alismatales > Alismataceae > Alisma > Alisma plantago-aquatica. The sequence goes on along the minus strand of OY856409.1, from coordinate 152,574,993 downwards.
CTCTTTGGAATAGTTAGTTGGTGGGAGTTTTAGTACTATCTCTATTTCCAGAAGAGAATCAAAGATGATCAAGTCTTGTAAAACTCATACAGGAGACATTCTTGGTATCATCATCTTTGTTATGCTCCTCTTTACGGGTGTAGATGAAATTGTCAACATCATGGCCTCCTTCTCCACAAATTATGCAATTTATTACAGTTTCAACTCTATTCTTCCCCTTATTCACAAAACCCTTCATCTAGTGAATATTTGTGGCTATTTTCTCAATCTTGGCAGTGAGGGCATCTAGAGCCTTAGAATATGCAGTCGTTCCTACATCAGATACAATACCTATTGGTTATTTTTAATGACCAATCCCAACCATTAGTTCATCCATATTTTCAATTATGATCTTAGAAGATTTTGTGTTTCTACCCAGAAAATCATTGCCAATGACAACATTCATAGACGTTCTCGTAGCTTAGTAACACCATCAAACAGAAAAGAAAGGAGAAAGCAGGGAAATGGGAGGTCCCCCTGCCTAAGGTGAGTTCAATTAACACCTCTACCTAGATCAACCTTGATAGTCACTGTTTCATTGCATATTATTTTTCCAGCAGCTGAGTGGAAGTATATGTTCCCCTTAGGTGATACCTGTGGCTGAAGATGAAATGTTCCGTGTTATTCGGACAGGCAAGCGGAAAAGTAAGTTCCTCACCGCAATTATTCGAAATGCGTAAAATTAAATTTGTTCCCTCCAAGGTATATGTAATGTGTGTTTGTTTGTGATTGTTGAAAAATTTGATTCGAAACTAAGGGCCTGCAGTTGGTTGGATACAGTCAAACTTGTTGATTTCCCGTCTTATCTTTTCTTCTATTAAATATGTTACACAGATTGTAATGGATGGATACTACTACTATATATGTAACATTTCATCTCTTTTGCATCTCTTCAATCTTAAATTGTTCACATGATGAGAGCATAAAGCAAAATGTCACCCTACCTTAGCTCTCTACAAACTGCCAACTAAATAGGGACAGACACCTACAAATATTCTGCCTCATTTTCTTGTAGTCTTGTTCATCCCATTTTGAATCATATTTCTTGTAGGGCTCCCTTTATTGGAGGGTTGTTTGCAACTATGCCTTGTTTGCAACTATGCCTTCCCTACAAGAACTATCCACATATTTGTACTCACCCCTTTTATTGTTGTGCAGCAATGGATCGAAAGTGGATGTCTTCAAATCACTTATCTAAAGAGTATGAAAAAGGAGTGGATGAATTTGTAAGGTGTGCAATTGAACATGCAGGAAATGATACTAGACTTCTTTGTCCTTGCGCAAAGTGTGATTTCGGTAAGCAGATTAACAAAGACGCATTGCGTCATCACTTATTTCGAGATGACATTGATACGACTTACACACGATGGATACATCATGGCGAGAGGGAAGATTTTCATATTGTAGATCAGATTGAACAATTTGAGGGAGGCGAAGGAGACACATACAATGGTTGTGTCAAGTTCACCAAATTATCTACTGTTTTAAAGTTATATCACCTAAAGGCGAGCAATGGTTGGTCTGATAAAAGTTTTACGACCTTGCTACATCTCTTGAAAGATATGCTTCCCGAGGATAATGTGCTTCCTCGTCGCACTTACGAGGCAAAGAAAGTGCTTTCATCCATGGGCCTTGATTATGAAAAGATACATGCATGCTCCAATGATTGCATTTTGTATCGAAATGATCATGCTTTGAAGGACAGTTGTCCAGTCTGTGGAGAACCACGATACAAGAAGGATGGAAGCCCTAGTAAGGTGTTGTGGTATTTACCAATAATACCGAGATTTAGGCGCTTGTTCAATAATGCTGATGATGCAAAGAAGTTGGTTTGGCATGCTGAGGATAGAAAAAGAGATGGATTTCTTAGACACCCTGCACATTCTCCGCAATGGATGACAATCGATAATATATTTCCAGAATTTGGTGGTAATCCTAGAAACATAAGACTGGCACTTTCTGCAGATGGAATGAATCCCCATAATTCTGGAAGTCATAGTACATGGCCTGTAATTTTGGTTATATATAATCTTGATCCAGATGTATGCATGAAACACAAGTATATGCTTTTGACTTTGCTGATTTCAGGACCAAAGGAGCCTAGAAACGATATTGACGTTTACTTGGCTCCACTTGTTGAAGATTTAAAGATTTTGTCGGACAAGGGTGTTGAGTTGTATGATGCATACCGCAAAGAGAATTTTAATATGAGGGCGATGCTATTTTGTAAAATTAATGATTTCCCGGCATATGGAAATCTATCTGGGTACAGTATCAAAGGACATCTTGGTTGCCCTATCTGTGAAGACGAGACCTCTTTCTGCCAACTGAAACATGGGAAGAAAACTGTTTATCTCGGCCATCGCAGGTTCTTGCCTAAGGATCATCATTATGGTAGAGTGAAGAAAGCTTTTAATGGAAAAGTAGAACTACGAAGAGCTCCACGACCATTAACTGGACAAGAAATCTTCACTAAGGTGAAACAGTTGAAAGTAAAATTTGGAAAAAAGAATAAATCTCCAATTCTCAAAGGTCTCCACAAGAAGAGGTCTATATTCTTTGATCTTCCTTATTGGAAGTCTTTATATGTGAGGCATTGTTTAGATGTGATGCACATAGAGAAGAACATATGTGATAGTCTGATTGGAACATTACTTAATATCCCATGGAAGATAAAAGATGGCCTCAAGGCAAGATTGGACATGGTTGACATGGGTATTCGAGATAGATTGGCTCCACAAATGAGGGGAAGTAGAACCTACTTGCCCCCAGCATGTTACACACTTTCAAAGTCTGAGAAAGCTGTATTTTGTGGGTTCCTAAAAGGAGTTAAGGTTCCAGAGGGATATTCTTCAAACATGAGTAGATTTGTGGATATGAAAGATTTGAAACTGTTGGGCTTGAAATCACATGATTGTCACATCTTAATGCAACAGTTTTTGCCGTTGGCTATCCGTTCCATTTTGCCTAAGCGGGTTAGAAATGCAATCACTAAACTTTGTATGTTCTTCAATGCTTTATGCTCAAAAGTCATTGACCCTGAGACATTGGAATCATTGCAAAATCATATCATCATCACTTGGTGTCAGCTTGAGATGTACTTCCCTCCTTCATTCTTTGATGTAATGGTTCATTTGACTGTGCACTTGGTTAGAGAGGTCAAACTATGTGGTCCGGTATTTTTACGTTGGATGTATCCGTTCGAGCGATATATGAAGCTATTAAAGGGGTATGTGAAGAATAAATATCGACCCGAGGGTTGTATGGTGGAAAGCTACATAGTAGAAGAGGCTATTGAATTTTGTGTCCAACATTTATCCAATGTTGAAGCCATTGGTCTTCCTAAATCACGGCATGTCAGAAAAATTGATGGACAAGGTAGTACAGGATGCAAGTTTGTACGACTTTTAGCTGATGAATTACACACAACACATGTGTATGTCCTTCGTAATACAACCGAGGTTGAACCATATGTTAAAGAACACATTGATTATTTACAAACTCGATACCGATCTAAGAATGAGAAGGATATAATGAACTTACAAATCCGTTGTTTTGCTGAATGGTTAAAGAATCGTATTAGTGAACAGATTGAGCATTCACCAAATTCTGTTTCAAAGACCTTGAAATGGTTATCTGTGGGGCCTAAATCAACCGTGTTGTCATTTGCTAGTTATTTTATAAATGGATACACTTTCTATACAAAATGTCAAGATGACAAAAGCACGATGCAAAACAGTGGTGTGTCTTTGGTATCCGAAGCTTTGCACATTGATAGTGCTAAAGACAAAAATCCAGTCTGGTGTGACATGTCCTATTATGGTGTGATCCAAGATATATATGAGTTGGACTACAACACGTTTCAGATTCCTATTTTTCGTTGCAAGTGGGCTGAAAATGATAAGGGTGTACGCACAGAAGATGGATTGATCTTAGTGAACCTAGATAGGGAGGGATGTAAACACGATCCATTTATAATGGCATTATAGGCAAAACAAGTTTTCTATGTGATAGACACAGCTAACAAGGGCTGGTTTGTAGTCTTATCTCACAGAAGAAGGCCCCATGAAGGAGATGACGATGACGATGACATCATTTTAGAAGAAGAAACTTCTTTGTCTTCAATCATTCCATCTATGTCTGTAAATGATGATCTTGTTGTTGAAGAAGAAGAGATATGTGCTCGAGAAGATCATAATGACGGGACATTTTTTGATGATGTCAGTGTGCATAAAAATAAAAAACAGCGTACGCATAAGTGAGAGTAAGTATTGGCATTTTCTTGATGTGCACTAATATATTTCTATAATAAATGTAAATATGTCTTAAATTTTGTAAGATTTTATTATGTTGTTTTATATGCATTTTGCTAATATTTTTTTGTACCAAATTTTGTTGCAGATGTCTTCCAATGAATACGACTCAATGACCACAACGATTAGTAGGGGCCGTACTACAATGCCTAAAGTTTCGAGAAAGATACGTAAAGGACAAAAAATTCAATTGGAATGGATTTCAGAAGGACAACCAATTGGGAAAACCCGAAACATTTTCAGCAGCTATATTGGAGTCGCATCGAGAGAGCGAGTTCCAATCAACATTGATACTTGGAGTGATGTGGGAGAAGGTCTCAAGGACCTTATTTGGGAAGAGATTGAGGTGAGTATGTAGACGTTAATATTTTTTGTATATTTTTTGTATGAAAATATTATATTATATTTTATGTGTATGTGATTTTGTTATTTGTAGGGTGTTTTTTCGATTGGATCTGTCAGAAAGCAGTGGGTATTACAAAGAGCCAATGATAGATGGAGGGAATTCAAATCTCGGTTATCAAGAAAATTCATGAGGGACGAAGATGGAAACATATGCAAACACCCACCCAAAGAATATGATTTTATATCTGCAGATCAATGGGAGGATTTTGTCATGAGTCGATTGACCAAAGAATTTAAGGTGATAATATAAACTAGTGTACTTTTGTTGTTTTGCTTGTAAGACATTTAAATATATTTTCATATTTATTGTTCGTAAAAATAACCAGAGAAGAAGTAAGGCTGGAAGAGAATTATCGTCAAAGAATGAGTATCGGCCTAGAATTTCTCGTAAGGGATATGTTGGCCTAGAGCAAGAAATTGTAAGATTTGATTCATTTTAAAGAAATTTGTGAAATTTCATATAGAGGTATAAAAGTATTGTGGTTTTATCATATTATAAACAGATCAGTGAGAATAGTTTAGATCCAGTTATTTCAAAGATTTCTAGAGCAGAATTATGGAAAAGAGCTAGAATGGACAAAACTGGTGCTGTTACTAGTGACAAGGTCAAGGAAGTGGTGTACAAGATTGTAAGTTTAATTTTTTATCTCGTTGATTTTTCATCACAATATATATTTTTTATTATTTTTACATATGTATGTTTTATATTTTGCAAGGATGCTCTATCTCAGGAAGTTTTCGAGGGACTCATTACTGAGAAGGGATGTAATGATGTGTTAACAATGGCATTGGGAAAAAAGATCACCCAGGACATGCGAGAGCAACCGGACCAGGAATAACAATTACAAAATATTATCAAAGTGTGGCTCGAACAGATGATCAACCATCCCATATGCTGTTACAAATGCAACAGACCATTAAAGCTTTGGCCATGAAGATCAAGTATCTTGAAGGGAAGAATATGGGCAAGGATCTCGACAATGTTGGGGATACAGACCAATACCCTACTTCCAAATCTAATTGTCCAGTTGCACAATTCTCACATCTACCTGAGGTAATCAACAAGTCTGTTATGTAGTAAATGTTAGAGACAATCATTTCTCCTGTTGACAATATCTATATTTGATTTTTGTAGGGCTATCACAAGTGTATTTTGATGTTGGATAATCCATTACGTTCAGTAGCTGATGGAAGGGTGTATATATCTCATACAAATGAGCCAATTATCCTTCACAATGTGGCATTGGATCCAAAACACAAAAAAGTGATAATTGATACCCCGTTGATGCCTAAAGAAAGTGTGCCAATACCTTTAGATATGGCTGAAGTTTATCAAGTTTGTCAAGGCATAGGCACCTACCTTCCTTGGCCTGCAGAATTGATCAAAATAAATATGAAGGTATATGTGATAACTTGACAGTGTTTTTATTAATTTATTGAAATGAATCATGTATATTAATAAACTATATTTTTATTTTTATAATCATATGCAAGGAATCCCAAGACTCATTGTCTCAAAGAAAAGTGAGGGAATCAATAAGCACACAAACAGGAAATTCAAAAACTAGAAAAAATTGTGATGAAGTCTCAAGTCCCGTCAAGCCAACATGTAAAAAGCCTCCAACGAAGCTGAAACTGTTGATGGTGTATGTGGAAGATGATGAGAATCGTAACATCTCTCATCAGATGTCTGAAGATGTAGTAGGTTACACACATGAGCTAATTATCACACCGGAATTGGTTAAAATATGCCATGATAAAGGCCAACTAGAAGCCTCGCACATATCAGTGTACATAAAGTAAGTTTCTATACGAGTAATATGTGTTTCTATACAAGTTTCTATACAAGTACAAAGACTAATTATGTGTTTCTATACAAGTACAAAGACTAAATATGTGTTTTTTTGTAGGCATTTGCTCAACAAAGTGACCTCGGGAAATATATTTAATATATTTGGATTTATATGTCCACATTTTATAGATGCGCTATACAATGATAAAGTGGAGACTCGGGCGCAGTACATAGCAGATCAGTTCATTAGAGGGAAGAAACAAAGATTAGAATTGTTCTTTATACCTTATAATGTGGGGTACGCATACATTTTGTCGATTGTCTGTTATTTGTTTACTTTAAATGTTGCTTAAAAATACATTAATCTTAAAATGTAATACTCATGTATGCGTAGGGGACATTGGATACTTTGCGTTTTCGACCCTATGTGGGGTAAGTGCCACTATCTTGATCCGTTACGAGGAAAATTACGTGGGAACGTGGAAAAACTCATGGAGTTGTAAGTACTTCATAAAACAATTTCAATTACATAATACATGTATTGAAAGTTCCATATATAGTTACTAATGCATAGAATTCTTGATATGAATTTGAATAGGTCTCATAAAGTTTATCAAAAGAGAGATGTCCAATATAGGAAGAATTTGAAATGGGAAATTATCAAGGTAATTTACCATTTTGATCCAGAAAAATACTGCTTTCTGATTCACCAATAGAAGTCTTGTTCTAGTTTCTTCAGATTCTGCTACTTGATTTGATATGGTGTTATTTTTACAAATGCTCTTATTTTTACATATATCGATTAGATCTTCTTCGGGTCAATATCATCAAGGGCATCCAAGGGCAACTGTTAATTGTTGTATGTGATATTCTGAAGTGTTTCTTCCTTCACTTCATAGGACGACCAGGAAGAATAAGGTTCTCTGACTATTTTATGTTATAGGCGCTTAATAGTGACAATGGCAATATACAAATGGCACACAACAAAAGAAAAAGTCATACCTCGGGATCCTTAAATACCTTGTCATAGAGTTCTTTATAGCTGGGATGCATGGGGTCGACCCTGCCAAGAAGTCATACCTCATATTAACTTAGAACTAGATCCAATGAAATCATATCATTCCTGACTACCTGTCACAATCTCTTACAAATGAGCAATATCCAAGTGGGCTTCCTGTCAAATTAGTTTTCCGTTATGATAAGTATTAGTATAATTAAAATAGATATATGTTGGGCATCAATAGTTTTCCAGGTCAGCTTTTATATATTTCCAATAGTCACAGACATTTCAATAGATATTTCTCTGGCTTATCAAAGTATAATCAAGGAAAACAGCATCAGCATTTTCCCAAAAAAAGGTCCCACTAGGCAGCAACTTTACTTTCCTTCTGCACCGAACTGCTGTTGGTTGAGCCTGACGAGCTCAATGGCATCTCCAGGAAAGATATGAGACTTCATTTGGGGTGGCGAAATCTCAGTCACTTCATTTGCTTCTGTAGGAGGCAAGCATCGTTTGGAGAAGAATGCAGCAATCCCCTTAGTTTTCTTAACTTTCTCCTGGGGGGCAGTTTTCTTTATTCTCTCTTTTTCCACGGGGACACTCTTCTTAACTCTCTCTGGTGAAAGCCCAAGCCGATCAGTCACTTCTTTCTTGATCTTCCACTGGTTTTCAACAAAGTTGAAGTCAACAATTTCTTTCACTTTATTCTTTATATGGGTCTTTAAGAAGGCTAGAAATTTCTGATGCAAAGCTTCTACCACCTTGTTGATGCCACCAAAGCATTACCGGATTGTAGTAATAATTTCAGGCAAAATAGAATCGTCTATAGCTAGAGCACTGGCCGGGGTAGTGTTCTGATGTGGTATTTCACATATTACTTCACCAGCATCCAAATCCACATTAGGTAGCTCAATTCTTGAAGCCCCAGTGCAAGCCTGCATAGTGAGTGCCTATAGACATATCTGCTCAGTCTTCATGGCTCCACTGAGATCCCCAATTGCTACAGGCTCAGATTTTTCATACAAGAGATTTGATATAATTAACGGTTGACTTCTTCGGAGAGCTTTTTCAATTAGGTGGGAACGTGACATTAGCACCCTTCCGGTTTGTGCGATACATGGACCTCCTCTGCACCCGCGAGTTTGGTAGACTACTGGTCTGGACGCCGCTTATCACTTCTACTCACGACCTCCTCCATCAGAATTTTTCTGAGCTTCCTATCGACACTGTTTGTCTTGCTGACGCTCACTCGAAAGGGCGAGGCAGGGTCAATAATGTCTGGGAGTCTCCTGCTGGCTGTCTCATGTTCTCACATACGCTGCAGATGCAGAATGGGAGCATCCTACCTCTACTGCAATACATTGTTTCTGTAGCTCTGGTGGAAGCAATCAATGAACTTTGCCAAAAAATGGACTTACCCTTTTTGGATCTTAAGATCAAGTGGCCAAATGATATTTATTTGAACGACCTGAAAGTTGGAGGCATTTCCTGCAATTCAACATATAAATTAGGGACTTTTAATATTAGCACAGGTGTTGGCTTAAACTTAGATAATAGAAATCCTACTACTTGCTTGAATTTCGTACTACAAGAAAAATCTTCTATACCCAAGCCATTACACAGGGAGGAGGTTCTTGCTTCATACTTTAATAAGTTTGAAGATCTATTTGAAGTTTTTCTAGAACAAGGTTTTTTTGCTCTTGAGGATCTGTACTATAAAGCATGGCTTCATAGTGGGCAGAGAGTTTCCATCTTGGAGAAACGAGAAGATCAAACTATTTAAGAAACATTTGTCACGGTCCAGGGAGTTACAACCTCTGGGTATTTGTTGGCTTTTGATGATGAGAACAACTTCTATGAGTTACATCCTGACGGAAATAGTTTGGACTTCTTTAATGGTATGATTTGAAGAAAGCTGTGAACTAAGGAAAAAAAGCCAGGAGCATAACTGTTCAACGATCTGCATTGGGGTTTGTGACACAAATCAAGCGTCTATCTAGATTCTAGATTATAGGTTCTAGATTCTAAATTCCACCACGTTTGAATTTTGTCTCTAACAATTTTCAGTAGAAAAATGTTAATTTTGTAGTGGAAATATCTACCAATTCATATGATTTCTGGTTGGGAGGACCTGTCTGGTTAGTTGTCTTCATTAACAGTATTTTAGAAGGAAAAATATAGAACAATTACTTGTATGAGTATATGTTGTGCCCGCTACTAAATTCGAACAATTTCTTCCTTGTGTTACTTGTCCTAAATAGTGCAATATGTTTTAAGAAAAAAAAGGCACCATAAACAGCCATTGCACCCCCCACACCAGAGACACCAAGGGCTGGTGTTATCACATGCTTGGTGAATTCAGCCCTGATAATAACATGATTAAAAGAAACAAAAGTAGAGTTTTGATATGATATCCTTATATCCTAGTTCCTATTAGATCACGAACATACAACACATATGATTGTTGCAAACCAGAGTAGATTAGAAGAGGAATGATCAGCAACATCCTTTTATCAAATAAAGGGGCAATTAAAGAGTTTAGCATGGAAAGAACGGAAGACTGGTCTTCAGAGAACTCAGTATCACCCAGATCTTTGTCGTCATGTTTAGATAGCAAACACATTAACATAGAGCCCATAGCAACACAAACAAGAAACACAGAAAACAACAAGGTGGTTTTAGTGGAATCTTTGCCATCCTGCATTGAAAAACAATACACAAAGATATTGCATTTGGTCATAAACCATCCATCACCTAATCATAGATTACTGAAACAAGCACTAGCCAGTACGACATAAATAAGGCTAAACCGAGACGAGAAAAATAGAGAGTATAAAGTAGTTGATGCAAGCACAAATATACAATAAGATTATCATTGATTCCAATTGTGCAAGATTAGAACCCAGGAAAAGTGTTCTTTACTGTAGTTGGTCAGATTTTTCACTTGGCACATGATAACAAAGAAGCATAGCCAAGCTGAGTTGTGTTTGTGGGGCTAGCGGTGTAATGGTTGATGATCTTATTCCAAATAAGACCCTGAGGGAAACTATTAGACGATATTCAGAATCGACTACCAACAACAGTTCAGGGAACTGGGGAAACTCTTTGCAAAATCTGGATGTGGATTCTTGCTGCCCTGTATCAAAAGCTTCAACATCCTCCACGATTACACAAAACTCTGCTTCACTTTTTAATGCTGTTGCCGATGAATCAAAGGCATAAGTTGTTAAAGTCAACAATTCAGAACCAAATGCCACCCATTCACCGGAAAAGGATGTAGGATGTGTTGAAAATGAGATATCTAAACCCTTCAGCCGAGACACTCATATTCCTCAGGAAAGTAAGTCTGTGATTGATGAAGAGGCTCACAGCAACATACGCACAACCCAACAGTCAGGTCAGTTGCCTCGTGTGAAAAAAAGCTCAAAGAAGAAAGTTGCCGAGGCACTCATTTATAATTGCTTGCATGCTTATGCTGCTTTTACACATACCTTTTATTAAGTTTTCTGGTTATTTATACCTTTCCATCCTCTTATTTGCTAACAAGTCCTCACAATTATTTAGATAACAAATTAATATTTATTTTGTATAGTGTCCAAAGCAGCCGAACAATACAAATTGCGGGTATTATGTGCTGAAGTATATGAAAGACATCTTTGATGTGAGAAATAGAAATATTCCTGAATGTGTAAGCTACTTAACATTATATTCTTTTAGTTTGTTCAAATTTCTATATAAATTGAAAATATCACAATATGTTGATATATTTGTCATATGATTGCAGTATTATTCGAAGTATATTGGTCGTTGCTTCAACCAAGAAGAAATCGATGAGGTCCGAAATGAGTGGGCGACATATGTTCTTGAGCACACATAAGATTATGTGACATGTTGGGGAGACATTTGTTCTTTACCATAGGACCAATGTGTGAAACTTTTTTAGTTAGTTTTCAGTTCGATTCTAGAGTGGATACTCATTACTTTGTATTATTGAATCGTTGTATGGATGATTTAATATTAATTAAATTTAGTACGAGTTTCTTTCAAGGTTTGATGGAAATTTTGTTCAACTATGTGTTTGTTTGTGAAATGAAAAAGTATAATTGCATATTTATTATAATTGATTAATAATATGGTTAATTTGATATATGACCTTTCAAACTCTAATCAAAGACAACAATTAATAATATGTTGTAAAATGTATGATTCTACAACAAACAACACATGTTGTGTTATCCACACCTATTACAACAGGTTTGTCAGGAAAAAATACACCTATGACAACAGGTGTTTCTAGTGAACTACAACATGCATAACCTGTTGTATAAATTGTGTATATTACAACAGACACACACCATGTTGTCTAAACAATCTTACTACAACGGTTAAATGTATGGAAAGACAACATACTCCAATTGTTGTATAAATATGTATATTACAACAGGTGCACTGCATGTTGTAATAGACCTACCTATTACAACGGGTGTGTTTAGTGAAAGACAACATGCTTCGACTGTTTTATAATATATATTACAACGGGTGAACCACATGTTTTAAAAAATACCCCTATTACAACAGGTGTGTTTAGCGAAAGACAACGTCGTTCAACTGTTGTATAATACATATTACAACAGGTGCACCACACGTTGTGTAAAATACCCATATTACAGCATGCCATTCCTTAAAAGACAACATGTTTCAACTGTTGTATAAAATACATCTATTACAACATGCGATCACATGTTGTGTAAAGCACCCCCCATAAGACCACGCGATCTAATACAACGGTTAACACCTGTTGTAAATTGAGAAAAGGAACTGTTGTAAAAAGCATTTTCTGTAGTAGTGACTACATGTATGTGAACTACTAGCAGATGATATCACAAGTTAGGACTACTAGTAGGATCTAGATCAGAGTAAGAGATACCGAAAGACACACAAGATAGATCAAGCTATGAGTAGATGTAGATATATATCCAAACAAAGAGATATGCAATTTTAGAAGCATGAAAGGATATAGCTCACATACACATATGCATCATTACCAAAAGATGATTACCACTAAGAACCTCAAGGTTGTATCAACACAATATATACACCTATATAGATGTAGCAAGTTAGAGCACAATGGAAACAATTTTAGACACAACCAAGAGATCCAAAGAGATCATCATCAAGACCTGCAAAACAACTCAAAGCAAGTAATTGCAAGATATAGATATACCAATTTAGTGCAATTAGAGAGATAGAGTTCTAAGTAAGATAGGAAATTTAAAGCATGGCAATATGCATACCAAATGAGAGTGCCAAAGAATAAGGCTATTGGTTGAGAAAATCTAGTTGAGAGGGAAATTCTCATTCAATAAGCCAAATGTATATTTTTTACACAGTGTTATCAGTCGAGTTCTGTGTTTTAACAACTCGACCGATGACAACTACTGGCAACACCCATTGGTGCCTATCGGTCGAGTTTCAAATAGGACAAACTCGACCGATAGAGCTGCTGTCAAAACACACATATATATCATAAAAATATATTTAAAGGCATGCTAAAAATACAAACTATATCCAAACATGTCTAAGCAAGTTAGTAATGCACTATAGAAGCATTAGAAACAATTTTTGAGAAAGAGTGTGAAGAGAAACATAAAATACCACTTTTGACTCAAACACCACATGCATAGTGCCCACTAACTTGACAAAAACAAGTTAGATATGGTTATAAGAAAGAAAAACATTACCTTTGTTCTTACCATTCCTTTTTCCACTTGTTGTCACCCTCTACACATCTCACCTTTCTTCTTTCATGTGGACTGAGAAGTCAATTTACAATTCAATAGCTCAAGTCAATCCATTTGTAAGTACCTACAAGAAGAAAGATGAAATGGTCCCCAATCATGTTTTTGGGTCCGCAGGGGTTAGTTTAGAAACCCAAGTCCTATTGCTTTTGGGTGCTTTCTTTAAAGGACAACAAGTAGAATAATGACCAATTTCATTGCAATAGTTGCATGTGCCCATATTCTTGGAACTAGAGGATTCTCCATGGAAGATTGGAGGTCCTTTACCTTTGTTGTTCCTTTGACTACTATCATATCCTAAACTATGTCTACCAATTTGTTTAGTAGTATGGTGTAGGATATCATTAAGATTCCTTTTACCAACTAAGAATCTTTGCAAAGAAGATCTCAAGCTATCATTATCATGCACAAGAGAAGTAATAGTAGAAGACAAATGATTGATATTATTTTCAGCATGCAAAAGATAATTTTCTAAGCAAAGAGCTTTAGTTAAATATGAATCTCTATCAATGTAAAGATAAGCTACATCATTCTCTCTACTAGTAGATCTAGAACAAGATTCATGCACATTGAGTTTAGAAAGCAAGGAGGCATTTTCTGTTTCAAGAAAAGCAATCTTGGAAAGAAAAACACCATTTTCAGATTCTAATTCTTGCAAAACAAAATCTTTGTCCTTGTTTTCAGATTTAAGAACATCAATATCATGCATGAGAGAATCAACAATTAAAGTATGCTCTTCATTAGAACTAGGCATAAGAGGTTGAGCTTCTAGTAATCTAATCTTATCAAGCAAACTAGCATTTTCAAGTTTAAGAGAATCTACTTGACTAAGACAAGCATTTTTGTCATCAAGCAAGCACGAATTAGCATGTTCAAGATCATTTAATTATACGTGCAAATTATCAACAATTCTAGCAAGCTTTTTCTTTTTCCTTTTATAAGACTTAAGAGAAGCACAAATATCATGAATAATAGCAAATAAAGATTCTTTATCTAAATAGTTTAGATTTACCTCACTTGAATCCTTACTTGTTGATGCCATATGAGCAAAATGACATTCTCCTTCATCACTAGATCTTGAGCTTGATCCTTCACTTGAGTCTTCACTTGAGCTTGAGTTGGAGGAGTCACTTGAGCTTGAGTGGCACATATCTTCTCTTTTCTTGTGATGATGGGTCTTTATAACTTGTGGGCAATCTATCTTGAAGTGACCCTTCTTTCCACACTTGAGGCACCGGATGGAGGAGGACTTGCCTTTGTAGATACCCTTGGAGTACATGGCATCTTCTTCAACTTGAGAGGATGCAGAAGCTTGACCAACAATAGCCTTGATTTGAGCTTTGATTTCAGCCTTCTTCATTCTCTTGAGTCCTTTCTCTTCTTATCTTTCTACTTCCTCCCTCTTGTCAAGTGTATCTTCATGTGCTTGTACATTTCCAATGAACTCTTCAATAGTAATATCCCTAAGAGACATTGCTTCTTCAATGGAAGTCACCTTGGGTTCCCATCTCTTGGGAAGAGTTCTAAGGATCTTTGAGTTGATCTCTCCACTAGACATAGGATGACCTAGAACAGCAAGACCATTCACAATGGTATTGAGCCTTGAGTACATGTTGTCTATCCTCTCCTTCTTTCCCATCTTGAAGTTCTCAAGCAGCCCTTTGAGCATGTAGACTTTGCTTTCCTTCACTTGATCTGTCCCTTCATAAGTGATGCATAGCTTTCTCCATACCTCATAGGCTATTTCACATGAAGAAATCTGGTTGAACTCGGTGGGGGTCATGGAGGCATAGAGGATGTGCATGGCTCTAGCATTCAACGTTGCTTTCTTCAAGGTAGCTTCATCCCATTCTTCAATCTTTGTCTTTGGTAGCATGTATGGGTTGTTCACCATTTGCCACATCTCAAGACTTGATCCTTGGATGTAGAATTGAAGCCTTCTTTGCCAATAGAGGAAATTGCTCCCATCAAAGATTGGTAGGCTGATCAAGTATCTCCCTCCTTGGTAGTCACCCATCTTCTCCTACTTGTAGAAGTATGCTTGGAGAAGACTGCTCTGATACCAATTGTTGGATCCTAGATGGGTGATTAGATGCTCTAGAGGGGGGGTGACTAGAGCTGAATGCACTTAAACAAAATTCATTAGAACTTCAAGATATATCACAAGATAAGGTTGCTAAATAGGAAATTTGTGTGAAACTAAAACATGCATAGAAAGGGAGAGAGAGATTGAACATACACCAATTTGCAAGCTAGTTAGAGTGGTTCCACACTTCAAACTAGAAGTGAGTCAGTCCACTACCTAGAGAGGTCAACCTCTAGGATTTCTTAACCTTGCACCTTCATTATATTCATTATAAGAGATATAATACATGACCACCAAAGGACTTTCATATCTAATACAAAGAGTCTTCAAGCTTACCAAGGACTTACCCACTTTGCAAGGAGTCTTCTGCCTTCTTCCAAGGACTTACCTACTCTTGCACAAGTCTTCAGCCTTGTAGGGATTACCCACTCTTCTTAGATCTTCTGCCTTTGACTTCACCTTCACTTAGAGAAGCTTTTACCAAGGACTTACCCACTTGATCAAGGAGTCTTCTGCCTTCACCAAGGTCTTACCCACTCTTGCTCCAAGTCTTCAGCCTTGATCTTCACCAAGGAACTCCTTCCCTTGTTCTTCTTCACCTCTCTTAGCCAAGAGTGAGAACCTTCATCTTCATGATTGAAATGAGAAATAGGGAGGTTTTGGAAGTGAGAGACTCACAAGATATACATGTAGGATGAGCTATCTTACAAATCTCCTACTCACTCTAATGGATGTAGCAAGTGATTAAGATTGGAGAGGGAGAGGAGGTTGTAGGAAGCAGTCAACTATAGAATAGGAACCTCACATAGGGTTTTGCATTGAATGCTCAACCTTGGAATGAAGCCCAAGGGGTCATATTTATAGCTGGGGATGCCTCTTAGCCTTTGGGAACACTTAAGAATGAAAACCAGCCATTTTGTGGCTTGCAACAGATATATTTTCACTTGTTGCAACTCCATAATGGCTAGAAGCACTTTTCCGTACAGTGCAATCAGTCGAGTTTCCATAAAGGTAACTCGATCGATAGAGTAAAAGACAAAGCTGATATTCAGACCATCAGTTGAGTTTGTCCTAGGGAAACTCGACTGACCAATGAAAATTGAATTGGTCAGGTACTCCATTGGTCAAGTTTTGTGAAGTGTAAACTTGACCAATCGAAAGTCATTTTGAAGATCCAATTAGGATCAGTTGAGTTTGCAACTCACAGAACTCGACCGATGAACAACATGATGTGAATTTTGGAAAATGGCTTTTGAGTGCTTAAACATTTGATCTAAGTGCTCCTTATTTTTTCCAATCTTAATTACAAGTCATACAATCATTACAAGTGATTTACAACATGATTCTAATCGATTTACATCATATTACAAAAACATGCACTTGTATTGACTTGACTTGACTTTTCTCCAATTTGATATGCACAAGTTAGGGCATTTTGAGTGTGTCTATACCTAATCTGATATCACTCAAGTAGAGACATTAGCCACCAATATGTGGAATGGTTAGTCATCATCAAAACATGGGTTTAGTCAATTTAGACGTGAGTCAACATTGACCTAATTGACCTTGAGTCAACAGGTTATCCAAATGTATCCATTTTTATTTCCTCATTTTGTTTCCCCTTTATCATAGTACCAATGCCCTATTGCATGATCTATGTATGAAGCCAACCAAAGATTTATGTCTAAAGACAACCTATTTTTATTTCCCTTTTTCCTTTCACCTCTATCCATTTTAGTTTATTATTTCCTTTCCCCTTTATCCTCTTACCAATACCATGTTCCATGATATATGTATGAATCCAACCCATGATTTATGTATGTATCCAACCCATTTTTGCTTCCTATTTGCCTTTCCCTTCTATTTATTTTTCTTTCCCCATTTCCCTTCCCCTTTATCCTACTACGAATGCCCTATTTTGTGTTATATATTTGAATCAAACCCATGATTGATGTCTGAATACAACTCATTTTTATTTCCCTTTTTCCTTTCCCATGTATCCATATTTATTTCCCCATTTCCTTTCCCCTTTACCGTAGTACCAATGCCATGTCCCATGATATTTTTCTTAATAACCCATTATTTATGTATGAATCCAGCCCATATTCCCCATATCCTTTATGCATTATTCATTTCCTTTGTGGATTATCCTAGTACCAATACCGTTTAGTAGTTAATTTGTTTTGTTTTTTCAAACACCTAGTGGCATAGATTTCCATACACCCATTGTTAATTTGTTTTGTTTTTTCAGAACACTAATTTCATTTCTAGATTATCCCAGGCGCATGTCATTCACTACACCAAATTTAAAGTATACACATAACATATAAAGAATAAAAACATATAGACATTTCCATTTAATATATAGCTACAAATATGTCCTATAAGAAATATAAGTAACAAAGAATTATTTGGATACATTTATTTCATATTTGTCAAACACATTTTTACTTTGCTTCATTTATTTCATGATGGCTTATTTATTTGGAATTATAAACTCTTGGAATGTATTGTTCAACCAAATTCCACCTTTATTACATAATAACTCAGTACATTTTGACTTATATAACCAACTACCTCCATATATAAATACCTCAAAACCTAGGGTTATGACAGTTGGGTACTGATCAGGGGTCCACAATTTATACAAAGTATGTTAACCCTATAAAATTAGTCTAAGATTACCTGAGTTAATAATGCCATTAAAAATCATGCTAATACATTAGAATGGCATTAATTTTTGTGTAAGGAAATATGATATGTGTAGTAAAGTTTTTGTACATACCACAACTATATTTACCGTGGTATTTCCCACCAATTATGTTAGCCACTTTTTAAAATATTGTACTTAGCTTGATTTGTTTATTACGTAGACCCATTGTCTTAAACTACACTAAATATCTTAGCTCTATCAGCTTGTTTCCTCATTGTTTTCCTTATTTCCTAATAAGTTACCTTGATTATGATTGTTTTTTTTTCAAGAATTTGTGAGTGATAAACTTTTGAGATGGTTTTGAGACCTTTATTTTTGGT
Source organism: Alisma plantago-aquatica (assembly GCA_963693085.1). Lineage (NCBI taxonomy): Eukaryota > Viridiplantae > Streptophyta > Magnoliopsida > Alismatales > Alismataceae > Alisma > Alisma plantago-aquatica. The sequence goes on along the minus strand of OY856409.1, from coordinate 152,556,527 downwards.
ACTATGAAGGTTTTCCCACAGTAGATAGTGGCTTGTTTTCCACTTCAGGGCTTCATTTCTAGAAAATGCTTCCAAGTGAAGAAATACCAATGTTGTCACTATCTTATGCGTCATAACATCCTAGAGGTGGTTCACAAACACAATATTCACCATTCAACACACTTTGTAGTGTTCTATCCATGTTGCATACATTTAGTGGTGATGTAGGAGTTACTCCACCTCCTTACCCTATGTCCAGAGCAAGCACTTCTTTTGAGTAGAACAATAATCAAGGCAGCGATACAGGTGACCGCATTATAGGGCATGAACCTTTGTAGGCATCTATGAAATTCAAAAATGTGCTATCTTCTATTTGAAGGACATAGATCCCATGAAATATTATTTTTATTCTTGTCAATCAATTTTATCACATGAGATATTGACTATGTTTGTGAACACTTATGTGTTGCTCTGTTATTAGATTCTATTTTTATTGCAATTCAACATTGATTATTTAACTACATGAGACCACTTTTGCATTTTCATTTGCATGTACACCTTCACGAGTACCAAGAGTAATGTCCCCTATCGCTCTTTTTCTACACTTGTATAAATGACTACTTGTTTCTTTGATTGTTGGCATCATGGATTATAACAATCATAGAGAAACACCAGACTTGTTGGGAAGCATGTTGGATATTGTTTCACAATCAGAAACCTAATTACTGAATCAATTGTAGAATCCATCATGTATAACAACAATGTATTTGATGAAGGGTCACACACTCCAATACCTAGGTTATCAATATTAGAAATGGTCGCCAAAAGGTTTATGAAATCATGATGAGACATAAAAGAGGGCGTATGCCCTTTATAGAATGGAACTTCACACTCTGCTAGCTCTGGTGGATACGCTTGAGAGTCTTGTATTGTTAGAAAGTACTAGGGGTGTATCAAAGGTCAAGACTATTTGCTACTTCCTCTTGATAGTTGGCCATGTACATACCAATAGTGCTTTAACAAAGGACTATATCCACTCAGGTGAGACAATAAGTAGGAAATTCAACAGGGCTTTGGACTTTATTTTTGAGTTGTTTCATGAGTATGTTGTAATGCCTACCACATCCAAAATTACACACCATGTGATCATGGAAAACCCAAGGTTCAACCCAAACTTTATGGTAGTAATTGACATGACTACATTATGTTGGATACCATACTAGTATTTATTAAGAAATTTGATAATACCTTATTTACAGGAAGCCATTAGAGAACTTGATGGGATACACATTTTTGTTTTGGTCAAAAGGAAAAAGTAGAATTGCTATAACAACAAGAAAGGGTTTGTGTCAGTTAATTTCATGGGTGTTATAAACTTCAACATGAAGTTTACCTACATTCTGATAGGGTGGTAGGATTTCATGGTAGACATGAGGATCCTCCAATCAAAAATGATGACCGGGGGTTTATATTCCTGCCTAGTAAGTATTACATAGTGGATGTAAAATACACTAAAACAATTCAATTTCTTGCCTCATTTCACAACACATGTTATCACTAAGGTGAGTTCAGAGGAAACACACAATCATACAACAATAAGAAGGAGTTGTACAACCACTGACATAACAATTAAGGATTATTGTTGAGAGAGGTTCAATGTGTTGAAGAGGAGGTTTGGTTCTCTAAAAAAGACACACCATACCCCATCGGTACACAATGTCATATAATAGTAGCATGTTGTATCTTCTACAACTCTATATGACACCAACAAAATGGTGGTGTTATGAAGAACAACAATGCAGGAGACAAATATGCTTATGTAGGCCGAAATGAAGCAGTTGAGTTGAACTCCCTCCACAATACTACCCAAGCAAATGTCTTGGAGGGTGATGTAATACATCAAGGAATATTCTATCTACTTTGAGCAATATAGTGAGATTGGTTTGTAGTTTGAATATATACATACTAGGAATCTACACAAGTTTTTTGGTAAATTGCTATATATTATGTAATATCAAAAAAACAAAACTTTTTGCCCATGCTCTAGATCAATTGTAACTAAACCTTTCCAAGGGAAGTTGCTTTGTTAGTTATATACATGGTTGAACTAAATGTATGATATGATTTATATAATACTTAGATTTTTATACAATGGACAATAGAATTATCTCATTTTCTTATGACCTCCCTTGCACCTGTGAGTTTACATGCATGCTACTAATGCGGTTAAAGGATGATCTGAAGACAACAACCCCTATAGGTCATATTATACTAGCGGGAGGAGTCTAGTTCAAAATAGATGTCGTACAATGCATCCTCCTTAGGGATCATAAAAGGTCGACTTTGTCAAATACCTTTGCAGAATTAGGGGTCATGTACATCGAGTTCAGCAGAACATGAACACTATGGTTCCGATAAGGGTTGCAATGATAATACAACTTGGGTTTGCATGCAACAAATACAAGAAATGGTCTACTTCTTGGGACTTTGTTTGTTCTACAAGAGTAGGCACCAATAGAGTAATAGTGGAAATTAGTACCCTTGGGAGGAGATGAGACTATCATCATGAACAAATACACCTCCCAATAGATAGTGGTTCCTAGATAGATGAGGAAGGATGCAACACATTGTAGTTGTAACTATTGTGTTCTAATTGAAAAATAACTTTAGTTGTATGTTCTAATTGAAAAATAACTTTAGTTGTATGTTTTGAAATGGCTTTAGCTATTAAAATGCATCAATTCATAATATATACTTTGAGAAACACATTATATTATTAATGATGTTTACTCTATTAGATTTGAATGGTTAGTTCACAATTTTTGTGGTATATGTGTGGTAATGGTGTCGCATTGCGCATGAACACCAAAGATGGAGGGTTGTGTGACTGTGAAGTCCTTAATGAAAGACTGAGAGAAATGGATTGTATTTGTTTCACAAGAAAAGTTTTGTAATACAACCACAAATATATAAATGCATTAATATCTATGTTATGTATTACATGTTAGTAACATAAACCAAATATATTATAAGGTAAGGACTCATGCCAATATTTTTACCGGGCAACCAATCTCCCCCCAATACTTCAATCTCTACATACTAAGATTAAGTAAGTGGAAGATGAAAGGAAGTTGGTATTGGGAAAAGCAATGATCTTGAATGGCTTTGTTTAAATCCATCATGACGTTGAAGATGTATCATATCAATGTATCATAACTATATGTCACAATGAATAAGTTGGAGAATATCAATCACCTTTTCAAGATTCCTTCCCATTAGATAACCCCACAGGGCAATTGTATTCATTAAAAATGATGGACGAATTTAGTCTGTGCTGAGAGACTAAGTATTCATTGTTATCACAATCATATTTTAAGCTGGTTGCATATTATGATTGAATATTTAAATTTCATTCAATACTTGGATTTGTTAGCATTTCTTGAATATAAATTGAATGTGTCATGAGGAAATTTCAAACACACATTATTTTTGTAAGAAACATATATTAATTGCTTACATTGATATTTTTCTAAATATTTTGTACATGTTTGATAATAAAATAAATCAGTTCAATAGGATGACGGGTCAGACGCAACACTAGAACATCAATAGGATGTGGGTATTTTTTTAGGAAGAATGCTTGGCCATTTGTCACATCATGCTTGGTAGGACACCCTTTGTGATCTCCATATATTAGCATGGAGGATTTGTGTGTCTGTGAACATGTTCAAAATGAGATGGAAAGTGTTGAAACATGTAGGCACAAATCCACACACCTTCTATACCAGTCTTGGCACTTACCCTCCAAACCTACCACATCAACCACACCAAGTAGGAAACCCTCAACCAAATAAGATAGTAGATGATGTTATTGCACCGAACAATGTCAAATGCAAAACCTATACTGCTAGAGGCGTTGCTGGTAGTGACAATGAATGAAGGTCTCAAATATCACTATCTAAATGTTGTACTAATGATATGACTTTGTATAAGAACATTACATCATACTTTAAGATGTTTCTTTGTTGCAATACTTTCATACTTATTTTTTATTTATGAATTTCTAGATGTAATGTTATTATGATTGAATTAAATTATATTTATGTCAAAATTAGTAAGCTCTAGATTGTGATATCATTTTTTGTGTGTTTAGATTCTATAAAATAAGTTTGCCTTTGTTTGGATGTTATAATTATGTGAGAAGGTGAGGTTAACGTACTCCACAACCATTCATACATTATCACATGTTTATGTATTCCTTAAACATACATTTGTATCAAAAGTATGCTTTAATTCCTTATAACTCAGTTAAACTGTTGTGGTAGTTGTTTCCCAACTGAAAACTTACCTTAATTTAAAAAGTGACATTGTCAAAAAGACATATAAACATGGATATTAGAACAAACACATCCTATATAGCACAACTCCAAAAAAATAACGTGGTTGCAAATGAATGAGATAATTATTATATCATTAGATGCATTATTTAGTATTGATATAAAAATGTACACATAAATAAAAAGTCATGCTAAGATTTCAAGTAACAATATTTGTATATTTTTAGTTTGATAAATATAGTATTTTACTACACTTGTATATAGTATCAAACACAGTTAGATTATGATTTATACTATACACATAGTTGTAGATTGCAAGCACACCAAAACCTATGAATTCAAATAACAATAGTTGTCTATCTTTAGTTTGATAAATACAATATTTTACTACACTTGTATATAGTATTGAACACAGTTAGATTATGTTTTTGCTATATACACAATTCTAGACTAAAAGAAGACAAGAAGCAAACCAGATTCAGACTGAGTTGCCAAGCAGAATCAGATTACATCTAGATCACATGACTAGAACTAGACTGGATTGCCAAACAAAATCAGGCTGGATCTAGAATAGATTAATCCAGATATTCTGAATAACTCAAGCTAATCCAGTCCTGACTATAGTATCCTAGTCATGAACCAAACATGGGAGATAGTTCATATTAGGGACAACAATGGTGTTATAAAACAAATGAGAAAATAATTGTACACTATATAATTATACAAAGTGAATTTAGTAACGTCTGGATATAGTTTTTTTAATTAATTCAAATTGTCATTGTATATTGTAATTATATTTTATAAAAAACTCATGATAACCCACGCCATAATTTATTATATATGCATAGAATTTTTTTGACAAATTAATATATTTTATGATGTTTACTTCATATACTACATAGATGATAGTGGAAGACCTACACAGTGGAAATCAAAGCCATGACATCAAATGATGTAATTACGATCCTTATCTTTGACTTTATCCAAATTTTCTATTATATATGTTTTTTATCAACCTACTATGGAATGAGAAAGTGTTTCTTTATTGATTCATGTGATCAAAAAGACCTCCCAACCAGCCATTTCAACTTTACTAATAGCTTGAAAATTGAGATCCAACACCATAAATGTCAAGTGTCACTGGTTACCCTTAGAGTGAAACAAAAATGGAAAGTAACAACAATGGAACTAGAAAGTAGTGGGCTGTGCACAATTCCACAAGAGTGTTCATGATGTACTTAACAAAGGTATATAAATAGATATTACTAGAAACAGTAAAGAACAAACATAGAACTCATGAGGTTTAAGGTACTATGCTTCCCTCGTTACAATAATCGTAGACAAAAAAATCTAAATATAGAATGAAAAATGTTTCCTTACTTTTGACCCTTTTTCATATAATTTGTCATTTTATTAATAGAAATAAGAATACAACATCATATAGATAGAAGATGTGACACCTCGTGCCACAACAAAGCGCGATTACTCAAAACATAACCATGGAAAAGAGATTAATGAGTAGACTATTGAGAAACCACTAAAAATAAAACCTTTTTCATAGAATAGTCGTAAAGCGAGAACCTTTACACATGAGTCCTTTCAAACCTCAAAGCATCAATAAGACATGCTATCAACCTATAATGAAAGCACCGTTCTAGAACATATATACATGATTCCATCATATTTGATTTACAAAAAAAACATAAAGATAACACATTCACAAAATATCTACATAATGTTCGCAAATACCTGAGTGTATAGGGACAACTCTAGGACTCTATCAACAAAATACATCCTACAACAACTCCAACCTTATCAGCTACTAATCCTTTGGGTATTGCTTGACCTCCTCTGCACGATCCTTACCTCTTCGTGCTCGTCCACCTAAAAAGGGGTTCAACCAATGGGGTGAGACACACAATGCCAACAAGACGTATAACTCTCCACCAACTCAATTATTACCACAGATAAAATGAACTGAGTAGCAGTATAAACACAACTAAGAAGAAGCAGATAATGATTATTAAAAGAAAGGGTGATTGCTTTGGAATTATAAACATCTTAATAATGAAAAAGGAATATGAAGAACATGTATATTTTCTCTCTACAACTTTGTATAAAGATCAAGCAAGGCTTCAACTAATGTTTTCATATTTGATCCTATACAAATATACTACACAATTGATTACATATTTCATTATGCCCTGAGGATTTGAATTGTACCATCCAAATCCAACCAACAACTTGATAAGTCGAAATTGGTGCCACACAAGGTCTAATGGAAGAGTCGGATTCTAAGATCTCACCACACCTCTTGGTCAACACAAGAGAAAACACCGCATAGACATATTAGTCAACTACAAAGATGACATATAGTCAAGATCAGGGATGGTCTCACACATCACTACTACAGAAATAGCATTCAGTGTCACTTTTCTGGGCGTCGGTTGTTAAGGAAAACCGACGCCTATCATATAAGGCGTCGGTTGTTTAAGCAAACCGACGTCTATATTCGAAGACCAGCCAGACACGGGTACCGCTTTGTATTCAGCGTCGGTTGACAATAACAAACCGACGCCTAAAAGCTCCCGCGAAATCCAATTTTCGAGCGAAACGAAAAAGTGTCGCATACAGCGTCGGTTATTTAAATAGCAACCGACGCCTATGTGTGATGAAACTTTGCGCGAAAAGTGTCACTTTCAGCGTCGGTTATCTGTTGATAACCGACGCCGAAAGTGGTTCCCGCCAAACAATTTCGTGAAAATATCGTCCAATTGAGCGTCGGTTGGTTCAAACAACCGACGCTAAAGTTGTTTAGGCGTCAGTTGTGACAAACAACCGACGCTATAGGTGAACTTTATATCCTGCGATCACCCGACTGTTCCCCTTTCTTCTGTTTCATCACCTAAACAACTTTAGCTCCCGCCGCAACTGCTGTCGCCCGACCCTCCACTCCGCCGCACCCCTCCACGACAGTGCCGCCGCGCCGCCTTCTCAGGTGCAGCCTTCTCCTCCGGTGCCTCCACGCCGCCTTCTCCTTCGGTGCCAGTGCCTCCACGCCACCGCCGCCAGGACGACAGAAGTTGCTCTCCACCGCCGTCGCGCCGCCGCCAGGGTTTAGGGTTGCTAGCTGCTTCTCTGCCGCGCCGCCGGTTCGACCACAACTCCTCTCCACCGCCGTCGCCCACTCTGTGCCGCCGTCTGCATACCACAACTCTTCTCCAGACCGGTATGCCCTCTTCTCTATATTTTATTGATGTACATGTATTTTATTGGTGTGACAATGCTTGCGGGTGATTTTATTGATGTACATGTAGTTTTCTTGTACAACTGGATTCTTCAAGGAAATAGCTACAGCTAGATAAGATCGTGTACACTCTGTATTTTTTCCCATCCTTTCTACATATAGATTCTTCAAGGAAATAGCTACCTTGGGTCTTTATAGGTTATTTTAATGTTGTCCGAAGGAATTATGAAAAAATTAGTAAACAACCTCCTACAAAAAATTCTATGCAGGACTTTAACATGTGTGTTATGAATTGTGGATTGTTGAGTTAGAAATGAATGGACCCATCTTTGCATGGGACAATCATCAAGAAGGGAAGAATTTCGTTACATCTAAAATTTTTAAAGTAGTTTACAATGATAAATTCCTTGATATTGTTTCTAATTTTCATAGGAAAGTTATCTCAAATTATGTTAGTGACCATAGAAGATTGTTACTTTCTATTGGAAACCCCAAAAACATAGTATGATCTTAATCTGATCTGGATGTTCATAATAATGTAGTATGTTAAATATGATGATTAGGGATACATATAATGTCTAGTACACAAATATTAGATGATATTCAAGAAAACCCTAGTTTGATGAGCATGTTTTTAATCATGTTAATTATGTTTCTTCTATATATTCTGATGTCATTATATAATTATGTGATCCCAACATATTAAATTGAATTAGAATGATTTCATGAATTATAGGGTTTTAAAGTTGATAAACATGTACATGCGGAAATATGGTTATTAAACAAATGGTTATAACATATAATGTCTAGTAAAGATTCCTAGACCTTATGTTTGAAACTATTGATTTCTTGATTTATGATTTATTAATGCTCTGTTGATTAGGATTAACCATGTTGCCTGTAGTTTATAGACATTTATTATATATAAGAATGACAACACATGTATTTGTTGGCCTAGAAACCCATCCAAGATTGACTCATTAGGAGTAAATCTTGGATAGTCCCCAGTTTGGGACTGTTCTTGAACACCTAATCTCACTTAGGATGTAAGTGTATAATGTGTATTGGGTTTTTGAGAAAATTTCGGTAGCATTTCCCCGTTTGTTCTCTAAGTATATATGTACTTAGAGAACAGCGGGGAAATGCTGCCGAAATTTTCTTGAAAACCCAATACACATTATACACTTACTAATGAGATTAGGTGTTCAAGGATGGGATAGGTGGTACATATTTATTATATATAAGAATGACATCAAATGTGTTTGTTGGCCTAGAAACCCATCCAAGATTGACTCATTAGGAGTAAATCTTGGATAGTCCCCGGTTTGGGACTGTTCTTGAACACCTAATCTCACTTAGGATGTAAGTGTATAATGTGTATTGGGTTTTCGAGAAAATTTCGGTAGCATTTCCCCGTTTGTTCTCTAAGTATATATGTACTTAGAGAACAGCGGGGAAATGCTGCCAAAAATTTCTTGAAAACCCAATACACATTATACACTTACTAGTGAGATTAGGTGTTCAAGGATGGGATAGGTGGTACATATTTATTATATATAAGAATGACATCAAATGTGTTTTTTGGCATAGAAACCCATCCAAGATTGACTCATTAGGAGTAAATCTTGGATAGTCCCCGGTTTGGGACTGTTCTTGAACATCTAATCTCACTTAGGATGTAAGTGTATAATGTGTATTGGGTTTTCGAGAAAATTTCGGTAGCATTTCCCTGTTTGTTCTCTAAGTATATATGTACTTAGAGAACAGTAGGGAAATGCTGCCGAAATTTTCTTGAAAACCCAATACACATTATACACTTACTAGTGAGATTAGGTGTTCAAGGATGGGATAGGTGGTACACATTTATTATATATAAGAATGACATCACATTATACACTTAGGTAGGATGTAAGTGTATACCCTAATCTTTTCCTAATATATACTTGTTTCCTAATATATACTTGTTTTCTCTGATCATAGAATGAATAGATCATGGATGTCCATTTGTAATAGTTGCACCCCAGAGTTTATATCTGGTCTTGATCAGTTTATTAGATTTGCGGAGGAACATAGGAAAAAACCTACAGATAGGTTCTACTGTCCATGTAGGCATTGCGGTAACAACTTGAAAGTCAACACTAGTGAGGAAATCAAAAGTCATGTCATGTGCAACGGGATTGTACAAGGCTATACAGAATGGCACTGGCATGGAGAGATTTCAAAATTGAAACCAGTAGATGTCGATAGCAGTGCTTGGGTGGAAGAAGATATTGCCTCCGATGACGTAAATGTGAACGAACCAGTTCCAGCAGACATCATTGATGCGATGCTGGATAGTTGTAGGGTAGAGCACACCGATCCACCTCCTATCTTTAGAAACATTGTGCATGATGCTGAGATACCGTTATACACAGGCTGTGCTAAGTTTACGAAGCTTAGCGCTGTGTTGAGATTGTATAAGTTGAAAGCTAACAATAGATGGTGCGACAAAAGCTTCACTTCATTGTTGACTTTGTTGAAAGAAATGCTTCCTGAAGGAAACGAGCTGCCAATCTCAACATACCAGGTAAAGAAAATGTTGTGCCCAATGGGAATGGAGGCCAAGAAGATACACGCATGCCCGAATGATTGTGTATTATTTCAAAAGGACTATGTAGATTTGAAAGATTGTCCAAAATGTGGTGCGTCACTATTAATGACTTTCCAACATATGGGAATTTGTCTGGATATAGTGTCAAAGGAGCTAAAGCGTGTCCTATATGTGAAGAAAACACTGATTCAATAAGACTAAAACATGGCGGCAAGACTGTATATCTTGGTCATCGAAGGTTTCTTTCAAAATTCCATCCGTATCGTAGGAAGCGCAAAGCATTCAATGGATGGAATGATGAACGGAGTGCACCTAAACCTATACCAGGGGATGTTGTTTATGAAAGAGTAAAAGACATTGTCAATGAATTTGGTAAGAAATCACAATGTAGTATGGCCACACGGAGTGACAATTCTTCATTCAAGAAGAAGTCAATATTTTGGGATCTTCCTTATTGGAGTTCTTTTACAGTCAGGCATTGTATCGATGTAATGCACGTTGAGAAAAATGTCTGTGATAGCATCATTGGTACTCTGTTAAATATACCAGGTAAGACTAAAGATGGGATAAAATCCAGACTGGACCTACGTGAAATGGGAATAAGGTCAGAATTAACAGAATTACGTGAAATGGGTAGTAAAAGAACATACTTACCTCCCGCTTGTTACACGTTGTCTAGAAAGGAGAAGAAAACTTTTTGTGAATGCTTGGTAAATGTTAAGGTGCCACATGGTTACTCAATCAACATCCGTAGATTGGTATCAATGAAAGATCTGAAGTTGATAGGTCTTAAATCTCATGATTGTCACACTCTAATGCAACAAATATTGCCCGTGGCAATTCAATCTATATTGCCGAAGCATGTAAGGTTTGCAATTACCAGACTTTGTTTCTTTTTCAACAGTCTATGCAGCAAAGTTATTGACCCTGATACTCTCGATAATTTGCAAAGAGAAGTGGTTGTTACCCTATGTCAGCTTGAGATGTATTTCCCTCCTTCATTCTTTGATATCATGGTACATCTTGTTGTCCACTTGACTAGGGAAGTGAAAATGTTGGGACCAGTTTTCTTGCATTGGATGTATCCCTTTGAACGATACATGAGTGTTTTTAAATGTGATGTTCGAAATCGTTATCGGCCTGAAGGGAGTATTATTGAAGGTTATGTGGCGAGAGAGGTTATGGATTTTTGCAATGACTTTCTCAGTGGTAATGACACTCCTGATAATGACAAGAATATTGAGGAGGGCAAAGGAATTTTGGGATCACGGGTGAAAGTAATCAGCCGTGAGCAGTTGGAACAAGCTCACTTGTATATTTTACACAATATGGACGAAGTGAGTGTTTATATCGAGGAACATACCAATTTCATAAAGAGACAACATCCTCAAGCAAGTTCAATGTGGCTTGCTAGAGAGCATAATAAGACTTTTACTAAGTGGTTTGAAGATAAAGTCTTACATCAACTATCTCAAACACCAAATGATATTACAGAAACTATCAAATGCCTCGCCTTTAAACCAAAACCGAATGTTATGTCTTATGAAGGGTTTGACATTAATGGATTCACATATTACACAAAGCGCCAAGATGATAAGAGTGTCGTCCAAAATAGTGGGGTCACTCTTCAAGCGCCGACTATGTACTTTGCAAGTGCAAAGGATAAGAGTCCACGTGAAGCTAAAATGTCATATTACGGTGTCATTGAGGACATTTGGGAGTTTGACTACATAGATTTCAAAATTCCACTCTTTAAATGTAATTGGGTTGATAACACCAAAGGAGTTATAGTGGATGAATTGGGTTTCACTTTGGTGAACTTTGAAAAGATTGGCGAGAAGGGTGAACCATTCATATTGGCATCACAGGCGAAACAAATATTCTATATCGATGATCCTGCGAATGATAAATGGTCGGTTGTTCTTCCTGGTAAAAGACAATTCATTGAAGATCCTATAGATGAAGAAGAGTACTATGATAAGTATGATGACTCCAGTCCATTCTCAGTTGGGTTGCCAACTCCACAAAATATTGAAGCTAATGATGACTTATATGTGCGCGGAGATCACAATGAAGGATTGGTAATTGATAAAAGATCACAATTTTAGAGACATGTATGTTTATACAAATGCTAAATGTTTGCCTTTTTCTAGTTAATACAAATGCTAAATGTTTGCCTTTTTCTAGTTAATACAAATGCTAAATGTTTGCCTTTTTCTAGTTAATACAAATGCTAAATGTTTGCCTTTTTAATGACATTTTCAGATGGCTGACCATGATGAGCATGATGTCCATGATGAGCATGAAGTCCATGATGAGCATGCTGTCCATGACGAGCATGGCGAGGATACCAATGTAAGTTCTAAAAACATATCCTGTATTTCTATAAAATTCATTATCTTCTAGTTATGTCATATATCCTATATTTCTATATTGGGCTAATTCAGTGTGTTTATTTTTGTCAAAATTTAGGTTGATGATGCACATGTACCCACTGAAGCACTGGAGCAACTTGATGCGCAACACCAAACACTTAACAAGAAAAGGGGCATCACTCTGTTGAAGAAGTTAATAGTGCTAAGTGGCAGTGGATCCAAATTGGTTGTGGAGTTTGATAATGGAGGAAATGCAATTGGAGTGAACCGCAATAATTTTGTAAACTATCTTGGGTGTACCACTCGGAGCCATTGTGGTGTTAAGTATGATAATTGGCATAAAGTTCCTCAGGGGAAAAAAGACTGGATATGGAAGGATTTATGCGTGAGTTATTATTATTTGCAATTCTATTTTGTAGATTACAAATTCTATTTTTTGAAATTCTATTTTGGATACTAGTTAATAACATTTCTATTTTACAGAATCTGTTTGCATTGGATGAGAAGTTGCATCATAAAAGTGTGATGCAACGCGCTGGAAAGATGCTTAGGAATTATAGGAAAAATCTGAATAGAGAATACATAAAAGAGGGTGATAAGAAGAAGAAGTCAGCCCTTTAACAATGGAACTTCTTGGACAAAGAAGATTGGGACAATTTTGTTGCTTTAAGAAAATCTGAAGAATTCAAGGTATTAGGAGTCTGCCACACTCATGCCTCGCCATGATATCTGGATAGCTGGGAGGCAAAACAAGAAGGGTGAAATAAAGAAGCCCGTAACTGCTGAGGCGGCTGCAAAAATGGTAAAATTCAACTCTTAGAGCAATCGTTTGAATATTGATTATTTGTTAACTTACCAATTTCTGTTGATGGTGATTAGCGGGAGCTGCACGAGCAGAGGAAACAAGGCACGTTCATCCCTCAGGGCACACAGGATGAATTGACAGTTGCTCTGGGTAACCCAGAGCATCCTGGATGTGTTAGGGGTGCAGGCACTGGTGTGGGCATCAAAGCATTCTTTGGGCCATCCCAGCGCAAACCCAGAGCGGGACTTTCACAAGAAGAGGTAACCTATACTTTTTTTAGAATGTTGCTGCAAAAGGAAATTCAATAATAAGAAGCTAATGTTTCTTTTATCCATGTATAGGAGAATAAGAGAGTCGAGGATATAGTTTCTAAGAAGGTCAACGATGTAGTTGCTTAGAAGGTCAAGGAAGAATTGCTGCGGTGGCAGGCATCTCAGGCTTCCAATCAGCCTATGGCGACCCACTCTTCTCCTGATGTACAGACTACAAGTAATCATGTAGACCCACCGCCTAACACGTCTGTTGTAAGTATTGTTTATGACATTGTAGTTAGTCTTTTCAAGTTGTTATGTTTTCAAGATGATATGTATATATGTATAATATTCTTTACGTAAATTTGTAGGCATTGAAGCCATGCCGCTTAAGAATGCAAGACTACGTTGTTACAGAGGCGCAAGCTTACCCGTCCCTTCCTAAGGCAATGTTTCACGGGACTCCAATGCCACAGGGCTATGTTCGTGTGAGCCCGATACGTGTGTTACCCAATTGGAGAGAAGCTACATTGCCATATCCCCACCCGGATATTGATACACTTGATGATGCAGAAGGCGGGGTGATATTGTGGCCCAAAGCAGATGTCGTCTACACTACTGAAATTGTAAGATAAATTTACATTACTTTAAATTGTTAATGTGTATATATGAGGCCAACTGATCTAAAATTATATATACAGGTTAAAAAGAAGACAACCGGAGCACCTAGGCCTCCACCTCCACTTCCCGCATTACCAAGTTGGGTTCCAACTGACCTAACATACCCGTTAGGTCCTGCTTGTAGGGGAATGGCATGTTGGCTACGGGCACATAATATACATTGCCCTATAATTGTTTCTTTAGATGCAGATTATGCAGGACAATCATACGATAGCTCTTTATTTATACTAGATATTATTGAGTTGTTTATGTATGAGTGGTTGAATACATCAATGATAGAGACATGGATAAGGTGAGATCTTATTTATACATCCATATACCTTGTGTAAGATCCGATGAGCTGGTTTCTTATATATTAATGCATATGTAATACATGTTTTGCAGCTACTTAGTCGAAGGTCATTGCAAACAATTTGCATTTGATCATGTGGGATTTTTGATTCCTTTATTGATTAGTTTGGTAGCTAAAGACCCTGATAGTGTTCAACAATACTGTATAGATGCTTTTACAATTTTTGGTCAGTAAAAGAAGACGATAATAATAACTCCATTCAATGTCAAGTAAGTTTACTTTATTTATAATTTGGACTTAAGAAAATTACATTTTTATTGTGCATTTTGAGTTATTAATTGTTAACTTTTTACCTCTAGCGGTAGACATTGGGAGTTACTAGTTATTTTCCCTGGGACATTCACTGTTTATTATCTAGATCCCGTGGGAAGTACTGTAAACACTAAAATTGGACACGTAATGAGAATGCCATTATTCTGGTGAGAAATATTTCATTTTTGTATATCTTAACATCTCTTATTACATTACTATTTACTTATGCAATTTACTGTGTTATATTAACATGTAGGGGTTTAGATGCATTCAAAAAGGCTGGAGGAACGGTCCCAAGGAAAAAGAACCAGCCAATAAATTGGCAGAACGTACAAGTAAGTTCCCGACTCCAATGTATATATTATTGATGTGAATTGTGCTTAGTTGTATTATTTTGTATGTTTCAATTTATAGTGCGCTACACAAGACAATGGCTGGGCATGCACATACTATGTGATGCGATTTATGCAGATGATTATCCGATATGCCGCATTGGACATCGATACCATACATGAGGTATTATATATAGTCTCATTAGTTAGTATGAAATATATCAATCTTATTTTTATATTATTACTTATATATACACATCATTCTCTTTGCAGGTGTTTAAAACTGACAACACTACAGGTAAATGCTTAAAAAATATACATGCTCCATATACGATGGAAGCATTAAATGAAATAAGAGAAGAATGGGCAAAAGCCATACAAGTAGTGGCAACTGTAAGATATAATTGGGATGTTGATAGCGATAATGAATGATACTTTGTAAATGAATATTTCTGAATGTTAATACATGTATTTGAATGTTTCTATATGTGTGAATGTGAGAATTGAATTGATGTCTGAATGTATCTACTTGTGTGAATTATTTTTTGTGAATTTTCTAGGTTTGTGGCCTGTTTGTAGGCTGATATCAATGGATGTCGTAAACCTGCAGTTCAGAAAACTTAACTGCAGGTTCTCATCCTGCTGACCAGCCACAGCAGGCCTGCAAACTGATATGAAAAAAAAAATAGATATAGGCGTCGGTTATTTACAGAAAACCGTCAGCAAAGACCTACAGCATCGGGTTTTTGCAAAACACCGACGCCTAATGTGGCCACAGTCGTACTGGAAATGGCGTCGGCTGTTCGTGTCAAACCGACGCCTATTTAACCTATAGGCGTCGGTCTTTTAGTAGATAACCGACGCCAAAAGGGTTCACGCCATAGAAAATGGTGTCATCTAGGACACTTTCTGCGTCGGTCTTTTAGTAGATAATCGACGCCGAATGTGTCCTAGATGACGCCGTTTTCTGTGGCGCGAACCCTTTTGGCGTCGGTTATCTACTAAAAGACCGACGCCTATAGGTTAAATAGGCGTCGGGTAAAAAATTGACGCCGAAGTGTTCGACCTTTAGCGGCACCCACATAGGCGTCGGTCGGAAACCGACGCCAAAGGGGGTTAAACAACTGACGCCAAAGGTTGTTTCTATAGTAGTGCATGGCCATCCACATATATAATCATAACTAGCCCACTTTAGTATAGGTACCATGCTAGAAGAATAGGATCATGCATGGCCGTTCTAACAAAAGGGAGTGGCTCACACATGTCCATCCATATCACACAAAGATCAGCTCCGGCATGGCCGTCTCATACATCATGTATATAAGGATATAAGAAATTTCTCAACTTGCACCCTATTTATTCAAAAATATGTGCTCTGAGTTAACCTCGTTTCACCATCCAACAATAAAGCTGACATTGGAATGGATCTATGGCACATGGCAACTACACTATTAGATTTCACTTGATTAATTAGATAAATTTAAACATATGTAAGCATCAATGAAGTTACAACGTATAACCTCCAAACAAGATCTACATAGGGCATGACTCATTACCAAAACATATTGATTCACATTAAGTGGGATCTCATCACATCATGTCTCTTTTTACTTTCTCTTCATGATATGCCCATCACAAGGACCAGTGTCCATCACTAGGACCACATGTCCATTACAAGGACCAATGTCCATCACAAGGACACATGTTCATCACCAGGACCAATGTCCATCACAAGGACCACATGTCCATCACAAGGACCAATGTCCATCACATCATAACCACCATAGCTCATACTTGGCTATGTACATTAATCAGTATCACCTGCATGGTTAGAAGCTGATAACAAGAAGGCAAATCATCATCATCTCACAGAACTCATGCTATGCATTTACTCCATACATCTTACATAGAAGCAATTAGGGTTTCACTTTACTCGATTAGGGTTTACAAGGTTGGATCACCAACCATCCTTAGATTATCAATTCCTCACCAGTATGAGATGTGTTATGAGACATAAAAGCATGTTTCTCATTACCATTACAAAACATGTAAAGGGGTTTATCTTTCAACAGCATACACATGATTATACCATAGTATACCACATCACACCATGTAACCCTAGCATCAACAAGATGCATCTCTATACATCACATAGAGTGTCAGTTAGGGTTAGGGCATCAGTTAACCCTAGATATCTGGAAACCAACCTAAGATTAGGTATCAACCACCATACCAAGATTGGATATGGGTTTAACATCACTTGGTATCGATTAATCATCACTTTGTATCATTTTAACATCACCTTGTATCGGGATCAACACCTCAATAAGAGGGTGTCGGACAAGGAAAAACAAAGGATAATAGTCTAGAGGTGCGTGCGAAAGTGTATCAGTCATGCCATCTCATAAGGTATCAACCTTACCATCCATTAAGGTATCATCCAACCCATCCATTAGGGTATCAAACTTACCTTCAATTAGGGTATCAACCTACCCATCCATTAGGGTATCAGCCTCACCTTCAACTAGGGTATCGACCTACCCACTCAACTAGGGTATCTGCCTACCCACTCAACTAGGGTATCAGCCTATGTGCCCTTTTGTGTATCGTCCACATAGATCTCCATAGCATATCATCCATTAGGGTTTGGTTGTATCAATTGAACCTCAAGGGAAATGTTTTTCACCTCTAAATAAGATGTGTCGGGCTAGGAAATATAAGATTGCAAGGTGTGTCAATTTGAACATGTGATGACCTCGATTTTAGGGGTTTGTATCCAATATAGTAATTAAGCTCATGACTTTTCTTAATTGGTAAATTCCAAGTTGAAGTGACATTTATGCATAGATGGGTACTTTTGACCCACATATATGACCACAATTCCATTATAGAATACATACTTTTATTAGGGACTTCTATGGACAGGTAGATGCTTAGCATGTATTATTAGTTAATGTTGAGTATTCATGAAGTGAAGTGTCAATTGAAGAATAAATGGACTCAAATGATTTAATGATGAACCTTGAGGTGTGACGTGATCAAAATATTCAAGGAAAACTTGTTTAGTCAAGAATTGATGATTCATTGATTGGGATTTTAGGCTTATACAATTATTATCAGGTTGTTTGGAGAATTTGTTTACATGAACGAATAGTAGGGTATTGGTCTCAAAAACATGTTGGATGTGAGACTACATGATAGAGGAACCGAACTTGGTTGAGGTGTCACTGAGATCCGATGTATGTGGGGCAATCACATGATATTTTCTCACATATCACGATCTTCGCAAAAGCCTCAATAACACACTTCACTCACTGGAATCCTCCGCCTTCCCACAGTTGCACTCTCCGTCTCCTTTTTCCCCTCACCAAATCTGCT
Organism: Alisma plantago-aquatica; assembly: GCA_963693085.1. NCBI lineage: Eukaryota > Viridiplantae > Streptophyta > Magnoliopsida > Alismatales > Alismataceae > Alisma > Alisma plantago-aquatica. The sequence continues at coordinate 152,537,948 of OY856409.1, read as the reverse complement.
TGGGTGCTATGTACCTCGACTAACTGAGAAACCCACAAGGACCCTGTGCCATCGGGATTACCCTCAGCTTGCTTTAGATGTCACCAGGGCCCATTAACACAGCATATGATGAACCTTGAGAGGAATATGTTGCTCATCCCCATCACCTGCGCAGACCCCTACTAGGTTCGGAAGGAGACTAAGTATCTACTCTGACCTTGGGAGCTTGATTTAAGCACATCAAGAGCAATGGCTCTAAGGGCAGCAACCATAGGTCAGTATGAGGCCATCAAAGATGATGACTCATCATTACAGATCAGTAGTGTGACAGTGCCACATGGAAAAGCACATCTGTTTGCCAGTCACGACTGTTAAAGTTGATGATGTTACAAAAGATACAACCAGTACAATACCTCAACTAAAAAATCACTCCTTTTCCCCCTTCTCATCTCTTGCAATGTCAGATTGGCAGGGTTTCTCACCCCACCCCAGAGATCCAGGGAGCTTTACGTCTCATAGGTTGCCAGCTAGATCGCATCTACCAAGAATCAGGAGCGAGATGGGTCCAGGGCAACGTCAGAGTCCTTCCGGACATGATGGCTCTCATGCACACGGAGATTGGAGGACACAAAACTTCAGAGCCTAAATCTATCTTGATCCCTCACTGATTTCACTGGATCTCATCCCTTACGCTGGCGCTAGATCTGCTGAGCTAGATGATATTGAGACCCTCCACCTTGCGAGAGGCTATGCATCATCGAGAAGATGAAGAGGGACGATGACCTTTCCTATTTGTGAGAATCTCATAGCCCCAGAACTTCTCATTCAGGGTAGTAGAGACCTGGGATCGTCTCTGCAAGAAGACCACTGTCGGACCCGATAACATGAGAGAGGGCGATATAGAATAAGATCGGTCAGCTTAATGTTTTTTTCAACTGGTCCAACAAGTACCAAGCCAGGGATTGGCCGACCCAGGCTAGACCAATCTGCTGAATCGTACCCCACCTGATGCCCATCGTGGCCCACTCACAGACTGCAATCTCAGGCAGTGGGACCCACAACTCAAGGTAATTCCTTTTAGAATCTCAGAAATATACCAGATCTTAGAAAATGTCCTATAAATAGCTCCCTTGGCCAATAAATTCACCAAAAATATCATTGGATTCAGAAAAATGTCTAATTTTATATGCAATTTCTAGATTAGACTTTTATAGCAATTTCGTGATGCTTTTTAATTTAGGAGTGGATGTTCCAATTTAAGATATTTAACATGGTATAATTAGCAAATGATAGAAATAAAATATGAGAAAAATACTACTGAGCCCTAGTATCACTTGAAAACTTAATATTGACTCATATCATATTATAATTTTGAAATTTTAGGTATTTTCCAATCAATGCATATTTATATGCTTCAAAACTCATATTAATTATAGAAAATAGATAAGGCATTAGAAAAATATGAAATTTGTATCATACTTTAATAATGACATATACATTAGACTAGAAATACTAGACACCATCCTAATATCATATTGACTAAGGTTTGACCAAAACCCTAATTTGGACCTAAATATCATTAATGATGGTAACATTGTATTAATGATGATTAAATGTTATTATCAGGTGATGACCAAATATCTAGATGATCAAGAATTATTAGAAATCTCTGAATTCATGTATGTGGGTTTATTTAATTATATGACTATGGTTTTCTTACTTGCAATCATGATATGTATGTATGCTCTCTTCTATTTGCAAATATTGGATGTAGTATTGCTATGTAGTACTCGTTGTTTTGTCACTTGAACACATAAATTATGAGTAGATGTTTTGTAGTTATTCAAGGTGTTCATTATCCCCCTTATGAGGGAATGGATTAATGTTGACTAGTACACCTCCCTAGAGCACACGGTGTACAGGGAGTTTCCCTAGAGTACTCGATACATGGGGATGGGCCAAATATATATGTTTTGGTACTAGTCTATCTTAGTAATGCAATCCATCTAGAAAAATGAGTAAAAATTGGCATATTTCTCTTAATGAAGAAATGTTTCCTATGATTTTCTTCCTTTCTTTATGCAAATCTTTTCAAATTATGAAAACCATAAATATATGTATCTTTCTACCCATGTATTTGACACCTTTTGTGTTGATTCGTTGTTTCACGTATGTTTTAGGTTTAGAGATAGCGTGGAATAAAAGATGGGAAATGAGCAGTTTTACAGGTTGTACCTATTGTGTAGATCCTGATTAGCATACATGTTCATAGACTTATAAATCTTCTTTCAATATGTAAATGTAATTCATGTTGTAATAAGTCATCTTGTTGTAAATATACATGTTTATTGTTGAGAAATGTTATGGTGTATGTTATATTTGTATGTTCATGTATGCACATATTGCTTCTGCAACACACTTTGATACAATTGCTAAACATTTTTGGATTTTGTATTCTCATCTCCATGGGGTTTTGAGAAGGTGAAAATCTGGGGACATTACAGAACATGTATCAGATTAGGGTTACCCATGTCAACTTCCATACTCCATTAGAAACATCAATGTTCAACACTCTTCCTCACTAGACATCATTATATCATAACCAGCCAACATCATAAGGGGCAAAAGAAGAGAGCAACTTATGGTAGTAACTTAACAAAGTTCTATTCTCGAAAATAGAACATAAGGCTACAAAGAAAAGCTACTAACCATCAAGAAACAATGAACTAAAGATAAATAGCAAGTTAACAAGTAGAAAGGTGATAATGACAAAGTAGGTTTAGAGTTATATAACCATCCTCAAGAACAACCACCAAGATATAAGCTCCAACATTAAGCTCCAAGATTCACGAGATCAAGGAAGAAAAATATCCTCCACAACACCTACAAAAAAGAAGATAGAATCGAGGTTAAGGGAGAGAAAAAGAGAAGAAAGAAGATACCAAGGTCCATGGCCGAGAAGAAGAAAGAATGAGAGAATGAAATCTAGAAAACCATGGTGTACCAAGGAAGAAGATGAAAGAGAGAACCACAAGCTTTTGGCTCACCCACCAAGCTCCAAAGAAGAGTGCTCTTCAAGCTCAAGGTTGACCACCAAGGAGGGAAAGCAACGACTACTAAAAGGGTTCTCATACATGGGAAGACATGGGTATATAAACATAGCCAATAAGAGAGAGAGAAAGGGGAAGGTGTCACCACCTTAGAACCCTAGAAGACACTTGTACTAGAAGAAGGGACACATGTAACACCATGCAACAAGGTGATAGGATCTATGTATCACCCACTTGGTCACTAAGGGAGGTCAAGGTCTATACACCCATCCACCCCCTTCACAATCTGATAGGGATGGAACCCTAGGTCACAAACTAATATGACACTTCTCTAGAGTCACCACAACTCGATATGGTGATCCTCAAGATTCCACCAACTGATAGGATGCCCCTTCAAGACACCCTCAACCAATATCAAGCCTCCTCAAGGCAACCACAAACTGATACAGGGTCTCACCAAGGCTCTCAAGCCCGAGACAACACTCTCATGAGTAAAGCACACCTCAAACATGTGCCCAAAACATCACCAAGAATGTCACCACTCAACCAAGGCCAATACAAGGTGCCCCACACTTCCTCTCTCCTCTAGATGATGCCAAGAGAGAGAAGAAACAATTTAGAGGTGGCAAGCTTGCACATCAACCCCTACTCTAGGTAAAATGCAACTTGAACCAAAACCTCACCACAAAGCACAAACACCAAGAAACAAGCTCAAACAAGGAGGAGAAACCTCCAACATGCCCTAATTATTTCTTTGATGATTAGAGCAAGATCTTGTTTTTATAATAGATATTGGTGTATGCAATGAATTACAATGTTTCTTACTACATGCTCTTTATCTATGGATAGGGGTAATAGATATTTGTATATGCAACAAATTACAATGATATGTGGTGAGACCACAATCCTAAGGAATTCCTTAAATCTGAGTAATTTAAGTGTTACGTTTGTTTCATTTTGTTTTTGCTTCTGTTCAATCAAACCCATTCATTTACACTAGCCTACCTTATTAGACCATAGTTAATAGTAGTCTTATAGAGAACATTTTCCTATGTTTGACTCCGGCCTTAAAAGGGCCTATATTACTTTGATACATTCACTTACGTATAACGCACGGTAAACACGTGTTAGACGCACATCCTGCAGCACTACAGAACTGACCAAAGATGTTTCTAGCAACAAGCTATTATTCTTACAACTAACAGGCAAAGAACAACTACTAAGAACCTCCCTTGCGATAAAAGAGTGCATAGCACCCAGGTCAACCAAAACAGATATATAGTAAGAAGAAGACAAATCAGAATGAAATAACACCATCTAACCTGTCACCACTCGTAGGTTGACCACCACCTCCAGCTGACTCATCACATATAATCTAGACATTTCCTATTATCACCCCCGTACTCTTCTTCCCTGAGAAGAGAATCCATCTTGGGATGCTTGGCCACATCCTCGTCCTCTTGCATTGCTATTCTACTATCAGTTGTTGAGTCACTTTGTCCTCTTTCACTTGAGAAACCTATCTGGTATGGCCAACTTGGACACACTTGTAACACATTTTGTAATCATACCAAGGCCTAGATGGTCCTATCACCGATGTTGATGCAACACTGTGGGCTCCTAAGGGCAGAAAACTATGGCTTCTTCCATTGCTTGGTGACCACTTGTCAAAGCACTAAACCTCTATGATGCTGGCAGTGTAGAAAACCTCTACTTCTTAAAGCCACCAGATGACTGTCCTTCAAATAGTGCAGGCCACTTCTTAGTATTCATCTATCTCTTCTCCTTCATGGATCATTTGTATCCTTCAAATAGACTCCACAAACACAACAAATCTCTCTCGATTCTCCAAAGAAGTAGCTGGGGTAGACAACTCAACATTCAACCCCTTCTCAAAATGATGAATCCTCTCGTCTTCTATCACAACCATGTGAGGACAAAACCTCAATACCTCCATAAAACTTGCCACATACTCGTTGATCATCATGGATCCCTGTCGAATTCTCTCAAACTGACTGATCTTGTTGTCAAGATACGTTTGAGGAAAGTATAGACTTACGAACTCTCATCGGAAATCCTCCCATCCAACCACCACACTAGGTCTCTTCTCCTCCTCTATGGCCCACCAATGGATAGAAATCCCTCTTAGAAGGCACACCACATGCTTCACCTTATCCTCTTCAGGGATACTCTGGATCTTAAAGGCCATCTCAAGCTTAGTCAGCCATAGATCTGCATCTGTTGGGTCAGTTGTTCCATCATACTCAACCACCCCAACACAATGAAGCTGCTCGAAAGTCTTCCCAATACCCAAAGATTTAGCATGGGGAACAAGTGCCCTGGGCTGAGGTGCAGGCGTCCTATCCACCATATGAGTCATCATGGCCATAAACTACCAAAAAAGCCATTGCAAGATAGGGTTTTCTATCATGGTTAGGTCAAACTGGGGGACTTCAAGCACCTGATATTCATGTGCCTGATTCTTTACACCAGTGCTTGGTGCTGAAACACTACCCTTGGCAGCATGTTCTTCATGTTCTCTAGACATATTTCATCTTTACTTCTTCTTATGCATAAGTAGAAGTGACTATAAAATAGACCGGAGGACACTAGAACAAACACAAACCCTAGTCCTAGGTCACTATAGACTCAGTGGACCTAAAGCTCTGATACCAACTAAGATGTGATGCCCCACACCATAGCGAAGTTGGATTACTCAAAAAATAAGCACGGAAAATAAATTAATTAGTAGATTACTAAGAAAATACTAAAAATTAAAACCTTTTTCAAATAACAGCCGTAAAGCAAGAACCTTTCCACATGAGTCCTTTCATGCCTCAAAGCATCCACAAGGCATGATGTCAACCTGTAATGAAAGCAATATTCTAGAACATATATACATGATTCCATCATATCTGATATACAAAAGGAAAACACATAAAGATAACACGTTCACAAAATATTTACAAAATGTTCCCAAAGACCTGAGTTCACATGGACGACTCTAGGACTCTATCAATAAAAGACATCTCACAACAACTCCAACCTTATCAGCTACTGCTCCTCTGGATATTGCTCAATCTCCTCTACACGATCTCTACCTCTTCATGCTTGTCCATCTAAAAGGGGGTTTAACCAATGGGGTGAGACACACAGTCACAATGAGAGATATAACTCTCCACCAACTCTATTATTACCATAGATAAAATGAGCTGAGCAGAAGTATACATACAACAGAGAAGTAGCAGATAATGATTATTAATAGGAAGGGCAATTGCTGTGGAATTATGAACATCTTAATAATTAAAAAGGAATATGAAGAACATGCATTTTTCTCTCAAAAACTTTGTATAAAGATCAACTAAGGCCTCAACCAATGTTTTTGTCTTTGATCCTATACAAATATACTACATAGATGATTACATATTTCATTATTCTCTGAGGATTTGAATCATACCATCTAAATCCAACCGACCACTTGATAAGTCAAAATTGGTGCCACATATGGTCTACTGGAAGAGTCAGAATCCAAGACCTCACTACACCTCTTAGTTAACATAAGAGAAAACACCACAGAGACATATCAATCAACTACAAAGATGATATATAGTCAAGTTCAGGGATTGGATCACGCCTAGACATCCACATATATAATTATAACTAGCCCACCTTGGTATAGGTACATCACTAGAAGAATAGGCTCATGCATAGCCATTCTAACAAAAGGGAGTGGCTCACACATGGCCATCCATATCACAATGAGATCAGCTCACGCATGTCCATCTCACACATCATGTATTTAAGGATACAAGGAATTACTTGACTTGTACCGCGCATATTAAAAAATATGCGCTCTGAATTAAACTCATTTCACCATCCAACAATAAAGATGACACTGGAATGGATCTATGGAATAGGGCAACTACACTATTGGATTTCACTTGATTAATTGGATCAATTTAAACATCTATGAGCATCAATCAAGTTACAACGTTTAACCTCTAAACAAGATCTACATAAATAGGACATGAATCATTACTAGAACATATTGATTCACATTAAGTGAGATCTCATCACATCATGTCTCTTTTTACTTTCTCTTCACCATATGTCCATCACATGGACCAATGTCCATCACTAGGACCACATGTCCATCACAAGGACCAATGTAAATCACAAGGACCACATGTTCATCACAAGGACCAATGTCCATCACAAGGACCACATGTCCATCACAAGGACCAATGTCCATCACATCATAACCATCATAGCTCATACCTGGATATGTACATTAGTCAATATCACCTGCATGGTTAGAAGCTAATAATAAGAAGGCAAAGCATCATCATATTATAGAACTCATGCTATGCATTTACTCCATACATATTACATAGTAGAAATTGGGATTTCACTTTACCCGATTAGGTTTTACAAGGTTGGATCACCAACCATCCTTAGATTATCACTTACTCATCAATATGATATGTGCTATGAGTCATAAAAGCATGTTTCTCATTATCATTTCAAAACATGTAAAGAGGTATAGCTTTCAACATCATAAACATGATTACACCATAGGGTACCACATCACACCATGTAACCCTAACATCAACAAGATCCATCTCTATACATCACATAGGGTATCAGTTAACCCTAGATATTAGGAAACCAACCTAAGATTAGGTAATGGCCACCATACCAAGACTAGATATCGGTTTAACATCACTTGGTATCGGTTTATCATCACTTTGTATCAATTTAACATCACCTTGTATCAAGCTCAACAAAGGATATTGGTATAGAGGTGCCTGAGAAAGTGTATCGGTCATACCATCTCATAAGGTATTGGACTCACCATCCATTAGGGTATTGACCTACCCATCCATTAGGGTATTGGCCTCACCTTCAACTAGGGTATCAACCTACCCATCCATTAGGGTATCATGCTCACCTTGAACTAGGGTATCAGTGTTACAACCCCAATTTTTGGTGAGAAATGTAATTTCTCATATTAAAGATATTGGAACAAATAATATAATTTGTTGTGAATAAATGGATTTCGTTTACAATAGCCTTGATGTTTGTGTTGTGGGCTTTATTGGCTATTGGGCCCAATAACAAAGAAATTCAATTAATAAATGAATAATTGAGTTTTGAGGAAAGAAAGGTTTGGAAACCTCTAGAAGGCAAAAGAACTTAATCAAACGGTGGATTTTGTGCCACATGGGTTCCTTGGATTCCAAAGAGTCCAAAGTTGCAAAGAAAATGCAATAAGAAAAGAAAAGATAAATTCAGTATTTCTTTATTAAGAAAGAAATTGAAAATAATGGTAAAATGTGGAAAACAAGTGAAAAGAGGTATAATTGAGTTATCCTTGATGGAATTTCGTATCCCAAGGATTCCTAATAATAAAAGGAATACTAATGAGGAAAGGAAAAGAGAAATAAAGAGAAATCTTTAAAAAGAGATATTTTAATGAGAAATAAGTAAGATAATAAGAAAAAGGATGAAAGATAAGGAAAGAGGCTAAAGAAATATTCCCAAGATGGGATTTAGATCCATTAAGGTTCCTTGAGGTTCAAGGAACTCAAAATAATAATTTATTAGCAAAGGAAAGAGAAAATAGGTGAACAATATGTATAATTACGAGATATCATGCATTTAAAGAAAAGGAACGTTTCCTTTGAGATAATGAGCACAATTTTGGTAGAGAGTTAGATTAAGTCATTATGGACTTTCCCTCCAAATTTGTGATTAATTGGATTTTTCATTTGGGAGTTATGGATTTTACAATATTTCCTAAAGTGTTGGGTTTATAATAAATGTCACAATTTTGAATACAATTCCCTTGATCTGACACGTGCGTTTAGGGCCATCATATCTAGATATGACGATGATGAGCCTGTATTCCAACTCACATCTGGTTAGGAAAGCAAGGAAAGAACTCCGAGTTTCCTTGATTGATTTCCTTATCAACCAATAAGTGTGCAAACTCAGAAACTTGTTAGATTTATTCATGAGTTTCTTACGGACAGGTTAATCCAAGGTTTCTCCTAGCTTGGGGGTCTCTAGAAGAATCCCCTAAAATTGAAGACACCACCGGATGTGTGCCATAACCATAGGCAATATAAGGGGATGGACTCCCTCTGTAAGATGATGAATAGATCCGCAAGATGATGTATGACCATCAGGGCAAGTATCTTCTACCAATTTCATCTCTCGAGCCCTCATGTGACGAAGTGGATTTTGGTTTAATTTTGAGGACGAAATATCTTTCAAGGTGAGTAGGATGTGATGGAGTGGATTTCTGAAATCCATAAATCTCCAATAAAATATTAGGATCCATATCTTGAGTTACAATGAGAGTTCCAAGTGTTTTGGTAAAGTGGAAATGTTGAATGAGATTCATATAATGATTAAGATCTCTCTTTCTATGCCTTCTTGAGGAAATTAATTGGATGGCCTAACAATTGAATTTTGGCACCAAATTTGAGTAGAGGGTAGCTTGAGTGATAGGAAACCTATGGTTAAAATTTGGTGGCAATCAGATACTCCTAGAGGAAGATATGGAGGTTTGATCTTTTTGAAATGATGTGCAATATTAGTGTTGTTAACCTAAGTTGTTGTTTTTAATAGGTGTCACGCACCCCTTAGTTGGGCCGGGCCTGCAGGACCAGATCCTAGCCCTAGATTTTTGATCTAGTGGAAGCGGGGTCTTCTTTAGGTAAGCCACGGATCCCGTTTTATGCGAGTCCCTTCGTAGCCTTTGGATGACGATCGAACGGGCGAGGAGTCGTCCTCAACCTTCGGTCAAGCCGCGAGGACGTGGCCACAGCAGGCACGACTCCAGGATGACCACGACCCTCGTCTCCAGCCCATCCCGTGTGGAACTGAATGAGCCTCTGCTCTCATCTCCCCTCCACGATCTCGCCAACCCCTCGCACGACCCTCAAAGGTGACTAGAACCACCACCAAGACCACCTCCGGTAGCGGCCATCTCCTGTGCGCCCAGCCGGATTGGGCATCTATGAACTACTCACCCCCGCACCTATTTAAACACATCAAAAGACTCGCCAAGACCCCTTTTGTTCACCTTGGCCTTCAATTCATCTGAAGCGCGACTCAGTAGATCCACCCTCAACCAAACTCCCTCCGGCCACCTCCTCCGTGGCACAGCTGCTGCCCAGGTCTTTCCTTCCGCTGTGACCTCAATCAAATCCCCCCTTGAGTTTTGAGAGGTCTCGACGGCCCTCACCGGCCCTTCCTCAGATTCCCAACACCTCCGCTCACTCCCCTCGCTTCTTTCCCCGCCGCGGCCGGTGACCTTCCCCACTCGCCTCGGCGGCGCAGCAACCCATGGGGAGCCGAGCTTCGAGAAACCGCCGCCCTGACCTAGAGAGGCCCCGCGAAGGTAGCCTCGTGATCAGCTGCACCTGAGGAGACACCAGCTGCCGCCACGAGCTCGCCGGAGCCAAGTCGTGCGGTGGCTGCTCTGTGAAACAGAGTCCCGCTAGGGGACTGGTCAAGAGAGGAAGAAAGGAAGGGAGAAGACCGGGTCCAAACCAAGAAGGACCGGCCGGCTCGCAGCGAACCAACAATAACCGACCGAACCCAAGCATAGGGCTGGAGTCGCGCGCCCAAGGCCACGTGGCGACCGACCATTGGTGGAAAAAGGTAAATACCTTAATAAATAGCTCGATCTTTGATAAATCACAGAAATTAGCTCAAACATCAGAAAAATACAAACAAGGTTTCAAAATGTTCAGAAAAATGAGTGCAACACAGTGGAAACATAATATCATACTTTTAATGCTTTAATATCAGTGATATCATGTAAGATATGTAATGCTTAGTTTGTGGATAATAATTAGCAAATGATGACACAAAATTATGGAAAAATGCCTATAAGTCTATAATAATGTTTATAATGCACCTGATGTCAAGGATAATCATGTTGATGTACGAAATCATGTAATTTGATTAATATGTCTAATTAGGGCTAATAACCCTAAGTAAAATGCAATAAATACATGCGTGCTCAATAAATCATGGTAATTACAGAATACCTTCATATCAGTAATCTGAAGCTAAGATGTAAATCGGATATCAGTTAGATGCATATAATTCACGTTATATGAAGTTGATCTTTAATACATGGTTTAAAACCCTAATCTAGGTTAATGTTGTAACCTAGGGTTAATTAATGCTATGGAAGATAATGATCAGATTATGATCTTAATATGGAATATAACATCAGTAACATAAATCTCACATAAGGATGAAGACAAGAATACAAGTAATGATACACATATCCTAAAAAGATAAGCTAAACCCTAATGAACACAATTAGGGTTAAGATGAGATATAATAAGATGAGAACCTGATGATCGTATGTGATCTTGTCTTAATCAGGATTTGACCTGGGATACATAGTTGACATGAGGATATGATGATTAGGTTTGTCTTGACCAAGGTACGCCATTACCTCTTACTTGGCTTATTATACAATATGCTTGTGCTATATGCATAGTAAAATACTTGGCATATGATATTGGATGAAATGATTGTTCTTGTATGATATCTTGCTTGATTTTCCATACTTATGGCTATGAACACTTGAAACATAATATATATGTTCCATTATATGAAAGCACTATATCTCTTTGGTAAGCGTAGTGCTTAAAGGTGATCTATCTCTTTGGTAAGCGGATCACCATATGAAATGATCTATCTCTTTGGTAAGCGGATCATGAGGCCATAAAGCATCTATCCCATTGGTAGGCGGATGCATGAGTATATAATGGAAAATGTGCTTAAAATATGTGTTCTCTTTTGTTAATGAATATCCATGTGCAAGTATATGTTTTTCTTATATTCTTCTGTTACTGCCAAGTATATTAGTTTTATCTTATTGCCAAGATATGATGAGAGGTAAATAAAAGACACGTAGGCGTACTCAGTACAATATTCATGAAATATTGTGCTGACGTGTACCACATGTAATCTTTTGTTTAGGTTGTGGTTATGCTCTTGAAGATCCAGATTAGTATGAGTTGTATAGCGAGCTGATGTACAGGTGGACCTATTGTCTTAAGATCCTGTTGTTTAGATGTAGTACATATATATGTTATAGTTTTCTGTTCAATATGTAATATCAAATGTTGTAACAATTCATGTTGTAATTATATGTTGAATGGTGAACATGTGTTGTGGTTTGTTTATTGTTCATGTGCATGTGCTACTGATTGTTTCCTTCTGACTTCCTCTGATTTTCTTCTTCTTAGCCTAGTGTGGGATGTTTAAATTGGGATTCTCGCTGAGGTGAGGGTTTCAATTTGGACGTCACACATCAGATTAAGTTTTAGAAAATCCGGGGACGTCACAGGTGGTATCAGAGCATGAACAATAGCAAAGCCTGACATTTGCTCATTATGCAACTCAAAACGAAAGAACCTTGAACCTAATAATATCTTAGGGTTAGATTAGTCGTCTTTTAGAGACTAGATCTGACCTAGCCTCTAGGTTAGCACCTAGATGTCTGAGAACTAGGTCTAGACTGGTGCTTGTTGTATAGAAAGTCCTTAGATGTCGTTCTTTCCTTGTAGTGCAGCGGTATGGGACGTTGCACTATTTGGAAATGGCGTGCATAAAAGGAAGAGAAACCCTAGACATATTGCGCATGTTGTCTAGAGTAGATACACTAGTCTACCCCTTGTTCTCACCCTTTTCACTAGTTTTCATGACACTCGACTCTCTACTATGTGTGGGACACTCGTTTTCAGGATTTGGTTTTTGATTCCAAACGAATCGAACCTCGATAGTTTTCTATGACGCTTGTTTATCGGAGAAAAACTAAATAATATTTTATTATGTATATGTATTACAAAAAAATGTGTCCCCATACATGTACGAGTAGGAGGTGGTCATGCAACCTAAGTGAAAGTGAATGACATCAGTCTAGAAGAGAGTGTAGTTCTAGATTATATGTCTAGAGCCCTGTTGGAATATATGTGATAGATGGAATAGATAGAATAAGTTTGATGATACGATCTAAGTCTTCTTTAGGTGACATAAGATGGTTATGATGATATATGTTTGTCTTTGAGGACCTAAGTTCATATTTGAGGATTTGAGATAAGTTTTGATGATGTAAGTAAATAGGCTTTTATGAGATAAGATATGTTAAGTTGAGACAAAGTGGTGAGTCAACATGACCCTCAATCTCTTTTACGAAGGAGGACCTCTAGTGTTAGGACCAGTTTTGGGGTTAACTCCATAGAGAGTGAGACCCACAGGGAGAAGGTCAGAGAACCTAGACTCCATGATATGAGAATCATGAGATATGTGATATGATATGTCCTAAACTAGAATACTCCTGAGTGATTGAGTTGAGTTGCTTTATGCATGATTCCTATAGTTTTGTTGAACCCTAGATGTCCTTGGGAGGACCAAACCCTAGAGACAGAGAGAGGCTGGTAACATGTGCATATGTGAACATGAATATGAGTGCCTACCATCTGGGTGAGGGAGAGAGCCCAAGACCCTGGAGGAGGTAGCTATGCTAGTTTCTGTGAAGCCTCATACTCGGGTTGGTGGTTTCCCACATAGGAATCTAGTGGTGTATATGAGAGAGCTTTGGGTAAGATGCTTCATGGGTAGAGACCTATGAAGAATATGCCATAGCATGTTTGGTTTGTGCTTTTGTGGCTAGAGCTAATGAAGCTATTAGTTAGTGCCAATGAGGTATACCTGAGAACCCTAGACCGAGAGGGAAGATATAGTTTGTACATATGAGATACTCATAGAGTTGAGTTAGCTCAGAGAGACCGAGCATGTTACTACCCTCATGGTATGGGTTAGAGGAACCTCTTTTGGACTATATAAAGTTTTGATACATGTTTCACCAGCCACTTGTATGAGTTTGTTAGCACAACCATGATATAATATATTTAAGATGTGATCTAATCTCAAGACACGATATATAGACATGATAAGATGGAGACCTAGAGATGGTTTAATAGATCTCTATGTATAAATGGTTAACCACATACATAAAATAATGATGATAATGTGATAGTGTTGGTTAATATTGTGATAAAATCACTAGTAAACGTTGCAATTTATTATGAACAATGAAATAGAACATGTGAATGAAACATGCTATAAGAGGGTTAATCTGAGTGCTTAACAAATATGGATGATATTGTTTGACAGCTAGCACAACATAATGATTATGACACCTTTATGTGATAAAGATTGATAAAGTTGGTTAACTATAGTTAACACTCTCCTAAAAGGCATATGTTAATGTTGAATATGTTCTAATAATTAGCTCAAAAAAAAATGTTTATGACATCTTGAGATAATGAGTTAATCTTATTTAACTCCTTTAGAACATGGAATATGATGTGAAAACCTAATGCATGGATAAAGATAAGGAAGCAAATCTAACATATGAGATATGTCATTACATAATCTAAGTTTCTAAACCTTGAGTTTAACCTTGAATGGAGTGTTTGTGCACCAAGATGGTTGTAAACCCCTAATAGTGCTTGGGATACATGGTTATAGGTAACCTTTGCAGATATATTACACGTAGAATAGTGTCAACATGTAGATGAGCTCAAGATAAGGTTTTCCCTCGAAGTATGAGTATGGTTTACTTTCAAGGACGAAAGTTCTTTTAAGATGTATATGATGTGACGAAGTGGATTTTGGTTTAATTTCGAGGACGAAATATCTTTCAAGGTGAGTAGGATGTGATGGAGTGGATTTATGAAATCCATAAATCTCCAATAAAATATTAGGATCCATATCTTGAGTTACAATGAGAGTTCCAAGTGTTTTGGTAAAGTGGAAATGTTGAATGAGATTCATATAATGATTAAGATCTCTCTTTCTATGCCTTCTTGAGGAAATTAATTGGATGGCCTAACAATTGAATTTTGGCACCAAATTTGAGTAGAGGGTAGCTTGAGTGGTAGGAAACCTATGGTTAAAATTTGGTGGCAATCAGATACTCCTAGAGGAAGATATGGAGGTTTGATCTTTTTGAAATGATGTGCAATATTAGTGTTGTTAACCTAAGTTGTTGTTTTTAATAGGTGTCACGCACCCCTTAGTTGGGCCGGGCCTGCAGGACCAGATCCTAGCCCTAGATTTTTGATCTAGTAGAAGCGGGGTCTTCTTTAGGTAAGCCACGGATCCCGTTTTATGCGAGTCCCTTCGTAGCCTTTGGATGACGATCGAACGGGCGAGGAGTCGTCCTCAACCTTCGGTCAAGCCGCAAGGACGTGGCCACAGCAGGCACGACTCCAGGATGACCACGACCCTCGTCTCCAGCCCATCCCGTGTGGAACTGAATGAGCCTCTGCTCTCATCTCCCCTCCACGATCTCGCCAACCCCTCGCACGACCCTCAAAGGTGACTAGAACCACCACCAAGACCACCTCCGGTAGCGGCCATCTCCTGTGCGCCCAGCCGGATTGGGCATCTATGAACTACTCACCCCCGCACCTATTTAAACACATCAAAAGACTCGCCAAGACCCCTTTTGTTCACCTTGGCCTTCAATTCATCTGAAGCGCGACTCAGTAGATCCACCCTCAACCAAACTCCCTCCGGCCACCTCCTCCGTGGCACAGCTGCTGCCCAGGTCTTTCCTTCCGCTGTGACCTCAATCAAATCCCCCCTTGAGTTTTGAGAGGTCTCGACGGCCCTCACCGGCCCTTCCTCAGATTCCCAACACCTCCGCTCACTCCCCTCGCTTCTTTCCCCGCCGCGGCCGGTGACCTTCCCCACTCGCCTCGGCGGCGCAGCAACCCATGGGGAGCCGAGCTTCGAGAAACCGCCGCCCTGACCTAGAGAGGCCCCGCGAAGGTAGCCTCATGATCAGCTGCACCTGAGGAGACACCAGCTGCCGCCACGAGCTCGCCGGAGCCAAGTCGTGCGGCGGCTGCTCTGTGAAACAGAGTCCCGCTAGGGGACTGGTCAAGAGAGGAAGAAAGGAAGGGAGCAGACCGGGTCCAAACCAAGAAGGACCGGCCGGCTCGCAGCGAACCAACAATAACCGACCGAACCCAAGCAGAGGGCTGGAGTCGCGCGCCCAAGGCCACGTGGCGACCGACCATTGGTGGAAAAAGGTAAATACCTTAATAAATAGCTAGATCTTTGATAAATCACAGAAATTAGCTCGAGCATCAGAAAAATACAAACAAGGTATCAAAATGTTCAGAAAAATGAGTACAACACAGTGGAAACATAATATCATGCTTTTAATGCTTTAATATCAGTGATATCATGTAAGATATGTAATGCTTAGTTTGTGGATAATAATTAGCAAACGATGACACAAAATTATGGAAAAATTCCTATAAGTCTATAATAATGTTTATAATGCACCTGATGTCAAGGATAATCATGTTGATGTACGAAATCATGTAATTTGATTAATATGTCTAATTAGGGCTAATAACCCTAAGTAAAATGCAATAAATACATGCGTGCTCAATAAATCATGGTAATTACAGAATACCTTCATATCAGTAATCTGAAGCTAAGATGTAAATCGGATATCAGTTAGATGCATATAATTCATGTTATATGAAGTTGACCTTTAATACATGGTTTCAAACCCTAATCTAGGTTAATGTTGTAACCTAGGGTTAATTAATGCTATGGAAGATAATGATCAGATTATGTATCTTAATATGGAATATAACATCAGTAACATAAATCTCACATAAGGATGAAGACAAGAATACAAGTAATGATACACATATCCTAAAAAGATAAGCTAAACCCTAATGAACACAATTAGGGTTAAGATGAGATATAATAAGATGAGAACCTGATGATCGTATGTGATCTTGTCTTAATCAGGATTTGACCTGGGATACATAGTTGACATGAGGATATGATGATTAGGTTTGTCTTGACCAAGGTACGCCATTACCTCTTACTTGGCTTATTATACAATATGCTTGTGCTATATGCATAGTAAAATACTTGGCATATGATATTGGATGAAATGATTGTTCTTGTATGATATCTTGCTTGATTTTCCATACTTATGGCTATGAACACTTGAAACATAATATATCTGTTCCATTATATGAAAGCACTATATCTCTTTGGTAAGCGTAGTGCTTAAAGGTGATCTATCTCTTTGGCAAGCGGATCACCATATGAAATGATATATCTCTTTGGTAAGCGGATCATGAGGCCATAAAGCATCTATCCCATTGGTAGGCGGATGCATGAGTATATAATGGAAAATGTGCTTAAAATATGTGTTCTCTTTTGTTAATGAATATCCATGTGCAAGTATATGTTTTTCTTATATTCTTCTGTTACTGCCAAGTATATTAGTTTTATCTTATTGCCAAGATATGATGAGAGGTAAATAAAAGACACGTAGGCGTACTCAGTACAATATTCATGAAATATTGTGCTGACGTGTACCGCATGTAATCTTTTGTTTAGGTTGTGGTTATGCTCTTGAAGATCCAGGATAGTATGAGTTGTATAGCGAGCTGATGTACAGGTGGACCTGTTGTCTTAAGATCCTGTTGTTTAGATGTAGTACATGTATATGTTATAGTTTTCTGTTCAATATGTAATATCAAATGTTGTAACAATTCATGTTGTAATTATATGTTGAATGGTGAACATGTGTTGTGGTTTGTTTATTGTTCATGTGCATGTGCTACTGATTGTTTCCTTCTAACTTCCTCTGATTTTCTTCTTCTTAGCCTAGTGTGGGATGTTTAAATTGGGATTCTCGCTGAGGTGAGGGTTTCAATTTGGACGTCACACATCAGATTAAGTTTTAGAAAATCCGGGGACGTCACACCTCATGTATCTCAGACCTCCTGGGCTTGCCGCCAAGAGAACCTCTATTATGTCTCAGCGACTTCGGCCAGGACTAGAGAGATTTGGACCACCGATGAGTTCGGTTGGGTCGGACAGAGGTGAAGGACCAACTCTGAGCGGAGAAGGAGCCCTTCTGATGGAAGTCAACATCAGAGTTGACCTTCCATTGCTGTGCGTCGAGCAAGCAAGGGAGGAAGACGATCAAGGGAGAAAAGACTCCCCTACCCCGACAACCATGAGAAGGAAGCAAGGGTAGAAGGGTAATCAACCAAATTGCACAGAATTAAAGTAAGTCCCGCTTGCTGACGTGTCACTTTCTTATTGGCTTAAACATATTTGTCTTGCATAAATCACAACTAAAGATTGGTAGCCCTGATGAAATTAAGTTATACATGAAAATTGATCAGAAAAACGTGAGGAAGCCAATAAAAATATAATTGGAACCTGATATTGCCTTCAATTGAAAAAGTACCCCAAGTTATCCCCTTTGATGTAGTAAATTATGATGAAACCCTAATTTGATATGGAACTCATTTTTAATGACTCTTTTAGGTTAATACTAACCTATTAAGAATAAAAGGGAGAGTTAAATTTGAATAAGGCAATTTCATGCTTGTTTTAGGGTTAGAAACCCTAATTGGAGAAAATATGGGTTTTAATGGGTTAAATCTGAAAAGATAATTATAGAACTGAGTTTTCATAATAAAATACCCTTAAGTTGGTGATTAGGGTTTTCTAATGGATAAAGGGGGAATTAATACTAAATGGAATACACTTATGAATTAAATCATGATGAAGTATGAATTATCAATTCAAAGGAAACTAAAGGTGGTAATTGAGTCTAATGACCTTGAAGTAACTTAAAAGAGATAAAGATGGTAGTTTTAGTATAGAAGAGAAATAATGGACTTTAACTGTGCCTATGATGTTGAAATTAGGGTTTGTGAAATAAGAGGGCATTAAATGTGATAAAAGTATTATGGAGGCTAAAACCCTAATAAAACCCTAAAGTGGCCTAAAAAGCTTAAGGTGGAATCCAAGTCTAGCTTTAGAATGTTTTGGATAAATTATAACACTTAGATGTCATGCATTAAATTTTAGGATATTGTTAATTTCTTGTTGCTTGTTCTTTATAATTATTTCTTTGGATAGCAAGTTACTATAGATCAGGTATGTGGTTAATTATGAATAACCGCCTTAGTTTCCCGAGGATTTTTCGGATGGTTAACCACATTGAATGCAAATTTTCAATTTGGATGTTCATACTTGCAAACTATAAAGTCACTATGATTATCACATTAATAATAGAAGTATGTATTCTCGCACCTACATTCCACCCTGATGGATGATGCCAAAGGTCAGGCCCAGATGGGTAGACCAATGGACACCTTGAGTGGTGACCCCAGGAACCAAGCTCGAGAATGAGAAGGTGGCCTATGATATTGCATGGCTAGAGGGCACCATGACTGCTGACCCTAGGCACCAAGCTCGGGATTGAGAAGGTGGCCTTAAGTCCTTAGCAAAGGAAAGCCTAAGGTGGGTATGCCAGGGTTAGGGAAAAAGTGGTGGAGAATGTCATACTGGAAAATGTAAATTGGCTGGTTAATTAACTTGATTGTGATAATCAGATTGTTATCCATATGTGCAAACTTTTAGTTGTCCCCACATACCAGTATATTTTGATATATTGACCGATGTTTTGTTTGTCGGCATTTTAGGTACAACCCTGAAATGAACAAACGGTAAAGTGACACATTGTGAAAATAAAACATAAAGTGCAAGGAGGATTAGATAGAGTAGATTCGATCTCTAGATAGATAGATTTCCAAAGTTTTTCAAAGGTAAGTAAAGTTTTAATTTTATATAAGTTTTCAGTTTAGTTAGTAGAATTTCATAATTATTATTGATTAATTGTCGAACCTTTGATCCGAGTTATTGGATAACGACTCTAATATTTTGGTCTCCCTTAATTGGGGGTTACCGGGAGGTGGGGTCGTTACAATTGGTATCAGAGCATAGGTTCCTCATCTAATCATTAATAATTATTAAATTTTACAAAATTCCATAGAACCAAGGGAGTTATTAGAGGAGTGTCCAAAAGATTGAGGTGTCTAGAAAAGGATCACTTTCGGGGGTTGGCAATATTTTGCTCTGCACTGCTAGTTGGAATACGAGGACTCCCAGATTGTGTGACTGCCTGGCCGATGTCTTAGGATATGACTCAAAATAAGATAACTTTAGGAATCTCTCATCTTGTTCATCCCTTCTCAACTCAAATTCTATTAAGGACCTTAAGGATTAGGGTTTTCTCTCTTCTCCTCACCCTCTTGAGGTATGGGAAAGTTTAATGAGGTCTAAGGAATCCTCCACCAAATTAATGAAAAGCATGTAAATAAGATGTCATGGACATAAGCTTAATAGATTAAGCACAAACTAAAGAATAGATACATGCTTAGGTCATATGACATGAGTTGCCATTGCCCTCAGGAAAGACCTAAGGCTAGACCTTCTTGTCAGGAGGATAACTGAAGAGAGTTAGTCTTAGAGGAAGAGATCTCCATTAAAAGTAGAGACCTAGCACATCCTTTGAGGCGATGTTAACCCTAACCTTAAGTGAGGGTTAGAGAGAGAGATAACATGATGAGTTAGATGTCATGGTAGACCAGGTGTTTGGATAGACATGCCTTGGATGTCATTTGAGCCATGAGAGGTTAGATGATCTGGTACCTTTGGCGACCCAACCTTGGAAAGGGTCGTGCATGTTAGAGTGAAGGATAACTCCTTCATCGATGAGGTTAGAGAAGAACCTATAGAAACCTTATGGGTTGTTGCAAGTAGGATATAGCTTACACCCATAGTACATTAGTAGTACGAGCAGTAAGTTAAAACCCTATCCAAGTGAGCATGTTGGATACCTTATGAGATAAGCATAAAGAACTAAGGATAACCTCGAGAAAATATAAGTTGAATATAGGCATCTCCCACGTAGAGGTATGCCTGTGAGCTTGATCCTTCATGGAGAGAGAACCTCCAGTAGTATGGCTAGATGTGGAGTTTGCTCTAGAGAGAGAAAGTAGGACCCCAACAAGGAGGTTGGAAGCTTAGATTCTGAGACATGAGGAATGATAGAGGGTTGAGGATGATGCGACCTAAGTAGATGATAGTGGTTGCCTCGTTCCTGATCCATGTAGGATGATAATATCTTAGTGGCCTTTAGAGGAACCAAACCCTAGAGAGAGGATGAGAATTTTGGTACGTATGTGCCTATGGTATAGATGTTTACCTTCTGAGATACGAAGAAGAGTTCTTTAGACCTTGAAAGGTTTAGTAACAGGTTGTAAGGCCTTATACCTAGTTGGTTGTCTGTGAGGAGGACTCAACTCTGAGGTGTTGCTCATAAAAAAGGATCATGAGAGTACATGAAATACCTTAGACATGCTTGATTCGTGGTTAAGAGATTGAGCATGCAGTTGGATACCCAAAGGAGAATCTAGGGTTCCTAGGCCTAAGAGGGGAAACAATGCACGCAATGCTCATGATGAGATTTGAGTCTTGAGCATGGTACTACTCATGTGTAAAAGTAAAAGAAACCCCGTAAGTTAAGGGTATGTTTGATGAACCCCTCACAACTAAGTTGATATAATGTTGAGGAAAGAGAATGAGTGTGAACTAGCATGGTTTAGTAGGTGGTCCACTTGTGCCTTAGTAGCTGCTCGGTTAAGCATGCTCATATGGATGTAAACCCTAGACATAATGACGTTTGTGACCTTGTTGTCAAGAGTTGTAGTTTCCTCCCATCCTAGGAGAGGGACCCTTTGGTAAGGAGTGTACCAGTTTTGTTGGTTTTGAGGTAACCTAAAGAAGTCTCATAGGATCTTGAGAAGCTAAGTGAAAAGTACATGGTATGAGAATGAACCTGTAGACCCATAGATAACCATCTCTAAATGCATGTGGATGTGTTACCATGGAGGTAACCAGTATGGGGCCTGACCAAGGTAGGCAGGTTGCCATGACCCCTATGAAGGGATGAAAGTTAGTCATGAATGCAGAGAGAAATGATGAAGGATTGGGTAAGGTTCTAAGTTGAACATGTACTATGTTAGAATCCTAAGTCTATCCAAGGGTCAATTAGGGATAAGACCGATGGAAGTAGGAGTTTCCTAATTCCCTAGTTGCACATGACCATAGGGTCAGGAGGTAACAACTATCATTGTCTGAGGGCCATGGGTTAGGAGATTGATCACCTTCATGATCTCATGGGACCCAAAGGGCGGATGAGTAGGGAACTCTCTATTAGTATGTATGCCCTAAGAGCCATTCATGGGATGATTGGTGGGATACATTAAGATTGATTTGATAAAAATCAAAGGCAAGCTTCCAATTCTTTCTGGTTCAGTCATATGAGATTGTGATAGAATAGATTGAATGTATAGAGAATGACAGTACTCAATGATGTATGCCTTCAGGTTCAAGAACTGAACGATGAGATCATACAGATGCTAAGAGTTTGGAAATTCTTGTTATGTCCCTGGTCGGATTTCATTGAGGAAGGTAGATAGACAACAATGACACACAAGACTAGATTGTGGTGTTGGTTGATGACAGAATCTTATTAGTCATGATATAGAGATATCAAACCAAACACATAGGTACTTGTTAGAGAACAAGTGTACCAGACAGACCCACCGTGAGTTTGACACATGGAACCATGACATGGTAGTCACAGTCAGTACTCACAGTGATGGTGGTGAGTGTGATTCTTTGACCTGAAATCACTACACTCAACACATGTCGTTGGGCACACTTTGACATCATCAAACGCAATCCTGAAACATGGGGTGTTATAAAGATGATGATTGGGTGGCTTTGACACATGGGGCTTTTGAGGGGTGAGTGATAGATATGGGATTTGTCCCTCCTGAGGGAGTTTGATATCCAAGGCCACTTGATGAGTAGGATTGAAATAGGCATGCGCACGCATGTGTGAATCAGTATGTGATATTGATGTCATACATATCTCTTCCAAGATCAAGAAAGTGAATGAACGTTTACAGGATGACTGTTCCATGCCTCGAATTCATTCAGGATATCAATGACAAAGGAATTATACATTCACTGTAACACCATTCACGTATTGTAGGATTGAAAGTTGTTCTCCAACTTTCTACTTTCACTTGGGTAGCACTAATGTGTGACTAGGCACCTCTCTTTGCTTGTGAAGTCATAAGTGTTATGGACTTTCACTGCCAACGTGAAATGGACCTGTAGAGTCACACACATAGGATTTAACCTGGAAGAGGAGTTTTGTCCACAAACAATGTTTAGATTGATTACTAAAGGAGTTTAGTAGTTCAATTAAACACTCAATCAATTGATAGCTCAGTATCATAATGTTCAAGGTGTTGGACACATTGATTGGAGTATCAGATTGATTGAAATCGCAATTGACTAATTCTGCACAATCTGCACTCCCAACTGATTAGCTCATGTGATGAACTGATCGACTGAGCTTGGTGAACCGGTCGGCTCAAGTGTTGAGCCGATTGGCTCAAGATCAGGGTGAACCGATTATTTCAAGTGTTGAAATGATTGATTCAACTGGTGCAACCGATCAACTTGGGAAAGTAGGATTGGTGAGAATTTTCCTTTCGTTTCAATTGCCCAATTTGATTGGTAAATAGGATTGGTATTCGATACCAATTAGAAACGAAAGAAGGAAAATCAATCGGGAACCGACCAGGACCACCAACCAACCGGTTCACTTGTGAACCGACCAGTTGAGGGGTCCCAACCGATCGGTTGAGGTGTCAACCGACCATTTCAGTTGTGAAACGATCGTTTCATGTTGCGCGTTTGTTGTTTTGTGGAAAATCCCGAACCCTTCTACTCCTGCTTTTAGTCTCGCATTGCCCGGGATGGAGAACCCTGTCCCATGACTCTCCTATATATAGGGGTATTGGGGGCTTCTCAAAGTAAAACTCAGTGCAACCGGTTTCTCTGCAAAGTTGTCGTTCTCTAGTTTTGGTAACCGAGAGAGCCCGAGCAAGTGCTACCTGAAAAGGGAGGCACTACAAGGGAAAGACAATTGCAGTTGCAACTGGCAGTAGGAGAGTGTGTTGGTGACTAGTACGCTGACAGGAGGGTGTGACTCCTTCCAACTCCTTGTGGGACAAGGAGTGTGGAGTTCCAAGTGGTCTTTGTGGACTACTTCAGAGGCGGGAGGTTTCTGTCGCTCAGGAGGACAACTGTCAACCCGATAGTCCGGTGTGACCAGGAGTCATCAGTCCCGGTGCGACCAGGAGCTGCACAGACACCGTACAAGACCGGAGGTGCGGACCGCACAAGCTGTGAGGTATTGTCGCCGAGCAAGCCTCGAGACAAGGGATGATTCCACAAACCATCCCTTTCCTATTATATAGACGTTGACGCGTTTCCTTGTTCTGGGTTTGGGGAGGAAAATTTTTGTTTTTGCTACCTTCTCTGCCTCCCCTAAAACCTAACAGTGGTATCAGAGCCACGTCAACTACTCTATATTTTAGGAATATCGATATGATCGATTTTGGTTTTTTGCCTTTATTTATTGCATACGATGCAAATAAAATTGGCTTTATGCATGTCCAATCCTAAATCCACAAATCCCAACTTACATATATGATATGTATTATTAATGCACTCGATATGCGTCGCCCTTAAACGAGTTTTATGGTGGATGTATAGCATGGTTATGGCCAATAAACCCTATCTGTGTATGGTTGTATGTGGTTGCTTGCATCTCGGTCTGCACACCGATCATCCTTCTCCTTTTCCTGATGTAACTCAAAATAATTCAAGATTTCTTTCCTACCTTTTCTCCCCTCGAATGTAACTCGAGGTTTCTTTCTTACATTGTAAAATAGGATAGAATTTTATTTCTTGTTATGTCGAAGAATGGTGGACATCCATACGATAGTTGATACGATCTGTTCAAGGCGTGAACCGATTGGTTGACGTACCAGACGATCAGTTCAAGGAGTGAACCAATCAGTTGATGCCCAGTTCGAGGAGCGATACGAGCGGGTGGCGGCCATGATGAGATGCACGACGACTAGGCGAACCGATCGGTTGGAGGAGCCAACCGATCGGCTGGTGGCACCCAGACGACCAGACCAGATTTAGCAGGCTACTCATGTGATGAGTTGATCTACTCGGTAGGCAAGGCACAAAGTTCATCTTGTACAAGTTGCATGTGATGTAGACCTAGATGACCGTGATTCCTCTTGGCTCGAGGAATCACATTAGGATGGCCATAATCATTTCTTTTATCATTTTGTATGTTTTCTGTGGTATATAGCATGTATTTGATACCTACTATGTATTGTGGTGATTGAATATGTATATGTATATAAAAACCAAATCCCTCATTAAATATTAAGTTTTAGATGCCTTCCAAATGCGACACATGTGAAAAGCTTGATCGACCAAGTGTGGGCATGCCCTAGCATGGTGCACCGTCTATCTCGTGGAAGCGTGAAGGATGAATGTGTGGGTCTGCCCTAGCAGGGTGCATATTCATCGTGTTTGCTTTGGGTCGGACTTAACAAGGTGACCTAGATAGGATCTAGCACCTTGAGGCATGGAGATGATCATGGCAAGGAGTTGCATATGACATCTTATCAAGAGTTGCATATGATGCAATTTCCAAGAGTTGCCTACCTGAGAGATCTAAGTTGTGGGTGACAGCCCTAGCTGGTCCATGACTTAGAGGATTTCAGGATCTTGCCCACTAGAAGGTTGTACGCTGCAATCTTCCGAATTGATGGTGAGGGCTATCAATTTGAAGTAAAATAGTGGGAGCGATAATTAATTAAAGGCCTAATTATATCGTCAACTTTTCAAATCAATCAAATAAGTCAAAAACGAGTTTTTGGACTAAAATTGCATATTTCCTTTTTTACAATAAATGGTTGATCAACAATAATCACTTTTTGCGATTAGTCTTTGAGACCAACAAATTAAATGGGAATTTTTCCACGACTGGTTAGGACATTGAGAAGTGTTCTCAATTGTAGAGTGAAAGCTCTAAGTCCTAGTTATACCAGGACCAGATAAACTCAATCCCACCACATCAATGGCTGAAAGTATGCTTATGGAAGCATACCGAGGAAGACATTGATGAGGACTTCTTGATGTTGTGTTCTCTGAACTATGAATTGTAGAGACAACATGTGACATATGATGTCTCCAAGACACTGTCCTAGTATGTCATGATAGAAGGAGATCCAGTAAGGTATTCACACACTCAATGTGATTGGGTATGTGGAAAAACTGACTAAGAAGGATTCCCTCTGAGCCAAGGGTTGGGTATTGGTATGATACTGCAAATGTTGCGAGAATCATACAATTCATGATAAGCTACAACATGAACAACTTTGACAAGCGTTGACAGAGTTGTTGGACATGTTGAGGATAGTAGAGGAAAAGATGAAGAAAGACAAACCATAATCTTTGATGTGATCAAAGAGAAAGGTAATTCTTAAGGGCAAGGATAAGGGCAAAGCAAAGAAGTGTTCTGATGCTAGCCAGCAATCCAAGCCGTCTTCAGCCTCAAGGCACATGGGGAAAGGGTGTATGAGGGAATTTCCCTCTATATCTAGAAGAAAAAAAGAAGATGAAGGAGGGGATGGAGATCTCCACCTAAGGTATCATGAAATGAACCACTTCTTTATCTGAGGTATGTGATACCAAGATATGGATATGTCATATATGATATGCAATGTCCACAAAGAAGTGATGGCCTTGGTAAAAGGACCAACAAAGAAGTACCTATCATTGGAGCAAGTGTTGCTGCCATAGATAGGAGTATCTTTTAGTTTATTTCAGCCTAAAGGGCATGAAATAGAGTTGAGAACTGCTATTTCATATATTTCCAATAGATAGAAACACTTTATTTTGCATATTGTATGACAATGGTGGCAATTAATAAAGTTGATGTTTCAATCTTAAAGATATGATCTTTGTGGCAATGCCTTGTTTATCTGGTGATGCATGGTATGCATAGGATAAAATGATACCTAAAAGTTATTGATAACTCAAACAATCAAATTAGCATCAATTATGAGAAATTCATTTGTAGTTTCCATGTGATGGATAAATCTAGACTCTTTTGGTTAGAGAACCAGTAAGAGACATGAATATCTTGGACATGATTTATCAATCTTCACTAATGGTAGTGGAAGAATGATTATCCTATTAGGTATAGTACATGTGATGTATTTACATACCTATTGGAACAAATGCTAATACTTCAAATGGTGTTTAGAGAAATACCAATATGAATATCTTGAAGTGTTCAAGATTATCATAGATGAATTACAATCTTGGTAAAGTATTAATTCTTGATAAGATCAATGAATGAAATACTTGGACCAAATGTTTGAGATCCTTTTGAGTGATTATGATAGTGTATCATAGGGAACTCATGATTAAGGCATGGTGATGTCTAAATCAAGAAGGAATCATACTCTAAAGAGTTAGAGAATGATTATCGAATAACTGAATTCTTCTTAATAAAAGAATATCCCACACTAATAAAGGACATTGAGAATCACAAGGAGTTGTGAGTTCTTATATCCTTGATAGATACACCTCAATTATCTATGTGATGAGTCAACTATCTAGATGAATACGAGGAACCAAATTTTGAGTTATGGTTTATGACCATTACATCCTAAATGACATCCATGTGAACCATAAGGTATGACCTTGATGCTAGCACCCATTGGATGAAATCCATAAGTGCAAATGAGTCTTAAGTGTTAAGACACATGGATAACATTTTGAGAAGGCTGATGCTTGTTGATTGCAAGTTAATGACTAAGACATTAGGCATATGGATACTAAAACTGCATTCCTATGAGGAATAAAACAAGGATGTGTACGTGACACAACCTATAAGGTTTATGAATCCCCTAATGCAAATGAAGTCTATAAGTTACAATGGACTAATCAATGTGATTGATTGAGTACAAGAAACTCAAAATTGGATCTTTATTTTGATGATATAGTCAAAGGGTTTGACTAATATGTCAAAGACAAAGAAGGGATCTGTGATTTAGTGGGAGCGTGTTCACATTCCACTTGTTGATGTGAAATAGAAATGTTCTAGAATGGAAATCCAAAAGTGGAAATTATATTTGGGAATATAGAGATGTTTCCTATGTGATAGGAATAGAGATCTATAGAGATAGTTCTCGAAATCTTCTTGACCTGAAAAGAGAAAGCATACATTGGCAATCTGTACTGAAGGGTTCAGTATACACAGATTCAGTGGGAGAAAGCTTGTCCACGTTACATGGATTCTTGTGAAGAATGGGAACACTAAGAATAAATATGGATCTATCATGTATGTAATCATCCCATTATCTTGCATGTATCGACATGGCAAGAACAAAATGCATTCATCATCTTGTATGTAGGACATGGCAATATGATGTGCTCATCCTGATAACTCATATGTTGGACATGATGAGTGGATGTCTGTCTACTTCCAGTAAGGGTTACTGGAAACCATAAGAACTTCTGAAAATGACAGAAAATTAATTGCAAAATATATATATGATATAATAAGTGAAAGTTTGTTGATAATTGGAAATGTTCCAATAAAGTTGTTTAAAAGGAAATGCCGAGTATCTGTGTGTTAGAGAACAGTAGTGGATACTATATGGATCTGGAAGTTCATGAGATGAACTTATAGACATTCCGGTCATTGATGACAAGTATGGAATCCTTGATCATGCAATGTGGCTAAAGGTTAGCAAAGGAATACTAGATCACATATTACGACAACTCCATCTCATACGTATGACGTACAACGAAGAGATGAGAGACATGCAATTTATAATGACTTTGGCAAGGTGTTTCCATAACTCACTATGTTGGCACAAGAGCACAGTAACATGTGGGACATGTTTTAAGATCACTATGAATATGATTCAAGGGTGATTGGCTCACAGTGCAAGTGGGAGTCTGTTGGTATGTATGCCCTGAGAGCCAATCATGGGATGATTGGTGGGATACATTAAGATTGATTTGATAAACATCAAAGGCAAGCTACCAATTCTTTCTGGTTCAGTCATATGAGATAGTGATAGAACAGATTGAATGTCTAGAGAATGACAGTACTCAATGACATATGCCTTCATGTTCAGGACCTGAACGATGAGATCATACGGATGCTAAGAGTTTGTAAATTCTTGTTATGTCCCTGGTCGGATGTCATTGAGGAAGGTAGATAGACAACAATGACACACAAGACTAGATTGTGGTGTTGGTTGATGACAGAATCTCATTAGTCATGATATAGAGATATCAAACCAAACACATAGGTACTTGTTAGAGAACAAGTGTACTAGACAGACCCACCGTTAGTTTGACACATGGAACCATGACATGGTAGTCACAGTCAGTACTCACAGTGATGGTGGTGAGTGTGACTCTTTGACCTGAAATCACTACACTCAACACATGTCGTTGGGCACACTTTGACATCATCAAACACAATCCTGAAACATGGGTTGTTATAAAGGTGATGATTGGGTGGATATGACACATGGAGCTTTTGAGGGGTGAGTGATAGATATGGAATTTCTCCCTCCTGAGGGAGTTTGATATCCAAGGCCACTTGATGAGTAGGATTGAAATAGGCGTGCGCACGCATATGTGAATCAGTATGTGATATTGATGTCATACATATCTCTTCGAAGATCAAGAAAGTGAATGAACATTGACAGGATGATTGTTCCATGCCTCAAGTTCATTCGAGATATCAGTGACAAAGGAATTATACATTCACTGTAACACCATTCACGGATTGTAGGATTGAAAGTTGTTCTCCAACTTTCTACTTTCACTTGGGTAGCACTGATGTGTGACTAGGCACCGCTCTTTGCTTGTGAAGTCATAAGTGTTATGGACTTTCACTGCCAACGTGAAATGGACCTGCAGGGTCACACACATAGGATTTAAACTGGAAGAGGAGTTTTGTCAACAAATAATGTTTAGATTGATTACTAAAGGAGTTTAGTAGTTCAATTAAACACTCAATCAATTGATAGCTCATTATCATAATGTTGAAGGTGTTGGAGACATTGATTGGAGTATCGAATTGATTGAAATCACAATTGAATGATTCTGCACAATCTACACTCCCAACCGATCGGCTCATGTGATGAACCGATCGGCTCAACTGTTATGCCGACCAGCTCAAGATTAGGATGAACTGATTGTTTCAAGTGTTGAAACAATCGATTCAACTGGTGCAACCGAGCAACTTGGGAAAGTAGGATTGTTGAGAATTTTCCTTTCGTTTCAATTACCCAATTTGATTGGGAAATAGGATTGGTATTCGATACCAATTAGAAACAAAAGAACGAAAGTCAATAGGGAACTGACCAGGACCACCAACTGACCGGTTCACTTGTGAACCGACTGGTTCACTTGTAAACTGACCGGTTGAGGGGTCCCAACTGATCGGTTGAGGTGTCAACTGACCGGTTTAGGTCCCCAACCGACCGTTTCAGTTGTGAAATGATCGGTTCAGGTTGCGAGTTGGTTATTTTATGGAAAATCTCAAACCCTTCTACTCCTGCTTTTAGTCCCGCATTACCCGGGATGGAGAACCCTGTCCCATGACTCTCCTATATATATAGGGGTATTGAGGGCTTCTCAAAGTACAACTCAGTGCAACCAGTTCCTCTGCAAAGTTGTCGTTCTCTGGTTTTGGTAATCGAGAGAGCCTGAGAAAGTGCTACCCAAAAAGGGTGGCACGACAACGGAAAGACAACTACAGTTGCAACTGGCAACAGGAGAGTGTGTTGGCGACTAGTACGCTGACAGAAGGGTGCGACTCCTTCCAACTCCTTATGGGACAAGGAGTGTGAAGTTCCAGGTGGTCCGTGTGGACTACTTCAGAGGCGGGAGGTGTCTTCCGCTCAGGAGGACAACTGTCAACCTGACAGTCCGATGTGACCAGGAGTCGTCAGTCCTGGTGCGACCAGGAGCTACACAGACACCGTCCAAGTCCGGAGGGGAAGACCATGCAAGCCGCAAGGTATTGTTGCCGAGCAATCCTCCGGACAAGGTATGATTCCACAAACCATCCCTTTCCTATTATATGGACGTTGACGCGTTTCCTTGTTCTGGGTTTGGGGAGGAAATGTTTTGTTTCTGCTGCCTTCTCTGCCTCCCCTAAAACCTAACACTCTCTGGATGCATGAGGGAAGAGGGATGACCCCAAAAGTGTCGGCACCCTAAAGACCTAGAGGAGATGACCAAGGATTGTGCTTGGACCAAGTAAGTTCGAGACCAGTTTCCCATGGAAGTAATTTTGATATCATGATGTTTGACATAAGTTGCACGTTCTAACTTAGATTTGAAAGTATACTGGCAAGGTGGGATGTACCATCTCTATTCTTGGAATAGGAAGAACTATGTATTTGGATTGCAGCCAAATGCTTATTTCCTCTTGTTATGCGAGTGAGAGATAGGACAATACGCATGTCATACACCAAGGATAAAGATGATGTAAGTTGGAACGTTGCTACAAGGTATAAGGATAGAGATGATAACATACCCTTGTAGAGCGAATGATACATGGATGGTTTACAAACACTAAGAGTATTAAGGAGATCATCTTGTGAGGATGTTTTATCATGAGCTATGTGGAATTTGCAAGTTATGCAAAGTTGAGTTTGATCACCATGAGGATGAGCTCAGAGTTTCTTATTGAAGACAAAGTTAGAGTTTGAGATGAGATGATAAGTAGAATACATGGAGGTGTATGTATTCAACATTACCTAATACCTAAGGATGTGAAGTGGTAATGGATGCTCTGGTTGAGATATAGCTGCCTAGTTTAGCAGGAAGTTAGAAGAAGTTGAGGTTGTTAGGATAACCTTAAGATGAGGAAAAGAGATAAGTTTGGCTATCATCCAAATATATCAATAGCGGTTAATCAAGTAAATGATTGTTTGGTTAGCCATCCTAATCTATGATATAATGAAAGGATGGTTGTAGAACCTCATATGTACTTCTTTGGAAGGGAAAGTGATGAAACCCTGATGAGAGTGGTTTAGGGTTTCTGAGGTATCAAGCTTCAGGAATCATGACATACAGGAGATCATGGTTTTAAGATCACCAAACACCGTGATACTACAAAGATAGTAAGTGATAGTAGTACTTGGGATGCTTAATATGGAGTTGCATGTGACAGGTGACCATGCAAGCCAGGGGTGAAGGACGAACACTAGTAACCCAATGCTTTGACATAGAGGATAAAGAGTCCTCGAGAGGGAATGTGAGTTCACCAGTATGGATGTTGTGGTAAGTCTTCCCTTGAACAAGAAAGATAAAGATGGAATATGGGTTATGGTAGATTGCCTTACCTAGATAACATGTTAAAGAAAGAGTACTTTCAAGGGATAGATCCTGTTGAACTACTTATAAGAGTGAGATGGTTCAACTACACCATGATGCGAGTTTAAAAGTTTTTGAGTAGGACCTAAAGGTTCACTTCCATGAGGTAGAAGTGGATACATGAAGAACTCGATGATAGTACAGTTTATCACCCCATACTAATGGTTAGTATGATCCCGACTAGAGGGTCTGGTGAGAGCATGTGTGCTCATTTAGGGTGATACATGGAGACAGTTGTTAAGATGTGATGTTAACCACCATAGCCTTTATTAGGATGCAAGAAGTTTTAGTGAGAGGTTGTGTCGGTCACCGCTTCATTAAGCTGATGTTGGTGAAGGAGGCCTCACGAAGGTCAGAAAAGAACCATAGTGTGAGCAGATGAAGTCACTTTGATCATGCAATGGATGAGAGAGAGATCCCAGAGATGACATGAGTCGTGAGTTGATGCAAAGCAGACTGACATGCAGTTCACTATAAGAAAATATGTGATGTAAAAATCGGACTCCTCTAGGCTACAACTGAGGAAGCTGAGTCCCCGATATATGGGTCCATTTAAGATGGATTGGTGGAGATGGTTGTGTTTAGCCTTGCCCCTTAGGATAACATGATGTGAAATGTGTTCCATGAGTATGATCTAGAGCACTATGTGAGGTACCCAAGCCATGTGTTGAGCCTTGAACCTATTCAGGTTTTGAGAGGCTGAAATGTCCTGAGTCACCTATGAGGGTATGATATACCAAGGTAAGAAAGAACTCGGATGGAAGAATATGAGATGATGAAGGTTCTTGGGAAGCACCATGGAAAGGGTGAAGCCACATGGGAGCCCTGATGGACATAAGAAAGGCTTATCATGTTTGTTTGCTTGCTTGATGGAATTATGAGGACAAAATTCTTATAAGAGGGGAAGGATGTTACAACCCCAATTTTTGGTGAGAAATGTAATTTATTATATTAAAGATATTGGAACAACTAATACAATTTTTTGCGAATAAATGAATTTCATTTATAATAGCCTTGATGTTTGTGTTGTGGGCTTTATTGGCTATTGGGCCCATTAACAAAGAAATTCAATTAATAAAAGAATAATTGAGTTTTGAGGAAAGAAAGGTGTGGAAACCTCTAGAAGGCAAAAGAACTTAATCCAAAGGTGGATTTAGTGCCGCATGGGTTCCTTGGATTCCAAAGAGTCCAAAGTTGCAAAGAAAATGCAATAAGAAAAGAAAAGATCAATTAAGTATTTCTTTATTAAGAAAGAAATTGAAAATAATGGTAAAATGTGGAAAACAAGTGAAAAGAGGTATAATTGAGTTATCCTTGGTGGAATTTCGTATCCCAAGGATTCCTAATGATAAAAGGAATACTAATGAGGAATATAAAAGAGAAATAAAGAGAAATCTTCAAAAAGTGACATTTTAATGAGAAATAAGTAAGATAATAAGAAAATGGATGAAAGATAAGGAAGGAGGCTAAAAAAATATTCCCAAGATGGGATTTCAAGCCATTAAGGTTCCTTGAGGTTCAAGCCAAACTTGAGATTAATTGGATTTTTCATTTGCGAGTTATAGCTTTTACAATATTTCCTAAAGTGTTGGGTTTATAATAAATGTCACAATTTTGAATACAATTCCCTTGATCTGACGCGTGCGTTTAGGGCCATCAGATCCGGATTCGATGATGATGAGCTTGTCTTCCAGATCACATCTGGTTAGGAAATCAAGGATAGAACTCTGAGTTTCCTTGATTGATTTCCTTATCAACCAATAAGTGTGCAAACTCGGAAACCTGTTAGATTTATTCGTGAGTTTCTTACGGACAGTTTAATCCTAGGTTTCACCTACCTTGGGGGTCTCTAGAAGAATCCCCTAAAATCTAAGACCCCGCCGACTATGTGCCATAGCCATAGGCTATGTAAGGGGATGGACTCCCTCGGTAAGATGATGAACAGATCCGCGTGATGTTGTATGACCATCATGGCAAGTATCTTCTACCAATTTCATCTCTCGAGCCCTCCTGTATGTCAGACCTCCTGGGCTTGCCGCCGGGAGAACCTCTGTTATGTCATAGTGACTTCGGCCACGACTGGAGAGATTTGGACCACCGATGAGTTCAGTTGGGTCGGGCGGAGGTGGAGGACCAACTCTGAGTGGAGAAGGATCCCTTCCGATGGAAGTCAACATCAAAGTTGACCTTCCATTGCTCTGCATCGAGCAAGCAAGGGAGGAAGACGAGCAAGGGAGAAAAGACTCCCCTACCCTGGCAGCCATGAGAAAGAAGCAAGGGTAGAAGGGTAATCAACAAAATTGCATAGAATTAAAGTAAGTCCCACTTGCCGACGTGTCACTTTCTTATTGGCTTAAACATATTTATCTTGCATAAATCACAACTAAAGATTGGTAGCCCTGATGAAAATAAGTTATACATGAAAATTAATCAGAAAAACGTGAGGAAGCCAATAAAAATATAATTGTAACTTGATATTTCTTGCAATTGAAAAAGTACCCCAAGTTATCACCTTTGATGTAGTAAATTATGATGAAACCCTAATTTGATATGGAACTCATTTTTAATGACTCTTTTAGGTTAATACTAACCTATTAAGAATAAAAGGGAGAGTTCAATTTGAATAAGGAAGTTTCATGCTTGTTTTAGGGTTAGAAACCCTAATTGGAGAAAATATGGGTTTTAATGGGTTAAATCCTAAAAGATAATTACAGAACTGAGTTTTCATAATTAAATACCCTTAAGTTGGTGATTAGGGTTTTCTAATGGATAAAGGGGGAATTAATACTAAATGGAATACACTTATGAATTAAATCATGATGAAGTATGAATTATCAATTCGAAGGGAACTAAAGGTGGTAATTGAGTCTAATGATCTTGAAGTAACTTAAAAGAGATAAAGATGGTAGTTTTAGTATCGAAGAGAAATAATGGACTTTAATTGTGCCTATGATGTTGAAATTAGGGTTTTTGAAATAAGAGGGCATTAAATGTGATAAAAGTATTATGGAGGCTAAAACCCTAATAAAACCCTAAAATGGCCTAAAAAGCTTAAGGTGGAATCCAAGTCTAGCTTTAGAATGTTTTGGATAAATTATAACACTTGGATGTCATGCATTAAATTTCAAGATATTGTTGATTGCTTGTTGCTTGTTCTTTATCATTATTACTTGGACAGCAAGTTACTCTGGATTAGGTATGTGTTTAATTATGAATAACCGCCTTAGTTTCCCGAGGATGTTCCAGATGGTTAACCACATTGAATGCCAATTATTAGTTTGGATGTTCATACTTGCAAACTATAAAGTCACTATGATTATCACATTAATAATAGAAGTATGTATTCTCGCACCTACATGCCACCCTGATGGATGATGCCAATGGTCAGGCCCAGATGGGTAGACCAATGGACACCTTGAGTGGTGACCCCAGGCACCAAGATCGGGAATGAGAAGGTGGCCTATGATATTGTATGGCTAGAGGGCACCATGAGTGGTGACCCCAGGCACCAAGCTCGGGATTGAGAAGGTGGCCTTAAGTCATTAGCAAAGGAAACCCTAAGGTGGGTATTCCAGGGTTAGGGCAAAAGCAGTGGATAATGTCATACTAGAAAATGTAAATTGGCTGGTTAATTAACTTGATTGTGATAATTAGATTGTTATCCATATGTGCAAACAATTGGTTGTCACCACATACCAGTATATTTCGATATACTGACTGACATTTTGTTTGTCAAAGTTTTAGGTACAACCTTGAAATGAACAAACGGTAAACTGACACATTGTCAAAATAAAACATAAAGTGCAAGGAGGATTAGATAGAGTAGATTCAAGCTCTAGATAGATAGATTTCCAAAGTTTTTCAAAGGTAAGTAAAGTTTTAATTTTATACTAGTTTTCAGTTTAGTTAGTAGAATTTCATAATTATTATTGATTATTTGTCAAACCTTTGATCCGGTTATTGGATAACGGATCTGACCTTTCGGTCTCCCTTAATTGGGGGTTACCGGGAGGCGGGGTCGTTACTATCATCCGACCCACTAAACTAGGGTATCGGCCTACCCACTCAATTAAAGTATTGGCCTATGTGCCCTTTTGTGTATCATCCACATACATCTCCATAGGATATCGTCCATTAGGGTTTGGTTGCTTGGGTTGAACCTCAAGGGAAATGTTTTTCACCTCTAAACATGATTTGTTAGGGTTTGGTTGCTTGAGTTGAACCTCAAGGGAAATGTTTTTCACCTCAAGGGAAATGTATCAGATTAGGGTTACCATGTTGACTTCCATACTCCACTAGAAACGTCAAGGTTCAACACTATTCCTCACTAGACATCACTAGATGATAACAAGCTAACATCATAAGGGGTATATCAATTTAGCAAAGAGTATCTCAGTTTAGCATGTAGGTTTGCATGTATATCAGTTTAGCACATCATATCGGTTTAGTCATCTTATACCTCAAGATGATGATACTAACAAGGCAAAAGAAGATAGAAACTTATGTCACCAACTTAATAAAGTTCTATTCTCAAAAATAGAATGTAAGGCTACCATGAAAATCTATTAACCAGCAAGAAATAATGAACTAAAGATAACTAGCAAGTTAACAAGTATAAAGGTGATAATAAAAAAGTAGGTTTAGAGTTATATAATCATCCTCAAGAACAACCACAAAGCTCTAAGCTCCAAGGTTAAGCTCCAAGCTTCACGAGATCAAGGGAGAAGAAGATTCTCCACAACACCTCCAAGAAAGAAGACAGAACTGAGGTTAAGGGAGACAAAAAAGAAGAACGAAGATACCATGGTCCATGGCTAAGAAGAAGAAAGAAGGAGGGAAAGAAAGCTAGAAAACCATGGCTTACCAAGGAAGAAGTTGAAAGAGAGCACCACAAGATTTTGGCTCACCCATCAAGCTCCAAGGATGATTGCTCATCCAGCTCAAGGTCGGCCACCAAGAAGAGGAAGCTAGGATCACTAAAAAGGGGTCTCTTTCATGGGAAGAGAGGGGTATATATACATGGACGATGAGAGATAGAGAAAGGGGAAGGTGTCACCACATTAAAACCATAGAAGACACTTGTGCAAAAAGAAGGGACACATGTAACACCATTCAACAAGGTGATAGGATCTATGTCTCACCCACTTGGTCACTAAGGGAGGTCAAGGTCGATACACCCATCCACCCCCTTCACAAACTGATAGGGATGGAACCCTCAGTCACAAACTGATATGGCACTCCTCTAGAGTCACCACAACCTGATATGGTGATCCTCACAATGCCACCAACTGATAGGATGCCCCTTCAAGACCCCTTCAACCGATATCAAGCCTCCTCAAGGCAACCACAAACTGATACAGGGTCTCACCAAGGCTCTCAATCCCAAGAGAACACTCTCATGAGAAAAGCACACCTCAAACATGTGCCCAAAACATCATCAAGAATGTCACCACTCAACCAAGGCCAAACCAAGGCTCCCAACACTTCCACTCTACTCTAGATGATGTCAAGATAGGTAAGGAACATTGTAGAGGTGGCAAACTTACACATCAATCCCTACTCTAGGTAAATTGCAAGTTGCACCAAAGCCTCACCACAAAGCACAAACATCAAGCAAAAAGCTCAAACAAGGAGAAAAAACGTCCAACATGCCCTAATTACATCTTAGATGTTTAGACCAAGGATCTAAGCAACATGCATAAGAAAAACAAACAATGTTACCCCAAAACATGGGTCAGGGTCCTTACAGAAGATAACAAATATATTATCAAACAACCTAATTGTGAAATCTATAGCACCAGAATTGCCTTAGATCTAGTGATATGTCCAGTGGAGTTCTAAACGGAGAAAATGGAAGATAAACTTAAATTGGGGGAGACACCCTAAAATTAGACCTCAGTTCTAATTTGATGAATGGTGTCATGATTTGCCAATTTCTTCTTCAAGGATCTTCTCTAGAGTGTATGTCCTTTGCCTCAAGGCCATATTCTTATATCACATTTGTTTCTTACTCTTGTTATCTCTCATGGTAGCTTCTATACCCAGGTCAACTCCACTGAGAGAACAAATAATAATCATCACAAATACCAATATAAGTTTTTGCATATCATCACATTTCTTATTGAATTTCCTATTGTTTATTTCAGTCCATATAATCCATTAAATTGTAGGAATTAATTTTTAGTTATGTAGGTGTCATGTGTTATTCCTTTTTTTATGGAGTTTCTATACCATATTATCATGACAGTCTGTGGTGGCGTCTCTATAGGTAAGATAGTACTCCCATAATGTCATAGTCATAGGTGGACTGAAGAAAAGGTGTTCTATTGTTTCTTTGTTATTAGAGCATAAAATACACATGGAGGGTCTGGGATACCTATTTTGCATAAATTGTGATTTGTAAATACTTTATCATGCAAATGATCCAACTAAGGATGTAGACCTTCATTCGACACTTGATTTTTCAAACACATGTGAAGGGGCATATGTGTCCTCAGTAATTGAAATGTAGACAATAAGCATTCTTGAAGGTGTATTTATTACTCCATCTCCATGTATAATGTTTTCTTGTGTTGTTTATAGATGATGTAATAAATCTATCTTGGTGTTGTTGGAAAAGGAAGTTTTGATAGTTTTCTTGAGTTTTCTTGATCTACAAGTGTCCGTAAGAAATAGAAACTTTTCTATTGTTATGTGTGTCAATTATTTGTGAATGTCAATTTTAGGGATTGGTTGATAATAAAATTATAATTTAACCAGGGGTCAGACCAAAATTTGATGTTGTTGGTATAGTTTGGTTGGGTAATGATATTGTGTCAGATGACATATAAAGTGTTGTTGATGTTGCACCATATGGGGGAGGTCTGGCTATTTTTTTGTTGTTTCTCCATGGTTTGTGTTTTTGGTAGTATTTATTGATAATGACATCTTTCCATAGGTTTGGTCTATCAAATCGCAAAGATGTTGTAGTTTTGTATATCAAGATATGTGTGTATCTTAATATTTATGATGCAACAACCCCCATAATATTTAGGGTAGTATATGGTATCCCAACTCATAAGATGTATCTTATTTAACATATCTTCCCTTAGGAAGGTTCCCTTGATGTGGTCAATGGTATTATGGATTTTGGTAGGAAGTGGTATACAAACAAGGAAGTGTGTAATGAGAGAACTAACTGAGTTGTTTCAGGGTGTGAGCCATTTGGCTAGCATGAGAAAGGATGTTTTCCATGAGCTAAGTCATTTTTTCAGGGCTTGAAAAATAGGACGCCAACATGCTTTGGGCAATTTATGTGGGGATATATGAAGACCAAGAAAAGTGAATCAGAACTATTCCATTTGTAGTTGAGAAAGATGTGATATCTAGTCATCTCCTGTTGGCCAATGTGAGTTCCAATTATAGATGATTTTTGGAATTTAATTTCGAGACTAGAAAGGTAAGCAAATAAACACAACATATGAAATTTATTGATCACTTTTAATTCATGTGGGGAGATTAAAATAATAGTATCTTAAACATATTGTTTTATGTTTTGTTGACAATGCAGTGATGACATAACGAGTCTATTTTGTGTAACACATTTGATCATTTAAGTGAGAATGGATGTTACATGGTGAAAAAGTATGGAGATAGTGGATCACCTTGTCTCATCCCATTGGAGTTTTTAAGTACCCAAATGGTGTTCCATTAATGAGGGTAGAGAAGTGGTAGGAACTAATACATGATGAAAACCATTTTAACCATCTATGAGGGAAGTTGCATCTTAAGAAATTGACAAGAAAAGTATAGCAAATGCTTTTTAAATTCAACATTGATAGTAAGAAGAAGAATGTGACGAGTATGACATGCATGGATGGTTTTTTTGACTGTGATATATGCATTTAGAAAGCCTTTTTTTCTTGATAAAGGCACATTATTGTTTTCCTATAAAATCTTCTAAAGGTGGTTTCACTTAAGTGCTGACAGTTTTAGATATGTGTTTGTAAGAAGCATTGATGAGATTGATGGGTCTGAATTGATTGACAGTTGCTAGATACTCCACCTATTTGATATGTTCTATGTGTATTTGATTCAATGCTTCAATCTAGAAGGTGATGTCATCATTTTGATGAATGTATCATAAAAGTTTGTTAAAATAAGCTTGATGTGTCCTGACATACTATGGTCCAAATCAAATATGAACTTGTCTGTTCCAAGTGACTTCTCATCACCAAGGCTGTTCATCCTATTTTTTATTTTGTCTTCTGAAAAAGATCATGTGAGTAGATGTGAGTAAGGAAT
This sequence comes from Alisma plantago-aquatica, assembly GCA_963693085.1. Taxonomy (NCBI): domain Eukaryota; kingdom Viridiplantae; phylum Streptophyta; class Magnoliopsida; order Alismatales; family Alismataceae; genus Alisma; species Alisma plantago-aquatica. The sequence continues at coordinate 152,497,311 of OY856409.1, read as the reverse complement.
TTGGGTCAGGAAAAATATTTTCCAGTGCATATGGAAGTATTCAGATGTGAAATGTATATTATTGAATAGGGTATGGAAATATTCAACTATGTGGGATGTGATAATATGTTGATTTGTAGTTTTAATGACAAGAATGTGAAGGTTGTATATAGAGGTGTTTCTCTTATTATTGTTGCAATATTTGTGGAAGTACTTTGAGTTTCTTCTCCTTCCTTCAACTACTTGATTTCGTACCTTTGTTTCACATGATATCATTTTGTAGTTGTAGATGATCAATCTCATCTTTCAACATAAGTGTGAGGTAGGATCAGTGTTGGAGTTACCATACTAGATAAAAAGTTAAGATTCTTTATTTCTTATCTTATGCATAATGTTACAAATGTTTTAATATTCCAAGTTTTTAGTTTTTGTCTCAAATTCTTGATTTTGTTGTAAATGTTCCATCTAAGTTCTAGGTTGTTTTGAGGAACATGCCATGCATCCTTCACTAACATTCATACTCTCTATGTTGAATCCCAAATCTCCCATATCAAGAAGGTTAGTGTCACCATGGAATATATTATATATTTAGGAGGATGGGTAAGTGGCTTGTGATTGGTCAGAGAGCAACATTCACTACTATGAGAGGATATAGCTCATCCCTTAACACATATGTTGGTCAACTTTGGACCATTTGTTCCCTCTATTCCAAATGAAGGTGACATTAATTGTAGATAAAATCAATAAGATGAAAGTCATGGATAGTGTGTTGATGAAGATATTTCTATGGTATGTATGGTGAGATTTAAATCTCCTTCGATAAGCCAAGATGTCAAAACATATGTGTGAGCAATGTGTCGAAGGTCTGATAAAAAATATTTTTGTCGTGGCTTCTCCATAGATCCCTAAGAAATCCTAGGTTTTGTTGTCCATAACGTTTTTGATAGCGATGGTGGTACTATTAGTTTTAACATCTTGGATGATAATATGGAAATATATACAATACCAAACAATGGTGATTACTCCTATTAATCCACAAGGTGAGAATTATAGCCAGTTAAGGACATGATTACCTCCTATGGTTTTAAGTTGAAAAGGAGATAGATGCGTTCTAATTTCTTGGAGAGTGATGAAGTAATTTTTTTCCATAAACAAATCATCTAGTCATCCTACATATCTTTGTACTAGCAGCATCACAGGTATTCCATGTTGGCTAAATTGGAAATAAGCTTATCATCTATTTTGAAGATGACAAATATTTCATTCATGTGGATCTAACTTGCTACTTAAGTGCTTCAGGATCCAAGGAGATTATACTAAATGGATAGATGAAGTTAACAAGTTTAAATGCTTGTATTTACATGTTCTTACAACTTGTAATAGCCTTTACATGTGTATAATGTACAAGTACCTAGAAGTCATTTAAAATCACATGTTAGATTTTCTCTATCCACCCAGAACCCTTCCTTAGGACCCCTCCTAGAGTCTAGAGCCATTTTCCTTTATTAGAAAATCTTTTGATAAGTTTTCCAAAATTTTGAACACCTATTAATAGGGATTTTTCAGTTGAGAAAATTGTCAATCGAGAATCCCTCCATCGAGAAAATTGTTGACCACGATATCCCTCAGTCAATGACTCAGTGCACCAGAAAAATGTTTATAATGCACTTGCTCTGAGTCATTCCCAATCGAGCAGTTTGTGGACCGAGACACATCCGGTCGAATATTTTTTCGACCAAGATTAAACCATCAAATTAGTTGAACTAAGAAGCTTGAATTAAAGCTAGACATTAGAGATAACTTGTACATGTGAACCACACTCGTTCAAAGAAATTGTTGACTGAGAGACTTCTGATCAAAAAAGTTGTCAACCGAAATAGGTTCTAGACTAAATTTTATAAATGACTAAATTTTTCATTGCACATAATATTAACTCATCTAAGTAGGATATTTATCTATTAATAACCCTCTAGACACTTTCCTAAGGTACCCTAGTCACTAGAAACTCACTCCTAAAGATAGAAGTGACCTTAGGTCACCAAAGGCACACAAGATACACTTAAGAAATCATTCTAGAGAGCAAAACAACTAAATTAGACTTGCTTTCTTCTTCCATGAGCTTTAAGTTAGTGTCCTATAGCTACAATATCCTAGACACCACCTAGAAACGTCCATCCTAAGTGGTTATGATGTCTAACACTTGATATAATATCAAATCATGATACTATATTGGTGTAGTCTTCCTTCTTCCAAACGACTTCTCTAAGTTGAGATAATTGTGCTCTTTGACTACTCCAAGTTTGGGAGGCTGTCTGGGGAGCTTTCTTGGATATTCTTCAAGTTGTGAAGGCTGCTCCAAGATTATTGGAGCTACTTCAAGGTGTGAAGGCTTCTCTGAAGTGATTGACGGTACTTCAAGGAGCTGAATATTGCATCAAGGTGGTGGAGCTGAATTGTCATCCTCTCCTTGGGTTCTCTTCTAGGTCGTTGTAAGGAAGAGGTGTAGTTCAATTGATTGTATTTTTTTGTAATTCCTTGAGAGGTAATAAAATTGATCACTTGCGAATCCCAATTGGATACAGTTGGGTAGTTGATTGACATCCTTCGATTTGAATGGTTGAGACACTCTAAATTGTGAGTCTCCTTTTTATGTCCCTCTCTTTCTTGCAATTTAAGTTTTAAATTAATTTAAAATTATCAAAAGCTCTATTCACCCTCCTCTAGATCTTTTAATTTGTATCAGAGCAGGTCTTAAAGGAGATCATATGAGTTTTCAAGCATGGGAGAAAACTTTCTTAAAAACCTCAACCTCTAAGGGATGTATGTGAGCCTGTTGCTACCATTTGATGGATCCAACTATACGATCTTATTTTTTAAAATGAAAGTCTTAGTTCTAACTATGATGATCTAGCAACTTCTATTGATGACTATAATGCCAAGTTGCTTGCCTTAAAAAATAATAATGATCTTCTTTCTCAAGAAAAGGTTGAATTACTTACTAAGATAAATGACTACCAAACTCAACCCATTATGCGCACTCTTCAGATTATGATATCATTGTTAGAGTGAGAGATACCTTACATTCAAAATTTAGCTCAAGTCAATTTAGATATTCTAAAGAAACTTTCTAAAATTATTGAATTACAAAATATGTTGATAGTTTAAAGCATGGTGATATCCTTAATAGAGATCTGGAAAGTACTTCCAGACATGTTGGAAGAATGGACCTAGGCTATGTACCCAAAGAAAAATCTTATCAGGAGCCTAGAGCTTAGAAAACACAAGCCCCTAGAACCAAGATCATCTATGTGCCCAAGAAATATATAGCACATACCCAAAATATTAAGAAGAGAAACCAAATTGACTTTGTTTCTTGTTTCTACTGCCAAAGTCTTGGACATTATTCATTTTCTTATGATTACAAGAAAAAGAAGGACATTGTTTGGGTTCCAAGACCTAAAACTTCATTGTGAAATTTATATGTGTCTTATCTCAACTGAAATGAGGTTTAAAATATCTTTATGAATTTGATTATTTACTTATGTATTCATGACTAAAATAATTGAAAATGATATATCTTGTTCACACTAGACATGTTTCATTTTCTGAAATCTATAGGATTTCCTCGCAGTCGAACAAGACCTTGATAGGGGTTCCTTCTAGTCGAATTCAAGGTCAACCAAAAATAAGTCTAAAAAATTGTTTTCTTGCAAATCAAATAATTTACTTGTGATTAACATTGATATTTTAAATTTATAAAATGCTCATCATATTAATTTATTTGAAATGCTCAAAATGCGGAAATATTTAAGGCATTGATATTAATGTTATTAACCAAAAGGTCTGCAACATGGGTACCAAAATATTCATATCTTGCACGATTGGCATTTCATATACTTGAAGAAAAGAAGATTGGAATAATCATATTTGGAGATAATGCCAAAGGTAAAACCATTGGGATAGGTAATGTAGGTACAAATCTTCAAATAAAAAATATGCTACGTGTGGATGGATTGCATCACAACCTAATTAGTGTTAGTAAATTGTGTGACAGTGTCTGTGATGTTCTTTTTAAAAAAATCTTGCTGCAAGTTCCTCATAGAAAACACTAATGATGTTGTTTATAAAGGAAAAAGAGTAGGAAATATTTACATACTTGGACCTAATTGTATGCAAGCTATAATTGGAAAATGTCTTCTTGCAAATTATGAATCTTTACAATTATGGTGTAGAAAGCTAGGTCATGCAGACTCACATGTTATTAGAAAATTGCTTAAATATGATCTTGTTTGTGGTTTACCCAAACTTTCTTTTGATAAACCTAAAAATTGTGAACCATGTACTCTAGGCAGGAAAACTAAAACTTCTTTCAAATCTAAAGATTTTCTTAGTACTACTAGATCATTAGAACTTATTCACATGGATTTAGTTGGTCCCATGAGAACCCAATCTATTGGTGGTAAAAAGCATTTTTTTTCATTATTGATGATTATAGAAGATATACTTGGGTGTATTTTCTTTCAACAAAAGATGATATTATTAGAATATTCATCCAACTTTGCTCTAAGATTGCAAACCAACTACAAAACAATATATGCTCCATTAGGAGTGATCATGGGGGAGAGTTTGAAAACCATATCTTTGAAGAATTTTGTACTTCTAAGGGGTATACACATAATTTTTTAGCTCCACACACCCCACAACAAAATGGGATACTTGAGAGGAAAAATGGGTCCTTATAAGAAATGGCTAGAACAATGCTACTTGAACATGACACACCTAAAACCTTTTGGGCTGCAACAGTAAATACAAAATGTTATGTCTTAAACCATGTGTCAATTCACTCTCATTTTAAGAAAACTCCTTATGAACTCATCTTTAACAAGAAACCTAGAGTTAACTACTTTCATACTTTTGGTACATCTTGCTATATCTTGAACAGAAAAGATGATAGATACAAATTCGACCTAAGTCACAAAAAAGATTCTTCTTGGTATATTAAACATATAGAAAGGCATTTAGAATTACAACTCTATTTCTGAGAAAGTCGGGGAATCAATTCATATAACATTTCATGAAGTTACAACACAAACTGCTGAAACTAAAATTGACAATGAAAATTTGAATGATATTATACATCAAATTAAGGACTTAACCATACCAAAAATAGATGATAACAAATCTTAAATTGAACAAAATAATGATCAAAATAATGAGTCATAACAACCTATTCCTAGAATAATCAAAGATCATCCTCAAGACCTAATCATAGGAAATCCTTTTGATAGAGTAAAATTTCGATCATCATTTAGAGATGTTGCAAACATGGCCTTTGTAATAATTGTTGAACCTAAAAAGACAAATGAAGCTTTAAAATATGATTATTGGATAATTTCTATGCAAGAAGAGATAAATCAATTCACTAAGAATAATGTATGGGATTTAGTCCAGAGTCCTCAAGGCAAAACTACTACTATAACTAAGTGGGTTTTTCAAAATAGACTTAATAATGAAGCTGGGGAAGTGGTTAGAAACAAAGCTAGGTTGGTTGCTCAAGGGTACAATAAACAAGAAGGGATAGACTTTGATGAGACTTATGCACCCGTATCTAGACTTGAGACCATTTGTATGTTATTAGCTCTAGATGTCCATGAAGACATCAAACTTTTCCAAATGGATGTAAAAAGTGCTTTCCTAAATGGAATCATAGAAGAAAAGTTTATGTTTCCCGACCACCAGGTTTTGAAATTCCAAACAAGTTGACCATGTCTATAAACTTAAGAAAGCTCTTTGTGGTCTAAAACAATAACCCCTAAATTGGTATAAATGACTTAAGAACTATCTTTTTGATAATGGTTTCTCTATCGAAAAGTTGGATTCCACACTATTTTTCAAATCATATAAACCATATTTTCTATTTATTCAAATATATATTAATGACATTATATTTGGTACTTAAAATGACTCCTTATGTACTCAATTCAGTGATATCATGCAAAAGGAATTTGTAATGAGTCTTATGGGTGAGTTGACATTTTTTCTTGGGTTTCAAATAAAACAAACACATGTTGGAATTTTTCTATGTCAAAAGAAGTATACTAAAGAACTCTTAAAATGGTTTAACATGGAAAATTGCAAACATGCTACTACTCCAATGGATATTTCTACTAAATTTGACAAGGATGAAGATGGTGAACCCATTGATATATAGAGCCATGATTCGTATCTTGCTAACTTGACTACATCAAGACCGAATATTATGTTTGTTGTAGGACTTTGCACTAGATTTCAATCTAATCCTTTGTACTCTCATCTTCAAGTTATCAAAAGAATTTGAAATATCTTATTGGCACTAAAAATTTTGGATTATGGTATCCAATGGATCAATCATTGGATTTCAAATATTATGCCAATGCCAACTATGCTGGTTGTTGTCTTGGTCGAGTTTATCAAGTATGAATCTCAGTTGACAAAACTCAATCTAACATTTTTTGGAAATTTACATTTGAGTGCTTAAGTGTTTGTTTTAATTGATCCTGATTTTTTCTCAGCTTTATTACAAGTCATAGCATCAATACAAAACTTCTCCTAAATGTTTTAGATCATTTTCCACAAAAGTGCATTTGCATTGACTTTGGCTAGTATTTGATCAAGCTAGGGCTCGATTGAGTTGATCCTTTTCATGTACCTAATACTTGAAATCAATCTTAAACATACATATTAGATACATACGAGTTGAATGGTTAAGTCATCATCAAAATATTTACAATGTATAACTATTAGTTCAACATTCTCCCCCCTTTTTGAAGATGACAAACCATTCCTCAACATATTGATAAGGACTTAGAATTTAAACTTTTACCTTATTAATTGTAAGAGGATACATAAATGAGCAATATAAATTGGTCCCCCTTAATTCATGCTTACCTTTGCCTATATGGTTAGTTTCTCCAAATAGCAACCATATCACCTATATACTATTGAGTCCTCTTACATAGTCATGTAATATTTTAGAAAATTTACTAGAAAAGGACCACAAGTCAATATATACTGAGCTCACTTTTCCCCCTTTTCCATATCAAAAAGTTATGGTTAGAAGAACTAAAAACAAAGGTCTTATCCACAGGCACAAAGGATACAAGCAACTAGCATAAGTAAGCACCAACCAACAAACCATAGAGAACAAACATACTAGAGTCATAATGAAAATATGGAAGCACATACCCATAACTCATGAGATATAACCAAGCATAGAGATAAGGTACACATAATTAGATTACAACAAAGGATATGTTCGCTCTAGATGAAAACTACAATATAGTGAAAAACAATGAGATATGAAAATAGTAATCGTCATATACAGTGCCAAATGTTTAGTACATGAAAGTCTACAGAATGATATAAATATCAAAACCATATAGACTAAGAACTAAACATCCATGCCATCTATGACAAGATCCTCATAACCATCTGGTAGTCCTCATCTCCATCATATGGTGCATCAGTGGAAATAGCAGTAACATCATCTCCATCATATGAACCAACATCACCATCCTCATCAACATCCTCATAGTTCTTGCCATCATCCTTAGAATCATCCTCAACATCCTCATCTTTCATATCCTCTTCCTCAGGAGGTCCAAGAGAGTAAGTAGAGGTCCACTTGGCATGTTACTCCACCCAAGACATACCACATGTAGCTAGTGCATTTGATTGCTCAAAGTTTGGTGTAAAAACCCCCATGAAAACTAGAAAGCAAGGTGGAGGCAGGTCCAGGGGGGAGATCTAGTAGTTGAGTGGGACTCAGATAAGAGGAGGCAGGTCCACCAACAGAGGAAGGGGGTACAATTGAAGCAGTAGGGTGGTGGTCTAGGTAGAACTCAATGTATGCATAGTCAGCATAGTCAGCAGATGAGTAGGCCTGATAGGTGGGGTAAGGATGGGTGTAGGTTAAGTTCATGTTGGACATTATCTAAACTAAATCCTGATGGATGTGCTCCTATACCTGTAGGGTGTATGCTTGTTGGTGCATCATGTATCCCATCCCGATTTCATTAGACACTGAGAAAGAGGTACAGTCAGGTCTAGAGGGAGGTGGTGGATTTTGGGTGGAGGAAGAAGCATCAGGGGTAGATGTAGGGTGTGAAATGATTTCTTCACCATGGTGTCACTGATATAAACTCATTTTCAGATGACTTTGTAACTAAGATATTGGAAATTGGATTGACAAGTGTGATCTCGAAACACACCACAAATTAGGTTGGGGTGAGGCGAGTGGGAGTATCTAGTGTTCTTCTCAGTTTCAAAGCATGTCATGTAGTGAGGAATGTATCTGGCCTATTTGACATGGATATTCTTGATAAGACAGTACATGATCAAAACTAAGTTTTTTTCTATATCCATTCGATTCTTTTTTGGATGGATGTTGCAGTTAACAAAGAGAGAAACCAAGTGTGTCTTGATATCAAGAGAAGAAGATAGAAGGCTGAATTTCTTCCTATATGGAACCTCATGCTTCTTAAAAGTATTGTGGCTATCAGAAAGAGATAACTCAGGATCAAAACTCTTATACAAGGCTTTAGGGTCAAGAAGGTCTCTATAGGTAGGATAGGGAGTCTTCCAACTAGGCAAAGAGCAAGATAGATAGGTATTCAATGGTTTCTCAGAGAAAGAAAACTTGACTCTTCCTATCATGGATGAAAAAACCACTTCGGTGTTTGGAGGAGGCCAAAAGGTGGTGTAGTTCTAGGTTAGATTTGTGTAGAACTCATGCATTGCCTTCTTGCTTGTGAGGGAATTGTATAGATCAAACATTCATATAAAAGAGCATCAAACTTTTTGTTAGAGAAAAGTTGCTTAACCTCTTTGAGAAGCTCATTGCTAGTATTGAAGAGTGGTCGAAAGGGGTAATGGTTCCTAGGAAAAAACTCCTTATACATATTTATTGCATGATTGTAGAAAAAGGATATACCATCATAAGAGAGATAACAAATGGTTGTGGAAGATGAAGGTACACCTTGAGGGCTCATCCTATATTGCCTATTGTATGCCTTGGAGAGAAGATTCACTGAGGATGACACCAATCAAGGAAGAGAATGCAAGTAGCAGACCACCGAAGCTAGGTTAGAGGTAAGGGAAGGTAAAACGAGGTCTATAAAGGGCTAGGAAAGAGATTTGGAGACCTAGGGTTCAAGGAGAACTGAAAGGGAGAGGAATTAGTCGAGTTTTCTTTAGGTGAGAGTGAGAAAATCAGATGACACTATATATATTTATGGACAACAATGTTGTTGGTTGAGTTTTAGATTTGGGAAACTTGATCGACACCAGTGTGTGCTTAGTCCTTGGGTCAATTGTTGGTAGAGTTTACTTCGAGAAAACTCGACTGTTTAGAAAGTCCGTCTAAAAGATATGAAATTTAATTCTAGGACACTAGAGTGCTATATACTTTTTTCTAGTCTATCATGCATTTTGAACATAATAAGAACTTTCCACTCATCACTGGCTACTATTTTGTGGTAGAACAACTATTTGCAAAAAAATAGCCAAAAAAGCAAAATAAGGCATTAAAACAAGGCATATGTAGCAATAACAAGTAAGAGATGAGCAATATATGGGCAAGAACATATAGGTAAGAGAACATCTATCTATAAGGAATATCATTATCATCAGGAGCAATAATAAAAAATTTTGATCTAATGAAAGTAAAGCATTCTCTAGCTAGAGGTTTGGGGAAAATTTCTGCAAGTTGGTTTTCTGTGTCCACATGAGTGATATAGATATCTTTCTTAGCAATGTGGTCATGGAGGAAATGATGGAGAACCTCGATATGTTTGGATCTAGAATGAAATATAGGATTATAAGAAAGATTAATTGTGCTAGTGTTATCACAAAAGATAGAAGCATCAAAATGAATGTTAAAGTATTGGAGCATTTGCTTCATCCATAGGACTTGGGCATAACAACTCCCAGTTGCAATGTACTCAGACTCGATAGTTTAAAGAGTCATTGTGCATTGTTTCGTAGAAAACCAATAAATTAAGCATGGTCCTACGAGGAAGCAAGTGCCACTTGTGCACTTTATATCAATTAAGCACCATGCATAATCCACATCACTATAAATAGTAAGAGTGAAGTCCCTTGACTTGGATACGATAGTGCAAAGTTTTGGGTTTTATATAGGTACATTAGAATCCTCTTAACTACCTTAAGAAGGGTTTTTGTAGGGCTTGATTGAAATCTATCATACAATCTAACACTAAACAGGATATCAGGTCTAGAGGTAGTTAATTATAGAAATCTACCAATCATACCTCTACAGAGCTTCTCATCTAACTTCTCACTTTCCTCATCTCTATCAAGTTTGGTGGTTCTTGACATGGGGTGTCCATTGGCTTGGTGTTCTTCATCCCAAAGTTCTTCAAGAGTTCACTTGTATACTTGCCTTGGTTGATGAAGTTTCCTTCCTTTGTTTGCTTGATTTGGAATCCAAGGAAGAAAGTAAGCTCCCCCATCATACTCATCTCGAACTCACTCTACATAAGAGAACTAAACTCCTTTCAAAGATCAAGATCGTTTCTTCCAAAAATGATATCATCAACATATATTTGAATGATCAAAATGTTGCTAGAAGTGTATTTAAGAAAGAGCGTAGAATCAACATTGCCCACGACATAGCCATTGTCAAGAGAAAAGTTCTTTAATTTCTCATACCAAGCTCCAGGGCCTTGTTTGAGTCCATAGATAACTTTTTGCAACAAATAAACATGGTTAGGAAGCTTGTCATATTCAAAGCCAAGGGGTTGAGCCACATAGACTTCCCCCTCTTTTCTATCATTTAGAAACACACTTTTAACATCCATTTTCTATAATAAGAAATTCTTATAACTAGCAAAGGCAAGTAACATTCTAATAGATTCAAGTCTAGCAACAAGAGTATAAGTTTCATCAAAGTCAATACCTTCCTGTTGATTGTATCCTTGAGCATCTATCCTTGCTTTGTTCTTTACCACTTTGCCACTTTCATCTAGCTTGTTGTGGTAGACCCATTCGGTGCCAATGATCTTCCTATCATTTGGTCTTGGCACTAAGGTCCACACTTTGTTCTTTTCAAACTTCTCTAGCTCCTCTTGCATAGATAGGATCCATTTATCATCCTTGAGAGCTTCTTTCACATTCTCTACCTCAAGTTGTGAGATGAAGGAATTGTCTGCTTGCTCTTCGTTGAAAGCAACCCACATCTTCACCCTTTCAAAAGGATTTCCAATTATGATCTCTTTAGGATGTTCTTTAGAAAAATGGGGAGTTGGATCATTCTTTTCTTCTTCTTTCTCTTCTTCATCTACCAGCACCTCTTTTCCTTTGTCCTTGATGTTGAGATCTTTTAATCTAGGAATCACCTCATGTACAACATCATCATTTACAATATTTTTGGAAATAGAGGGGTTAGTTTTGACAAATTTAACATTGATAGATTCTTCTAATTTGGACAACTCAATGTTAAATATTCTATAAGCTTTACTAGTAGTGTTATAGGCAAGAAAGAAAGCCTTGTAAGATTTCACAAAAAACTTGTTGAGGGAATCCTTGATGTTCAAAACAAAGCAAGAACAACCAAAAACATGGAAGAAATCAATAGAGGGATTTCTACCACGCCAAAACATAGGGGGTTTTCTGTGACAAAGTGAATTTTAGCATAAGTATGATTTAATTACAATTTTACCCTCATTATGTTTACTTTGGACCCTAATATATTTTCTTGAACTCTTAATCATTATTGACACTCAAATCCAATATATGGTGATCAATGTGGACTTTATACACATTATAACAACACAAATTGTATTCAATCATTACTTTATTCAAAGAAGAAAATTGGTCCATCAAAATTCCTCATTTAGTTCTCAAATTTTTTATAAATATTCTCCAAATGATTTTGAAGCTATGGTCCAAATTTCATATCCTTTGGACATTCCTACAACTATCTACGAATTTTTGATGTTTTGCACCTAAAAACCCTTTTATTGCCTTTTATTTGCCCTTTTGTTGGCTATTCCAAGTCAGTGATCCACGGGTTGCTTGAAGGGAGGAACCCTGACCCTTAGATCAGGATCCCAAGGATTAGGGAGATGATCGAGTGGTCGGGGAGTCATCTCCTACCTCCCGCTAATTGCGTGGAGGAGACAAGACGACCTTAATGGCCAATCTCCCGCTCACGACCATGGTTTGAAAATCTAAGCAAATGGAAATCTTCCTCTCATTATTTTGAACACAACTAGCCCTACTTTAATCCACATTCAGGCTTTGTTGTACTGCCAACAAGAATCCCTTTTTATCCCCTCTCACTTCAGCAAGCATAGCTACAACTCCAACCTCAAAATAGCCCTAAACCTAAGTCATAATACTATATAAACCCCTCCCAAAGACCACATACACTCCACCATGCTCAGAGTCTCACCCTTGCTCACCCCCTCAACCCCAAATGCCCCTCTTTCTCTTCCAAATGCCTATTTTAGTAGCATCACCACCGCCTAGACCAAGTTGGGCGTCTTTCCTCCTCGGCCCCTCTACTCTTTCTCTGGTGCCCATCACCTTTGCAGGACCCTGATGACCCCAACTGGCACACTCACTGCCGCCATAGGACCCTCCTACTCCCTTTGGCCTTAGCACTGCAAGCTTGCTCAATCACACATGCACACTCACAGACATGGTATCCAAAAATTATGTATATATAGTCTATTGTGATCATAAAAACCAAAGGGATTTATTAAAAATACCTTTAGAACCTAATTTATTATGGATCTTGTTGATATACCTATATTTGAACTCTTTCTTATTAAGCTTATTAAATGATTCTATAATGACGTTTAATCTTTAGAAACCCTAGATTTGGACTCTGATGATTATCTTGTAACTTAGTTCTAATCTATTTGAATCATCTACTCTTGAAAATGAATCATTAGTGATCTAGATCTATTTACTTGATTCAATCTTGATTATAATGAATAATGAGTAGTCTTGATATTGATCTTAATCTTGTAAAACCCTACATGTACTTTTGACCCATCAATCTGATCTTGAATTCCAATTATACTAATTATCATGATGATGATCTACAAATTTGATGATGTCTTGGATAATGACCCTAAATTAGGGTAAATACATATGTTCCAAGAAAACCTAGGTAAGTCATTCAAACTAAAAAATACTTGACACTTGAAACTTGAGATGATGTTGGACATATTCAAATATTTTTTGCCATTAAGTGAATGACCCAACCCTAAGGTTGACATAGGAAAAGGGTAACCCTAATCTCGAATATTGAAACATGATCATGATCTTGACCCTTGATCCAAACATTGTGATTTAGGATCTGACTTGAAGGGTTGACCTATTGATTCCGATATTGATTTGTACTAAAAATATTCAATGAAAGGTATGCTATTATACCTCCTCTTTGGTTGTAATGGAGATACTTTTTATGTATGTCTTGATTGTGTACTTGGATATCTACTTGGTTAAGCTATTGTTCCCTATTGATTAGGATTCCATATTTATTATATTATATTTTGAGACAAACTAAAAGACATAAATGACATGCCCGTTTTGATTGCCCGTATACTGATGCTGCTGCTGATGATGATGATGATATTGATAATGTTGATAATGTTGATATTGAGTGCAAGAAACCCCTCATTTGGAGGTGGACTTGTACATTGGCCTCCTACCTCATATGGAAAGAAGGGGCCCACTGACCATCTCCATCGTGTTGGGGAGATTGAGTCACACAAAATATATAAGCATGCTTCTTGAATTACAGCATAATGGGAACATGTAAAAAAAATCAAATCATTTGAAAAGCTTGTCGAATAACTTTGGTTTTTGCAAATTTCTCATTATAATTTTGAAATATAAGTCATGCCAAGTACATTAATTTTGTTATAAGCCATTTTACTTGTTTTTATATAGAGTATCGTGCAATTGCATTGACTTTGTGTCTTGATTTTCTTAATTTTAAGCAAACAATGGAATCTTGACTAAATTGCTTCCGCACCCATATACTCTAATGATAAACATTGATCTATAATATCTCCTATATTGTGTTAATATGTTCTTTTTATATCCAATTTTTGAGTTATTATTTCTTATTGTACATGACAGTGTGTTAGATCCTTTTGGGCCACTTAGGGACGGGCGCTTCAATCCCTTTTCCACTGTCTAGGCAGTGAGATTGGGATTGGGGTAAGAATGGTTCCGTGACAGTTGGTATCAGATCTTACACACTCCCATATACTTAAACTAAATAATTTATCAAGTCTCTTACACCCAAGAAACGCTAAAGTCCATAAAGGTGAAAATTGAGGTGTCTAGGCTCGAGGTCCTGGCATAATTTCTCCTACCCGTCTTCACAGTGGCTGAGATACCCCGTTCTACCTAGCCTTAATTTATCTAGAACTAGACCTAAAGGTTCTCTTGTGAAACCCTAGAGAGTCTTCTAGCATCTCATCTCTTCTTTAAGGATTACCCAAGCCAACCATGTAGATGAAGATTAGGTAGTCTTCTCATCCCGTCATGTGGTCCTTTCTTGTGACCTTCCACCACATTATTTCTCGATTATGGGTAGTTTATATGGAAAAAATGAATGTCACTAAAAATAATGAAAGTTGATTAATAAAATGATGCCATGATCTGACCTTAATGTGAAAACTCAATTTTGATCAATGAATCTTGAAATCAAATAATCATACTTGACCTTTCATATCATGTAAACTTGATTTAACCAAAACTAGACTACATGCTATCTATGTTGAGGTAAATCTTGATTTGTTGAAATAAGTATGACTTATACATTATACCTCATGTTGATGAGATCTCTATTTCATTAATATCCATGTTGCATTATTGTTGAATAAACCTCAAGCATAGTTAAGCAAACTTATTCCCAAATTGATACACATCATGATTATGCCATCAAGTTATTAATCTTAATGACTCACAAAATTATGATGTAAGACTATGATGCCAAAAGGAATTTTCCTATTGACTATTGATGCCTGTTCCAATCTCAATTTTTTTATTATGATTATGGACCTAGATTTTGCACTATTATACTATAATTCCTTGAATGCCAAATTCAAATCCTCAATTTCTAAATTATATCACTATATTGATCATGAAAGGAAAGGAATGAAAATATTAAGTTGACTTTTTAAAATCTTGACATTATTGCCTGATTATGATTTGGAATGTTGATCTCATGACCTTATGGAATATGATTTAATCATTGATACTCTCCCTATTTGAATAAGCTCAATGGATCTTGACTAATGTTAGCAATGTGTTAGATTAGGGTGGTAATTGACTCATAACTCCTCTAACCTAGGTCACATCCCTATTATTACTACATCTAAATCGTCACCTTGTTGATTATTTAGATTGGAAAGGTATCCACTTTTGCCAGATTTGGATTGGTTGACCTAAGCCTAATAGTTTAAATCCATGGTTGATACTCGATCTTGAATATTGATTTGATAATGACCTTAATATATGACAATGTTGACTACAACTTATGGTTTACTTACTAGATAGACCTAGGTCTAGATCATTCCTCAACCTTGGAAACCATGATAACAAAATCTTGACATGTTACTCAAATATTGCTTGAATATTGTTGCTAAAAATCAAATATGGATGAGTGATCTCCCCTAAGGTCTAAATAGCAATCTAAACCCTAGCTTCAAAACTCTAGACCTATGACTTTTGATCTCGACTCTTGATACTGATAATGTGACTCACAATTATCAAATCTCAATAATGATACAAATCCTATGATCACACTATTAGGACAATGATATATATGACTAGTGACTCTCATAATCCCAAAATTTTGAAATGATGACTATTTTGACTCTTTTGATTTATGACTTAGGGTTTAGCCCTCATTAGGACTTGGTGGGACCTCCCATTGATTTTGAGTTTGAAATCATGAGATTGAAAGTATGATGTTGTCTCAAAATGTTAAAATGTGAAATCTCTAATCATGGATGTATAACCCCACCTAGGCCAATGTAGAAGCTAGGACCCTGATATATTGATATTGAAAGTTACCTTGTACACATGATTCAAGATATCTATTTACTTGACCTAAAATATTCTCTCTCCAAATTTGTGGCCAATAGGATGATGTCCATATTCGTTACTCATATGATGACTTTGGGCAATATATGCATTAACCTTGATACTCAATTGCTTGACGATGAAACGATGTTGGTACTAAGTTGGTTATGATATGGAACATGGAATCCCAATTATGATTATTGGACTAGTTGAATTTTGTGGACATAATTTTGATTATATAGTTGAGAATACTCTAGTATTTGAATATAAGATATGGATTTTGGATAATCCCAATGTTGAGGATATTTTTGAATTTTGGGGACAAAATTCCTTTAAAGGAGGGAAGGATGTGACAAAGTGAATTTTAGCATAAATATGATTTTATTACAATTTACCCTCATATTTTTCACTCTGGACCCTAATATATTTTTCTTTAACTCTTAATCATTATTGATATTCAAATCCAATATATGGTGATGAATGTGGACTTTACACACATTATAAAACTACAAATTATATTCAATCATCACTTTGTCCAAAGAAGAAAATTGGTCAATAAAAATTCATCATTTAGTTCTCAAACGTTTTATAAATATTCCCCACATTATTTTGAACCTACAATCCAAATTTCATATCCTTTGGACATTCCTATAGCTATCTACAAATTTTTGAAGTTTTACATCTAAAAACACTTTTTATTAACTTTTATTTACCCCTTTGTTGGGTATTCCAAGTTAGCAATCTGCGGGTTGCTTGAAGGGAGGGGCCTTGACCCTCGGATTAGGCTCCTAAGGATCAGGTAGATGATCGAGTGGTCAGGGAGTCATCTGCTACCTCCCGCTAATTGCGGGGAGGAGACAAGGCGGCCTTAATGGACAATCTCCCGCTCACGACCATGGTTTGAAAATCTAAGCAAATGGAAATCTTCCTCTCACAATTTCGAACACAACTAGCCCTAATTTGACCACCGTTCAGGCTCTATTTCACCTCCAACAAGCATCCCTTGCTCTCCCCTCTCACTCCAGTGAGCATAGCCACCCCCCTACCTCAAAATAGCCCTAAACCAAAGTCCTAATACTATATAAACCCCTCCCAAAGACTACTACATACACTCCACAATGCTCAGAGCCTCACTCTTGCTCACCCCCTCATCCCCTAGTTCCCCTCTTTTCTCTTCTAAATGCCTACTGTAGCAGCGACGCCGCCGCCTAGACCCGGTTGGGCATCTTTCCTCCTCGGCCCCTCTCCTCTTTCTCCAGCCCCCATCACCTTTGCAGGACCCCGACGACCCTAACTGGCACCCTCGATGTCGCCATAGGAGCCTCCTACTCCCTTTGGTCCTAGCACCAGAAAGCTTGCTCATCTATGCATGCATGCTCATGCAAAAGGCCTGGAGCGGAAGAGAAAGGAATCTAGAGTCGGCTGGTCTAGAAGGGGGTTCAACCAGGACCGAACCGGCTGAGAACCAATCCAAATCAATTAGTGAACTGCTCAATTAAGAAGTGAATCAGATGATTGGTGATCAAACCAGACCCTAAATCAAGTGATTCACATCGCCTGTGTGGCTCCATCTCAGCCATTCCTTGTGCATCCAACGACCTTCATTTTTCCATTTAAGGTAATTGTTACCTCCTCCATGCTCGAATATTCAATTAAATTGTCAAATCTTGTTTTAATCATAGAAAATGCATCCAAACTCCAAAAATTATGTATATATAGTCTATTTTTATCATAAGAACCCAAGGGATTTATTAAAAATACTTTTGGAACCTAACTCGTTATGGATCTTTCTGATATCCCTATATTTTCACTATTTTTTATTTAGCTTATCAAATGATTCAACAATGTTGTTTAATCTTTGGAAACCCTAGATTTGGACTATGATGATTATCCTGTTTCCTAGATATAATCTAGTTTGATCATATACTCTTTAAAATGAATCATTAGTGATCTAGATCTATTTACTTGATTTAATATTGATTATAATGAATAATGAGTAATCTTGATATTGATCTCAATCTTACAAAACCCTTGATGTACTTTTGACCCATCAATCTGATCTTGAATTCCAATTATACTAAGTATCATAATGATGATCTAAAAATTTTATGATGACTTGGATAATGACTATAAATTAGGGTTAACACATATGATCCTCGAAAACCTAGGTAAGTCATTCACACTCGAAAAATACTTCACACTTGAGATAATGATGAACATATTGAAATATTGGTTGATTATTAGTGAATGGCCCAACCATAAGTTTGACATAGGAAATGTGTAACCCTAATCTCAAATATTGAAACATGATCATGATCTTGATCCTTGATCCAAACATTGTGATTTAGGATCTGACTCAAATGGTTGACTTATTGATTCAGATATTGATATGTACATGAAATCTTCAGTGAAAGGTATGCTATTATACCTCCTCTTTGGTTGTAATGAAGATACGTTTTATGTATCTCTTGATTGTGTACTTGGCTATATACTTGGTTGAGCTATTGTTCCCTATTGATTAGGATTCTATATTTCTTATATTATATTTTGAAACAAACTGGAAAATATAAATGACATGCCCGTTATGATTGTTCGTATACTGATGATGATGATGATGATGATTATGATATTGATAATGTTGATATTGAGCGCAAGCAACCCCTCATTTGGAGGTGGACATGTACATTGGCCTCCTACCTCTTATGGAAAGAAGGGGCCCAATGACCTTCCTCATCACGTTGGGGTGATTGAGTGACACAAAATATATAAGCATGATTATCGAATTATACCATAGTGGGAACTCATGATAAAAATCAAATCGTTTGAAAAACTTGTCAAATAACTTTTGGTTTTTGAAATTGCTCATTATACTTTTGAAATATAAGTCATGCCAAGTACAATAATTTTCTTATAAACCATTTTACTTGTTTTTATATAGCGTACAGTGCAATTGCATTGACTTTCTATCTTGATTTTCTTGATTTTAGGCAAACATTGGAATCTTGACTATATCGCTTCCGCACCCATATACTCTGATGACAAAGATTGATATGTAATATCTCCTATATTGGGATAGTACATTCTTTAAATATCCAATTTTTGAGTTACTATTTCTTATTATATATGCCAGTGTGTTAGATCATTTCGGGTCACTCAGGGACGGGTGCTTCAATCCCTTTTCCACTGTCTAGGCAGTGAGATTGGGATTAGGGTAAGAATGGTTCTGTGACATTTTTGATAAGGAAGAGTGAGTAAGAACTCAATTTTGCACAAAGCATAAAGTGCTAATGGCTTCAGTCCAGAACTTCTTTAGAGTATCGTATTCTAGAAGCATTGTCCTAGACATTTCCTGTAAAGACCTATTCTTTCTCTCTACAACCCCATTTTGTTGAGGAATATGAGGGGAAGAAAAGTTGTGCATATAACCAGAATCCTCATGAAACCTTTCAAAAAAATCATTTTCAAAATCTTCCTAATGGTCACTATAGATAGCAATCCGACAAGATGCTTCATTTTCAACCCATTTGCAAAAAGTAGAGAAAACATTTAGAGTATCACTTTTTGAAACTAAGAAGAATGTCTAAGTAAAGCGAGAGAAATCATAGACAATCACGAGTCAATACTTATTATGTGAGACCCCTGACCTTGCTCAAAGTATTGAACATACTTAAATATAATGATTTAATGTTTATAACCTTCATCTAACCTTGTGATATGCTTTGTAATCATAAGACAAGCTTAAGTTTCAAGTTTGGTCCAATTTGAACAATGTTTGTGCATGTTATCCAATTTTATGCACATTTAGAAATTTAGCCAATTGAGAGGTTTTCTTTGCAATTTATCACTTTCATTATGTTCTTTGTATGATCTCTCATTATTCTTGAGCTTGTTGAGCCATTGGGCACCTAGTTGAACCTTGTTTTGGAGGTGTTTTGCTCAATGGTATTTTAGGGTTTACCCCTTTACGAATGAGCTACCTTTATGAGCTATCAAGGAAATTGTTTATTTGCTTTGCTTGAAAAATCAAGAAACAAGGGATAAGAAGGTATCCATGGATGGTGGGTCAGCTGATTATGTGGCTTCTTATATATCCTTAATAGTTTAAGGCCATGGATGCATGGAGAGCTTTTTAGACACCTCATCCTTCTTCTCTCCCTTATCCTAGAGCTTTATATATCCATTTTTGATATATCAAACAAAACTTTTTCTTTCCACCATTTCTGTCATTCTAAGAACCTCATTCCCTATCTATTTATCTATGGAGGACCTTTCCAAGGTAGAAGGGGAAGGCAAATTTCTTGGTGGAAGCTACGAGGGTTTTGTTTTGCTCTCTTTTAGGGTTTAAAAGGCTTCCTTCTCGTGATCTTGACATAAATGAGTAAAAATCCCCTTCCTTCCTCTATCTATTTCTCTGTTATCCTTCCTCCTACCTTTCTCCAGGTCGTAACCTTGTTGTTCCATGGTAGAAATTGCTCTAAAACTCTAAAACCCTACCTTTCTTGCTCCTTATGCTTAGGGTTTGCTCATTTGATGAAGAAAGGTGCTAGATGGATGAGTTCATAGCTTATGCTTGGATTTTCTACCCTACCTTCTCATGTTTTCTTCTGTTTAGGATTTTATCTTCAAATTAGAGGCAAGTTTTATAACTTGCTCCACGTTTATTGGTTACCATAAGCTTACTAGCCCATGTTCTTTCCTTTAAATGATGATCCATGCACTAAAAAGCTATGCTTGACTTGGATTTCATTTTTTATAATGTTCCCTATTCTAATTTTAGTTCTAGATGAACATATGATCATATGTATGTTATTCCTAAGGTATACTATGACTGGGATTAGGTTTGTTTGGCAACTAATGGTGCTAAACACCTATCAAGCAATGGTCAATTTTAGGTTTTAAAGTTGGTTTCTTCTATAAACACATGACCCATTGGTGGTACCGTTGTAACAAACGATGGTGTTGTCTTCATGACAACTGATTATGGTGACCAAGGGTGTCAAGTGACATTCTGTGACAAAGTGTATATTTGCATAATTATGAATTAATTAATCTTTTGACCTAATTATAGTCACTCATGGCCCCAAATCCTTTTTCGTGGCTTCATAATCAATATGGATACTCAAAATTGAAATATGGTGATCAATGTGGACTTTATATACATTATAACATCTCAAGTTTGATTAATTCATCACCTTGTCCAAAGAAGAAAATTGGTCAATCAAACTTCATCATATGGTTCTCAAACTTTTTGTAAACAATCTCCATATTTTTGTGAAGCTATGGTCCAAATTTCAACTCATTTGGAAATTCCTACTATTTATTATGATTTCTTGAAGTTATGTGCTCAAAATCCCTTTTTATTTGCCCTTTTTCTTGACTTTTCCATGTCAGTGATCCATACAAGGGATCCAGGGTGATTGTTGGCCCTTGGATCTGCCTCTCGCAGATCTAGGCCTGATCCACTGGCTGTGAGGTCATCATCAACTTCCTGTAATCAACATGGAGGTGTCTTTATGGCTGAGACTTGCAATCTTGTGCCCTTGGCCAAGATTCAAAGTTCTGAGTGAGCCAAAATTCCCCTCTCACAAATTTGAACTCAACCAACCCTAGTTGACCAATGTTTGTGCTCTGTTGCGCCACCAATAGGAATCCCTAAATATCACTCCCACTCTGGTGGCCATGACCTCCACCCCATGCTCGGTTAGCCCTAAAATCTACCTCTTAACACTATTCAAGACCCCGTTGAGGTCTGCATCAGTCACCCCTTGTATGAAACCTTGGTCTTTCTCTCTCGTTTGGCCTCAAACATCTTGATTTCTCCTCGTCATTCTCTATTTCTAGATTAGCACTGCCACACATGGCCCTTTGGGTGTTCTTGCTCCTCGCCTCCTCACCCATGTCCTCGACTCCCATTGAGTTCGCGAGGCCAAGCCAAACTCTGTCGACACTCTCACTTCCTCTGTCCTCCCCTCCCGCTCCTGGACCCCATCCACTCCGGTGAGCCCGCCACCCTACCATCGTGGCTCACGTGAGGCACTACGCGGATGGGAGACAGGGATCCCAAACCACTGGTCTAGATGAGGAAGGAACCAGTCCAACAAACCATCCCAAACCAGCTAATCAAGGAGAGTGAACTGGCCAAATTGAAGATCTGGACCGAGTTCACTAGCCCCTTGAACTAGCGATTCACTTGTTCCTACATGGCATGATTCGGGCCGTCCATTTGTAGATCCAACGACCCTCTTTTTTTCGCCAATAAGGTAGTTATCTCTATTTTTGACAAATATTCAAAAAATAGCCATATCATGTTTTAATCATAATAAATGCATACTAGTTCCAAATAATTTGAGTAAATAGTCTATTTTGATCATAAAAAATGAATGAATCGTTTAATAATGGTTGGAAAGACTAATTCCAAATGATTTCAACTGATATCTCTATATTTGATATATTTCTTATTTAGTTTATCTAATTGCTCAATAATGATTATTAACCCTTAAGGAACCCTAATTCTGACCCTAATGCTCATCTTGAAATCAAACTTGACAACATATGAGTTTAAATCTGATCTTGCAACTCATTCTCCTAGAATGTGAATCATATACATTGAACCAAGGATTAACCTTAATATTGTGATAGTGGATCTAAATCTTGTAGAAAGATTGATCATGTGTATGATTCATGACTCTACTTTAATCAAACTGATCCTTGAATTCCAATGATGTTATTTATCATGATAATGATCTAGAAATGTGATGATGA
This sequence comes from Alisma plantago-aquatica, assembly GCA_963693085.1. NCBI lineage: Eukaryota > Viridiplantae > Streptophyta > Magnoliopsida > Alismatales > Alismataceae > Alisma > Alisma plantago-aquatica. Next base: position 152,474,457 of record OY856409.1, on the reverse strand, counting down.
CTTGTATAATAATCATAAAGTTAGGGTTAACACATATGATCCTAGAAAACCTGGGTAAGTCATTCACACTTGAATATATTGTACACTTGATATAATGTTGGACATATTGAAATATTGATTATAAGTGAATGACCCAACCCTAAGGTTGACATAGGAAAGTGTAACCCTGATCTTGAATATTGAAACATGATATTCAGAACATCATGATCTTAACTCTTGATCCAATCTTGATGATTTAGGATCTGACTCAAAGGGTTCACATATTGATTCATATATTGATTATACTCAAAATCTTCATTGAAATGTACGCTATTATATAACTCCTCCTTGATTGTATTGAAGATACTTTTATGTATCTCTTGACTGTATACATGGTTACTTACTTGGATGAGCTATTGTTCCCTATGATTAGTCTTCTATTTTTCTATACTATATTTTGAAAAACATGAAAACATAAATTGCATGCCCATTATGATTGCCTATGTAAGGACCCTGACCCATGTTTTGGGCTAACCCTCTTTGATTTTCTTATAAAAGGTGCTTAGAACCTTAATCTAATCTCTCTAGATGTTTTGGTATCATGTGATAAGCTCATGTTTCCAGTTTGGTCCCATTTGGATGTTGTTTGAGCAATGTTTGCTTGTCTTGGACCAAAGCGCAATTTACCCAAAGTAAGGGGTTATATTGCAATATGTCACATGTAGAGCATGCACTTAGTTCTCTCGCATCATTAGAAAGAGAATGATGAGGTGGGGCGCCTTGTGGAGGACCTATGTTCTAGGTTTGAGCTTGGTTGGTTGATGTGTATGCTTTATGTGCTAGTTTTGGTGTAAATTGCAAATCACCCAAAGTGGAGGGGTCAATATGCAATTTATCAGCTCTAGAGTCACCTCCGTTCTGTTTGGCATCATCTAGTACGTGGATGGAAGTTAGGGAACCTTGTTTGGTTAGTAGTTGAGGAGTAACATCTCGATATAGTCTTTATACCATATATGTGTTACATATGCTACCTTGTCTTTTAGTGTATCAGGTAGAAGCTTGAAGGTGTGTCGCCCATGGGGGTGTGTCACCCATAAGAGGTACCCAGCTGCACATGATACACATCCTAGAGTGTATCAACAGGCCGTGCATGTGAAGCTTGGGTGGCAACAAGTGGCGTTAAGTGCATGTGGAAGTGGCATCTTGGTTTATGTGGTTATGATACCTCTCCTTTGCTACCTCTCTCTTCCTTGGTGTATATAACTCCTTTCCTCCTTGATCAAGTGCTCGCTTTTGGACACCTTCCTTCCCCTACCTGTATGGGATGAGCATGGAAGCTTAGAAGCTTAACACAACTCCCATGTAGCTTGGGAGGACGTGCACCTTGGCCATGGAGACTCCTTGCTCAAGATCCTACCTTGGTGAGTCATGCTTCTTGACTAGTCCTTCCTTGTTCCTTCTTCTTCATCTCCTCCTTCCCCTCTCGGACATGGATAGGCCCTTGATGTTAGTAGACATGGACGTGGTTATCTTCCCTTTTCTCTTCTTCTTGATCTATACATAACCATAGTATCTTCTTCTTCTTCCTTTGTTTCTTGAGGTGGTGATGATGGAGCCAAAGGCAAGCTTAGAGATTCAGATGGATGGTTTTCATGGAGTGGAACGTGTGTTGCTGCTTGGACCAAGGAGCTTCGTTCCTTTCATGGAGACCCTCTTAAGGCGGGTTACATAACTCTTAACTATCTCTATTATGTTCACTCTCCATATGTACATGGATTGATTCTTGTCTTTAAATCAGTATACTTCTTCATGATAGCAATGCATATGGAACTAGAGATATGTTTTAATGGAGATGGTCACATTTTATTACTATCCTTAGCTTGTTCTCCTTATGTTAGATGGTAATGTGTGGCTTGAGGTTGAAGATGACTAGCCCAATATGGGGCTTTACCCGATATGGGGGCTTTGCCCGATACAACTATCCTCTGCCCGATACAATACCTTTTTCAATAGGTTATGCTTCGGTTGATGGTTTGTGGAAATACCCCTTTCTCTCCTTTGGACTTGAAAGGTGAGCTTATGGCCTTGATGATTGGGGCGATATGATGTGGTGACTGATATCTCTTTCCTACCCTAGGGTTAGGTTTGAACGATATGGTTAGTTGGTTGGCCCCTTGGCTGATAGGTGCTCTACTTGGTGGCTCCTTGAGGTTGTTGCCCGATACCCTCTTCTAGAGTTGAGCTTTGGGTAATATGCTAAGTGAAAACTTTGTTGACTGTGTGACCAATATGCGCCTCTACCCAATATGAAGATGGTGGGTGATATGGTGGTTGGCCGGCATGTAATCCTAACCTTAGTGTCTTGGCCGATATAGAGCTCCAACCCCAGTTGAGTGATATGGTTGCCCTGGGCAACATGGATGCTCTACTCTAGTTTCACAACAAGCTCTTGGGGTTGAGTCCTTGGATAGTAACATGAGAGATATAGTGGTAATGCCTTTGGTGATAGGTACCTTTGATAGTGTAGGGAAACCGATAGGTTGTTCCTTAGTGTGGGTGATAGCCCTAGAAGTAGTATCTTGGGCAATGTGATCCCTTGGCTGATAGGCAAGCTCTAACTCTAGTTGCCCGACATGGCATCTTAGGCAACATGGAGTCTTGGGCTATAGGGTTGCCTTAACCCTAGATGACCGATAGGGGTGCTCTGTTTGTGATGACATCTTGGGCGTCATGGTGTTATAGTATTCCATGAATGATAAAGATGTGAGGTTGGGCGTTATGGACGGTCCTTTGATATGTTTCCCGATATCATCAACCCTAACCCGATTCAAGTGCACATGTGTGCATAGCTTGGGTGACATCAGGGTTAAGTGCATGACTGATACCCCCACAAGGAGATATGTCACTTTGGCCAATACGTGTGCTGAGCCTGGACGATACAAGTTGAGTGTTGGACTATATGGTGTCATGACTGACACAAGTACTAGTGATGCTTATGTGAACCAAGTATGACAAAGGTTATTACATCTATATCCTATTGAAAGAGATGAACCTAGATGGGGCAAGGAGGAAGTAAATTCCTGGTACGGATGACCTAGGAAGCACCTTGATGGTTTTTGTGCTATGAGGCCCTTGGTTGACACAATTGTGAGGCTGTCTAATCCAAGAGGAAATTAGATGTGTTGGTTGAGCATGGAACCTGACATGCTTAAGATCTATGAGTTGTCTAATATCTGAGAAGGTTGTTTCTTAACAACAATGACCTGAGGTATTTCTGGGAAATTTGGCTCTTTGGAGGTGTTCTTGCACGATATGCCTAGAGGCATGGTGCTTAGGGATGTTGGTACCTGATATCCATGGGTGAGGGTTGGTACCCTACCCGACATCCCCTTTTAGTGAGGGTTTGTGGTCGCTACCTAGTATTGGTGAGGGTATGCAACACTTTTAGTGAGGGTTGTGCTCTAACCAAATACCCCTATGAATGTTATCGTGATTGTACACCATTGTTTATGATGAACTATGACAAGATAGGTTGTGAACCTTTGTATAGTGGTTACCTATGGTTAATGATAGATGAATCTCTGATAAAGTTTGACGTTGGATCATGGTGTATGATCCTCAATGATATATCCTTAGGGATGATGTGCTTAATAACTTGAGATGCATGGTATGGTGGGATACCCCTGACGTGAAAGCAGTAGTGTGTATCGATTAATACACCGGTTATGACATTAAGCTGCATATGTTCATAATGATGGAAGAATATTCCAATACTTTAAACCTTAATCTTAATATCATGATAATCATGATATGATCATGAGTTATATGAAATTGTGGATGCTCACAATTTGATATCAATAATATAATTTGTTCATAGATATAGCTTTGTACTTCATGTAAATACAAACATGGATGTTGTTCCAATCCTGTGCATCTAATTCTTGATAGCATGATAATCACAATATGTTCCCTGAGATTTATGTTCTATGTTTGGTGAATCCAGTTATCTCTCTCTTATGCATAACTAACCATGTAGGTGTATTGAATGATTTCATACCCGGGTAAGAGTTATGAGATGTATGTGTTTTGTATAGCACTGAATAATGATAATCCTATTAATGAGATAATATATATCACTAGTACGATGAGAAAGGCCTGATGATCTGATACAAGTTGAGTGCCTAGTTGAGGTGTTATCCTATGATGTTGAGATAAGGGATTGCTATACCATGGTGATGATGTAAGCCTTGAGAGACAAAAATACCTTGAGGGATTTAGATCCCATGATGATGTATGATGGTGAAGCCCTGAGAGGCAGTGGCAATGTATGATGAATGAGGGATTACTATCCCATGGAAATATGATGATTGTTGAGGGCAATGAGAGTAGAAGTAGTAGTATAACACCAATGTAATGAATCAAATGTTGTTCATGTTTTATATGTGGTTTCTTAATACAACTTGATTGCCCCAACAATCTACTTAAAATGCATTAACTAATTACAGATGAATCTCTCATGTAGTTTGCCCTCCCCATAGATCCATCATCAACATTAATTAGGTGATGGTGAAACGGGTTCTCCTGCGGGTTAACCCAGAGCGCATATTGTTGAATATGTGGGGTTTCTCCTAGCCAAAAATAGGAGGATTGGAATGCAACTGCGGTTGTAGACTCAAGATGTATATAAGAGCATGCTGAACAAGCTCATGGCTCAATGAGATAGAGCATGGTGAATAGGCTCATTGCTCAATGAGATAGAACATGGTGAATAGGCCCATGGCTCAGTGAGATAGAGCATGGTGAATAGGCCCATGTCTTAATGAGATAGAGGATGGTGAACAGGCCCATGGCTCAGTGTGATAGAGCATGAATGTGTTCATGGCTCGAGAGCATGGTGATTTGGCTCATAGATCAGATATACTAGTGCCGAGACCTGTACCAAGGCAGGCTAGAGAAAGGGCATCCTACGGGACTGACCCTATGGTTGAGGCCACTTTGTTGGTTATCATGCACTAACCACGAGAAGGAGAGGTCGTGGAGTCTGGATCATCCATTGACCTTGTATGGCACCGGATTTGGGCTTCACAGCCGAAGGTTGTAATTAAGAGGTACGACTCACTTCCTCGGGGAATAATAATTCGTAATCAAGCTGTATAGTATCTTGCTTAGGGAAATACAAAACATTGGATGAGGCCTTATTTGTATAGTGCTCTAGTTATAATATGCAGTTTATTATATGAACCTTATATCATGTGATGAGTTCTTATAAAGCTTATCTTGTGAATCATGTTCCATAAAGAACATATGGTTGTAGGCCTCATAAATATCTTAGTAAGATTGGTGGTAAGATTAGCCCTGCTCAGTATGCTGCTCTTATAATCTACTTATATCAGTTATCTGTGATCATAATAAAGTTGGTAGAGGGTTATGTTTCTCACTGGGACTGTGTGTCTTACCCCAGTGGTTAATAAGTTTTTTAGGTGGATGTGCCTGGCGAGATGCAAATCATGTGGCTATGGATGTTTATGCTGAGGTATCATACCCGGTGGAATAGATAGTCTCTAGCAATGGAGTCCTATGTGTCATCCCTATACACTCAGGTCTTCATGAAGGTTTTTGATGTTTCTTGTAGAATGATCGATGTATGGTTTTCAATTTATGTATCTTGATGTAAAGCAACATGTGAAACAATTATTTCATATAACGAGATGATGGGATATTATGTTGTAGCACCTTGAAGATATGTTTTGAAAAGAAAAGTGTTGGCTCAGATGTAATATGTTTTATCTTGTGGTGCTTGTTGTAAATCGGTTTTAATTTCCTGTGATTTTCAGTAATCCTCAAGTTAGTATGTAATCGTGTTTTATTGTGGTTGGGTTTCCACAAGTGTTTGGTATCAGAGCACTAGGTTCACCGAGTCTACAGGGACACTAGGACTAGGACTAGAATGGTGTCTAAGGTTAGACCGTGACATAAAATATGGTGCATACTACCTAATCTCAGTACTTGGATGCCCTAGCCAGGTATTCAAATACTGAAGTCATAGGTAAGTGTGGAGTCTTAGATTGTTTCCTCCTTGATTACTATGATCAAGTAGTCATTCTAGAGCAATCTAAAGAGCATAACAAGTCAGGAAATATGACATTAATACCTCAATTATGATATAAAAGAGGTAAGAGAATGCACCATAACCCCTTAATACATGGATGCTTGATAACCAAAAGAGGAAGTAATGGTTCTATAAAACCTAAATCCGTATAAGAATATGATGAGATAAGTTCTTGAAACCATAATCTCGAGAGATATATGTGATAAAAGATAGATTAACTTGTAATAACAGGGGTAAGTTAAAGCATAAAACTTACACAAGATGAAGAAAATATCTAGAAACAAACATAAAGTTAGAATAAAGAGAAGAACAAGTGATGAGTAAACAAGATGGACCCTGAGATAATCTCAGACCAACCAATGAATGTAAGCAAAAATGTGAAAGTATAAAGTGCAAATTCTGGATAAGAAAGAGAGAACATGGGAGATGATCCCCGTTCAATAAAGAATTTGTGAAGAACAATGATATTTTTCATAAAGGGAAAACAAAAATCTCATATAATTAGGAAATAATCATGATTATGATGAAACGAAAACAAGAGAAGAAGAATAATAACACATAATGGTCTTGATGTTTCCTATGTTGAGTGCAAGGAAACCTAGAAATAACGGGATGAAACCAGATGGAACAAGGTTTATCGATGCTTAAACTGTTGAAAAACTCATGTAAGGATCAAATAAAGTGATAATATCCTCCCCTTTGATATGAAACCATAGGTGTTGATGGGGTGTTTGGAGGAGTTTGTTCCTTTGTGTTCCTTCCTTCTGAGGGAGTGGATGTCAAGTGGACCCTGTGTCACTTGATGTGTATGATTTTCGAATGATCTTTGGTTGGATACTTGAAAAAGTATCAGTTGATCTTGGACTTTATTTTCCAAGATAGAGATATCTATGATATATGATGATGGTAGGATCCTCTTGACATGTTTTGATCTGGTGACGATGGTAGAATATGAAGGCGATACCAGAAGTGATGTGTTTTGACTCAAAAGATGGACACCAAGGTAAGGAAAACTAGTATATGAGAAGCACCAAGTGTATGGGAAGATGAGAACATGCCTTCTAGAAAAAGGTTAAGAATCAAGATTCTTAGATAAGTGAAGGTATGGTGGTGAACCATCTTGATAGATCATCCTTGACCTTGAACCCACAAGCTTCAAGCTTGTTTTAGAAGTCTGGATCTATGAAGTGGCCCTTGGAGCATCCGTTCAACAACATAGAGAAACGCTAATGAGGATAAGCAAGTGAGGACTGGAAGGTTTGACCAGAAGCAGAGGGTAATAGGCAATAGTTAGATCCTGTGGAATGAGTTGGTCTAAAACGGTGAGATGACCAGGGTGTGCTGGCTGGTTGATGGAGTTAATCTCTTTTGCTTTTTCTTCTTCTTACCTCGTATCTACTTTTGTTGACCCAGTTTAGGATGTACCCTCCTTTGAATGCTTATAGCATGTTTGTCAGATGCTCCCTTTTTGTTAGTCAGGAGAGAGATAGCCTATTGTCGAGCACCTTGTTGGATGACCTAGTGTGTTGGATAAAGTATACTCTTCTAGTATCTTTTCTCTTCCTGGATGTGACAGTCGGGTGAATCCCTTTTTGTGTGACATGTCAAAGATCGTTATAACCCTGGGAATGGATATCCTTGGAAAGGTGTGAAGTTGTCTCAGATGGAGAGGTTGGCTTTGGTTTGACCTAGCTAAGTGCCTATAGTATGGTTATCACTTCTTAGGGGTTTATGCTTCGCATATACATGACATCAGACGGTATGCAACCAAGGAAAGGAACTGAGGATAGGTCGTCTTGGGAAAGGTTCTTCAAGATAAGCATGTTTCCTTGGAATACTCCTCATTAAGTCTCGATTAAAGAAAGCTCCAGGTAGGATGTACATCAGATGGAGATGGATGAACGAGGTTTGTGAATCCTATCCAGATCGGCTAAGATAGTGCATATCTTACCACCTGTTTTGGTGCTTGTTGTACCTTTGGGAGATGACAGGAAGACATGGAAGGCTTGAATCAGGATGATGTGGTCGTTCTTAACCAAGAAGCTTGGTTCCTTGGTTGTCTAATAACTCCTTTTTGTGTTCAACCTTAAGCGATGCATAGTGAGGTGCCTTATGAGCCCTGTAATGTGCATACAGGTGTTTTGTAGAGTATGTATCTTGTGATAACCTCTTCTGAGAAAGATCCCCCTTGAGTTAGAGACATCCTTTATGAAAGGAGAAGGAACAATTGGAACGTATATGGCAGAAGGATGGTGACTAAAAGTTATGTGAAGCTTAAGTATCGAGACTGTGAGATCAGAGTAGCACAGCAGAAATGTAACGAGGAATGTGATATATCAGTAGAAGGAACTGATACCTGAGTAATACAAGTTGCATGTGATGTTCTAGTGTCTAAGAGTGTTACTAGACAAAGGATGATGAGACAGAGGGTTGAGTCCATGACCAGTACAAGGAAACCCTAAGTTAGCTCTGGGAGAAGAGCAAGTATGTTTGTCACAAATTTGTGAAACTTAGGAGCTTTGTGGAGTTGTACGATGCGATGCGCAAGTAACACCCATCTTCTTTCCACTCGAGATTTTGGGGATGAAATCCTTGTTAGGGGTTTATGACTTATTAGTACCCTGACCCATGTTTTGAGCTAACCTGCTTTTCTTTGCTTATGAAAGGTGCTTAGAACCTTAATCTAATCTCTCTAGATGTTTTGGTATCATGTGATAAGCTCATGTTTCCATTTTGGTCCCGTTTAGATGTTGTTTGAGCAATGTTTGCTTATCTTGGACCAAAGCATAATTTACCCAAAGTAAGGGGTTATATTGCAATATGTCACATGTAGAGCATGTCTTTAGTTCTCTTGCATAATTAGAAAGAGAATGATGAGATGGGGCACCTTGTGGAGGACCTATGTTCCAAGTTTGAGCTTGGTTGGTTGATGTATATGCTTTATGTGCTAGTTTTGGTGTAAATTGCACATTACACAAAGTGGAGGGGTCAATATGCAATTTATCAGCTCTAGAGTCACCTCCCTTCTGTTTGGCATCATCTAGGACGTGTATGGAAGTTAGGGTGCCTTGTTTGGGTAGTAGTTGAGGAGTAACATCTCTATATAGTCTTTATACCATATATGTGTCACATATGCTACCTTGTCTTTTAGTATATCAGGTAGAAGCTTGAAGGTGTGTCACCCATGGGGGGTGTCTCACCCATAAGAGGTACCCAGCTGCATGATACACATCCTAGAGTGCATCACCAGGATATGCATGTGAAGCTTGGGTGGCAACAAGTGGCGTTAAGTGCATGGGAAAGTGGCATCTTAGTTTATGTGGTTATGACACCTCTCCTTTGCTACCTCTCTCTTCCTTGGTGTATATAACTCCCTTCCTCCTTGAACAAGTGATCCCTTCCGGCCACCTTCCTTCCCCTACCTGTATGAGACGAGCATGGAAGCTTAGGAGCTTAAGAAACTCCCATGGAGCTTGGTAGGACGAGCACCTTGGCCATGGAGACTCCTTGCTCAAGATCCGACCTTGGTGAGTCATGCTTCTTGATTAGTCTTTCCTTGTTCCTTCTTCTTCATCTCCTCCTTCCCCTCTCATCCATCGATAGGCCCTTGATGTGAGTAGACATGTCTGTGGTTATCTTCCCTTTTCTCTTCTTCTTGAGCTATACATAACCATTGTATCTTCTTCTTCTTCCTTTGTTTCATGAGGTGATGATGATGGAGCCGAAGGCAAGCTTAGAGCTTCGAATGGATGGTTTTCAAGGATAGGAACATGTGTTGCTACTTGCACCAAGGAGCTTCATGCCTTTCATGGAGACCCTCTTAAGGCGGGTTACATAACTCTTAACTATCTCTATTATGTTCACTCTCCATATGTACATGTATTGATTCTTGTCTTTAAATAAGTACCCTTCTTCATGATAGCCATGCATATGGAACTAGAGATATGTTTTAATGGAGGTGGTCACATTTTATTACTATCCTTAGCTTGTTCTCCTTGTGTTAGATAGTAATGGGTGGCTATAGGTTGAAGATGACTAGCCCAATACGGGGCTTTACCCGATATGGGGGCTTTTCCCGATACAACTATGCTCTGCCCGATACAATACCTTGCTCAATAGGTTATGCTTTAGTTGATGGTTTGTGGAAATACCCCTTTATCTCCTTTGGACTTGAAAGGTGAGCCTATGGCCTAGATGTATGGTACGATATGATGTGGTGACTGATATCTCTTTCCTACCCTAGGGTTATGTTTGGACGATATGGTTAGTTGGTTGGCCCCTTGGCCGATATGTGCTCTACTTGGTGTCTCCTTGAGGTTGTTGTCCGATACCCTCTTCTAGAGTTGAGCTTGGGTAATTTGCTAAGTGAAACCTTTGTTGACTGTGTGACTGATATGCACCTCTACCCAATATGATGATGGTGGGTGATATGGTGGTTGGGTGACATGTAATCCTAACCTTAGTGTCTTGGCCGATATAGAGCTTCAACCCTAGTTGAGCGATATGGTTGTCCTGGGCGACATGGTTGCCCTACTCTAGTAGCACGACAAGCTCTTGGGGTTGAGCCCTTGGATAGTAGTATGGGCAATATAGTGGTAATGCCTTTGGTGATAGGTACCTTTGATAGTGCGGGGAAACTGATAGGTTGTTCCTTGATGTCGGTGATAGCCCCAGAAGTAGTATCTTGGGCAATGAGATGCCTTGGCTGATAGAAAAGCTCTAACTCTAGTTTCCTAACATGGAATCTTGGGCAACATGGAGTCTTGGGCCATAGGGTTGCCTTAACCCTAGATGACCGATAGGGGTGCTCTTGTTGTGATGACATCTTGTGCGTCATGGTGTTATAGTGTTCCATGGATGATAAAGATGTGAGGTTGGGCATTATGTACGGTCCCTTGATATGTTTTCTATTATCATCAACCCTAACTTGATTCAAGTGCACATGTGTGCATAGCTTGGGCGACATCAGGGTTAAGTGCATGACTGATACCCCCACAAGGAGATATGTCACTTTGGTCGATACATGTTCTGAGCCTAGACGATATAAGATCTAGGACGATACAAGTTGAGGGTTGGACGATATGGTGTCATGAATGACATAAGTACTAGTGAGGCTTATGTGAATCAAGTATGACAAAGGTTATTACATCTATATCCTTTTGAAATATATGAACCTAGATGGGACAAGGAGGAAGTAAATTCCTGGTAGGGATGACCTTGGAAGCACCTTGATGATTTTTGTGCTATTAGGCCCATGGCCGACACAATTGTGAGGCTGTCTAATCCAAGAGGAAGTTAGATGTGCTGGTTGAGCATGGAACCTGACATGCTTAAGATCTATGAGTTGTCTAATATCTGAGAAAGTGGTTTCTTAACAGCAATGACCTGAGGTATGTCTGGGCAATTTGGCTCTTTGGAGGTGTTCTTGCACGATATGCCTAGAGGCATGGTACTTAGGGTTATTGGTACCCGATATCCTTGGGTGAGGGTCGGTACCCTACCCGACATCCCCTTTTAGTGAGGGTTTGTGGTCTCTACCTAGTATTGGTGAGGGTATGCAACACTTTTAGTGAGGGTTGTTCTCTAACCCAATACCCCTATGAATGTTATCTTGAGTGTACACCTTTGATTATGATGATCTATGACAAGATAGGTTGTGAACCCTTGTATAGTGGTTACCTATAGTTAATGATAGATGAAGCTCTGATAAAGTTGGATGGTGGATCATGGTGTATGATCCTTAATGATAAATCCTTAGGGATGATGAGCTTAATAACTTGAGATGCAGGGTATGGTGGGATACCCTTGATGTGATAGCAGTAGTGTGTATCGATTAATACACCAGTTATGACATTAAGCTGCATATGTTCATAATAAAGGAAGGATATTCCAATACTTTAAACCTTAATCTTAATATCATGATAATCATGATATGATCAAGAGATATAGGGCATGGTGGATGCTCAAAGTTTGATATCAATAATATAATTTGTTCACATATACAACTTTGTACTTCATGTAAATACAAACATGGATGTTGTTCCAATCCTGTGCATCTAAATTCTTGATAGCAGGATAATCACAATATGTTCCCTGAGATTTATGTTCTATGTTTGGTGAATCCAGTTATCTCTCTCTTATGCATAACTAACCATGCATGTGTATTGAATGATTTCATAGCTGGGTAAGAGCTATGAGATGTATGTGTTTTATATAACACTAAATAATGAAAATCTTGTTAATGAGATAACATATATCACCAGTATGATGAGAAAGGCTTGATGATCTGATACAATGTAAGTGCCTAGTTGAGGTGTTATCCTCTGATGTTGAGATAAGGGATTGCTATCCCATGGTGATGATGTAAGCCTTGAGAGACAACGATACCTTGAGGGATTTAGATCCCATGATGATGTATGATGGTGAAGTCTTGAGATGAAGTGGCACTGTATGATGAATGAGGGATTACTATCCCATGGAAATATGTTGATTGTTGAGGGCAATGAGAATTGCAGTAGTAGTATAACACCAATGTATTGAATAAAATGTTGTTCATGTTTTATATGTGGTTGCTTAATACAACTTGATTTCCCCAACAATCTACTTAAAATGCATTAACTAATAACATATGAATCTCTCATGTAGTTTGCCTTGGCCATAGATCCATCATCGTCAGTAATTAGGTGATGGTGAAATGAGTTCTCCTACAGGTTAACCCAGAGCACATATTGTTGAATATGCGGGGTTTCTCCTAGCAAAAAATAGGAGGATTGGAATGCAATTGTGGTGGTAGACTCAAGATGTGTATAAGAGAATGGTGAACAGGCCCATGGATCAATGAGATAGAGTATGGTGAATAGGCCCATGGCTCAATGAGATAGAGCATGGTGAACAGGCCCATGGCTCAGTGAGATAGAGCATGGTGAATAGGCCCAGGGCTCAATGAGATAGAGCATGGTGAACATGCCCATGGCTCAGTATGATAGAGCATGAATGCATTCATGGCTCGGGAGCATGGTGATTTGTCCCGTGGCTCAGATATACTAGTGTCGAGACCTGTACCAAGGCAGGCTAGAGAAAGGGCAGCCTGTGGGACTGAACCTGTGGCTAAGGCCACTTTGTTGGTTATCATGAACTGACCATGAGAAGGAGAGGTCGTGGAGTCTGGATCATCCATTGACCTTGTATGGAACCGGTTTTGGGCTTCACAGTCGAAGGTTGGAATTGAGTGGTACGGCTCATTTCCTCAGGGCATAATAATTCATAATCAAGCCGTATAGTATCTTGCTTAGGGTAAATATAGAACATTGGATGAGGCCTTATTTGTATAGTGCTCTAGTTATAATCTGCATTTTATTATATGAACCTTATATCATGCGATGAGTTCTTATAAAGTTTATCTTGTCAAACATGTTCCATAAAGAACATCTGGTTATAGGCCTCATAAATATCTTGGTAAGATTGGTGGTAAGATTAACCCTTCCCAATATATTGTTCTTATAATCTGCTTATATCAGTTATATGTGATCATAATAAAGTCGGTAGAGGGTTATGTTTCTCGCTGGGATTGTGTGTCTCACCCCGGTGGTTAATAACATTTTTAGATGGATGCGCCTGGCGAGATGCAGATCATGTGGCTATGGATGTTTCTGTAGAGGTATCATACTCGGTGGAATAGATAGTGTCTAGCAGTGGAGTCCTATGTGTCATCCCTGTACACTCAGGTCTTCGGGAAGGTTTTTGATGTTTCTTGTAGAATGATCGATGTATGGTTTTCAATTTATGTATCTTGATGTAAAGCAGCATGTGAAACGATTATTTCATATAACGAGATGATGGGAAATTATGTTGTAGCACCTTGAAGATATGTTATTAAAAGAAAAGTGTTGGCTCAGATGTAATATGTTTCATATTGTGGTGCTTGTTGTAAATCGGTTTTAATTTCCCTTGATTTTTAGTAATCCGCTGCTTAGTATGTAATAGTGTTTTGTTGTGGTTGGGTTGCCATAGCCTGTATATTGATAATGATGATGATGTTGATAATGTTGACAATGACGATATTTGGTGCAAGCAACCCCCCTCATTGAGAGGTGGGAATTGTACATTAGCCTCCTATCTCATATGGAGAGAAGGAGCCCAGTGACTTCCCCTATCATGTTGGGGCGATAAAGTCACACTAAAATATATAAGCATGCTTTTCGAATTACAACATAATGGGAACTCATAATAAAAATCAAATTGCTTGAAAAACTTGTCGAATAACTTTTGGTTCTTGCAAATTTCTTGTTATACTTTCAAAATATAAGTCTTGTCAAGTACACCAATTTTCTTATAAATTGTTTTACTTGATTTTGATAGTGTACCATGCAATTGCATGATTTTGTCTTGATTTTCTTGATTTATGCAATACAAATGGAACACTGATTAAGATCGCTTCCGCACTTCGCATACTCTGATGACAAGGATATATTGGAAAAAATCTCCATATTGGGTTAGTTTGTTATTTAATTATCCAGTTTTGGAGTTGTTATTTCATATTGTATATGCCAGTGTGATAGATCATATCAAGCCACTCAGGGATGGGTGCTTCAATCCTTTTACTACTATCTAGGAAGTAGGATTGGGATTGGGGTAAGAATGGTTCTGTGAAAGTTGGTATCAGAGATTACACACTCCCATTTACTTTAAGTAAATAATTTTTTAAGTCTCTTACACCCAAGAAACCCTAAAGTTCATAATGGTGAAAATTGAGGAGTCTAGGTTCGGGGTCCTGGAATAATTTCTCCTATCCCTCTTCACGGTGGCTGAGATCCCCCGCTCTACCTGGCCTTAATTATTCCAAAATTGAACCTAAAGGTTCTCTTGTGAAACCCTAGAGAGTCTTCCGGCATCTCATCTCTTCTTTAAGGACTATCCTAATCCACCCATGTATATGAAGATTAGGTAGTATTCTCATCTCATCATGTGGTTCTTCTCATGACCTTTCACCACATGATTTCTCGATTATGGGTAGCTTATATGGGAAAAATGAATGTCACTAGAAATAATGAAAGTTGATTAAGAAAATGATACCATGATCTGACCTTAATGTGAAAACTCAATTTTGATCAATGAATCTTGAAATCAAATAATGATACTTGACCTTTCATATCATGCAAGCTTCATTTAACCAAAATTTGACTACTTGCTCTCTATGTTTGAGGTAAATGATAAAAAAAAATTATGATATGGTGAAATAAGAATGACTTATATCTTATACCTCATTTTTGATGAGGTCTCTATTTGTTTAATATCCATGTTGCACTATTGTTGATTAAACCTCAAACATAATTAATCAAACTTTTTCCCTATTTGATACACATCATGATTATGCCATCAAAATTTAAATCCTAATGACTCACAAAATCATGATGTAAGGCTATGATGTAAAAGGTAGTTTTCCTATTAACTATTGATGCCTTTTGCAATCTCGATTGTGATATGATGATTATGGGCCTAGATTTTGCACTATTATTCTCTAATTCCTCTAATGCCAAATTGAAATCCTCAATTTCCAAATTATACCACTACCTTGATCATGAATGGAAAGGAATGCAAATATTAAATTGACTTTGTAAAATCTTGACATAATTTCCCTATTATTATTTTGAATTTTGATCTTATGACCTTATATAATATGATTTGATCATTGATACTCTCCCTATTTTGGATTGTGACCAATGTAGGTAATGTTCTAGCTTAGGGTAGTAGTTGACTCATGACTCCCCTAACCTAGGCCACATCTCTATGATAGCTACCTCTAAGTTTTCACCTTGTTGATTATTTAGAGTTTGGATAGGTATACCCTTTCACCCAATTTGTATTGGTTGACCTAAGCCTAATAGGTTAAACCCATGGTT
Organism: Alisma plantago-aquatica; assembly: GCA_963693085.1. NCBI lineage: Eukaryota > Viridiplantae > Streptophyta > Magnoliopsida > Alismatales > Alismataceae > Alisma > Alisma plantago-aquatica. The sequence goes on along the minus strand of OY856409.1, from coordinate 152,458,470 downwards.
GATACTCGACCTTGAATATTGATTTAATAATGACCTTAATGTTGTATCAAGGGCTCTAGAGGGGGGGTGAATAGAGCTTCACAAATCTCACAAAACGAATTAGACCTTCAAATTATATTAAGTGCAGAAATTTAAGCATACAACCAATTTGAAGTCCTAACTAACAAGCATAGCAAGGGTGAGAGACAAGGATAGCATACACTTGGACAAAGTGGTTTAGAGTGGTTCCACACATCAAACTAGAAGTGAGTCAGTCCACTACCTAGAGGTGGTTAGGATCTAGGACTTTGCAATCTTAATGCTCTTATATTCATTCATAAGATTACAAGACAAAAACCACATTCATCCAAGGACTTAATACCTCAAGCAAGGATCTTCAACCTACCGAAGGAACTTACCCACTTGAACCAGGGAGTCTTCAACCTTCAATAAGGACTTACCCACTCCATCTTCAAGTCTTTGGTCTTGAAGGAATTACCTATCCTTCTTGAACATCTGCCTTGCCTATCTCCTTCACTTGGAGATTTGGAACACCATGCTTTCTTCAACCTTGAAGAACAACAACTCCTTCTCCTTCACTCGGAGAAGATCTTCAAGCTTTTTCTTCAATAAGGAAAGGGGGTAGGATGTTGGAGGGGGAGAGCTTTACATGGATACAAGGGATATCTCTCTTATAACAGATCTTAACTCACTCATACTCACGAATTTGACTTGAAGGTAGAGAGAGAAAGGGGCTCAAAGGTGTGCAACACTCTCAACTAAGAAAGAACCAAGCATATATGGAATGAGTGATGGAGCTTCCACTTATGTGGAATTGCATGCACCATTAAAAATCCTAAAGATGGTAATTCTTTAAGTTTAGACTTGCTTATACTAGATTGAGAACTCCACCCACGTATGCTAAGATACGTGGAAGTCTTATCGTAGTATAGTTAAGGGTCGAATCCACAGGACAACGGTCTTGTTGGGAACAACAAGAACAAAAGCCTTAGAATTCCACTTAGCCTCTTAATAGTTGGTATTTAGATCAAAATGTTGGTTTGGCTGTTTTTAAACTAAGAGCAAGTAAAGTAAAGCAAGCAAGTAAATTTAAGGATGTTAAACAATAATAGGAAGCCACTAGGGTGTAATCGGTTTTCACCGCCACTACACATGGATCAAAACATGCAACATAAAACACAACCTGCAAAAAGAGTCTTAAACAGTTAGTATCTTCATAGATTTAGTTTCCTTTCGGAGAACTAACTACAAGAAGTGTGCGAATGATGCAACGCCATCCATCCCCAAATGAATGGTCAACTACTTTGCATCATTCCCCTCGCAAAGTGTGTTCCTCAACTTACCAAAGTTGTACTTTCATACGTCAACTGATTCCATTTCATAGTATGAAAGTACAACATTTGGAAGTGAGTTTACTCCACTTCTTGAAAACACTCCTAGATACCGAAACAGGTGCATGGTGGATACATGTACCAAGAACCAACATTCAATCGAGTTTCGAATCAAGTAGTACAAACATAGACAATTCATACTAAGAGATAAAAGATAACACAAGTTGGTGATCAAGCAACAAACATTCATTAAGTGATTTATGTTGAACTGTAAAGGAAGTAACTCTATATTGCAAACTATGGATTACATTACATGGAATGAAAGCATGGGTAGCGGGGCTACTCCCCGCACCCTAGTGAAAGGGAATACTCGCTCATATCTAGGACAAAGAAGGAGGTGATAAGAGAGAGAGAGAGAGAGCATCATCCCCACAAAGGAGAGAGGAAAGTCAACCCCTTAGAGAGTGAGAGAGTGACGATCTTCAAGCTTCACAGGTTGCTCGATGATGAGGTCTTCTCTTCCCACCTTCTTTGGCGAAGAGAGAGAAAGCTACATCAAGATGGAATGTGGATCTCAAACCGGCAGCCATCAGGCGGATGATGGAAGTTGGAATAGCTCTGCAGTGATGGAGGCAGCCTCGGGGCATCTTAAAACTTGATGTCCTTGGGAGGACCCCTTGGGTCTTATTTATAGGCCTCAAGTGGAGTCCAAATGGTTTGGTAAATTTTGGGTCCAAACGGTCTTGGAAACCGTTTGGATTCCGAGACTGTTTGGACTCAGAGACCGTTTGGACTCCGAGACCATTTGGACTCATGCAGTCTTGAGATCGTATGACTGCATGCGGTCTTGAGACTGGTTGGCTTCATGCGGTCTTGAGATCGTATGACTCCATGCGGTCTTGAGACTATTTGGCTTCATGCGGTCTTGAGATCATATGACTCCATGCGGTCTTGAGACCGTTTGGCTTCATGCAGTCTTGAGATCGTATGACTCCATGCGGTCTTGACACCATTTGGCTTCATGCGGTCTTGGGACCGTTTAAGTCTTTTGTGATTTTTTTGTGTCTTTTTTAGTAAGTAAAAAGGAGAAAAGTTAATCTTAACAGTATATTTGCAATAAAAGTGCATAGTTAGAGATTTTGTCTACTTTATCTGAGAAAGAGTGTGGAAAATGAAGAATATTACTAAGATAACATCACAAAATTGGTGGTTATCACCCCCCTAACTTAGAGTCTAGCTTGTCCTCGAGTTAGATAGAGCTGAGGCATGTAATGGAGAGGCGATTTTATTCAGTTAAGATTTCCATACTCTTGCTTCAATTCTAAACCTGAGATCTCCTAAGGTTGTATCGGAGCGTTTTTCCTTAACTCTTTCAGGTATTGAGAGTTGCTTGGATCTCAGGTTTCTTCCATATCTTAGCCCTCTTTGGGACCACTTTTTATTCGGTGCATGTCGTTGACTCTAATCAGTTTTATACTTCTCTGAGAATCCTACCAGAAACTAGAGTGGGTATGCGGGTTGGCTAAAGGCTTAGTGTGTAACTCCCCCTTCAAGTGGGGGAGGGGTTGTCTATGCTTTTAGGATCTCACTACGGGGCATGATACATCTGCCTTCTTGAGGGAAGTTGAATGTACTGGTTGAGCGAGTCCTTTATCAACCTTTCACATATTTAGATACCTTAGGGTTTCACTACCGGGAACGACACATGTGCCTTCTTGAGGGCAGCTGAATGTACCGGCCAGACGAGACCTTTGTTGGTTCTTCATATAGATCCTTATTTATGGCACAACTCTCATGGTTTTATTCAACACTCTGGCTTTTATTCGTAAATTCACAGGCTTGGGATTTGGATATTTAGGGATATTGATTTGGGCGGCCAAGCCTCTTTTATTTGGAGAGAAGAAAATTGTTCTTAGAGTTGTTTGACATGCACTTATTTGGTTTCTACTAGTGGTCCACTTGCAAGGCTTCATGATTTGGATGTCACCTGATGTCCCTCTCATCCTTGAGATTGTTTTGGCTTATAGAGGCCCTGATGTTGTCCTGTGGAGAGTCAGATGTAGAGTTGGAACAAAAGTATGGAAATTGAGTGAAGATGATTTATTAATTCGCCATTACTTGTCTATGTGCTATTCTTGTTATTTCTCTTGAGGGCTACTGGATTCTAAAGTTAGTTGGGGATGACTTTGTTCCAAGTAGGTTTTATTAATAGCGAAGACTAAATATGTGCAAAAGAAAACTAAGAAAGAAAATTATACGAAATTGAAGAAGAAGATAGAAAGGGAAGGATTTAGAATTGATACCTCACCCTTGTCCAGTGTACTCCCCCCTAACTTATCACTCACTTTGTCCTCAGAGTGTCAAAGGGAATAGGTTGAGAGGTACAAGGACAAGGGCATCAGGCGTCTGTTAGTCCTTTATTTGCGCCATGTGTGCGAAGCAGATTAGCAACAAACTTTCCATGTAAGGCATGGTAATCTACGTCTGTCATATCCTCTATTGGTTTTTGAAGGGCCATGATGGTGTACATCTAGTAGAGGACGTGGAAGCCGCAATCCTTTGATTCCCGAATTTGTTGGGGACATTTTTGCTTGAAGGACGGGCGGTGAAAGTGTTCTTTGTCGTATGCCCTTATGTGCTGACTTAGAAGATTGATTAGTCTGTCTGCACATTCCTTTGCCACCACCTCTGTGGGCATCTTTGGTGTCACTACATATTGCTTCTGTCGGGGATTGAACTGGCTATCGAAACTGTTATAGATAGTAGTTGTTCCTTCGGGTAGGTTTGTTGCCAGAAGCATCCAATGCTCATGGTAAAGGAAGGGTAGCATGATAAACTTCAGTGTTGTATGTTGTAGGAAGGAGATTAGCGCTTCATTTGTTCTGAAGGTTTTTAGATTTAGGAGGTCGTCCTTCATATATGCAGATGCCATATAGGTTGTAGGGTGGTTCTGTCCGATAATAAATTGATATGCAGCCATCAAGCTCACGGATAGAGACCCTTTGAGCTATAAAGTTTCACGTAATGTGTCTGCCATTACTAAAATGTCACCGGACATTAAAATGAGGTCGTCTTTCTCGGTGTAGAGCCGGGACATGATCAGACGGAGTTCATTATCGGAGAGACTTTTGCAAGCACTGTGGTCGAAATCCGGGAAAGTTGGTTCTATGGCAGATAGGGGCACCATTTGTGATGATGATCTCCTAATGGTTGCCCCTGACAAGAGATCTATGTCTCCTTTATCCTACTCCAGATCAAAGTGGGAAGGGTCCCATTTTCTTTGCTTGGGAACAATGGCTGGTTGTTTGTTTTTCTCTAGTTCTTTTAAAGTTTGTCTGAAAGGTCGCCGATGCGGTCGTTGGATTGCTAAACAGAGGTAACGGGAGATGCATCTGGTGCCATTGTCGGGTCCTTGAAGAACCTCCTATCACAAATAAGCTCCATGGCGTAACATCCTCACAGGGAGTGAAAATATTCGGTGACCAGATCGGTAAGGGGGATTTCTTGGTTTAGCGCTTGAATGTGATAGATAGTGTAGAAAGCGCAGTCCCCGGATCCTTCAATAGATTGGACTTGCAGTTTTATTATTTGGAACCAAGGTTGGCTCTAGTCCTGACGTAGGGATGGGCGTGCAACCCAAATTAACTTAAGAAGCTAGAAAGGTATACATCTTGCCTCTCCTGCTTCTTCTCCAACAAAATTTATTGTTCCGGCTGCTAGCTTAGTGGTGCAAAAATTGTACACCTTGGCGTCCTGAGCCTCGGTGTCCACAATCATAAATAACCAGTGATCAAAAACTTGAAATGGCACGGTAAGATAACGTGCCCTCTGTGCTAAACCAGCGCACATCCGCTCTATTGACTTTGCTCGTATGTCCTTGTATAACAAGCCTATAGATAGAGCAGGTGAGGCGTTAAAAACTGGTTGCTGCCTCCTAGAACTTCTATAAACTTCTATGCAGTTGGCAAGTAGGACGTAGAAGATTTCCATTGACATCGTTGACCGTGGTCCTAGGATGTTGCAGAAATCTTCGTGTGTCAACTTGTGCTTAGTCTTTGTATTGTTGTAGATGATGTCTTCCCCCTCTTTGGCATCGTCGACAATAGTGTTCAGGATAAAGATGTCCTGAGCATCTAGTGTAGAGATGGCCGCCATATCTAAATCATGCATATTATGCGGTAGAGGTGGTGGCGGGGGAAGCTCTTGCAGAGGGGGTGAAGAAGTTTGTTCCAAATCATCTATATAGCCTTGCAGATCTTCATCTAATTCGGAAGCAAAGTCGAGTTCTTCATATGTATCTAATCGGACTCATTCTGATTCTTCCTGTTCTGGCAGAAAGGGCACTGATTGGTCAGGTGCGGAAAAAGGGTGAGTGGCTGTTGCTGGTGGGCTTGTGCTGGTTCCTAAAAGACTCCCCTATAGATCACAAGGCAGAGTAATCGAGGAATTGGTCCCCATATGATATGTTTACATTTTCGTTGTGGGTGGGGGACTTGGGATGATGTCCAACTTCTTGGTGGTCTTTGACATATCCCTTCGGAGAAGGTTCTGCTCCTTGGCTTGGGCCCTCCCCAACATTGTATGGGGCATCGAATTTGTCATCTGAGGAGGCTGTATCATTGTTAGAATCTACGAAGGAGTTGGAGTCATCTTTGTCTTCATCATCGCCTTCGTTGTCAGTTGCTGCTTTATCTGTGAGCTTCTTATGTGATGTCTTTTTGCACTGCCGATGGATGGTTTGTAGTTCTTCAAATGCCACTTGCACATGCTCGTGTGTTTCAAGAAGTGCGTCGTGTGTTTCCTTGAGGTCTTTGTATCGGTCTTCGACAGAGAGGATTTGTGTTGTAAGATCTTTTACTGTAGCTCGTAATTGTTGGATTTCATTGTTTGTCGACTCCTCTTGGCGATTGATGAATTGTGTGAGAGTGTTGCTGATGTTATCCAAGCACGTGCTAAGAGTTGTTTGGTGCTGATTGAGCTCGTAGAGAGTCTCAGGCAGAGGTTGAGTCTGTGTAGAGATCTCATCGACTTGCTTGGCCATCGCTTCTTGGTGGCTTTTTACCCCAAGGATCAACTCGGGCAAGTTGTTGATGTGGTTGTCGACGTGATTAACTTGCCTGGCCATTACATCTTGTCGTTGCTAAAAACCTTGGAGGATGCTTGGTAAGGCATGGTTCTATTTGTCGATCTTGGCTACCTACTGAGATAGTCCCTGCACATAAGAAAAAATGGAGTTCATAATGTTAGAAGGGTCGATGAGAAGGTTTCGGATGGTGTCGAATTGACGTCCGAATTCCTCACCGACATTAGTGAAAGGGACCCCGATTATGGAAGGGTGGGATGGTTGGGGTCTGGATGGAAAGGGTGTAGTGTCCTGCGGATGAGACAATATTGATGGTTCAGCGAACTGTGTGGTGACTATAGATGGTGTCACCAGTGGTGGTGGGGTGGTGGTGGATGGTATAGGTGGTGATGTTGATGGTGAAAAAGGTGGAATTGATAGTGGTGGCGAAACGACTGCAGAGATGGATGCAGTGGTGTATTCGGGTGTAGTGGTAGAGAAGGGGATGCCCGAGGAGAAAATGGGTGAAGTGGAGGATGTAGGTGGTGGTGTAGTTGTGGAGAAAGATGGAAGAGTGGTGAATTGTGGGAAGGTGGAGGGTGGTGAAGTGGTGGTAAGCTTAGCGGTTAGACTGATAATGAAGGAGTCTAGAGATGAGGTGGTGATATGTTCTTTGGGGAGGATGGGTTCTGGCTCTGGATGTGGTTTTGAAGTCGGTATCCCCGACAGCTGTTGTTGCTGTGAAAGCCTTTTGGAAGGTCGTTTCACTGGAATTTTTGTTATACGATCTGCCGGGGCTGTGATACTGAGCTCGGTCTACCCCGATTGGGTTGTCTTAGCTTGTGCTTTAACCGGAGCTAGGAGATTGGTAATCTCTTCATCAATAAAGAGAAGTTTGTCTTTGTCGTAGTCCACTAGCTCCGGAAGAGGTAATAGGGTCCTGGAAGATTTGACAGTTGGGCAGAAGATGTAATGTAATTTGGCATCCTTTTCTTTGATAATGTAGGAGTTCTTCAAAGTATGTTCATTGGTAAGGATGTCGCCCTTGATTTTCATGCAGCGCGGAAGTAATGTGTCCATCCTAAGATATTTGATTATCGAAGTTATGTGCCCACCCATGTAGATTTCTTTCCCTATGGCGTAGGTGGATAATTTTTATATCAAGTGTCGGCCAATATTGACCGGTTTTCCATTCAGTATTGACCATAGGAGAAAAAGGTCAGCGGTTATGACATTTCCACTCTCCGTTCTGGGGAAGAGTGCACCAGTGAGGATCTTGTGAAGTGTACGCACGAACCCAGAATGGATATTGGAGGCTTTGCATGTCTTTGCCTCATAAGTTAGGAACCCTGTTAATGTTTTCCAGAAGGTGTGTCTATTGAATTGTGAATTTTCCGTTCCTGTAGCTTTCGCCGTATTGAGATGCCCCGGGTTGTCGATGAAGATTTCATTCAGAAGATTTTTAGTTATAGTGATGTCGTTGCCAAAAAGCTTGGTGACCAGCATGCGGTCACCCCCGTCCCTTGCTCTATGTGCAATGTACACTGTTTCTTTGGTGAGATGGGTAAAGAATTTTGTGGTGGGTTCGATATATGATATTTTGGGGACAAAACAGAGTCTGGAGAGGTTAACGTTGTCTAGGATGGTGAGGATTCTATCGTAGATCCCCATTTTTAGCAGTACGCTGCATCAGACATACTTTGTAGGTTTTAGGGTTTTGTTAATGGAGGGAAGGGTGTGTATGTAGAGGTTTTCTGGTGGTGGTGCTGTAGTGGTGATGGGAGGGAAAGAAGGAACAGTGATGATGGCGGGAGTGTCAGCGGAGGTGGTGATTGGTGGAAAGTTTCCCGCTAGGGTTTGCTCCCTTGTAGTGACAGGATGAACTTGTTTCGTTGCCCGCTTTTTTGGTTGCTGAGTTGTGGTGTCTTCCTGGACCTTTCGCTTCCCCTTTGTCTTTTTAGCTGGGGACTCTTCCTCAGAACGTGGATCGTATTCATAGCCTTCATCGTCACTGGAAGAGATTTCTTCCACTTCTTCTTCAGGTGCCTCAGCTAGGCATTTGTTGATGCGGTCAATTTCACACAAGATCGCCATGATGTTGACCTTAGGTGGGGCCTTCCTAGTCTTGTTGTAGTTATCGATAATCTATTGGAGTTTGGCTCGGTCCTCTATCAGTTCCTCTTGTGTCTAGAAAGGTGCATCTTTGGTTCCAGTTAGTTGCTTTGCTGGTACAGCCATTTCTGAAAATGAAGAAGTGATGTGTTAGCATAGAAATTGATATGAATGAGTTTATATATATTTTAATGTTTTAGAAAAAAACAAGCGGTGTTTAAAAAGACCAAACGGTGTTGAAGACGGTTTGGTTCCAAACGGTTTGAAGACCGTTTGGTCCCAAACGGTTTCAGGACCATTTGGTTCCAAACGGTTTGAAGACCGTTTGGTCGCAAATGGTTTAAAGACCGTTTGGTCCCAAACGGTTTCGGGACCGTTTGGTCCCAAATGGTTTGAAGACCGTTTGGTCCCAAACGGTTTCAAGATTGTTTGGTCCCAAACAGTTTCGGGACCGTTTGGTTCAAAACGGTTTGAAGACTGTTTGGTCACAAATAGTTTCAGGACCGTTTGGTTCCAAACGGTTTGGGAACCATTTGGAAGGTGAAACGGCGGCGAGCGGTCGGAGATAACAAGGACGGCGGTGATGATGATGATGGTGGCAATGGAAAAGAGGCTCACGGCGGTGCCGTAGATGGCGGCGATGGTACAGACGGTTGCGGAGGCGGAAAGATGATGGTGCGATAAAACGGGGAACCGCAGCAGTGTTGCAGTCATAGGAGATGGTGGCTCATCTACCTTGCAACTGGTGGAGATGATGAAAGCAAGTGAAAAGCAGTGGTACTGAGGTGAGGTCGCCGTGAAGAAACACGGGGACCAGATCGACAATGGCAGAGGGAACTTGAGCTGCGTAGGAAGACATAGGCGATGGAATAGTGCTTGCGTAAGGGTTTTAGAGAGCTCGGGGGTCGAAAGAGAGAAGAAGAAGAAAGAGGGGGGGCTAGGGCTATATTTATAGGATTCGGGAGGTTGGCCTTGCAAAACCCTTAGGTCAAATAGTTTAGCGACCGTTTGGACTCCAAACGGTTTGGCGACCGTTTGGCTCCAAACGGTTTCGGGACCGTTTGGCTCCAAACGGTTTCGAGACCATTTGGGAGGGCTAAGGATTTTTTTATTTTTTTATTTTTATATTTGTTTTGGTTATGTGTTTTTTTTATCAATACATAAATGTCTGAATGTGAAAAGAGATGAAATGAATGGAACTGAATGTGAATGTAAATGACTTTGCATATTACTACATGTATCTGATCAATATATGTGTGTAAATGTGAATGACTTTGCAGGTTTGTGGCATGTTGTTGGCTGATATCAATGGATGATGTAAACTTGCAGTTCAGAACTAAATTGTAGGTTCTGCATCCTGCTGACCAACCATACATCAGGCATGCAAACTGATAAGAAAAAAAAATCAGAACATAGGTGTCGGTTATTTGTATAAAATTGACATGAAAGACATACATTGTCGGTTATTAGCAAAAAACCAACGTCTCTTCCATGGCTGGTTTCGGTTATCTGTAAGAACCGACACCTATTGTGGCCAGGCACGGCCGTGCTGGCAGGGATATGATGTCGGTTATTGTTTATTAACTGACGTGTTTAACCATGATAGAGTACAGTTTTCATTACTAACTGACGCTTATAGTTCCCTTGCTGGCACATTTTCGGTGGCGGGAAGGGTTATGACGTCGATTTTTATTTATTAACCTACATCTTTAACCATGATATAGTGTCATTTTTCTTTAATAATTGATGCCTATAGTTCCCTTGCTGGCACATTTTTAGTGGCGGGAAGGGTTATGGCATCGGTTAGAAACCAATGTTGAAGATGTCGACTTTTAGTGGTGCCCACTTGGGTGTCGCTTGGAAACCGACACTAAAGGGTTTAAATAAACGACGCCAAAGGCCTTTTCTATAGTAGTGAATGTTGTTGATAATGATGTTGTAGATGACTTAATTCCTATCTTAAAAGACCTCAACATCAACAACAAAGGTAAGTAGGTGGTTGAAGCAGAAGATGAAGAGAAGAAGTATCCCACTTCTCACTTCACAAAGAATTATCCCAAAGAGCTAATCATCGGAAATACTTTTGAGAGGGTGAACACACGAGCTGCCTACAACAAAGAACAAGCAGACAATACCTTCATCTCATAGTTGGAGCAAAAGAACATCAAGGAAGCTCTTGGAGATGACGAATGGATCCTAGCCATGCTAGAGGAACTAGAGCAGTTCGAGAAGAACTTAGTGTGGACTCTAGTACCAAGACCAAGTGATAGTAAAATCATTGGCACCAAATGGGTCTACCGTAATAAGCTTAATGAAAATGGCAAGGTGGTAAGGAACAAATCAAGGTTAGTGGCTCAAGGCTACAATTAGCAGGAAGGTATTGATTTCGATGAAACTTATGCTCCTGTTTCTAGTCTTGAATCTATTAGAATGCTACTTTCCTTTGCTAGTCATAAAAATTTCTTGCTATATCAAATGGATGTTAAAAGTGCATTTTTGAATGGTACAATCGAGGAGGAAGTATTTGTTGCTCAAACTCTAGGATTTGAAAATGACAAGCTACATAACCATGTTTATCTGTTATAAAAAGCTCTATATGGACTCAAACAAGCACCTCGAGTTTGGTATGAGAATTTAAAGAACATTTTGTTAGACAATGGCTATGTCAGGGGTAAAGTTGATTGTACTTTATTTCTAAAACACACTTCTAGCAATTTTCTTATCATTTGAATTTATGTTGATGACATCATATTTGGCAGAACTAATCTTGATCTTTGCAAGGAGTTTGGTTCTCTTATGTAGAGTGAGTTTGAGATGAGCATGATGGGTGATCTTACTTTCATCCACGGCTTCCAAATCAAGCAAACCAAAGATGGAAACTTCATCACCCAAGGCAAGTACACCAATGAGCTACTCAAATGCTTTGGAATGGAGAACATGAAGCCGATGGACACACCCATGTACAACACTGCCAAACTTGATAGAGATGAAGAAGGTGAGAAGGTAGATGAGAAGCTCTATATAGGTATGATTGGAAGTTTACTTTACTTAACTGCCTCTAGACCTGATATTATGTTTAGTGTTCTCTTGTGTGCTTGCATTCAATCAAGTCCAAGGAAATCACATCTTATTGTTGTTAAGAGGATTTTGAGGTACTTAGCCAAAACTCAAAACTTTGGTCTATGGTATCCTAAGTCAAGGGACTTTACTCCTGTAGCATATAGTGATGTTGATTACGCAGGTTGTTTGGTTGATAGAGAGTGCACAAGTGGCACTTGCTTCCTTCTAGGACCATGATTGGTGTCTTGGTTTTCCAAGAAGCAGAGCACCGTGGCATTATCAACTATCGAGGCTGAATACATTACAGCCAGAAGTTGTTGTGACCATGTCCTATGGATGAAGCAAATGCTCCATGACTTTAACATACATTTTGATATTTCTCCTATTTATTATGATAATACTAGTGCAATAAATCTTTCTTATAATCATATATTATATAGTAGAGTTAAACATATAGAGGTTTGCCTTCATTTTCTTTGTGATCACATTGCCAAAAAGGATATCTATATCACGCATGTGGACACGGAAAATCAGTTGGTGGACATTTTCACCAAACATCTAGCTAGAGAGAAATTTAACTTCATTAGACTTAAACTTCTCATAACTGATTCACATGATATTAAAATGTTGTCTAGCTAGTTTCTTTTATTCTATATATGTCTTGCTCATGATTATATCACCTTGCTTGCCTAAAATTGCTAAACTTTTCTTGTTGTCATGCTTAGTTTCACTTGTTTTTGGGCATTTCTCAAATTTTTGGTTTTTATCACTAAATAGTACCCAATGATGAGTGATATGTGTCTATATATGTTCAATATACATAATAGACTTGAAAAATGAATTTAATTAGAATGCATATGGCTATAAATTAGGTTTGATGGTTTTAGGTCAGGTTAACCATCGGTCAAGTTTCCCCTAGGACAAACTCGACCAATCTGTGACCGAGAGCTGTTCTGAAATGGACCAATCGATCGAGTTTCTGACTCTCAAAACTCGACCAATCAGTAGGCTGAAGCCAACTTAAGTTGGATTTGGCTGACTATTCTCCCTCTCAACTAGAGAATTACTGACTAATTCCCCTTCTTCTAGCCCTAAGCTCTCAACCCAAACCCTTCCCTTCCCTTTCCTATCTCTTTCTCGACCTAGATAGGCTGACCTAGACCTCTCCTTTTTCTCTTCTTTGGTTGGTGAATAGTTTTGGTTGTGTGCTTCTTGTGTTTTCTCTCTTCTTCTCCTTCTTTTCACCTCCATGGCTTCTCATAGAAGAAAGATACCCACCCCTACCAATGCTCCATCATCCTCTTTGTCATCTTGCTTGATGCCCTATGATGACACCTCCTTTGTCGCAATAGAGGCTATAAATAGGTATAAGGACCTTATACGTAGGAGTCATTTTCCATTTAGAGATTTGTTTGAGCCTAGCCCTAGGCATCAAGCACTCATAGAACAAGTGGCTAGGTTGCTAGTCGTTCATCACCTATCTACCCTAGCTGTCGAACGTGACTGCTTTCATAATTCTATGACAAGCACAAAAGCAATTCACAAATTCTACGCTAACTTGTGTTGGAATTATGACACCCATGTACCCCTGCTGAATACTCAAGTGATCCTTACATCCATGATCACCGGGAAGAGAATTCAAATCTCTAAAGATATCCTAAATGTGCTCTTCTCAGGAGATGAGGAGAATGACACCTAGCATAACGATTAGGAGGAGTATTTTGACCTTTTGTATCCTAAGGGTTTCTACAAGTAGAATGAGATCACTCTTCCTGACATCCATCGCTACCTGAAAAAACCCGATGTTCCTTACAAGAAGAAGAGCACCCTACCCTCCTCCTCCCTCGATCTCAGAAAGCATATATTATCCCTTGTGGTCAACTGCAACATCCATCTGAAGAAAAATCAAACGAATATTGCAGAGAACACTGCGATCATATTGTACTGCATTCTTGAGAATATCAGAGTCAAATGGTCAAGATACATTGTCCACCACATGACCTATTTTGACTCTGGTAAGAATACTCGAGGCACCCATCCACTCTATCCAGCCCTGATTTGTGGTTTGTTTCAATTCTTCATTGAGAAATCACTCTTTTATGAGTTCCATTACAAGCTTGCAAGGAAGGGAGTGTGTATCAGTGAGACCACAATTTAGAAGTCCTTGCCCGTCTTTACCTCCACCACACCCGGTGCTTCTCCTTTAGCCTCTACCTCTGTAGACACAACTTCTGCTTCTACCTATGCTCCACCTCCTTAGCCACCTCGACCTAGTCGTGCTTCATTTTGTGTATCTAATGAAACCCTCATGGGCTACATGATGCACCAACATGCATAAAACCTATAGGTCTAGGAGCACCTGCACTAGGATTTATGTTCAATCATGAAAAACATGAACATATCCTATGCACACCCCTACCCCACCTACCAGCCTTTCTGCGATAGTGATTATGCTTCCTATGCATATCATCATTACTACCCTACCCCCAAACCTTCTGCTGCTACTACTCCCACCCCCTTTGATGTTGGTGGTTCTTCTCCCACTTACCTACCATTTCTTGCTAGCCCCTTGGCCACCTTGCTTGTTAGTCTTGGCAATTCTGCTACATCCTTCCCTAAGGCCAATGAGCTCTATGCTCTTGGTATGATTTGGGATGAGCATAATGCTCATTGGCCCAGTTGTGGTTTTGGTCCTCCTACAGACGAGGAGATGCCTGACCAGGATGATGTTGAGACTGCTGCTATTGATGACAATGATGGAGATGGTGAGGATGCTTCTGATGATGGTGATGGCTTTGGGGGTGATTCTGGTGATGAAGCCACTATTGTTGTTGCACCTTCAGATGGAGATGAGGACTATGAGCCTGGAGTTGATGATGATGATGATGTTGTGGACATAGATAGTCTATATGTCTAGTTGTTTCTTAGTTTTTAGTCTAGTTTGCTGATCATATATATCTTTCTAGGCTATTTTGTTTTAGAAACATTTGGGCACATTATCTGAGATGTACTATTTTATCTTCAGTTTTCATTGCTTCTTGTTTGTAGCTACTTTTATGAAAGCATACTTCTGAGTTGTAATATATGTTATGTGCACTCTTGCCCTTTTATCATGTTATATCCTATAAGTTGGTGCCATATTTCACCATATTTTGATTATGACTGAGATTATGTGTTTCTTTCATTTCTGATTGATATATGATATAAGATTGCTTGTTTGAATATTTGCTTAATTGTGTTTGGAGAAGACCTGATTGTATGCTCTTCTACCCGCCTCACTTTCTGATAATGTCAAAAGGGGGAGAGAACTTCAATGTCTTGAAACTCCATCATATTGCTATTCTTTGTCATACTGCTATTTAATTCTTATGCGATCCTTTTCTTGTTCATTTTATGTTGTATCATGTGACTTCCAAAGGACAATATAGTACATGTATGCTATAATTTTTGTGTGTAGATAGACTAACTATGCATGTTAGAGTAAGCATAGATTGAGGGGGAGCAATTCACATTGTTCACATCTTGAATCCCCCTAATTCACAGGGCAAAGGTATAATTTCTATATCCTTTTCAATATGCTTGAGGAATGGTTTGTCATTGTCAAAAAGGGAGAGAATGTTGACCTAAAGGTTTTACATTGTCCATATTTTGATAATGACTTAACCATTCCATTCATATGTATCTGATATTTTTATTCAAGATTGATTTTAGGTGTTAGGTACATGAAAAGGATCAAATTACTCAATCCCTAATTTTGCAAACGATCAAGTCAAAAGTAATGCAAGTGTGCTAATTAGGAAATCCATGTAAATGACCTTAGAAGAATTTTGTAATCACTTGTATTGATGACATGACTTGTAACTAAGATGAGAAAATTAAGTGGGACACTTAGAAACAAGTTTTAATCACTTTTTATGCACTTTAGAAAATTGATCACATGCCTCTAATCTATAGAGTTACAATCTCGAATGATCCACTGGATCAATTATCTAAAGAGTGCATCGGTCGAGTTGTGCACTCACAGAACTCGACCGATCATGTTACTGACAAGATGCAACTTTCATTGGTCGGTTGAGTTTCCTCAGGACAAACTCGACTGATGGTTTGAAAATTGGGTTTTTCTTTTACCCAATCGATCGAGTTACCTTTATTGAATCTCAACCGAATGTATTGTATAAAAAATGCAAAAAACATGATTCTAACTATTGGACGAAAATAGATCTGTGGCCTTGTACAAAAATGGCTATAGTTCGTCTCTAAATGTTCCCCAACTCAAAGGGGCACCCCCACCTATAAATAGGGCCACTTGGAATTCATTCTAAGGTTGCTCATTGATAACCTCCAATTTTGTGATGTTATCTTAGTAATATTCTTTAGTTTTCCACACTCTTTCTCAGATAAAGTAGACAAAATCTCTAACTATGCTCTTTTATTGCAAATATACTGTTAAGATTAACTTTTCTCCTTTTTACTTACATAAAAAGACAAAAAAATCACAAAAGACTTAAACGGTCCCAAGACCGCATGAAGCCAAACGGTCTCAAGACCACATGGAGTCATATGATCTCAAGACCGCATGAAGCCAAATGGTCTCAAGACCGCATAGAGTCATACGATCTCAAGACCGCATGAAGCCAAACGGTCTCAGGACCGCATGGAGTCATACGATCTCAAGACTGCATGGAGTCATACGATCTCAAGACCGCATGGAGTCATACAATCTCAAGAGCGCATGAAGCCAACCGGTCTAGAGACTGCATGGTGTAATACAATCTCAAGACCGCATGAGTCCAAACAGTCTCGGAGTCCAAACGGTCTCAGAGTCCAAATGGTCTCGGAGTCCAAACGGTCTCGGAGTCCAAACGGTCTCAGAATCCAAACAGTTTCCAAGACTGTTTGGACCCAAAATTTACCAAACTGTTTGGACTCCACTTGAGGCCTATAAATAAGACCCAAGGGGTCCTCCCAAGGACATCAAGTTTTCAGACGCCCAGAGGTTTCCTCCATCACTGCAGAGCTGTTCCAACTTCCATCCTCCACCTGAAGGCTGCCGGTCTGAGATCCACGTTCCATCTTGAAGTTGCTTTCTCTCTCTTCGCCAAAGAAGGTGGGAAGAGAAGACCTCGTCATCGAGCAACCTGTGAAGCTTGAAGATTGTCACTCTCTCACTCTCTAAGGGGTTGACTTTCCTCTCTCCTATGTGGGGATGATGCTCTCTCTCTCTTCTCGCCTCCTTCTTTGTCCTAGCTATGAGCAAGTAGTCCCTTTCATAAGGGTGTGGGGAGTAGCCCCGCTACCCATGCTTTCATTCCATGTAATGTAATCCATAGTTTGAAATATAGAGTTACTTCCTTTACAGTTCAACATCAATCACTTAATGAATGCTTGTTGCTTGATCACCAACTTGTGTTATCTTTTATCTCTTAGTATGAATTGTCTATGTTTGTACTACTTGATTTGAAACTCGATTCAATGTTGGTTCTTGGTGCATGTATCCACCATGCACCTGTTTCGGTATCTAGGAGTGTTTTCAAGAAGTGGAGTAAACTCACTTCCAAATGTTGTACTTTCATACTATGAAATAGAATCATTTGACGTATGAAAGTACAACTTTGGTAAGTCGAGGAACACACTTTGCGAGGGGAATGATGCAAAGCAGTTGACCATTCATTCGGGGATGGCTGGCGTTGCATCATTCCCACAGTTCTTGTAGTTAGTTCTATGAAAGGAAACTAAATCTACAAAGATACTAACTGTTTGAGACTCTTTTTGCAGGTTGTGTTTTATGTTGCATGTTTTGATCCATGTGTAGTGGCAGTGAAAACCGATTACACTATAGTGGCTTCCTATTATTGTTTAACATCCTTAAATTTACTTGCTTGCTTTACTTTACTTGCTCTTAGTTTAAAAACAACCAAACCAACATTTTGATCTATATACCAACTATTAAGAGGATAAGTGGAATTCTAACACTTTTCTTCTTGTTGTTCCCA
The DNA here is from genome assembly GCA_963693085.1 of Alisma plantago-aquatica. Classification (NCBI taxonomy): domain Eukaryota; kingdom Viridiplantae; phylum Streptophyta; class Magnoliopsida; order Alismatales; family Alismataceae; genus Alisma; species Alisma plantago-aquatica. The sequence goes on along the minus strand of OY856409.1, from coordinate 152,440,912 downwards.
ACAAGACCGTTATCCCGTGGATTCGACCCTTGACTATACTACGATAAGACTTCCACGTATCTTAGCATACGTGGGTGGAGTTATCAATCTAGTATAAGAAAGGCTAAACTTAAAGACTTACCATCTTTAGGATTTTTAGTGGTGCACGCATAAGTGGAAGCTCCATCAAAAATTGGCGTCGTTGCCGGGGACGACGGAACGTTTTAATTTCAATTAACTATCTTGCTAGTTGGTTAGGGTTTTACATTTTCTTTTAACCATAAGTCCATATCTTCTTGAATCTATTATGTCTCCTGCTTCATCTAAAAGGTGTGTTTCTTTCTCTACTCAGGTAGAAAACGTGTATACAATCATTGCATAACCTCGGATTCTCCCCTGATCCAGAGTACGACTCTGAGGTAGAGAGAAGCTTCCACCATCACATCAGACTCAATCACCAAAGAGCTAGGCAAATGGCTGAAGATCAACGTCAAACCACGCTATTTATGGAGAGGGTCAATGCTGCCATCGTTGCTCAAAGGGCACAACTCATCGCTGACACTCGTGCTCAGATTCAAGCGGAGATAAGAGTGGAAGAACAGGCTCGCATCCGAGCTGAAAACAAAGCAGCTAACCAGGCTGCCCAGCTAGAGCTGAGAAACAAGAAACTAAGGGACTATGCTGTCCCTAAGTACTATGAGGACAATCATCCAGTTCGGCCTCCGATTATCAACATACCCAACTTTGAGATCCGAACACAGTGGATTCAGATCATGCAGGGCATCTCATTCTCTGGAGGTTCTGGAGATGACTGTATGGATCACTTGAAGAGATTCAAGGCACTTTGCCGATTTGTCCCACAGGCCAAAGTTGCCTTTGACGCAATAATGCTACATCTTTTCCACTTTACTCTATCAGGAAGAGCTTTGAGCTGGTACAACTCGCTCGATAGGGAGCCAATAATCACCACATGGGCTCCCTTGGAAGAAAAGTTTCTGGAAATTTTTTTCCCACCTTTGTTAACTTACAAAATTAGAGGGCAGATCAATCACATTTCCCAACTTCCTGGAGAATCGCTCACAGAAGCTTGGGAAAGATTCAAGGAGCTTCTAAGGAAGTGTCCCCATCATGGCATCTCCCAAAACCAACTAATAGAAACTTTCTATAGGGGAGTGAGTGATGACATCAAGCAATTTCTGGATTCCTCATCTGGAGGAAATTTTATGAGAAAGAATTAAGAGGATGCCTGAAAAATCATCACACTTGGAGCTGAGAATCAATCCAATTGGGGACGATCACCTGGTAAGGGAGTCCTCAAGGTCTATAAAGCTGAGGAATCAATGGAAATGAAGGCTATTGCTGAAGCCTTAAAAACCATAGCTCATAAATAGCAGGCTCTTGAAACTTTGCTTGGAGAATTTGAGAAGAAGAAAAACCCTCAACTCCAATAGGTTAAAGATGCCACAGGGACATGTGAAGCATGTCACGCATCCGATCACCCAACTCTATCATGCGGTCTGCTTTACAATGTGATGATGGATATGCACCCACCACAACAGCAGTATGAGCCAATCATTGAACAACCTGATGAGCAACTGCCAAAACAAGTTAATTCTATTCATTCCATTCCTGGACAAGTTTACTATAATCCTAATCAACCAAGAAACCACCCATGATTTCAATACGGAAACCCTGCTGGGACTGCCAATCTACAACACCAGACATAGGGTGGATCATCCAATAGGTTGCCACCTGGATTCCAAAGCAACTTCATTCAAAATCAAGGGAACCCCAGACATAACTTCCAAAGATCCAACTACCCTAGAAATTCATCCTCCTACTATCAATATACTCATCCTCCTCTACACCCACAGCTGCACCCTCAGTCAGCAGTGCCCCCGCAACAACCACAACAAGGACAACAACAACTTGCTCAGAAAAATACCCCTTCCCAGCCAGAAGATGAGATGACTTTGATAAGGAAGATGCTACAATCCCAACAAACCATGCTCGCTAATCAACAAGCTCAACAAAAAGTAGTAGAGGCTCAACTAGCCCAAATTGCTGCGCAACTGAAGCCTCCAGCAGGCACTTTTGCAGGACAACCGGAGTCGACCCTAGACATGACCAGAATAGGCCTGAATAGTTGAATGTTGTTACTATGAGATCTGGACGCACTCTTCATGAAACCACAAGGATCACTCTTGATGATGATGATACACCTATCCTTATGCCGAATACGAACCTGAAGCCAGGAACCGAGAAGTCTGTAGAGAATGCAAAAGGTAAAGAAGGAGAACAAGCTTCTCAAGAGCCAGAAATCTTGTAGTATAAACCAAGGATACCATATCTGGGAAGATTGTGAGAGACAAAAATGGACACCATGTTCCAAAAATTTAAGGAGGCAATGAAGAAACTCTATATCGGCATCCCGCTCCTCGATGCTCTCTCTGAGGTACCGGCTTGGGCCAAATGCCTAAAAACTCTTTTATCAAGGAAATACATCACTAAGGAACAAGAAACCATCAAACTTGCCCAAACCACCTCTGATATCATCCTGAAGAAAGACCCAGGTTCCTTCAGTATTCAATGTTGTATTGGGAATGCATCAAGAAAAAAGGGATTAGCTGACTGAGGGGCCAGCATATCAATTATGCCCTTTTCCATGTACAAACGATTAGGTTTCACCGACTTGCTACCCACATCAATGACAATTCAGTTAGCTGATTCTAATATCACAACACCTCTAGGAATTATCGAAGACATTCCAGTCAGAATAGGCAAAGATGCCTATGTCCGGTGTTATTTTGTCATTATGGATATTAAGGAGTATCTGAGATACCCGATAATTTTTGGCAGACCTTTCCTCACCACAGCCAGGGTGCTTATTGACGTTGAAGCTGGCACGATCATTCTAAGACTCGGAAAAGAAGCAATTCAATTCTGAGTCCTCAACAGCATGAAAGGTCCCAACATTCAAGAGGAGGTTTTTCTCCTAGATGCAATTCACCAAATGTCCCAACTGGAAATATCTGAGCCATCTGATGAGTTGGAGAATGTTTTAACTAATCCAGAAGTCGAATTCTCAGCTAATGAATTGGTTCAAAAATGCTTACAACACCTAGAGAAAGCCGAAGAAGCACCTACAGCCACCTTTGAAGAGCTCAAATCCATCACTATTTTAGAAACAACAGAGGCGCCCAAGGCCCCCGAGATGAAGACTCTACCTTCAGGACTTAAACAGGTCTTCTTGGAGAAGGAAAAACTATGTCCAGTTATCATCAGTTCTACTCTGACAGGAGACCAAGAAGAAAGGCTTCTCTTCAAATTAAAGAAGCACAAGAAGGCCATTGGGTACAAAATAACTGACTTGACAGGTATAAATCCTGCCCTATGCATGCAGAGGCTACCCATGGTCGAGGAATTCAAGCCTTCAAGAGAACACCAAAGAAAGTTGAACCCCAACCTTAAAGAGGTGGTCCGTCGTGAAGTCCTCAAACATCTGAAAGCTGGCATTATTTACCCAATTTTAGATTCCCAGTGGGTCAGCCCTGTCCAGGTGGTCCACAAAAAGGGGGGGACCACAGTCATTCTAAATGACAAAAATGAGCTAGTGCCTACAAGGACTGTGACAGGGTGGAGGATGTGTATCGACTACAGGAAATTAAACAAATCAACACGAAAAGATCACTACCCTTTACCCTTTCTCGACGAAGTCCTTGAACGCTTAGCTCATAAAAAATTCTTCTATTATCTAGATGGTTATTCCGGATTTTACCAAATCCCTATACATCCAGAAGACCAGGAGAAAACTACATTTACTAGCCCCTTTGGGACCTATGCCTTTAGAAGAATGACATTCGGGCTGTGTAACACACCTGCTACTTTCCAAAGGTGCATGTCTTCTATCTTTTTAGGATTAACTGAATCTATAATGGAGGTATTCATGGATGATTTCTTAGTTTACAGAGACTCCTTCGATAACTGTCTACTCAACCTTGGATGAGTCTTACAACGATGCGAGGAAACGAACCTCATTCTGAATTGGGAAAAATGCCATTTTATTGTAACTGAAGGTGTCGTCCTCGGACACAGAGTGAGTGATAGAGGGATTGAGGTGGACAAGGCAAAAATATATGTTATCTCAAAAGTGTCGCCACAAAAAGACATAAAAGGAGTTCGAGCATTCTTAGGTCATGTTGGGTTTTACAGAAGATTTATTAAAGATTTCTCAAAAATAGCAAAACCCATGACCCAATTGCTGACCAAAGACACTGAGTTTAATTTTAACCAAGAATGCCTACAAAGTTTTACTATTCTGAAAAATGCATTAATCTCCGCACCCATATTAAGAACCCCGGATTGGTCACAACCTTTTGAAATCATGTGTGACGCCAACGATTATGCAATAGGGGCTGTTTTAGGACAAAGAATCGACAAGAAGCCTTATGTGATCTATTACGCATCTAAAATGCTCGATGAGGCACAGAAGAACTACACTACTACAGAGAAAGAGTTCTTAGCTGTCATCTATGCATTCGAGAAATTCCACTAGTAATTGATCAGATCCAAGGTCATCGTCTACACTGATCACTCTGCCATACGATATCTAATTCAGAAGCAAGATGCAAAACACAGACTTATCTGTTGGGTGTTGATGCTTCAGGAATTCGATTTGGAAATCCAAGACAAAATCGGAGTGGAAAACGTCATAGCCAATCATCTTAGTCGTATTGAAGTCGAAGATGAAGATAAAGTTCCTATCTGAGACTCTTTTCCAGATGACCAACTAATGAAGATTACTAATGGATTCCCCTGGTACGCCGACATTGTTAATTATCTGGCTACAGGAATCATTCATCCTTCGGCCTCCCATCATGACAAGAGGAAATTCCTCCACGATTCAAAGCAATTCTATTGGGATGAACCCTACCTTTTTCGCCTTTGCGCAGACGGAATTTTCTGTCGCTGCTTACCTGAAGAAGAAATTACCCCCGTCCTAGAACATTGCCATTTCGGCCCCACTGGGGGCACATGAGTGCCAAGAAAACTGCTATGAAGGTTTTGCAATCAGTTTTCTTTTGGCCAACCATAGCAAAAGACTCATATGATTTTGTCAAATCTTGCAACAAATGTCAATTTTCTGGAAACATATCTAAAAGGAATGAGATGCCACTCGCCATGTGGCAAGAGATCGAACTTTTTGACGTGTGGAGGATAGATTACATGGGCCCCTTTCCTTTTTCATATGGCTTCTCCTACAATCTGGTTGCAGTAGACTATGTCTTGAAATGGGTTGAAGTTATCCCTACAGTGTCCAACAATTCCAAACCAGTCATTAAAATGTTTAAAGATATCATCTTTCCCAGATTTGGAGTCCCCCGAACTGTCATATCTGATGGCGGGACCCATTTTCTGGAACGAAGCTTTGAAGCCCTTCTAAAGAAATACAGAGTTAACCACAAAGTTGCCACGCCTTACCATCCACAGACCAGTGGTCAGGTTGAAGTTTCAAATAGACAACTGAAGGCTATCTTAGAAAAAGCAGTCAATCGACACTGCACTGACCGGTCCACCAAGCTTCCCGATGCCCTTTGGGCTTATCGAACAACTTATAAAACACCAATCGGAACAACCTCATTCCGTTTGGTATACGGGAAGTCATGTCACCTTCTAGTGGAACTGGAACACAAGGCTTGGTGGGCCATCAAACAACTGAATTTTGATTTTAAAAGTGTCAGAGAAAACAGACAACTCCAACTACAAGAGCTAGAAGAACTCCGAATTATCTCTTATCAAAGTGACAGGATTTATAAAGAACAGACCAAAATGTGGCATGACGGTCATCTAAAAAGGAAAGACATCATCATCGGTGACAAAGTACTCCTTTTCACCTCCAAGCTCAAATTGTTCCCCGAAAAACTCCGCACAAAGTGGTCTGGGCCTTTCACTATCAAATGTATATACCCAAGTGGAGCTGTCATAATTGTTGATGACAATGGAGGAGAAAGGACAGTCAATGACCATCGATTGAAAAAATACTACACTCCAGCAGATAAAATGCCGAGACAAACTATTGACATCAGAGATGCCACAACATCATCATAACCACATCAAAACCTCGTCGAGCTAGCGACGTAAAACCCAGACTCTACTTGGGAGGCTAATGGCCTTTTCATTGTGTATCCACATAATGTATTCAATTCCTTCCCTACATGATCTAGATAATAGACAATGAACGTCTAGGGGACAATAACTAGTAACTGCCAATGCCTACCACTACAAGTAAGAAAGTTAAAAATTAATAACTCAAAATCCACAATAAAAATGTAATTTTCTTAAGTTCAAATTACAAGAAAAGTAAACATACTCAACATTGAATGGAGCTATTATCACCATATTCTTATTTTTACCAAAATATTCAAAATAATCATAGAAGTATGAAGTAACTGAAGAAGGGTTTGTATCTACAAGACTAATCAAAGATGGAACCAAAAATCCCACATGGGAAAATGCAAAATCTATACATATCGTGTGTAAGTGGCTACAAAACATGTACTACGTATGCATTAATATATAAGAAACCAGATCACCGTATATAAAATAAGGTATATGGATGTATAAACAAGATCTCACCATATCCACAACTCTATCATAGATGTGTTCAGTTAGTCATAAAGAAACAACTCCAAAATATCTTGTATAAATAGTTTTTTATCATATGATTGACTTGCATTAATACGTATGCATTAATTCATATGCAAAACTTGTATTACGTATGCATTAATATGTATGAAAAACTTATATAAATAGATTGTTATTGAATGATTGACCTGCAACATCCTCTAGAATAGTAATATTTACAGGGAAATTTGAATCATGTTCACCTATCCATACTACCATACCCCTATACTTAGGACCTAATGAGGCATGTAGGTCCCTTGGAAGCCAACTTGGTACTTTAGGAGCCAGAGCTAGAGGCTGAGATGTAGTGGGTGTCTTCCTTTTAACCGATATATATAATTTTAGATCAATTGACTCATATATTCACACTAACAAATTAACGTAATGTAAATTTACCATACAATATTAGTATAGATGACATCTGCTTTAGGCCACATTATCACTCCGCCTTCTGCCTCACCAAGCATTTTAGAATCTGGGTGGGCATATGGTAGTGGAAGATCTGTCTAATCGGGAAGTATATGATCAGGCTCACACAAACTGCACCAGCTAGTACTAGAGTCCCATGAAACATCTCCCCTAGAAGGGATGGGTTAGCTTGTGTATCTGCAATGATATATTCTTGACTTTTTAGACGGCATGGTTTCAACCCCTATAAATTTACGTATAGAAAGTTATATACATATATACATAAACATATCATAATGAAAAGACTAGCTACTATATATGTCATAGAAATACTTACAGAGGATGTGCTAGGTGGTGGGTCTATAGGATTACTCCCAACCTCTGTAGTAGGAGAAGAGCGGCCCAACACATGTACTGTCTGAGTGGTAGTATGAGACGTCTGCCACTTGCTAATTGCTTCATTGACTCTCTTATCAAGTTCTTCCTCGAATGTCATATTAAGTGCATCCTCGACTCTCCTATCAAGTGCTTCTTTAACTCTCCTATCAATTAACTAATCTACCTATACATGGATAAAAGAAACGCTAGCTTCTGATTATTGAATTCACTTTTGCAATAACATTCTAAAAAAAGAATAACTTACCTCAGCTTGTGAAAGTCCTGCTTTTGGAACTGGTTTGCGCTATGATGGACCATAGAATGCTTTGATGCCCACACCAGTGCCTGCACCCTTAACACGTCCAGGTTGCTATGGGTTACCCAGAGCACCTGCCAATTCATCCCTTGTGCCCTCACGGATGAACTTGCCTTCCTTCCTCTGCTCGTGTAGCTCCCGCTAATAGCCATAAACATAAATTGGTAAGTAAACATAACAATAATCAATATCGATCGATTTCTCTAAGAGTTGAATTTTACCATTTGTACAGCCACCTCATCAGTTGCGGGCTTCATTATATCTCCCTTCTTATTTTGCCTCCCATCTATCCACATAGCATGGTGAGGCAGAGGTGTGGGACCAATAGTAGAGGACTCTTGAGTAGCAGCATACTGAGTAGTAGACTCAGCCTGTAGTCTTTGGTGAACACCTGCATAGCCTCTTGGACCCATTGTGTGGCCATGCACATTCAGTGCACGCCTTGGTCTTTGACTATAGCTGATAGCCTTGTTAGTAAGCACATTGATTTGTTTAGTAACACTAAAGGTTAATCTTGAATAGGTGAATACATAAGAACGTATATGAATTAAATTGGGAGTGGTGATTAATACCTTGCATTCATCCATTTTTCTTTGGGTAACAAAGTCCTCCCAGTCTTTGGTGTCTAGGTAGTTCCATTGATCAGTGGCTGCCTTCTGCCTAAATTTATTTTTTAAAGAGAATACAAACAAAAATTATTACTATAGAGTTAGTCAAAAATTGATCAATGTCTAGAATTGGAAATCAATCAAGAACCTCTTCTCAGCATCGTGTATGTAATCTCGGGTGAGATTTGTCCTATAGTTCCTTAGGAACCGCCCATAGTGTTGCATCACGCATTTACGATGCATCTTTTCATCCAAATCAAATATACTCTACAAAATAGAATTGTTATTAACTAGTATCCTAAATATTAGTAATCTACAAAAATAGAATTGCAAATAATAATAACGCATGCATAGTTCCTTCCATACTAAGTCTTTCTTCCACTTAGGAACTTTATGCCAGGATTCAAAAATAGGACTACAATGGCTGCGAGTAAGAACCCCAAGATATGAAATAAATGAGTTACGGTTCACTCTAACTAGATTTCCTGCATGATCGAAATCCACAACCAGTTTGGGTCCATTGCCCCTTTGTTGTAGTAACTTGTTCATCATTGTGATGCCCCTCACTTTCTCAATTTTTTTTTATGCTCATTAAGTGCCCCAATTTCTTCATGGGGTACATCACCAACCTAAAATTTGACAAAAAAAACACACTTATAGGATATAACTATAAATGAACATATAGATAGAAACCTCAGGGATATATTTTTAAAACTTACATTGTGAGGTGGTGCATTGATGTCCTCACCCTCATGATAATCATCAGCATGGTCATCAGGTGAATGCTCAGCCATCTGAAAGTTCACATTCACATTGTAAAGTAATTCACATTATAAAGTTCACATTCACATTGTAAAGTAATTCACATTGTAAAGTTCACACTCACATTGTAAAGTTCACATTTAGAAAAATAAAACATATAAAAAAAATATAAACAAGCATGCCTCTAATATTGCGATCTTTTATCAATTAACAATCCTTCGTTGTAATCTCCGCGCACATACAAGTCATCATTACATTCAATATTTGGTGGTGTTAGCAACCCAACTGAGAATGGAGTGGAGTCATCATACTTATCATAGTAGTCTTCTTCATCTATAGGATCCTCAATGAATTGTCTTTTACCATGAAGAACAACCGACCATTTATCATTTGCAGGATCATGGATATAAAATACTTGTTTCGCCTGTGATGCCAATATGAATGGTTCACCCTTCTCGCCAATCTTTTCAAAGTTCACAAATGTGAAACCTATTTCATCCACTATAACTCCTTTGGTGTTATCAACCCAATTACATTTAAAGAGAGGAATTCTGTAATCGACATAGTCAAACTCCCATATATCTTCAATGGCACCGTAATATGACATTTTAGCTTCATGTGGACTCTTATCCTTTGCACTTGCAAAAAACAATGAAGACGCTTGAAGGGTGACCCCACTATTTTGGACGACACTCTTATCATCTTGACGTTTTGTTTAATATGAGAATTCATTTATGTCAAACCCTTCATAAGACATAACATTCAATTTTGGTTTAAAGGTGAGGCATTTGATAGTTTTAGTAAGATTATCTGGTGTTTGAGATAGTTGATGTAAGACTTTATCTTCAAACCACTTAATAAATGTTTGGTTATGCTCTCTAGCAAGCCACTTTGAATTGGCTTGAGGATATTGTCTCTTGATGAAATTGGTATGTTCCTCGATATAAACACTCACTTGTCGATGCTGTGTAAAATATACAAGTGACCTTGTTCCAACTGCTCATGGATGATTACTTTCATCTGTGATCCCAAAAATCCTTTGCCAAAATGCTCCTCAATATTCTTGTCATTAGCAGGAGCGTCATTAACACTCAGAAAGTCATTGCAAAAATCCATAACCTCTCTCGCCACATAACCCTCAATAATACTCCCTTCAGGTCAATTATGGTTTCGAACATCACCTTTAAAAATGATCATGTATCGTCCAAAGGGATACATCCAATGCAAGAAAACGGCTCCCAACATTTTCACTTCCCTAAGTGGACAACAAGATGTACCACGATATCAATGAATGAAGGATGAAAATACATCTCAAGCTGACATAGGGTAACAACCACTTCTCTTCGCAATTTATCGAGAGTATCAGGGTCAATAACTTTGTTGCACAGACTATTAAAAAAGAAACAAAGTCTGGTGATTTCAAACCTTACATGCTTCGACAATATAGATCAAATTGCCACGGGAAATAATTATTGCATTAGAGAGTGACAATCATGAGATTTAAGTCCTATCAACTTCAGATCTTTAATTGATACCAATGTATGGATGTTGGATGAGTAACCATGTGGCACCTTAACATTTACCAAACATTCACAAAAAGCTTTCTTCTCCTTTCTCGACAACGTGTAACAAGCGGGAGGTAAGTATGTTCTCTAATCGCTACTAACTACTTCTGTTAATTCTTTCCTTATTCCCATTTCACATAGGTCCATTCTGGATTTTATCCCATCTTTAGTCTTACCTGGTATATTCAATAGAGTGTTGGGTTATAGGGGAGATAGAGAAGGTAGCGGAAACAAAATATTTCTCTCCCAAACCCAGAATGAAAGAATCGCGTCAATGTCTATATTGTAGGAAGGATGGTTTGTAGAGGCATACCTTGTCCCGAGGCTTTCTCGGCGATGTTACTTCGCGGCTTGTGCGGTCTTCACCTCCGATCTTGGATAGTGTCTGTGCAGCTCCTGGTCTCAACAGGACTTTCAGGATTGATAGTTATCCTCTGAGCAGTAGAAGTCTCCCACCTTTGAAGTAGTCCACACGGACCACCTGGAACTCCGATCTCCTTGTCCCATAAGGAATCAAAAAGAGTCGCACCCTCCTATCGGCGTACTAGTCACCAACACACTCTCCTGCAACCAATCACTTATCTATAGTTGTCTTTCCCTTGTTGTGCCTCCCTTATTGGGTAGCACTTGCTCAGGCTCTCTCGGTTACCACAACTAGAGAGAACGACAACTTTTCAGAGCAATTGGTGTTCTGAGTTGTTCTTCCTGAGAATCCCCCAATATCCCTATATATAGGATGGTCATGGGATAGGGTTCTCTACCCCAGGCAATGCAGGATTAAAGTAGGAGTAGAAGGGTTCAAGATTTTCCACAAAACTGACATACTGTTGCCGTTGAAACGATCGGTTTACACCCTGAAATGATCATTTTGGGCCCTGAGCCGACCGTTTGGGACTTGAGCCAATCGTCTGGGGCTCTAAGACGATCGGTTCATCCATGAGCCGATCGGTTCGTGGTCCTGGCCCAACTCAAATGGACTTTCATATTTGTTTCCAACTAATCAAATATTAATCATTATCCAAATAGAATTTGTACAAGTGAAACAAATTATATTTGCAAAATAGTCTTCTGACTTTCCAAATCATCTTGGTTGGTTCACGAATTGACCGATTCAACAATTGAGCCAAAAATTTAATGACACATGAGCCGATCGACTCACAACTTGAGCTGATCGGTTCACCAACCTAAACCGATCGGTTCATCCCTGTGAGCCGATTGGTTGGGGCACCAGACTGTGCAAAAATCATTCAATTTTAGTTTTAATTAATTTGATACTCTAATGAATGGGTCCAACACCTTGAACACTATGATGCTAAGCTATCAATTGATTAAGTGTTTAATTGAACTACTAAACTCCTTTAGCAATCAATCTAAACATTGTTTGTGGATAAACTCCTCTTCCAGGTTAAATCTTATGTGTGTGACCTTGCAGGTCCATTTCACATTGGTAGTGAAAATCCATAACACTTATGACTTCACAAGTAAAGAGCGGTGCCTAGTCGTACATCAGTGCTACCCAAGTGAAATAGAAAGTTGGAGAACAACTTTCAATCCAACAATTTGTGAATGGTGCTACAGTGAATGTATAATTCCTTTGTCACTAATATCTCGAATGAACTCGAGGCATGGAATAGTCATCTTGTCAATGTTCATTCACTTTCTTGATCTCAGAGTAGATTGGAGGAGTTATGTATGACATCAATATCGCATACTGATTCACACATGAATGTGCATGCCTATCTCAATCCTACTCATCAAGTGGCCATAGATATCAAACTCCCTCAGGAGGGACAAATCCCATATCTATCACTCACCCCTCAAAAGCCCATGTGTCAAAGCCACCCAATCATCACCTTTATAACAACCCATGTTTTAGGACTGCGTTTGATGATGTCAAAGTGTACCCAACGACATGTGTTGAGTGTAGTGATTTCATGTCAAAGAATCACACTCACCACCATCACTGTGAGAATTGACCGTGACTACCATGTCATGTTTCCATGTGTCAAACTCACGGTGGGTCTGTCCGGTATGCTTGTTCTCTAACAAGTACCTATGTGTTTGGTTTGATATCTCCATATCATGACTAATGAGATTCTGTCATCAACCAACACCATAATCTAGTCTTGTGTGTTATTATTGTCTATCTACCTTCCACAATGACATCCGACTAAGGACATAATAAGAATGTACAAACTCTTAGCATCTGTATGATCTCATTGTTCAGGTCCTCAATCTAAAAGCATACGTCATTGAGTATTGTCATTCTCTAGACATTCAATATGTTCTATCATTATCTCATATGACTGAACCAAAAAGAATTGGAAGCTTGCCTTTGATGTCTATCAAATCAATCTTAATGTATCCCACCAATCATCCCATGATTGGCTCTCAGGGCATACATACCAACAGACTCCCACTTGCACTGTGAGCCAATCACCCTTGAATCATATTCTTAATGATCTTCAAACATGTCCCACATGTTACTGTGCTCTAGTGCTAACATAGTGAGTTATTGCAATACCTTGCCAAATTCGGTATTAACTGCATGTCTCTCATCTCTTCACTGTACATCACACGTATGAGATGCAGTTACTGTAATATGCAATCCAATATTCCTTTGCTAACCTTTAGCCACATTGCATGACCAAGCACTCCTAACTTGTCATCAATGACCAGAATAACTATAAGTTCATCTTATGAACTTCCAGATCTATATAGTATCCATTTCTATTCTCTAACACACGGATACTCGACATTTCCCTTTTAAATGACTTTATTGGAACATTTCCATTTATCAACAAACATTCAATTTTATATATCCCATATATATTTTGTGATTAATTTTCTATCCTTTTTGGAAGTTTGCGTCAGTGTAACTCTTTATAGTGAACCCTTCCTTATTTCCATAGAACTAGTACTTCTCAAGTACTTATCATGTTCTCGTGGCATTCCAGTAACCCTTACTAGTACTAGACAGACATCCACTCGTCATGTCCCACATACGAGTTAACATGATGAGCATATCATTTTGTTATGTCCTACATACAAGATGATAAATGCATTTCATTCTTGCCATGTCCATATATGCAAGATGATGGGATGATTACATACATGATAAATCCATATATGTTCTTAGTGTTTCCATTCTTCATAAGAATTGGACATTTGGCTCTGGGATACTAGCTCTATGTAACATGGATAAGTTTTCTCCCACTGAATTTGTGCATACTGAACCCTTTAGTATAGATTGCCAATGTATGCTTTCTCTTTTCAGATCAAGAGGTTTTTGAGAACTATCACTATAGATCTCTATTCCTATCACATAGGAAATGTCTCTATCTTCCTTAAAGATAATTTCCACTTTGGATTTCCATTCTAGAACATTTCCATTTCACATCAACATGTGGAATGCAAACACGCTCCCACTAAATGATAGATCCCTTTGTTATCTTTGACATATCAATCAAACCCTTTGACTATATCATCAAAGTAAAGATCACAGTTCTGAGTTGCTTGTACTCAATCAATCACATTGATTAGTCCATTGTAACTTATAGACTTCATTTGCATTAATGGATTCATAAACTGTATAGGTTGTGTCACGTACACATCCTTGTTTTATTCCTCATAGGAATGCAGTTTTAGTATATGTATGCCAAATCTTTTAGTCATTAAGTTACAATTAACAAGCATCATCATTCTCAAATGTTATCCATGTGTCTTAACACTTAAGACTCATTTGCACTTATGGATTTCATCAAGGTCGTACCTTATGGTTTACATGGAAGTCATTTATGATGTAATGGTCATAAGCCATAACTCAAAATGCGGTTCCTCATATTCATCTAGATATTTGACTCATCACATGGCCAACTCATCACATAAATAATCGAGGTGTATCTGTCAAGGATATAACAACTCACAACTCTTTGTGATTCTTAATTTCCTTTATTAGTGTGGGGTATTCTTTATTTATGAAGAAATTAGTTATTTGATAATCATCCTCTAACTCCTTAGAGTATGACTCCTTCTTGATTTAGACATCACCATGCCTTAATCATGATTTCAATCACTCACAAGGTTCTCAAACATTTGGTTCAAGTATTTCATTAATTGATCTCATCAAGAATTAATACTTTTCCAAATACATACTTCATCTATGATATTCTTGAACACTTCAAGATATTCATATTCGTATTTCTCTAAACACCATTTGAAATATTAACATTAAGTCCAATAAGTATGTAAATACATCACATGTATTATACTTAATAGGATAATCATTCTCCCACTACTACTAGTGAAGATTGATTAATTATGTCTAAGAGATTCATGTCTCTTACCGGTTCTCTAACCAAAAGAGTCTAGATTTATCCATCATATGGAAACTAGAAATGAATTTCTCATGATTTATGCTAATTTTATTGTTTGAGTTATCAATAACTTTTAGGTATCATTTTATCTTATGTATACCAAGTACCACAAGATAAGCAAGGCATTGCCATAAAGATCATATCTTTGGAATTGAAATATCAACTTTATTAATTTCTATCATTGTCACACAATATGCAAAAATTAAGGTGTTTCTATTCATTGGCAAATATGAAATAGCAGTTCATAACTCTATTACATGCCTTTAAGGCTGAAAGTAAACTAAAGTACTCATATCTATGGTGACAACACTTGCCCCATTTATTGAGTGCTTTACATTTTATATCTTGGTATCATATACCTCAAAAATGTTACAAGTTTATTTCATGACACCTAGAGGTTGAGACGTATGTCACCACCTTTTTCTTTAGTTCTTCCAGATAGAGTGGACAATTCCTTTTCCAATGTCCTGGATTTTGACAATGGTGGGAATTGCCTCTCTTGGTCACACCTCCCTTGGCCTTGAGAGTTGAAGATGACTTGGGATGTTGGCTAGCATCAGAATCTTTCTTAGCCTTGCCCTTGCCCTTACGCTTGGACTTGCCTTTTTTGTTGTTGATCATCATCACAGACTTCAGCTTATCCTTCTTCATCTGTGCCTCGACTGTCCTCAACATGCCCAACAACTCTGTCAATGGCTTGTCAAAGTTGTTCATGTTGTAGTATATCACAAACTGACTGTAAGATTCTGGCAAAGATTGCAGTATCCCATCATTAGCCAACTCTTGGCTTAGGGGAAATCCCAGTCTTGTTAGGTTCTCCACATACCCAATCATTTTGAGTGTGTGAGGACCAACTGGATCTCCTTCTGTCATGACATACTTGAATAGTTCCCTGGAGACATCATATCTCTCTTGCCGTGCTTGATCTTCATACATGTTCTTGAGATGTTGAATCATCTCAATGACACCCATGTTCTCATGTTGTCTCTGCAACTCGTGGTTGATGGAGCACAACATCAAGCACTTTGCATCAATGGCATCATCAGAATGCTTCTTATAAGCATCCCTTTCTGCCTTTGATGCGGTAGGAGTCAGTTCCTCTGGAATTGGAGTATCCAGGACATAGATATTTCGCTCTTGAGTGAGAACAATTATCAATGTCCTAAACCAGTCATGGAAGTTAGTCTCATTCAGCTTGTCCTTTTCAAGGACTGATCACAACGAAAAGTGATTGTTGTTTGTTGTCATTTGTACTACAAAAGGAAATATATGCAATTTATTCCAAAACTCAATTTTGACTTATTTGATTGATTTGAAAGGTTGACGATATAATTAGGAATTTAATTAATTTCTCTCCCAATATTTTTGTTCAAATTGATAGCCCTCACCATCAATTCAGAAGATTGCAGCGTATAGTCTCCTAGTGGGTCAAGATCCATATTTCATCAAGTCAAGAGTCAGCTTTGGTTGATCACCCACAATCTTGACTATGTAGGTAGATCATCATGCCAATTGCATCATATGCAACTCTTGATGAATGAACATGCGCAACACCTTGCCATGAACATTCCGTTCCTCTGGGCTTCGACACTCTAAGAATCACCAATTAAGTCTAACCCAAAAGCTGACACGGTAAACATGCACCCTGCTTTGATAAAACCTACATGTTTACCCTTCATACTTCCACGAGATAGACGGCGCACCACTCTTTGGCATAACCTACGCTTGGTTGATCAATTTTTTCATGTTTTCCGCTAATGGAAGTCATAAAAGACTTGATATTTAGATGAGGGATTTGGTTTTATATGTATATATACATATCCAGTCACCAAATACATAGTAAGTATCATATACATGCTATATCCCACAAAAAACATGAAAAATGATAAAAGCGATGATTATGGCCATCCTAATGTGATTCCTCGAGCCAAGAGGAATCACTGTCATCTAGGTCTAAATCACATGCAACTTGTCCATGATGAAGTTCTATAGCCGTCTGAGTTGATCAACTCATCACATGAATGACCTACTCACCATGGTCGGTCGTCTAGGTGCCACCAGCCGATCAGTTGGCACCTCCAATCGATCGGTTCACCTGGTCATCGTGCATCTCCTCATGGCCTCCATTTGATCGTCTCGCTCCTCGAACCGGTCGTCTAGATCGCCAACTGATCGGTTCAATCCTTGAACCACTCGCCTCAGTCATCATCAATTTGTCCACCGTTCTTTGACATAACATGAAATAAAAGATCTATCCTATTTTATATTTGAATAGGGAAACGCCGAGTTACATTTGGGGGGAGAAAACGTAGGAAAGAAATCTCGAGTTATCTTGAGTTACATCAGGAATAGGAGATAGGGAATCGATGCACAGACCCAGATGCAAGCAACCACATTCAACCAAGAACACATACATAGGGTTTATTGGCCATAACCATGCTATACATCCACCACAAAACTCATTTAAGGGCGACACGTATCAAGTGCATTCATATTACATATCATATATGTATTATGGGATTTTGTGGATTTAGGATTGGACATGCATAAAGCCAATTTTATTCGCATCATATGCAATAAATGAAGGCGACAAACCAAAATTGATCATATCAATAATCCTAAAGTATAGAGCAGTTGACGTGGCTCTCATACCACTGTTGGGTTATAGGAGAGATAGAGAAGGCAGCGGAAACAAAAATTTTCTCTCCCAAACCCAGAAAGAAGAAATGATGTCAACGTCTATACAATAGAAAGGATGGTTTGTAGAGGAAAACCTTGTCCCGAGGCTTGCTCGGCGACATTACCTAGAGGCTTGTGTGGTCTTCTCCTCCAGTCTTGGACGGTGTCTGTGCAGATCATGGTCTCAACGGGACTGTCAGGATTGACAGTTGTCCTCTGAGTGGTAGAAGTCTTCCGCCTCTAAAGTAGTCCACATGGACCACCTGGAACTCCGATCTCCTTGTCCCACAAGGAATTGGAAGGATTCACACCCTCCTATTGGCATACAAGTCACCAACAAACTCTCCTGCAACCAGTCACTTTTTTGCAGTTGTCTTTTCCTTGCTGTGCCTTATTGGGTAGCACTTGCTCGGGCTCTCTCGGTTACCACAACCAGAGAGAACGACAACTTTGCAGAGCAACTAGTGTTCTGAGTTGTTCTTCCTGAGAAGCTCCCAATACCCCTATATATAGGAGGGTCATGGGATATGGTTCTCTACCCCGAGTAATGTAGGATTAAAGATGGAGTAGAAGGGTTCGAGATTTTCCACAAAACTGGCATACTCTGAAAATTGAACCGATCGGTTCACACCCTGAAATGATCATTTCGGGCCCTAAACCGATCGTTTGGGACCTGAGTCGATCGTCTGGGGCTCTGAGCCAATCGGTTCATCCCTGAGCCGATCGGTTTGTGGTCCTGATCCAACTCAAATTGACTTTCATATTTGTTTCCAACTAATCAAATATTAATCCTTGTCCAAATAAAATTTGTACAAGTGAAACAAATTGTATTTGCAAAATAGTCTTTTGACTTTCCTAATGATCTTGGTTGGTCCAGGAATCCACCAGTTCAATAATTGAGCCGATCGTTTCATGAAACATGAGTCGAATGACTCACAACTTGAGCCGATCAGTTCACCAACCTAAGTTGATCGGTTCATCCATGTGAGCCAATTAGTTGGGGCAGCAAACTGTGCAAAAATAAGTCAATTGCATTTTCAATCAATTTGATACTCTAATCAATCGGTCCAACACCTTGAACACTATGATATTGAGCTCTCAATTTATTAAGTGTTTAATTGAACTACTAAACTCCTTTAGCAATCAATCTAAACATCATTTGTGGATAAACTCCTCTTCCAGGTTAAATCCTATGTGTGTGACCTTGTAGGTCCATTTCACGTTGGCAGTGTAAATCCATAACACTTATGACTTCAGAAGTAAAGAGCGGCGCCTAGTCGAACATCAGTGCTACCCAAGTGAAATAGAACGTTGGAGAACACCTTTCAATCCTACAATCCATGAATGGTGTTACAGTGAATGTATAATTCCTTTATCACTGATATCCTGAATGAACTCAAGGCATGGAATATTCATCCTGTCAATGTTCATTCACTTTCTTGATCTCAGAGTAGATTGGAGGAGATATGTATGACATCAATATCACATACTGATTCACACATGCGTGCGCACACCTATCTCAATTCTACTCATCAAGTGGTGATGGATATCAAACTCCCTCAAGAGGGACAAATCCCATATCTATCACTCACCCCTCAAAAGCCCCATGTGTCAAAGCCACCCAATCATCACCTTTATAACAACCCATGTTTTAGGACTGCGTTTGATGATGTCAAACTGTACCCAACGACATGTGTTGAGTGTAGTGATTTCATGTCAAAGAATCACACTCACCACCATCACTGTGAAAATTGACCGTGACTACCATGTCATGTTTCCATGTGTCAAACTCACAGTGGGTCTGTCCGGTATGCTTGTTCTCTAACAAGTACCTATGTGTTTGGTTTGATATCTCCATATCATGACTAATGAGATTCTGTCATCAACCAACACCATAATCTAGTCTTGTGTGTTATTATTGTCTATCTACCTTCCACAATGACATCCGACTAAGGACATAATAAGAATGTACAAACTCTTAGCATCTGTATGATCTCATTGTTCAGGTCCTCAATCTAAAAGCATACGTCATTGAGTACTGTCATTCTCTAGACATTCAATATGTTCTATCATTATCTCATATGACTGAACCAAAAAGAATTGGAAGCTTGCCTTTGATGTCTATCAATTCAATCTTAATGTATCCCACCAATCATCCCATGATTGGCTCTCAGGGCATACATACCAACATAGATTACCAATGATGCTGTCACAGACATTGTTCTCAACGAGCATGACATCGATACAATGCCTGACTACCAAAGAACTCCAATAAGAAGATCCCAAAATATTGATTTCTTCTTGAATAAAGATTTTTCACTCTATGTGGCCATCGTACATTGTGATCTCTTACCAAATTCATTGGTAAAGTCTTTTACTCTTTCATAAACATCCTCCCCTGGTATAGGTTTAGGTGCACTCCGTTCGTAATTCCGTCCATTGAATGCTTTGTGCAACCTACGATTCGGATGGAATTTTGGAAGAAACCTTTGATGACCAAGATATACAGTCTTGCTGTCATGTTTTAGTCGTATTAAATCAGTGTTCTCTTCACATATAGGACACTCTTTAGATCCTTTGACACTATATCCAGACAAATTCCCATATGCTGGAAAGTCATTCACAGTGAAAAACAACATAACATGAAAATGAAATGTCTCTCTCCGTGAAGCATAATAGGTCATCACACCTTCACCCTAGAGTTTCTTCATGTCATCAATCAGAGGTTCAAGATAAACGTCGATATCATTTCTAGGTTGTTTAGGGCCCGATATCAACAATGACAACATAACATACTTATTTTTCATACACAACCAGGGAGGAAAATTGTATATAACAAGCATAACTGGCCAAGTGCTATGTTGGATGCTCAATGTCCCATACGGATTCATCCCATATGTACAAAGCCCAAGTCTTAGATTCCTAACTTCTTCACCAAATTTAGGGTACAATAAATCAATCTTCTTCCACTGTGGGGAATTAGACGCATGTCATAGGATCCCATCATTATTTTTCTTAACATTTGCATGCCACCTCAAATTCTTCACATCTATTGGATTGGAAAACAAGCATTGAAATTGTGGTATTATAGGTAGATACCACACCACCTTGCCAGGAGAACTAGTTTTGGACTCCCCGAAGTCATCAATTTATACCTTGACGCACCACATTTGGGACAATCTTTCAAATCCACATAGTCCTTTTGAAATAATACACAATCATTCAGGCATGCATGTATCTTCTTGGCCTCCATTCCCATTGGGCACAAAAATTTCTTTAACCAGTATGTTGTAATTGGCAGCTCGTTTCCTTTAGGAAGAATTTCTTTCAACCAAGACAATAATGACGTGAAGCTTTTATCGCTCCATCTATTGTTAGCTTTCATCTTATACAATCTCAACACAGCACTAGGCTTCGTAAACTTACAACATGTGTATAACGGTATCTCAGCATCATGCACAATGTTTCTAAACATGGGAGGTGGATCGGTGTGCTCTACCCCACAACTATCCAGCATCACATCAACAATGTCTATTGGAACTAGTTCATTCACATCTACATCATCGGAGGCAATTTCTTCTTCCATAGAAAAACTTCTATCAACATCCACTGATTTCAGGTTTGAAATCTCTCCATGCTAATGCCATTCTATATAGCCTTTTACAATCATGTTGCACATGACATGACTTTTGATTTTGTCACTAGTGTTGACTTTCAAGTTGTTACCACAATGCCTACATGGACAGTAGAACCTATTTCCAGGTTGTTTCCTATGTTCCTCGGCAAATCTAATAAACTGATCAAGACCAGAAACAAACTCTGGGGTGCATCAATTTGGAATGGACATCCATGATCTATCCATTCTATGATCAAAGAGAAAACAAGTATATATTAGAACAAGATTTGGGTCTAGGGTTAAAATATTAGGGTTTATGGTTAAAACTTTAGGGTTTAAGGTCTTATATATAATGAATGGATAAAACATCCTAAGTGAGATTAAGTGTTCAAGAACAGTCCCAAACTGGGAACTATCCAAGATTTACTCCTAATGAGTACATCTTGAACGGGTTTCTACGCTAACAAATACATGTCTTGTCACTCTTATATATAATAAATGTGTACCAACTATCCCATTCTTGAACACCTAATCTCAGTAGTAAGTGTATAATGTGTATTGGCTTTTCAAGAAAATTTTGGCAGCATTTCCCTACCGTTCTCCAAGTACATATGTACTTAGAGAACAAACAGGGAAATGCTACCAAAATTTTCTTTAAAACTGAATACACATTATACACTTACATCCTAAGTGAGATTAGGTGTTCAAGAACAGTCCCATACCGGGGACTATCCAAGATTGACTTCTAATGTGTAAATCATGGACGGGTTTCTAGGCCAACAAATACATGTGTTGTCATTCTTATACCTACAATCCTAGTTTCATCATTCATATCCTAATTCTTCAAGTTAGGGTGATTATTGATGTCTTTAGAAGCATGATTGGTAATCTAGGGAAAAGTTCATCATTTACATTCCAAGCATGTCACATGTGTGCATTAGAACTCATTATTAAGCAAGAAGGGTGATTAGGATTCTCAATATACTCAACAAGGAAACAAGTTACCAATTTCATAGTTAGGACGGTAGAGATACCCTAGCTAAGATCTAGATCTAAAGGTTCATAATGAGCCTGTGATAAAGTTACATCACTAGATTATTATATAATTTCAAAAGAAATACACAAATAAATTCAAATGATTAGGTAACTAAATAAAAAATGGTAGACAAAAAAATACAAATAAGTAGATGAATAAATACGAATTTGTTGATAAACTAATATAAATCAGTAGATGATCAATTAATTCCTGAATCAGTACATAAATAAATACAAACATTTGATGAATAAATACAGATCAATTGATAAATGAAGTTAAATCAGTTGATAGATAAAGTTAAATACGTAGATGATTAAATAATAACAAAATCAATACATAAATAAACACAAATCAGTATATAACTTAATTAAAAATTAAAAAAACACCCAGCAGTAGCCTAGACGTGCCTTGGCGGCGCCCAAGCATCCACCTAGTCCACCCAGGCCACCCAGAGGCCTAACTAGATAGTGGCGGTAGTGGAGAAGTAGGCAGCAGCTGTGGATGAAGCATAACTTTTGATCAAGAAGATGAGCTGCACGGTGGTGGCGAGAAGGTGAGTAGGTCATAGCTGGGAGGAGCGGAGAAGGTGAGCAGGGAGTCGACGATCGAGCAGGAGCGGCAAAGAATGCACCGACAGGTGGTAGTGTAGCGGCTAGAGGAAGCAGGAAGAAGAGGATCGGCGGTGCACGTGGTAGTAGGCGGCGGTGGTAGGAGCGACAACAGGAGCGGCAGGCGGCAGCAGCAATTGCGGAAGAGAGAATCGCCAGAGAGACCTAATTTGAAATCGACTATCAAATCGAGAAAGGGGAGGAGTCTGTGGCTCGCGTGGGTGCTATTAAGTTAACTATAGGCGTTGGTTATTAAAAACTATTGACATTTAAAACAATAGGTGTCGGTTCCCACCAAAAAACTGACACCTATCTTCAATGATAGTTGTGGGTTCTAACTAGAAAAATTGACGTCTATCTACATATGCCGACAAAAAAAAACTTCTCAAATTATGACCATTGTCGTCGGTTTCCATAGAATAACCAGCGCCAAAGGGGGGTGAAAATTTTCATGGGGACAGTGCGTGAAAACACATCGGCGTCAGTTGTTGTAAGATAACCGACGATAAAAATGGGCCAAATTTCTGTCTCGTGAAAAACCTTTAGTCGTTGGTTGCTTTGTTACCAACTGACACCTTATGTTAAAATTTGGAGGTAATTTTTTTCACTAGAAAATTTAGATTTGGCAGTCGATTTTAGGCGTCGGTTGATTATTACAGAACCGACGCTAAATAAAAAGTTATACCACTGTCTGGCCGCTCTTCACTGATAGATTTTAGTTTTTGTATTCAAATGACGTTGTATGCCTTAGGCGTCAATTTTTGGTATACAACTGATGCCTATAAATGTGACGTTATAAGCCATTTATGTAGTAGTGATTCTTTCCAATAACAGGATTAGTTATAATAAATTTGACATTAATGGATTCTTCAATTTTAGACAGTTCAATATTGAAAATTCTGTAAGCCTTACTTGTAGTGCTATAGCCTAGGAAGAAAGCCTTGTACAATTTCGGATCAAACTTTTCAAGAGAATCCTTCGTGTTCAAAACAAAACAAGGACATCCGAAAACATAAAAGAAATCAATGGATGGATTTCTACCATGCCATAACTCATAGGGGGTTTTCTTCAAAGATGAATGCGTAAAAACTCAGTTCTGCACAAAGCAAGAGGTGCTAATAGCTTCAACCCAAAACTTCTTTGGCATATCATATTCTACAAGCATGGTCCTAGCCTTCTTCTATAATGACCTATTCATTCTCTACTACCCCATTTTGTTGAGGTGTATGAGGAGAAGAGAAATTATGCGAATAACCAGATTTTTCACAAAAATGCTCAAAAAGATCATTTTCAAACTCTCCGCATGGTCACTATGGTTAGAAACAATCCGACAAGAAGCTTCATTTTCAACTCGTTTACAAAAGCTCAACAAACATCAAGAGTATCACTTTTAGAAATGATAAAGAATGTCCAAGTATAGTGAGAGAAATGATCAACAATCACAAGACAATACTTAGAACCACGAAGCATTTGAGTTCTCATAGGTCCAAATAGATCAATATAAAGAAGCTCAAGAGCTCTTTTGGTACTAAGGACTACTTTGGATTTGAAGGAGGACTTGGTTTGCTTGCCTTGTGTGCAAGGTTGGCATTCCTCATCCTTTTCAAAATCCAATTTAGGAATTCCTCTAACCAATTACTTTTTGCTCAATTTCTTCATTTGATGCATATTCACATGACCCAACCGGCGATGCCAAAGAGAAATATCATTTTTATCCACAACTACGCATATATCAAGTACGGGCTTTAAAGCATCAAGCACAATAACATATGGATTTCCATTTCTAGTTCCCTTATATATAACATTGTAAGTGAGGGAATCTAGAAGCAAACATTCTAAAGAAGTAAATAGAACAAGATAACAATTATCACAAAGTAGGCTTACACTTATCAAATTGTGATGTAGACCATCAACAAGAAAAACATTTTTCATAATTAGCTCATTGCCTACATCACCCTCGCCTGTTACCTTACTCTTATTGTAGTCCCCAAAGGTCACCGATCCTCCTTTCTTTTTCATGAATTTGTTGAGATGGCTGATTTCACCTGTCATATGCTTTGAGCAGCCACTATCAACAATCCACCTTCTTTTGTCCTGCATGAACGAAGGATGTCGGTACCCAACTCAAACTTTGGAATAAGTGGTTAGCTTGGGAACCCATTTTATCTTTGGGTTGGTCCCCTTTGGCTTGTAAGGATAATAAGTAGAGTAATGATCATCACATTTACAATGAGCACATATCAGTGGGTTCTTAGAGATGGAAGTCTCTCCATGGAAGAAAGGTGGTTCCTCACACTTCTTCTCACCCTTACTCTTGTTCTTGTTCTTACCCTTAGGATCAGTCTCATCATATCCTAAACCACTAGTACCAATTCTAGGACAGCATTGAGGGATTTCTTTCCCATAAGAAACTTTTGCAAAGAAGTTGTTAATTTAGCATTATCATCACTAAGATTAATGAAAGTAGAAGATAAGATAGCAAGATCATCTCTAGCATGCAATAGGTCAACCTCTAAACAAAGGGCTATAGTATGAAAATAATCACATTCTAGAGTAGTGCTAGCTACCTCATTACTTGGAAAGATAGACCTAGAGGATAGATCATTAACTTGAGCAAGCAACTTAGCATTTTTATATTTAAGCAAAAGAATTTATTTTCGATAGGGTTGCATTTCTTGCTTCCTAGCTTCGTTAATGAGGTTAAGTTCTACATTTTTAGATTTAAGAACATCAATCTCATCTAGGAATTTTTGTTTTCTTCCTTAAGAGTAGCAATGGTCTTAATGTAGACACTATTCTCAACTTCATCTCCATTGTATTGGTGCTCAACATTAAGAAATTTCCCTTGCAAAGTATCAATACTATCAAGGTGTAGGTTTTCATTTTGACCAAGAATCTCAATCTTAGCATAAAGATCATATATAATTGTTCCTAACCTTTTTTTTTTTGCTTTGCATTTAGTAAAAGATGACCGACAAGAATTAAGCATATCAATAAGAGTTTCTTTAGACAACTCATGCAAATTGACTTCACTTACCTCACTTTACTCGCCTACATCATCACTTGTAGAGGCAATGAGAGAAAGGTGGCATTCTCCATCTTAGGAGCCAGAAGAACTTGAGGAAGACTCCTCCCAAGCTCAATGAGTTGCATATTTGCTTCTTCTTTCTTTCTTCTCCTTTCTCTTGTATTTGCCTTCCTTGTTATACTCCTTGTCCTTCTTGTGGCTGCTCTTGTGGTGGATCTTCTTGGCCTTGGGTCAGTCACTCTTGTAATGGCTTTTTTGGCCACATTCATAGCACCTAGGAGTAGATGAAGAAGACTTCCCTTCGAAGTGATTTCCCTTAGAGTAATTAGCTTCATGCTCATTTGGGCCTTCATCTTCACTTGATGAAGGAGTAGGGAACTTGAGTGCAAGTTGTTGCTACTGAACCATCTCTTCAATTTGAGCTTTGAAGGATGTGTCATTGATCTTCTTGGACTCCTTCTCTTCTCTCTTTTCTTCTTGTTCTTTCTTATCAAGCCTTGGCTCATAAGCTTGAAGGTTGCAAACCAGCTCCTCGGTTGACAATTTGCTAATCTTGTACACTTCTTCAATGGATGTCACCTTAGGCTCCCATCTCTTTGGAAGAGATCTCAAGATATTTGAGTTGATTGTGCCTTTGTCCATCACACAACTAAGGTCTTCCAATCCATTGATGATGACATTGAGCCTTGTGTACATGTCTGCCACTCTTTCATTCTTTCCCATCTTGAAGTTCTCAAGTAGACTACCAAGAATGTAGATCTTGGCTTCCTTCACTTGCTTTGTTCCTTCATAGGTGACACATAGCTTGTTCCAAATCTCATGTGTGGTGTCCCATGAGGAGATCCATTTGAACTCAGATGGAGTTAGGGCTACATAGGATTTTATCTGGCTGACACATAGCTTGTTGTTGAACTCTTAGCCCATCAACAATACTTCTGTTATCTAGTTGCTTACTCAAGATTTTATCAGATTCCTATCCATCCTAAAGATCAAGAGAAAACCACCTTCACATGTCCCTTTGGTACCTATGCTTTTAGACTAATGCCCATTGGATTGTGCAATGCACCAGCCACCTTTCAATGGTATATGTCAGTCATCTTTGTAGGATTGACCAAAACTGTCATGGAAGTGTTCATGGATGACTTGTCTGCCTATGGAGATAGCTTTAATTCATTTCTTAGGAATCTCGCCCTTGTTCTTGATAGATGTATTGAGTCACACTTGGTCCTTAATTGGGAAAAGTGTCACTTCATGGTTAATGACGGCATTGTTCTTGGACACATGGTTAGCAACCAAGGCATAGAGTTTTACAAAGAAAAAATTGAAGTGATCACCAAGCTTCCACCCCCAAACTCAGTCAAAGACATCCGAGCCATTTTAGGACATGTCAGTTTCTATTGTCAATTCATTTGTGACTTTTCCAGAATCACAAAACCTCTGACCAATCTTCTTCAAAAGAAGGTGCCTTTCCATTTTGATAAGGCATGCATGGGGTGTTTTGTATGTTTGAAAAGTGCTCTCACAACCACTCCAATCACTCGTGCACTAGACTGGGCCCTACCCTTTAAAATCATGTGTGATTCTAGTGACTATATTGTAGGTGCCATCTTAGGACACTGCATTGATAAGAAACATCATGTCATATACTATACATTCAAGACCTTAGATGAAGCTCAATGAAATTACACTGTGACTGAAAAGGAGATGCTAGCCATTTTCTATGCATTTGATAAATTTTGCTCATACTTAGTTGTCTTTAAATTTATTGTCTACACTGACCATGCAGCCATTTTCTATCTCATGACCAAAACGATGCCAAACCCGACTAATAAGATGGATTTTTCTATTACAGGAGTTTGATCTAGAGATCCTAGACAAATAGGGGTCTGAAAATGTCATGGCTGATCACCTAAGTCGACTTAGCTACAGACCAATCGATGAAATCCCCATTAATGACTCTTTGCCTGATGACCAATTTCTTAAGGTAGACTCCCAATTTCCTTGGTTTGTTGATTTCGTAAACTATTTAGTTGTCGGTGTATTGCACCCTGAGTACGAGGGACATTCTAAAGATAAATTTTTACATGATGTCAAAAACTATTATTGGGATGAACCTTATCTATTTAGACTTTGTGCCAACAGTCTGTATCATCATTGCGTCTCTCATGAAGAAAGTACTGACATTTTAGAACAATGTCATTCTGGCCCATATGGTGGACACATGAGTTCCCAGAAAATAGCCAGGAAAGTCCTACAATGTGGTTTCTATAGGCCCACCATCTTCAAAGACTCATATGATTATGTTCTCTCATGTGAACAATGTCAAAGGACATGTAACATTTCCAAGTGTGACCAAATACCCCTAACCTCTTGGAAGGAATTAGAGATTTTTGACATTTGGGGGATTAACTACATGGGCCCATTTCCTTCTTCTTCTGGGTTTTCTTACATTTTAGTTACAGTTGATTACGTGTCAAAATCGGTTGAGGCAATACCCACTAAAACTTTTGACTCCAAACCTATTAAGAAACTCTTTAAAGACATTATCTTCCCTAGATTTGGAGTCCCTCGCACCATCATTTCCGACAGGGGACCCCATTTTTGGATAAAAGTTTTGAGGATCTATTGAAAAGATATGGGGTTTACCACAAAGTTTCCACTCCTTACCATCCTCAGACCAGTGGGTAGGTTGAAGTATCCAACAGACAAACCAAATCCATTCTAGAGAAAATTATTGGATGCACTAGGAAAGATTGGGCGTTGAAAATCAATGACGCTCTATGGGCATACCGTACTACCTACAAGACACCCATAGGCACCACCCCTTTCAGAGTGACTTATGGCAAATCATGCCAACTCCTGATAGAGTTAGAACATAAGGCCAGCTGGGCTATCAAAAGCCTAAATTTTGACCTTTCTGCTATGGGAGAAAATTGTCTTCTCCAAATAAATGAACTGGACAAACTTAGAATGAGCGCTTATGAAAATGCAAGGATCTACAAGGACCAAACTAAACTTTGGCATGACGGTCACATCAAGCGCAAAGACATTAGAGATGGCGACCAAGTTCTAGTGTTTAATTCCAGACTAAGGCTCTTTCCTGGAAAGGTCAAATCTAGATGGCATGGTCCCTACCTTATCAAGTGTGCCTATCCACATGGCACCTTTCTTCTTTGGGATAAAGTTTTGGGTGAATTTAAGGTTAATGGGCATAGACTTATAAGATATATCCCCACTAAAGACTTGTTGCTTCAGATACCAATAAACACCCATATTTGGAAGATCTCAACTTGACATGCCCTCAGCCTCCCAAAGAATCACAATAAAGTTGTATCTCATCTGTTGAGCCTCTGACGTTAAGCAAGGCTCTTGTTGGGAGGCAACCCAACCCTATCTTCCTTTTATTGCTTTTTCTTTACTTTGTTATTTCATCCTATTCCATTTTGATATTCTGTGACACTTCAAGCTTCCATGACCACCCATCCATTGGGAGTACCATGAAGATCCTCTTTTCAAAGCCTCAACCATCATTGACATTCCCTTCAGATGGACATATTTTGAGCTACTAGGGCCTCCTAGTAAATCTAAGAATTTTCTTCCCTCCATCTTGGGTTTGGGTTTTGCTCGAGACGAACAAAAATCTAAGTCTAGGGTGGAGGTGGGTGGTATTTTTCTACTTTCACCCCTTATCTTTTCCTTTCAACATCTTGTTTTCCTTTGTTTTGCATATAGTTGCTTCTATATTTTCTTCTTTTATGGCCATTATCTAGTCGACCATGTCTTAGTTTATTTTATTATAAAAAGGTCATTACCTAGTTGGATAGTTTTAAAATATGTTTATCATTTCCCCCCCTTGAATTTAGTAAATTTTCTTGCAAAATCGATTACAAATTGGCATGTCTGAAACAACCGTGTCCCCTAGGACCCCTAAATAACATCACTCCTTGGAAAAGTGGGCAAGTCATAAGGAATCAATTAGAACCAAGCATAATGTTTCCCTATAATTAAGAAACGAATTATCTTGTTATAAAATTTGTATGATGTTATGAAAAAAAATGTTGGAAGTTATAAGCACATGAACATCACTTCCTTCCCTTTTTTTTCTTCTAAAAAAGAGAAGCATAGAATCACCACCGGAAAAAAAAAATCAAGTCTGGGGTGGCATGCTTCCCAAAATAAAAACCCCATACCCCACAAAGGGGCATACCATCAAAATATGTCAAAAGTGCACATGAAAAAATTTGTGACCAATGTAGCCACAACTCCATAAATTCATATCCAAAGATGAATAGAAGAGGGATCAATATTTTTTTATCACTTCCTTCTTTATTTTCACATCCCCCCAAATTTGTCCTGTTCTTGTGCAAGAACTTTCCAAAAAAAATTTGAGAGTTTCAAAGTAAAAGTAAGATGAAGCCTATTCTTCTACAAATTCTTGTTTTAGAAGTTCAATTTGACATTTGTTTTGATAGGGAATATAGAATTTTATGTTATGTAGTTCTAGGAGATTGGGTCACTTGGCCAAAATTTGGAGGTGAGGACTATAATGATGTTATTAAGGTGGGGATGGCATTGTCAAAGTATGAATTGGAGTTTATTTGTAATCTAATTTTCTTGAGGACAAGCAAATATTCAAGTCTGAGGTATTTTGATAAATGTGTTTTCATCATTTTTATTTACATTTTTTAGATATCATTTTTGGATTTTTTTTTGTTATTTATTTTCTTAGTTTTATAATTAATTGCATTATATTATATTTTTATCTTTAAGTTGAATTTTTAATTATATTTTCTTGGATTTTTGTAGGAAATGGGATAAATATTCTTGGAGTATAATTGCACAATTTTCAGCAGTCCTGTAATTATTGTATACCTATCACCAAAAGGGCCATAACTCTTGAATCCAAAGTCAAAATTGAGTGTACAAGTATTCATTTGAAAGGAAATTTAATTTCATAAAAGAATATCATATTATTTGGACCGCTTTTATTATTTTTATGGGAGCGAAATACGTTCAAAATCACTGTTGTGGGAATCTGCATTGAAGAGACTTACAAGGTCAAGACAATTAAAGTCTATCAAATTTCTATTGACCAGATCTAGAAAATTTAAAAGGACGGATCCTTCTCTTTCTCCCCCTCTTTTTTGAGTAGACTACCCCCTCCTTCTCCTATAAAAGGAGGGGCACTTCCTCCTCCCAAGATCATCTTTTGTATCATCTTTGTAGGGGATTTCTGAGCAATCTTCTTGTGTTCTTATGTTATTGTGTTCTTTCTTAAGTGCCAATCATCAACCCCCAAACTCGACTTTTAATTTCTATTCCAAATCTGAAAATA
The DNA here is from genome assembly GCA_963693085.1 of Alisma plantago-aquatica. Lineage (NCBI taxonomy): Eukaryota > Viridiplantae > Streptophyta > Magnoliopsida > Alismatales > Alismataceae > Alisma > Alisma plantago-aquatica. Next base: position 152,409,534 of record OY856409.1, on the reverse strand, counting down.
GCACAAATAAATAACAAGTTCTTCAAACTATTGGGATTAGAGATAACAATCTTAATAAGTTGTCATGTGGGATCGACCCTTTCTATACTAGCCTTAAACGGAAGTAGAAAAAAGATTAAACTCTAGGATAAATATCTTAGTGATTGTAAGTTCTTTGCGATGCATTAACAATTTGGTGTCGTTTCTGGGGACAACGGATTGTTTTTCTCAAACCCCAAAAACTTTTGAAAAACTTTTTTTATGCCTTCTGAGTAACATTCCAGAAGTGCTACTCCTCCTTCTGTCGAGTTTGCATTCCGGCAGTCCATTTTTTCTGCACATGATTAACTGCTTATTTTGTGCATGCGACACCCGAATGTTGATTTTCAATCATTTGATCCTGAGATAGATAGAACTTTCCACCGTCTAAACTGCCAAAACCAAAATCAAAATATGTTGGACGAGGAAGAAGTCACCCGTAGGATAAATCAAGTTTTAGCAGCTCAAAGAGAGCACATCTTAGCCGACCAAGTGGCTTGGGAAGCTGCTTTACAAGCATCCTACAAGGCTGAACAAGAAACCCTAGAAGCCAATAGGAGGGAAGCCGAAAGGCAAAAACAATTGAAAGATTTTGTTGTTCCCAAATACGCCTATGCCCAACACCCAGTCGTGCCTCCCGACATCATTTCTCCCCAATTCGAGATTTGAACCCAATGGATCACCATGATCCAAGATAATCCTTTCTCAGGAAATAATGGGGAAAGCTTCCAAGATCACCTTCAAAGGTTCATTGATCTTTGCTCTTTGAACAAACTCCCAAGTGTCTCTGAAGATGCCATCAACCTTAGATTGTTCAAGTACGCCCTCTCTGGCCAAGCTAGTAGCTGGTACAACACCATGGAAAGTAAAGAACATGTCACAACTTGGGAAGTTCTACAGAATAAGTTTCTTGAGAAATTTTACCCTCCTCCTCTTACCTACGAACTCAGGGGACAAATCACTCATTTTTCTATCTCCCTAGGAGAATCCTTAGGAGAAGCTTGGAAAAGGTTCAAGAACTTACTTAGGAAGTGCCCTCACCATGATATCTCTCAAGCCTGGATCATAGAGATCTTCTAACATGGTGTTGATGATTATACCAAATTCTTTCTTGATTCCTCATCTGGAGGAAATTCCATGCACCAAAGTATGACTAGTGCATGGGAGGTGGTCAAACGGGCTTCTGAAACAAGGGCTAGAAAGGGAATTAGTGGAATCCTTAAGGTAGCCAAGGCAGAAGTTAATCCTAATATCCAAATCATAGCAGAAAGCCTCAAATTAATTGACCTAAAATAGGATCGGTTAGAGTCATCCCTAGGCACCCTTAGGGAGTAACCCCAACAAATAAAAGTTGTGCACTCTCTTTGTGGCATTTGTCAAGGATACAATCACACCACCCTACACTGTCAATACCTCTACAACACCCCCATGCAGCCAGAAATGGGACAACAACTAGAAGACCTCAATTCAATCCATACCATACCAGGCCAAGGTTACTACAACCCCAACTAGACTAGAAACCACTCGGGTTTCCAATATGGGAACCTTGTAGGTGCTGAAAACTCTGGCCAACTCCAATCCCAACAAAGGCCTCCCTACCCTCAAGGAAACAATCGACCACCACTTGGATTCCCATACAACAACCAAAGGAAACTACTGAGGAAATCACTCAATCTGACCACCATATCAAGGACAACAATTCCAAAACTTAAACTTTCCCCCTCAAAATCTCAATCAGCCACCTCCTCAACTGCCACCAAGTGTTCCTACTCCCACCCCCTCAGCTGATGAAAGGATAAAAGCCTTGGAACAAACCATCATTGCCCAACAATCTCATCAAAAGGTGACTAACGCCCAACTAGCTTGTTTTTTTGCCCAATAGAAACCCCCTGCCAGAACTTTTGCAGGGCAGCCTAAAAATAACCCCAAACATCCTGAACAACTCAAGGTTGTCTCCACTAATTCAGGAAAGGTGCACTCCCCTCCTCCTCTAGAAAAACCTTCATACCCACCTCTAGAATTCGAGGATGAGGACATGGTAGTTGTTGAACCTAAAGCTACACTTGAACCAACTATCCCCAAAACCCCTCAGGAAGAAGTCAAAGAACCAATCTACAAGCCACGACCTCCCTACCAAGCCCACCTCAAAAAAATAAGGCTTGATGCCCGCTTCATGAAATTTAGGGATGCGACGAAAAAATTACATGTAGACATTCCCTTCCTTGATGCTTTGGCAGACATGCCTTCCTGGTCCAAGTACATGAAAACTCTTTTGACTAGGAAGTATGCTACTAGAGAATACGAGACTATTAAACTTGCTAGCACCACTTCAGACATAATCCTAAGTAAGATGCCTAAAAAATAGAAGGACCCTAGTTCTTTTGGGATAGGATGCTACTTGGGTGATAATGCTTGCAGAAAGGGCCTAGCAGATTTAGGAGCTAGTATATCCATCATGCCCTACAACCTTTGCAAAAGATTAGGATTCAATGACATGTTACCCACAGCCATGACTATCCAACTGGAGGACTCATCCATGACCAAACCCATGGGAATCATAGAACACATTCCAGTTAAGGTTGAAAAGGATGCCTATTTCCTTGTGATTTTGTGACCATGGACATAAAGGAAGATTTATACTACCCTCTTATTTTCATACGTCCCTTCTTAGCCACTACCCAAGCCTTGATTGATGTTGAGGCTGGTACCATTCTATTAAGATTAGGGAAGCAAACCCTAGACTTTAGGGTGTTTGAAAGCATGAAGGGGCCTAGCCTCGAGGAAGAGGTCTACCTCCTTGATTGCATTGATAAATTATCCAAACTAAGGTAGGAATGGGATTTAGTTTATGACCCCCTACACATAGCCCTCACTACTGCCTCTGAATGTGATTTTGACAGTGAACAATTAGATCAATGTAAGGCTCATTTAAATAACTTTGAGGAGATCCATGATGCTGAAATTGAGGACCTTAAGATGATCTCCACCATAGAAGAAAAGCATGAACTTCCAAAGGCCCCAAAAATGAAGACTCTTCCCATAGGGATGAAATGTGTCTTTCTTGATGAGCTAGAACTATTCTCTGTCATCATAAATTTTGACCTTACCATTGAATAAGAAAACAAACTTATGGTTGAACGTAGGAAAAAAGGAGCTGCCTTGGGGTACAAAATGGCAGATCTAGTTGGAATAGATCAATCCATTTTCATCCAAAAAATCCCAATGATAGAAGACCAAAAACCTTCTCGAGATCCACAATGAAAACTCAACCCAAACATGAAGGAAGTTGTCCGTCTAGAGGTGATTAAACTTTTGATTACAGGAATCATCAATCCCATCTCTGACTCCCCATGGGTCAGTCCAGTTCAAGTTGTTCCCAAAAAGGGAGGCACTACTGTCATTCAAAATGAGAAGAATGAGCTCATTCCCACTCGCACCTTCACGGGGTGGAGAATGTGCATTGACTATAGGAAGCTCAAAAAAGCAACTAGGAAATACCACTTCCCGCTTCCCTTCCTAGACGAAGTTCTTGAACGCTTAGCCCATCAATAATACTTTCGTTATCTAGATGGCTACTCAGGATTTGATCAGATTCCTATCCATCCTGAAGATAAAGAGAAAACCACCTTCATATGTCCCTTTGGTACCTATTCTTTTAGACGAATGCCCTTTGGCTTGTGCAATGCACCAACCACCTTCCAACAGTGTATGTCAGCCATCTTTGTAGGATTGACCAAAATTGTCATGGAAGTGTTCATGGATGACTTCTCCATCTATCGAGATAGCTTTAATTCATGCCTTAGGAATCTCTCCCTTGTTCTTGATAGATGTATTGAGTCACACTTGGTCCTTAATTGGGAAAAGTTTCACTTTATGGTTAATGAGGGCATCATTCTTGGCCACAAGGTTAGCAACCAAGACATACATGTCAACAAAGCAAAAATTGAAGTGATCACCAAGATTCCACCCCCAACCTCAGTCAAAGACATCCGAGCCTTCTTAGGACATGCCAATTTCTATAAGTGATTCATTTGTGACTTTACCAAAATCGCATAACCTCTCAGCAATATTCTTCAAAAGGAGGTGCCTTTCCATTTTGATAAGGCATGCATGGAGAGTTTTCTATGTTTGAAAAATGCTCTCACAACCACTCCACTCATTTGTGCACCAGATTGGGCCCTACCCTTTGAAATCATGTGTGATGCTAGTGACTATGTTGTAGGTGCCATCTTAGTACATCGCATTGATAAGAAACATCATGTCATATACTATGCATCCAAAACCATAGATGAAGCTCAGTGAAATTAGACTATGACTAAAAAGGAGATGTTAGCCATTTTCAATGCATTTGATAAATTTCTCTCATACTTAGTTGTCTCTAAAGTTATTGTCTACACTGACCATGCATCCATTCTCTATCTCCTGGCCAAAAAATATGACAAACCCAGACTAATAAGATGGATTTTGCTATTACAGGAGTTTGATCTAGAGATCCTAGACAAAAAGGGGCCTGAAAATGTCATCACTGATCACCTAAGTTGACTTAGCTACAGACCAATCGATGAAATCCCCATAAATGACTCTTTTCTTGATGAAAAATTACTTAAGGTAGACTCTCAATTTCCTTGGTTTGCCGATTTCATAAACTATTTAGCTGTCGGTGTATTGCACCCTGAATACAAGGGGCGTTCTAAAGCTAAATTTTTACATGATGTCAAAAACTATTATTGGGATGAACCTTATATATTTAGACTTTGTTCTGACGGTATGTATTGTCGTTGTGTCTCTCAAGAAGAAAGTACTGACATTTTGGAACAATGTCATTCTGGCCAATATGGTGGACACATGAGTTCCAAGAAAAAAACCAGGAAAGTCCTACAGTGTGGTTTCTATTTGCCCACCATCTTCAAAGACTCATATGATTAGGTGCTCTCATGTGACTAATGTCAAAGGATAGGTAAGATTTCAAAGAGTGACCAAATGCTCCTGACCTTTTGGAAGGAATTAGAGATTTTTGACGTTTGGTGGATCGACTACATGGGCCCATTTCGTTCTTCATATGTGTTTTCTTACATTTTAGTCGCAGTCGATTACATGTCAAAATGGGTTGAGGCCATACCCACTAAAACTTGTGACTCCAAACCTATTAAGAAACTCTTTAAAGACAACATCTTCCCTAGATTTGGAGTCCCTTGCACCGTCATTTCTGACGGGGGATCCCATTTTTTGGAGAAAAGTTTTGAGGCTCTATTGATAAGATATGGGGTTTACCACAAAGTTGACACTCCTTATCATCCTCAGACTAGTGGGAAGGTTGAAGTATCCAACAGACAAATCAAATCCATTCTAGAGAAAACTGTTGGACGCACTAGGAAAGATTGGCTATTAAAAATCAATGACGCTCTATGGGCATATTGTACTGCCTACAAGACACCCATAGGCACCACCCCTTTTAGGCTGATCTATGGAAAATCATGTCATCTCCCGATAGAGTTAGAACACAAGGCCAGTTGGGCCATCAAAATCCTAAATTTTGACCTTTCTGTTGTAGGAGAAAATCATCTTCTCCAAATAAATGAACTGGATGAACTTAGAATGAGCGCTTATGAAAATGCGAGGATGTACAAGGACCGAACTAAACTTTGACTTGATAGTCACGTCAAGAACAAAGACATTAGAGAAGGCGACCAAGTTCTACTGTTTAATTCTAGAATAAGGCACTTTTCTGGAAAGCTCAAATCCAGATGGTATGGTCCCTACCTTGTCAAGTGTGTTGGGTTTTAGGGGAGACAGAGAAGGCAGTGGAAACAAAAATTTTCTCCCCAACCCATACCGAGGAAATGCGTCAACATCTATATAATAGGAAAGGATGGTTTGTGGAATCATACCATGTCCCGAGGCTTGCTCGGCGACAATACCTCGCGCAATGCGCGGTCTTCAACTCCGGTCTTGGACGGTGTCTGTGCAGCTCCTGGTCGCACCGGGACTGACGACTCCTCCTCCTACCGGACTGTCGGATGACAGTTGTCCTCCTAAGCGGCAGTGTCCTCCCGCCTCTGTAGTAGTCCACACGGACCACCTGGAACTCCACTCTCCTTGTCCCACAAGGAAGTGGAAGTGGTCGCACCCTCCTATTGACATACTAGTCGCCAACACACTGTGCAACAAAGAGGAATCACGGTCATCTAGGTCTACATCACATGCAACATGTACAAGATGAACTCTGTGCCTTGCCATCCAAGTTGATCAACTCATCACATGAATGATCTGTACTCTCCAACCGGTCGTCTGGGTGCCACCAGCCGATCGGTTGGCTCCTCCAACTGATCAGTTCGCCTGGTCGTCGTGCATCTCGTCATGTCCGCCACCCGCTCGTCTCGCTCCTCGAACCGGTCATCAACTGATCGGTTCACACCTTGAACTGACCATCTGCAATGTCAACCGATCGGTTCACGCCATGAACCGATCGTTTCAGCTGTCGTCTTGATGTCCGCCGGTCTTCGACATAACAGGAAATAAAATCTATCCTAATTATTACATTGCTTTAAAAGGGAAACCCCGAGTTACATTCGGGGGGAGCAAAGGTAGGAAAGAATCCCAAATTATTTCGAGTTACATCAGGAATAAGAGAGGGAAGATCGGTGCGCAGACCAAGATGCAAGCAACCACAAACAACCACACACAGATAGGGGTTTATAGGCCATAATCACGCTACACACATCTACCACAAAACTCGTTTAAGGGCGACGCGTATCGAGTGCATTAATAATACATATCATATATGTAATTAGGGATTTGTGGATTTAGGATTGGACATGCATAAAGCCGTTATTATTCGCATCGCATGCAATAAATAAAGGCGACAAACCAAAATCGATCATATCGATATTCCTAAAATATAGATCAGTTGACGTGGCTCTGATACCACTGTTGGGTTTTAGGGGAGACAAAGAAGGCAGCGGAAATGAAAATTTTCTCCCCAACCCATACCGAGGAAACGTGTCAATGTCTATATAATAGGAAAGGATGGTTTGTGGAATCATACCTTGTCCCGAGGCTTGCTCGGCGACAATACCTCGCGTAATGTGCGGTCTTCAACTCCGGTATTGGACGGTGTCTGTGCAGCTCCTAGTCGCACCGGGACTGACGACTCCTCCTCCTACCGGACTGTCGGATGACAGTTGTCCTCCTAAGCGGCAGTGTCCTCCCACCTTTGTAGTAGTCCACACGGACCACCTAGAACTCCACTCTCCTTGTCCCACAAGGAAGTGGAAGGAGTCGCACCCTCCTGTTGACGTACTAGTCGCCAACACACTCTCCTGCTACCAGTTGCAACTGTAGTTGTCCTTCCCTTGCTGCACCTCCCTTTTGCGGGAAGCACTTGCTCGGGATCTCTCACGGTTACCAAAACCAGAGAGAACGACAACTTCGCAAAGAAACCGGCTTGCATTGAGTTGTACTTTGAGAAGCCCCCAATACCCCTATATATATAGGCGGGTCATGGGACCAGGTTCTCTGTGCCCGGCAATATGGGACTAAAGCAGGAGTAGAAGGGTTCGAGAATTTTTCACAAAAAGCAACCGGTTCGCAACTTGAAACGGTCGGTTCACAACTGAACCGATCGGTTCGGCCATTGAGCCGATCGGTTGGACCTGAGCCGATCGTTTGGGGCACTCCAACCGATCGGTTGGTGCCCTGAACCGATCGGTTCATGGTCCTAATCCGGCTCAAAAAGACTTTCCTTATTTCGTTCTCAATTGGTATCGTATACCAATGTTATTCCCAATCGAATTGGGCAATTTGAAACCAAAGGAAAATTCTTGCCGACATGACTTTCCCAACTGGTCGGTTGCATCAGTTGAGCCGATCGGTTCAACTCTTGAACCGGTCGTTTCAACCTGGGCATGAGCCGATCGGCCTGGACACTCCAGCCGACCGGTTCAGCACCTCATCTGACTGGTTCATCACATGAGTCGATCGGTTGGGAGCACAGGTTGGGCAAAATCAGTCAATTGCAATTTCAATCAATCTGATACTCCAATCAATGCGTCCAACACCTTGAACCATATGATATTGAGCTATCGACTGATTGAGTGTTTAATTGAACTACTAAACTCCTTTAGTAATCAATCTAAACATTGCTTTGTGGACAAAACTCCTCTTCCAGGTTAAATCCTATGTGTGTGACCCTACAGGTCCATTTCACGTTGGCAGTGAAAGTCCATAACACTTATGACTTCACAAGCAAAGAGCGGCGCCTAGTCACACATCATTGCTACCCAAGTGAAAGTAGAAAGTTGGAGAACAACTTTCATCCTACAATCCGTGAATGGTGTTACAGTGAATGTATAATTCCTTTGTCACTGATATCCCGAATGAACTCGAGGCATGGAACAGTCATCCTGTCAATGTTCATTCACTTTCTTGATCTCAGAGTAGATTGAAGGAGATATGTATGACATCAATATCACATACGGATTCATACATGCGTGCGCACGTCTATCTCAATCCTACTCATCAAGTGGCCTTAGATATCAAACTCCCTCAGGAGGGACAAATCCCATAGCTATCACTCACCCCTCAAAAGCCCCATGTGTCAAAGCCACCCAATCATCACCTTTATAACAACCCATGTTTCAGGACTGCGTTTGATGATGTCAAAGTGTGCCCAACGACATGTGTTGAGTGTAGTGATTTCAGGTCTAAGAATCACACTCACCACCATCACTGTGAGTACTGACTGTGACTACCATCTCATGGTTCCATGTGTCAAACTCACGGTGGGTCTGTCCGGTACCTTGTTCTCTAACAAGTACCTATGTGTTTGGTTTGATATCTCTATATCATGACTAATGAGATTCTGTCATCAACCAACACCACAATCTAGTCTTGTATGTCATTGCTGTCTATCTACCTTCCACAATGACATCCGACTAGGGACATAATAAGAATGTACAAACTCTTAGCATCCGTATGATCTCATCGTTCAGGTCCTTAACCTGAAAGCATAAGTCATTGAGTATTGTCATTCTCTAGACATTCAATATGTTGTATCACTATCTCATATGACTGAACCAAAAAAATTGGAAGCTTGCCTTTGATGTTTATCAAATCAATCTTAATGCATCCCACCAATCATCCCATGATTGGCTCTCAGGGCATACATACCAACAGACTCCCACTTGCAGTGCGAGCCAATCACCCATGAATCATATTCATAGTGATCTTCAAACATGTCCCACATGTTACTGTGCTCTTAGTGCGAACATAGTGAGTAATGGCAACACCTTGCCAAAGTCAGTATAAATTGCATGTATCTCATCTCTTCGATGTACGTCACACGTATGAGATGGAGTTGCCGTAATATGTGATCTAGTATTCCTTTTCTAACCTTTAGCCACATTGCATGATCAAGGATTCCAGACTTGTCATCAATGAGTGGAATATAAGTTCATCTCATGAACCTTCAGATCCATATAGTATCCACTGTTGTTCTCTAACACACAGATACTCAGCATTTCCCTTTTAAATGGTTTTATTGGAACACTTCCAATTATCAACAAACTTTCACTTTTATACATCCCATGTATATTTTGCGATTAATTTTCTGTCCTTTCAGAAGTTCGCATCAATGTAACTCTTTACATCGAACTCTTCCTTATCTCCATAGAACTAGTACTTCCCAAGTACTTAACAAGTTCTTATGGTATTCCAGTAACCCTTACTGGAAGTAGACAGACATCCACTCGTCATGTCCTACATACGAGTTATCAGGATGAGCACATCATATTGCCATGTCCTACATACAAGATGATGAATGCATTTTATTCTTGCCATGTCATACATGCAAGACAATGGGATGATTACATACATGATAGATCCATATCTATTCTTAGTGTTCCCATTCTTCATAAGAATTGGACACTTGGCCTTGGGATGCTAACTCCATGTAGCATGGACAAGTTTTCTCCCACTAAATCTGTGCATACTGAACACTTCAGTACAGATTGCCAATGTATGCTCTCTCCTTTTTCAGGTCAAGAGGTTTTTCGAGAACTATCTCTATAGATATCTATTCCTATCACATAGGAAACTTCTCTATCTTCCTTAAAGATAATTTCCACTTTTGGATTTCCATTTTAGAACATTTCAATTTCACATCAATATGTGGAATGTGAACACGCTCCCACTAAATCACAGATCCTTCTTTATCTTTGACATATCAGTCAAACCCTTTGACTATATCATCAAAGTAAAGATCCAATTTTGAGTTTCTTGTACTCAATCAATCACATTGATTAGTCCATTGTAACTTATAGACTTCATTTGCATTAGTGGATTCATAAACCTTATAGGTTGTGTCACGTACACATCCTTATTTTATTCCTCATAGGAATGCAGTTTTAGTATCCATATGCCAATTGTCTCAATCATTAAGTTGCAATCAACAAGCATCATCCTTCTCAAAATGTTATCCATGTGTCTTAACACTTAAGACTTATTTGAACTTATGGATATGATCCAATGAGTGCTACCATCAAGGTCATACCTTATGGTTCACATGGATGTCATTTAGGATGTAATGGTCTTAAACCATAACTCAAGATTTGGTTCCTCATATTCATCTTGATAGTTGACTCATCATATGAACAACTCATCACATAGATAATTGAGGTGTATCTATCAAGAATATAAGAATTCACAACTCCTTGTGATTCTTAATGTCCTTTATTAGTGTGGGGTATTCTTTTATTTAGAAGAATTAAGTTATTTGATAATCATTCTCTAACTCCTTAGAGTATGATTCCTTCTTGATTCAGACATCACCATGCCTTAATCATGAGTTCACTATGATACACTATCATAATTACTCATAAGGATCTCAAACATTTGGTCCAAGTATTTTATTCATTGATCTCATCAAGAATTATTACTTTACCAAATTTGTACTTCATTTATGATAATCTTGAACACTTCAAGACATTCATATTGGTATTTCTTTAAACACCATTTGAAGTATTAGCATTTATTCCAATAGGTATGTAAATACATCACATGTATTATACCTTATAGGACAATCATTCTTCCACTACCTTTAGTGAAGATTGATTAATCATGTACAAGAGATTCATGTCACTTACTGGTTCTCTAACCAAAAGAGTCTAGATTTATCCATCATATGGAAACTAGAAATGAATTTCTCATGATTGATGCTAATTAGATTGTTTGACTTATCTATAACTTTTAGGTATCATTTTATATTATGCATATCAAATACCACAAGATAAGCAAGGCATTGCCACAAAGATCATATATTTAAGATCAAAACATCAACTTTATTAATTGCCATCATTGTCATACAATATGCAATAATAAAGTGTTTCTATCTATTGGCAATATATGAAATAGCAGTTCTCAACTCTATTTCGTGCCCTTTAGGCTAAAATAAACTGAAAGATACTCCTATCTATGGCCGCAACACTTGCTCCAATGATGGGTACTTCTTTCTTAGTCCTTTCACAAAGGCCATCACTTCTTTGCGGATATTGCATATCATATATGACATATCCATATCTTGGTATCATATACCTCAGATAAAGAAGTGGTTGATTTCATGATACCTTAGGTGGAGATCTCCATCCCCTCCTTCATCTTCTTTTGTTCTTTCAGATATAGAGGGAAGTTCCCTCATACACCCTTTCCCCATGTGCCTTGAGGCTGAAGACGGCTTGGATTGCTGGCTAGCATCAGAACACTTCTTAGCTTTGCCCTTGCCCTTGCCCTTAAGACTTACCTTTTCTTTGATCACATCAAAGATTATGGTTTGTCTTTCTTCATCTTTGCCTCTACTATCCTCAACATGTCCAACAACTCTGTCAACGCTTGTCAAAGTTGTTCATGTTGTAGCTTATCATGAATTGTATGATTCTCGCAACATTTGCAGTATCATACCAATAGCCAACTCTTGGCTCAGATGGAATCCTTCTTAGTCAGGTCTTTCGACATACCCAATCACATTGAGTGTGTGAATACCTTACTGGATGTCCTTCTGTCATGCCATACTAGGACAGTGTTTTGGAGACATCATATGTCTCATGTTGTCTCTGCAACTCACAGTTCAAAGACCACAACATCAAGCACTCTTCATCAATGTCATCGTTCGTATGCTTCCATAAGCATACTTTCATCCATTGATGTGGTGGGATCGAGTTCATCTGGTTCTGGTATAACTAGGACTTAGAGCTTTCGCTCCTTGAATTGAGAACACTTCTCATCGTCCTAACCAATCGTGGAATTATTCCCATTTAATTTGTTGGTCTTAAAGACCCATCGCAAATAAAGTGATTTGTTGATTAACCATTTATATTAACAAAAAGGAAATATATGCAATTTTAGTCCAAAACTCTTTTGACTTGTTTGTTTGATTTGAAAAGTTGACGATAAAATTAGGCCTTTAATTAATTATCGCTCCCACTATTTTACTTCAAATTGATAGCCCTCACCATCAATTCAGAAGATTGCAGCGTACAACCTTCTAGTGGGCAAGATCCTGAAATCCTCTAAGCCATGGACCAGCTAGGGCTGTCACCCACAACATAGATCTCTCAGGTAGGCAACTTTTGCCAATTGCATCATATGCAACTCTTGATAAGATGTCATATACAACTCTTTGAAATGATCATCTCCATGCCTCAAGGTACTAGATCCCATCTAGATCACCTTGTTAAGTCCGACCCAAAGCAAACACGATGAATATGCACCCTGCTAGGGCAGACCCACACATTCATCCTTCACGCTTCCACGAGGTAGACGGTGCACCACGCTAGGGCGTGCCCACACTTGGTCGAACAAGCTTTTCACGTGTGTCGCATTTGGAAGGAATCTAAAACTTAATATTTTAATGAGGGATTTGGTTTTATATACATATACATATCCAATCACTACAATACATAGTACGTATCATATACATGCTATATCCCACAGAAAACATGCACAAACGATAAAAAAGCGATGATTATGGCCATCCTAATGTGATTCCTCGAGCCAAGAGGAATCACAGTCATCTAGGTCTACATCACATGCAACCTGTACAAGATGAACTCTGTGCCTTGCCATCCGAGTTGATCAACTCATCACATGAATGATCTGTACTCTCCAGCCGGTCGTCTGGGTGCCACCAGCCGATCGGTTGGCTCCTCCAACCGATCGGTTCGCCTGGTTGTCGTGCATCTCGTCATGTCCGCCACCTGCTCGTCTCGCTCCTCGAACCGGTCATCAATCGATCGATTCACACCTTGAACCGACCGTATGCAACGTCAACCGATCGATTCACGCCTTGAACCGATCGTTTCAGCTGTCGTCTTGATGTCCGCCGGTCTTCGACATAACAGGAAATAAAATCTATCCTAATTATTACATTGCTTTAAAAGGGAAACCCCGAGTTACATTCGGGGGGAGCAAAGGTAGGAAAGAATCTCGAATTATTTCGAGTTACATCAGGAATAAGAGAGGGAAGATCGGTGCGCAGACCGAGATGCAAGCAACCACAAACAACCACACACAGATAGGGGTTTATAGGCCATAATCACGCTACACACATCTACCATAAAACTCGTTTAAGGGCGACGTGTATCGAGTGCATTAATAATACCTATCATATATGTAATTAGGGATTTGTGGATTTAGGATTGGACATGCATAAAGCCGTTATTATTCGCATCACATGCAATAAATAAAGGCGACAAACCAAAACCGATCATATCGATATTCCTAAAATATAGAGTAGTTGACGTGGCTCTGATACCACTGTTGGGTTTTAGGGGAGACAGAGAAGGCAGCGGAAACAAATATTTTCTCCCCAACCCATACCGAGGAAATGCGTCAACGTCTATATAATAGGAAAGGATGGTTTGTGGAATCATACCTTGTCCCGAGGCTTGCTCGGCGACAATACCTCACGCAATGCACGATCTTCAACTCCGGTCTTGGATGGTGTCTGTGCAGCTCCTGGTCGCACCGGGACTGACGACTCCTCCTACCGGACTGTCGGATGACAGTTGTCCTCCTAAGCGGCAGTGTCCTCCCGCCTCTGTAGTAGTCCACACGGACCACCTGGAAATCCACTCTCCTTGTCCCACAAGGAAGTGGAAGGAGTCGCACCCTCCTGTTGACGTACTAGTCGCCAACACACTCTCCTGCTACCAGTTGCAACTGCAGTTGTCCTTCCCTTGATGCACCTCCCTTTTGCGGGAAGCACTTGCTCGGGATCTCTCATGGTTACCAAAACCAGAGAGAACGACAACTTCGCAAAGCAACCGGCTTGCATTGAGTTGTACTTTGAGAAGCCCCCAATACCCCTATATATATAGGCGGGTCATGGGACAAGGTTCTCTGTTCCCAACAATATGGGACTAAAGCAGGAGTAGAAGGGTTCGAGAATTTTTCACAAAAAGCAACCGGTTCGCAACTTGAAACGATCGGTTCACAACTGAACCGATCGGTTCGGCCATTGAGTCGATCGGTTGGACCTGAGCTGATCGTTTGGGGCACTCCAACCGATCGGTTGGTGCCCTGAACCGATCGGTTCATGGTCCTAATCCGGCTCAAAAAGACTTTCCTTGTTTCGTTCTCAATTGGTATCGTATACCAATGTTGTTCCCAATCGAATTGGGCAATTTGAAACCAAAGGAAAATTCTTGCCGACATGACTTTCCCAACTGGTCGGTTGCATCAGTTGAGCCGATCGGTTCAACTCTTGAACCGGTCGTTTCAACCTGGGCATGAGCCGATCGGCCTGGACACTCCAGCTGACCGGTTCAGCACCTCATCTGACCGGTTCATCACATGAGCCGATCGGTTGGGAGCACAGGTTGGGCAAAATCAGTCAATTGCGATTTCAATCAATCCGATACTCCAATCAATGCGTCCAACACCTTGAACCATATGATATTGAGCTATCGACTGATTGAGTGTCTAATTGAACTACTAAACTCCTTTAGTAATCAATCTAAACATTGCTTTGTGGACAAAAATCCTCTTCCAGGTTAAATCCTATGTGTGTGACCCTGCAGGTCCATTTCACGTTGGCAGTGAAAGTCCATAACACTTATGACTTCACAAGAAAAGAGCGGCGCCTAGTCACACATCATTGCTACCCAAGTGAAAGTAGAAAGTTGGAGAACAACTTTCATCCTACAATCCGTGAATGGTGTTACAGTGAATGTATAATTCCTTTGTCACTGATACCCCGAATGAACTCGAGGCATGGAACAGTCATCATGTCAATGTTCATTCACTTTCTTGATCTCAGAGTAGATTGAAGGAGATATGTATGACATCAATATCACATACTGATTCACACATGTGTGCGCACGCCTATCTCAATCCTACTCATCAAGTGGCCTTGGATATCAAACTCCCTCAGGAGGGACAAATCCCATATCTATCACTCACCCCTCAAAAGCCCCATGTGTCAAAGCCACCCACTCATCACCTTTATAACAACCCATGTTTCAGGACTGCGTTTGATGATGTCAAAGTGTGCCCAACGACATGTGTTGAGTGTAGTGATTTCAGGTCTAAGAATCACACTCACCACCATCACTGTGAGTACTGACTCTGACTACCATCTCATGGTTCCATGTGTCAAACTCACGGTGGGTCTGTCTGGTACCTTGTTCTCTAACAAGTACCTATGTGTTTGGTTTGATATCTCTATATCATGACTAATGAGATTTTGTCATCAAACAACACCACAATCTAGTCTTGTGTGTCATTGCTGTCTATCTACCTTCCACAATGACATCCGACTAGGGACATAACAAGAATGTACAAACTCTTAGAATCTATATGATCTCATCGTTCAGGTCCTTAACCTGAAAGCATACGTCATTGAGTACTGTCATTCTCTAGACATTCAATCTGTTCTATCACTATCTCATATGACTGAACGAGAAAGAATTGGAAGCTTGCCTTTGATGTTTATCAAATCAATCTTAATGCATCCCACCAATCATCCCATGATTGGCTCTCAGGGCATACATACCAACAAAGTGTGCCTATCCACATGGCACCTTTCTTCTTTGGGATAAAGTTTTGGGTGAATTTAAGGTTAATGGGCATCGACTTAAAAGATATATCACTACTGAAGACCTTGTTACTCCAGATACGAACAAACACCCATCTTTAGAAGATCTCAACTTGACAGACCCTCATCGTCCCATAGAATCACAATAAAGTGGTATCTCATCTGTTGAGCCTCCGACGTTAAACAGGGCACTTTTTGGGAGGCAACCCAACCCTATCTTCCTTTTATTGCTTTTTCTTTACTTTGTTATTTCAGCCTATTCCATTTTGTCCTTCTGTGACACTTCAAGCTTCCACGACCACCCATCGATTTGGAGTACCATGAAGATCCTCTATTCAAAGCCCCAACCATCATCGACATTCCCTTCACATGGACATATTTTGAGCTACAACGCCTCCTGGTGAATCCAAGAATTTTCTTCCCTCCATTTAGGGTTTGGGTTTTTCTCAGGATGAGAAAAAATCTAAGTCCGGGGTGGAGGTGGGTGGTATGTTTCTACTTTCCCCCTTATCTTTTCCATTCAACATCTTGTTTTCCTTTGTTTTGCGTATAGTTGTTTCTATATTTACTTCTTTTATGGCCATTATCTAGTCGTCCATGTATTAGTTTCTTTTATTATAAAAAGGTCATTACCTAGTCGGCCAATTTGAAAAGATGTTTATCATTTTTCCAGCTTGAATTTAATAAATTTTCTTGCAAAATCTATTACAAATTGCCTGTCTAAAACCACAACGTCACTAAGGATCCCTAAATAACATCACTCCTTGGAAAAGTTGGCAAGTCATAAGGAATCGATTAGAACCAAGAATAATGTTTCCCTATAATTAAGAAATGAATTATCTTTTTATAAAATTTGTATGATGTGATTTATAGGATAACCAAACTAGAGCAATGACACTCTCTAATAAATATATATGAAAAAAAAGTTGGAAGTTATAAGCACATGAACATCTCTTCCTTCCCTTTTTTTATTCTAAAAAAGAGAAGCAAAGAATCACCACCGGAAAAAAATCATGTCCGGGGTGGCATGCTTCCCAAAATGAAAACCCCATACCCCACTAAGGGGCGTACCATGAAAACATGCCAAAAGTGCACATGAAAAAAATTGTGACCAATGTAACCACAACTCCATAAATTAATATCCTGAGTCGAATAGAGGAGGGATCAATATTTTTTCATCACTTCCTTCTTTATTTTCACACCCCCCCCCAATTTGTCTTGTTCTTCTGCAACAAATTTCCAAAAAAATAAAAAAAAGATGAGAACGTCAATGAAAAAGTAAGTGAAGCTTATTCTTCTACAAATTCTTGTTTTAGAAGCTAGATTTGACATTTGTTTTGATAGGGAATATAGAATTTTATGCTAGGTGGTTCTAGGAGATTGGGTCACTTGGCCAAAATTTGGAGGTGAGGACTATAGTGTTGTTATTAAGGTGAGGATGGCATTGTGGAAGTATGAATTTTAGTTTATTTGCAATCTAATTTTCTTGAGGACAAGCAAAGATTCAAGTCTGGGGTATTTTGATAAATGTGTTTTCATCATTTTTATTTACATCTTTTAGATATCATTTTAGGATTTTTTTGTTATTTATTTTCTTAGTTTTATAATTAATTACATTATATTATATTTTTATCTTTAAGTAGAATTTGAATTATATTTTCTTGGATTTTTGTAGGAAATGGGATAAATATTCTTGGAGTATAATTGCACAATTTCTAGCAGTCCTGTAATTATTGTATACCCATCACCAAAAGTGCCATAACTCTTGAATCCAAAGTCCAAATTGAGTGTAAAAATATTCATTTGAAAGGAAATTTAATTTCCTAAAAGAATATCCTATTATTTGGACCGCTTTTATTCTTTTTATGGGAGCAACATACGTTCAAAATCACTATTTGGGGAATCTGCATTGAAGAGACTTACACGGTCAAGACAATTAAAGTCTATCAAATTTCTATTGACCAGATCAAGAAAATTCAAAAGGACGACTCCCTCTCTTCTCCCCCCTTTTTTTTAGTAGACTACCCCCTCCTTCTCCTATAAAAGAAGGGGCACTTTCTCCTCCCAAGATCATCTTTTGTATCATCTTTGTACGTGATTTCTGAGCAATCTTCATGTGTTCTTATGTTATTGTGTTATTTCCATCAATAAAGATTAGTTTTTGCAAGCTAAGTGTTTCCTTCAATTATTGTTATTTTTCTTTGCTCGTTTAGATCTAGTTTCTTCTTCCTCTTATTCTTCTGTGGACTAGAGCAAGGGATTAAGCATCGGCCATTTCATTGACTCTAGCCTAAGGAACTATCCTTTAGTAAGACTAGACTATGGCTAGAACTCTTCTTCCCTCCATCTCCCTTTTCTCCACAAGCATGAGTGAGTAGTTCTCTATTGAGGCAAGGGGAATAACCCCTTAGCCATGGATTTATCGACTTTTCCTTAAAATCGATTCTAGATGACTTTTGGGTTTGATAACTAATTGATCTATCAAAGTAATTAATTGGATTGATCAAAAGTTAATCCGGGTGGATATGATCATGGAAGTTCGAATTTAGAACAACAACCCCAATCACATAGGAGTTTTAAAATGAACATGGATATTCTTCTTTTAGGATGATGAACTAAGAAGCATGAGCACCAGGACCAATGGGCTCATGTGGAGTCCATCTTTAGTGGATTTTTATTAATTCACTTTCCTTCATCGAATGTGTCATTTTCAAGGATTAGTTTGTTTTTGCCTAGGCTAATGTGGTGAAAACCCCTAAAGCCTCGATTCTCATCTCTTGATTTCATCATCGCTTGCTTTTTCTTTCTTTAATCTTTAGTCTTTTCATTCATAATAGTTTTCTTGTGCTAACAACAATCTTGATTTTTCTTATGACAGGGAAAATTTATATTCTTATTAAGTGCATTTTCATTTCTGCATTTCTTTCTTAAGTGTCAATCATCAACCCCCAAACTCGACTTTTAATTTTTGTTCCAAATATGAAAATACCAAAAATAAATAACAAGTTCTTCAAACAATTGTGATAGGAGATAACAATCTTAACAAGTTGTCTAGTGGGATCGACCCTTTCTATAATAGCCTTAATCAGAAGTAGAAAAAGGTTTAAACTCTAGGATAAATATCTTAGTGAATGTAAGTGCTCCATGACACATTAACAATTTACATGGATACAAGAGATAGCTCTCTTACAATAGATCCTAAGTCACTCATACTCATAGATTTGACTTGAAGGTAGAGAGAGAAAGGGGATCAAAGGTGTGCATCACTCTCAACTAAGCAAGAACCAAGCATATATGGAATGAGCAACCTTGGAATGAACTCCAAGTGGTCCTATTTATAGCTCGGGGTGCCCCTTTGTGTTGGGGAACACTGAGGGCCGAATTATAACCATTTGTGCACAAGGAAACGAATCTATTTTTGTCCAACGGTTAGAATCACCTTTTCTACATTTTTCATACAGTACATTCATTCGAGATTCAATAAAGGTAACTCGACCAATTGGGTATAAGACAAACCAAATTTTCAAACCATCAGTCGAGTTTGTCTTGAGGAAACTCGACCGACCAATGAAAGTTGCATTTGGTCAGTAACTCGATCGGTCGATTTCTGTGAGTGCGCAACTCGACCGATGCACTCTTCCGAGAATTGATCTAGTGGATCGGTCGAGATTGTAACTTGACCGATTAGCTACCTGTGATCAATTTTATAAAGTGCATAAAAAGTGATTAAAACTTGGTTCGAAGTGTCCCACATAATTTTCTCATCTTAGTTACAAGTCATATCATCAATACAAGTGATTACAAAATTCTTCTAAGGTCATTTACATGGATTTCCTAATTAGCACACTTTCATTGCTTTTGACTTGAACTTTAGCAAAATTAGGGCTTGAGTAATTTGATCCTTTTCATGTACCTAAAACCTGAAATCAATCTTGAATACACATATTAGATACATATGAATGGAATGGTTAAGTCATTATCAAAATATGGACAATGTATAACCTCCAGGTCAACACTTGATATACAAAAAAGTTGACTATAGCTTGTGGTTGACTTCCTATATAGACCTAGGCCTAGATCATTCATCAACCTTGGATACCTTGATAATGAAATCTTGATATGTGGCTCAAATATTGCTGAATATTGTTGCTTGAAATTGAATATAGATGAGTGATCTCCCCCAAGGTCTAAATAGGAATCTAAACCATAGCTTCAAAATTTTGGACCTATGACTTTTGATGTCCAAAAATCTCGACTCTTGATACTGATATTTAATATTTTGACTCATGGTTATCAAATCTCAATTATGATATGAATCCTATGATCACACTATTTGGATATTGATATATATGACTAAAGACTTCAAAATCCCAAATCTTTGAATTTTTGAAATGATGACTATTTTGACTCTTTTGATTTATGCCTTAGGGTTTATCTCTCATCAGGACTGGGTGGGACCTCCCATTTATTTTGAGCTCGAAATCATGATATTAAAAGTATGATGGTGTCTCAAAATGTTGAAATATGAAATCTCAAATCATGGATGTTGTAACATACCGAAATCTAGGGTCTTTCCTATAATTTACCCACTTTTGAGCTTTTCTTTGCCTTCTAGTCCATTTGGACCTTTTTTCATAAATTTCCCATCCTTTTGGATCATTTTTGAACTCTATGTGCAATTTGAGCATTAATGATGGTGAAATTCCATTTTTACCCCCATTATGATAATAAAGTGGTGTTTTCACAAATAACCCACTTAAGGAAATAATTAAGGACTAATAATTAAAATTGAGTTTTATGAGAGATAATAAGTGGATAATGTTAATTTGGAGCTCTTACATCTTTTTGGATAAGATATGAGCAAAAATATGTAATAGAATTAATTATGTGTGTAATTAACTGAATTTCTTTCTCTCTCCTAAAAAATGATAATAATATATCAAAATAGAATATAAAGGTGATATTTTTCTCTTAAAATTAATTATGGTTGGATATCTCGAATTTTACTCATATAATCCATTAAAAGAATACTTTTCATATAACTCATTCATTCTAATATATTAATATACACTTTAATGAGAAATATATTTATTAAAGGCCAAATAATGAGTAAAATGAGAAAGTAATTGCATACCATTGTTCTAGACTTTAATGTGAGCTAATGGTTCAAATTTGGTGGCTTTTGGAGTTGATTTGACCCCTCAAAACTATTTTATACACTTTTAATATGGTGTAATTAAAGTCTTTGGTTTATTTCATTTAAATGACTCTGTAACACCAAAGTATGCACATTTTAGTTGTCACACGCTTACTCCACGATGGACACGCATCAAATGGCCATAAATTTCACACGTTGCAATCCGACGACAATCGGCCTTTCCTCAACCTTTGTCCGGGCGCGAGTATACGAGCAACCTCGACCGCAGGACTCCCTCGACATCGTTCTCCCTCCACAGAGCTTTGTTTCTCGTGATTTTAGTTCCTTTTGCTTTGTCTCTTTAGGCCGATTCATTTGATCCCTTGCTTGGCCGTTCTAGTGGCTTCTACGACAAACACCCAAGTTGCCTCTTCTCCCTTTCTCTACCGCAGGTTCATAGAGGGGTATAGGCCCTTCCTCCTGGCTATATAAAACCTCCTAGAGTACCCTCGAGCCACTATAACCCTTCCTCACCATTCAATTTGTTCCATAGTATCCCCATTCACCCAGACCTACTGGTGCTTCTTCTCCGGCGACCTCGGTCCCGTCCTCGCATCCCCGACCACATTGTGCTCAATTAGTGAACGGGTAAGCAACTAGGACCTCCGTTCTTCCCTCTTTCACTCTCGGGTTGCCCGGTGGAGGTCCCAGTCTCCGCAACCTATAGCCGCACCACCATGCTCGCTGGTGCTTGGCTCTTCTCTGCCATAGTGCACCTCCGTCCGTAGAAATAAGTTCCCTCAACTCGCCTTGGCCCCGCGAAGGTGATCTCAACCTTTGTTTCTTGTTTCTTTGCATTTTTGGTGATTTGTTTCTCATTTCTTCTTCCTCTGCTTCACCCATGTCTGGTTCATTTCCATGGTTTTTGAGCACGCGAGGTCTGGAGCTAGTTATCCTCATATTCGAGGCAAACTAGGGAACTCATTCCCATTTTCCGTTCCCAGTTACCTTCCCTGATGGCAATTTGAGGCAAAGGAGCTGAGGGCCTGAGAACCTGCGCGCGCCATGACCATGGATGGAAGAAGCTAGGTCGACAAATGACCAAAATGGTCATGCGCAGCCAATGTAATGATTTAAAGCAGATGGCAATCTCGTAATTGCACCTTGAGTTTTGTTTTCTCACCGAAGGTTATTGCGAGGTGCAAATGACCATATTGCTCTCACAGTTTCAATCGATTCGATTAACCAACCATGGGCAGTTTTGTCATTTCACCTACTCTTTACATCGATTTACATTTTCATTTAAATGACTGTCACGCTATGGTTTTCTTGCATTCTGATTGGCTGATTTTACTTAATTCATAGTAAATCGATCCATGGCCAGAAAAATGCAAATATATAGTCATTGGAAAGGATTTTTCATATAGAATCTGATTTTATGGTTCTTGAGTCCCAATTATGATTACTTTTTTCGAAGTTTTCTTTGGACACCTATTTGATTATATTAAATGGTCTAAAATGTATAATTAATTCATTTTAACTCCAAATTGGGAAATACAATATGTTTTATTAATTAGGAGAATGTGATTAATCTATTGGACTAGGTTTTGAGATTTAAATCGTGGTTTTGAAAATAAATTCCAAAATTAGTGTTTTTTCTATGCTTTATGCCTTAATATATACTAATACATGTGTAATGTTTATAACTAGGGAAAAATGGAAGTGAAAATAATATGATTGGTGAAAGTAATGATGATTAAGAATCTACAATAAGGTATGTGGGTCTTACTGTGGTATGTGAAGCCTATTTCGGTATGTGATACTTATTTGTGTATGTGGATCCTATTGTGGTATGTGAAGCTTATTTTGGTATGTGATACTTATTTGTGTATGTGGATCCTACTGTGGTATGTGAATCCTATGTATGTGATACTTATTTGTGTATGTGATTCCTATTATATATGTGGAATGCATGATTGTGAAATCTATGTGCAAACAATCTTAATAATTTAGTTGGGTCTTATCTAACCCTACAAACATTTTTTGCTAGCCTTGATATCCTCCTAAATGCCTTTATTTAGATCTTCACTTATTTGATGCTTCTAATTCCATTGTGGCTCATTCTTTTGAAACATGTGAATCTTGCTACCACTTATGTTGGCTCATTTACTTGGAAATATTGTATATTGTTGTTGCTTATGTTGGCTCCTTTATTTCATGGGTTTTACTCCCAAATGCTATGATGCAAATGTTACTTTTATATTTTACTAATGCCAAGTGAACTATTAAGCATGATGTATTTTAGGCCAAATGACAATGTAGTGTACATGTGTACAAACCACCCATAGGGCACTACGGTTTTATTCCTTCTGTCAGGAACTAGGGTTTTAGTCCCCCGACCATTTTATATTAGGCATTGGGGTTTTAGTCCCACTGCCACTTTATATAGGCACTGGGGTTTTAGTCCTCCTGCCACTTGGTGAGGTCCGGTAGGTGCCTCACCCTACATTGAGATGACTTTGTGTCTTAATATATTCATGATATGTGATTATTATTGTTGTGATTGATTATGGTAGTCTTCTCTCTCTTATTCTTATACTTGCCTCATTTCTTTTAAAATCTCTTATTGTAGAGAATCTTTTATATTGCAATGCTTTGGATTATTTAATTGTCCTATTTCTCTTGATTAACACATACATTTTTATCTATCTCTTAATGGGTGATCCCAACCACCCAAATTAGGATCAGAGTACACATGGAAGCTTGGTGAACCTACCTAAGGCTAAGGAGATCTAGCACATCTAGATAGCTTGGACTAGTTGCATATACTTTTTTTATGTTATTTGTGGAGACAAGTTGTATTAGTTTGAGTCTTCCTCTACCTAGATCCTATGCTTGTATAAAGTTGTACTCCCATTTGGGAAATTTTTATAATGTACTCTGTATACATTTTGAATAAAGTCAAGTTTTATTTCTTCTGTTGCCACACATTTGATGTATTTGTTTATCATGTTTAATAGTAGAGACTATGTCTTTACAAATGTATAACCCCACCTAGGCCAATGTAGAAGCTTGGACCCTGAGATATTGGGATTGAAAGTTAGCTTGTACGCTTGATTCAAGTACACTATTTGATTGACCTAAAATATGATCTCTCCAAATTTGTGACCAATAGGATGCTTTCCATACTTTGAACACATATGATGACTTTGGAAAATATGTGCATTGACCTTGATACTCTAATGCTCGATGATGAAATGGTGTTAGTACCAAGTTGGTTATGATATGGAACATGGAATCCCAATTATGATGATTGTATTATTTGAACTTTGATGATATACTTTTGATAATATATTGGAGGACACTACAATATTTGAGGATATGATCTGGTTTTTGATAGTCCCTATTTTGAGGTTGTCTTGAATTTTGGGGACAAAATTCCTTTTTAAGGAGGGAAGGATGTGACAAAGTGGATATTTGCATAATTATTAATTAATTAATCTTTTGACCTAATTATACTCACTCATGGCCCCAAATCATTTTTCATGGATTCATAGTCAATATGGATACTCAAAATCAAAATATGGTGATCAATGTGAACTTTATATAAGTTATAACATCACAAGTTTGAATAATTCATCACCTTGTCCAAAGAAGCAAATTGGTCAATAAAACTTCATCATATGGTTCTCAATATTTTTGTAAACATTCTCCATATTTTTGTGAAGCTATGATCCAAATTTCATCTCATTTGGACATTCCTACTATTTACTAAGATTTCTTGAAGTTATGTGCTCAAAATCCCTTTTTATTTTCTCTTTTTCTTGACTTTGTCATGTCAACGATCCATACAAGGGATTTGGGGTGATTGCTGGCCCTTGGATCTGCCTCTAATTGATCTAGGCCTGATCCAGTGGTCGTGAGGTCATCATCAACCTCCCATAATCAACAGGGAAGTGTCTTTATGGCCGAGACTTGCAATCTCGCACCCTTGACCAAGATTCAAAGTTCTAAGAGAGCCAAAATGCCCCTCTCGTGAATTCAAACTCAACCAACCCTAGTTTGACCAATGTTCATGCTATGTTTCTCCATCAATAGGACTCCCTAAATATCACCTCCCACTTCGATGACCATGTCCTCCTGATGCAGGGATTTTGAGTCGCATTTATTGGCTAATTTCATACTTGTTTTGTGTGGTTATGTGTCATTTTATGACTATAATAGCATGATTCATTTCCTTCAGTGTATAATCATTGTATGTATCAAATTTATCTTATTTTATCTTATGACGTATGAATTATCAAATTTCTCAGATTTGATTTGTGTTTTTCTCTTGGTTTCAGGTACTTTACATTCCAGGACCCATCGATACCATCAACGAATCCGTCGATGCTATCAACATGGCAACAATGACCAGGCCGGAGGAAAAGCATCCAAGTCGATACCATCGACCACATTGGTTGATAGTATTGAGATGCCAAAAAGAGGATTCTAGAAATTGAAGAAGGCACTGATACCCTAGGAGGTCGATACCATCGACACCCCGTCGATGGTATCGACGTTGTCGGATCTGGAAATTGTTCCGAACAATTACGATCGAACGACTATAGTCTTTTGGCGGCCATAAGTCATGCCTATACTTAGGAAAAGGCGGCCAAAATCCTGGTATCACATTCTATTCTATTGCACAAGTCCCGAAGAAGAGGAGAGCAAAGAACGGAGCCCAGATCTATGCCTCAGACAATTCTAGAGCCATAGACGGACGATTTCACCATCAGAAGGATGCAGAACATGCATCTCACACCGAGGATCATCCGGATTTTCTCCGTTTCAGGAGTTACACCATATTTTCATTCGTTTCTCCATATTTCCCTCTTTCTTCTCCATGTGTACTGTTGAGATGAACATGTGGGGCTAATCCCCATTATCCTTAGGACCGAGAGTAGCTTGGGGAATCACTATATGACAATGTTATATTAATTATCATAATTTGTCTCACTTTCCCTTTATATGTTATTGTGTTTCCATGGCAATTTATTATGCGTGATCACCATAGTCAATTTCTAATATCGTTAATTACTTCTAATAGAGAATTAGTGGTTGAAAAGACACAATTAACACATTAATCAATAAATTCCATAGACAAGGTAATGTAGGATTAATGGTGGATACTCAGAGAAATAATTAAAGCACCTAGATCTGGGGTATAAGTTACTACTGGCGTGGAATTGACCTAGAATGAGGTAGTGAATTGTATCGCAGAAGCGAGCAATTCTGACTACGGGCCATAATCAGGGAAAGAGAACGCATTATGTTAATTGTGTAGATTTGTGTGCAGTGAGACCTCACGGTGAAACCACAATCCTAAGGATTCCCATTTAATTTGATTACACTAAACATTTAATCACCACTCATTTTTGTTTTCTTATTACTTTATTTTCTTTTTAAAACCAAACAATCAACTTTTCCAATCAATCTAGCTGATCACGACCAGTTAGTAGTAGTCTACTGAAATTTCCATTTCCCTGAGTTTGACTCGGGCCTCACAAGGCCTATATTATATTGATATGTGCACTTGTGTTATAGCGTGTCAAGTTTTTGGCACCATTGCCGGGGATACGGTAAATGTTGGCACTACGAGTGCTGCAAGCAACCACTCTAGGCCACTTTTTCTTTTTATTTGCAATTTTAATTATTGAGATTAATTGGCTATCTTTCAGATTCTTTATTCATCTAGCACTGTACTTACTTGATTTTACACATTTTAGGTACTAGTGCATGGTGAAGACGCGTAGTACAGACTACACATAGTCGACACCTAAGGTTCCACCTTCGGGATCTGAAGATGAGCGGATAAATACACCACCTGAAGACATTGAAGAAGAACTTGAGACTTTCATAATGGTCGAGGAACAGACTATATGGGAAAATATTAAGGCTTCTTCTTCTTCTGTGCAGAAGGGGCCAATCAAGAAACAGGCTATCAACATACCTAGTTACAAGATTGACCCAGGGCTAATCCATTTGGTCAAGTCGCAGGCTTTCCATGGGCTAAAGAATGAAGACCCAGTTGCCCAAATCAGCACCTTTGTAGAACACTGTGATATGGTGAAAGTGGATAGATTTCCACAGGAGGCAATTTATCTGAAATTGTTTCCATCTTCTCTAGCAGGAAACGCCAGGGTATGGCTCTACAACCTAGATGATGAGTATGTGGAATCATGGGATATGATGATTGAAGTTTTCTTTGAATAATATTTCTCACGTGAGAAGACAAATGATCTCGTGAGGAGGATTCATAATTTCAAACAGCAGGCAGGTGAAACATATTCAGAGACATGGGAACGTTTCAACATCATGCTACGAAAATGCCCACATCATGGGATGAATTTAGAAACTCAGGAAAAGATCTTCTATTTTTCCCTTAATGAACACGACATGAGTAATTTGGACTCAGTAGGGATAGGTTTCTTTCTGAACAATAAAGGCTCAAAGTGTAGAAAGTTTTTAAAGAACATGGCTAAGAAGCAATCCTGGGGTGAAAGAGATGCACCAGAGCAGGTCAAAATCGTAGGGGAATCCAAGGCAATGAAATAATTAAATGAGAAGATGGACTTGATAGCAAAGAGACTACTATAAAAATATGATGAAGGATCTGATGATGAGGCACATGCTAAGTTCAAGCGTCAATAGTAGGGCTACATGAATAATAATTATTCATGGAGAAAGGACAAGAAATTCTCTTGGAACGAACCAAATAACTTTTTGCAGGATCCGAATCAGAAGCCACAACCCAGTGCAGAAGATAAGAGTAATGAGCTGCTCAACCAGGTGATATAGCAAAATCAAGAGTTGATGAGCACTTTTGGCAATCAAATTAAATCTTAAGAAGAATTTATGAACCAATTCGGCAAGACTTTGTAGAGTGATGGGGCATAGATGAGGATGCTTGAGATGTTTATTGCGTAGATGGTAGCCGAAATTGCAAGTTTGAAGAGGACAATACAGTAGGGTTTTCTAGGGAATACTGATGTTCCAGGAGGAAACCACCAAGATAAAGCAATTTTGTTGAGGAGTGGAAATAAAATTTTAAACTCCAAGGCCGATGAACCAAGCACACCATAGTCAGAAGCCATAGGTGAGGCTGCAGAGGATGCCGTAGTCACAGAGACAGTGGAGGATGAAGAAGAGAAGGCCACATAGGAGCCCATTGTAGAGAAAGAAACTAAGAAGAGGATTCCTTATGTGCCACCACATCAGAGGGCACAGACCGTCCTGATTCCTTATCCAAATAGTCTAAAAGCAAAGAAGGTGGATGCATAGTTTAAGAAGTTCCTGGATAGCTTTAGGAAACATTTGGTCAACATTCCTTTTCTAGAGGCCATTGAGTAGATACCCTCCTATGATAATTTCTTGAAGGATATAATTACCAAGAAGAGGAAGGTTCCTGACATAGAGGTGGTAGTGCTTAAGGAGCATGTCAGCACCTTTATTCTGGGAAAACTTCCACCAAAGCGATAAGATCTGGGTTGTTTCAATATTTCATGCTACATTGGAAAGGTGAAATTCGGCGAAGCACTATGTGACTCGGGAGCGAGCATCAATTTGATGCCTCTCTCCACTTTCAAGAAACTTGTTCTTAAAGAATCCCGAAGGAGTAACATGACAATCTGTCTTGCAGATAATTTTGTTGTAAGGCCTTATGGGATTTGTGAGGATGTTTTGGTCAAAGTGGATAGATTTGTATTTCTGGCAGATTTTGTGGTGATGGAAATGCAAGATGAACAAGGAAATGAGTTGCTTCTAGGTATACTCTTCCAAGCTAAAGCTGACATGATTTTAGAAATGGGTAGAGGTCAGTTGACCATGGGCATAGCAGATGACAGATTTGAAATAAAGATGACAGTTGGCTCACAATCATCACAGGAGCAAGGACAGTGTAGCAAAATTAGACACTTTGATCACAACATTTCCATTTGTCTAGGGAAACCATTTCTTGATATGGCTCACGTCATGACAAAGGTAGATAAGGGAACACTCGCTGTGGACATCATGCAACAAACAAATGCAGTTTCTCTTGTTAAAGTTGTGGGTTATCCCAATGATGAAGAAGAGGAAGTCCCACCGTCTACTGAGGATGATGCTATAGCACTCTACATGCTTGACTCATACCCACAATTACCTCTTGAAGCGTGCTTGTTCAACATCATGGATGATTGGATGAGAAGCACAACATTGCAAGAATGTGTGAAGATGCTTCGAGTGCTTCCTTGCTACTATGCCAAGCACTATGACAAATTAGGACCACTGTCACCACCGCTTCAATCTTCTTTGGTCAGCCCACCAGATTTAGAGCTAAAGCTACTGCCCCCTCACTTGAAATATGCATTCTTAACGGTTGATGCAAAGCTACCGGTGATCATTTTGGCATATGCGAGTGTCGTTGAGGAAGAGCAGTTGATGATCATGTTGAAGAACCACCGTGGTGCATTCGAGTGGTCAGTTTCTAACATCAAGGGGATCGCCCCTACTCTCTACCAACACAAGATTTGGCTCGTTGAAGGAGCCAAACCTATGATTCAGCCACAATGTCGCCTCAACCCCATCATGATGGAGGTCATCAAGAAGGAGGTGATCAAGCTTCTCTCTGTGAGCATCATCTATGCTATTTCAGACTCTACATGGGTGAGCCCAACACAGGTAGTCCCTAAAAAGGGGGGGATTACAGTAACTCAAAATCTTTCAAAAGAGCCTGTCACCACCTGATTGGTAACCAGGTGGCATGTTTGCATTGATTGTCGTCGTTTAAATTCTACCACTTTGAAAGATCATTTTCCCCTTCCATTCATTGATCAGATTTTAGAGCGACTGGCTGGCCACTCTCACTTTTTCTTTTTAGATGGCTATTCTATCTATAACCATATTTCCATAGACCCTAAGGACCAAGAGAAGTCTACCTTCACTTGCCCTTATGGGACTTTTGCATATCTCCGTATGCCATTCGGTTTACGTAACCCACTGACCACTTATCAGCGTTGCATCTTTGCTATCTTTTTGGATATGGTAGAGCGTTGTCTAGTGGTTTTTATGGACGACTTTTCCATCTACGGTGCATCTTTTGATGAGTGCTTATATAATCTAGACATGGTGTTACAAAGATGTGAGGACACACATTTAGTCCTCAATTGGGAAAAATGTCATATGATGGTTAGCGAAGGCATAGTTCTTAGACACAAGGTGTCTAGCAAGGGACTGGAGGTAGATCCAGTGAATATTGAGGTTATTTCCAAACTACCCCCACCGAACTCGGTGAAAGGGGTGAGGAGCTTTCTTGGTCATGTGGGGTTTTCTCGCCGGTTTATCAAGGTTTTTTCTAAAATCACTAAGCCATTATCAGAATTTCTTGAGAAGGGTGTAGTTTTGTTTTTCAATGACAAATGTATGCATGCCTTCGAGGTTCTCAAGCAAAATTTAATTTATGCGCCAATTGTTCAAATGTCGGATTGGAGTAAGCCCTTTGAGCTTATGTGTCATGCTTTGGATTTCGTCGTGGGGGTTGTTCTTGGGCAGCGCCTTGAGAACAAACCCACAGTTATTTTCTATGCTTCTAAGACTTTTAATGACGCCCAACTTCATTACACCACCACAGAAAAAAAATTGCTTGCCGTGGTTTTCGCATTCGAAAAATTTAGGCAATATTTAGTGGGGTCTATAGTTGTGGTATGGACGGACCATGCGGACATAAAGTACTTAATGGAAAAGAAAGATTCCAAGCCTAGACTCATTAGGTGGATCCTACTCTTCCAAGAATTTGACATTGAGATTAAGAACTAGGCGAGCATTGAGAATGTGGTTGCAGACCACTTGTTCTTCTGTACATAGATATGATGTTTAATGCATTAAAAGATAGTAGATATTCTTATGTTGTGGATATTCTCATGTTATAAATGTCTACATACAATAGTCATATTTAAGTTGATAGAGATATTATTACTATTGGCTATGATTATGACATTTGTTATCACATGTTGTTAGATATGCCTTTGTAACTAGAGATGCCTATACTGCTAATCATGCTTATGTAGATAGTTGTGCTTATATTGTTAGCTATACTTACGATGTTGATATGTTCAACTTGTTAGACATGATGATGTTGTTATCTATGCTTATGATACTAGACTTATTCATTATGTTAGAGATGATCATGCTTCTAGAATCCTTACACTATTAATAGGGATATGAGAATAGTCTGGCTAATTAAGATAGTTATTATATGCTCCTTTATGTATTTTGTTAGTCATCAGTGCTATTGAGCTTATTTGTTATATATGATTAAAATGCTTAAACTGTCTCATTACCTATAAATGTTGGAATCAATAAATGTTGTTGGAGGCTATATCTCTTGCTGGGACTTGGTCTCACCCTTGTGGTTCGCCACATCTTTTTAGGTAATCAGAAGTGATGAAAACAAACCTATGGCAGCAAAGAGGATCTATGGTAATGAATCTTTGAGAAAGTTGATTAGACATCTAGTGTGTCCTAGAGTCATCCTTGTACTCTCAGATTTGGGCAGGAAAAGTTTGTATGTGGTGTTTTAAATGAATCAGAATTTTGTTAGTGTGTTAATGCTTGTTTCTGTGGCATATACAAATATTGTTCTTATTAAAACAATGGTGGGCTCTTATTAAAACATTTTTGAGTGGGCGATAGAACAATTTATATCAAATTATTGTCATATTATGGATACAAGAAAGATGGTGGGCTCTTATTAAAACATTTTTGAGTGGGTGTTGATGTTGAAATCGATGTTAATTTACCCATATTTTTGGGTATGTGATTAATTAGTGATCGATTATGTTTTATGTTTTGAGTAATCTCGTTTAGTGTAACAGGTTCTCACCAGTTGGTATTAGAGCTTTAGATTCACTAAGCCTATAGGGACACTAGGAATTAGGACTAGGATGATGTTTAAGTAAGGAATATGACATAAACTCATGGTGCATACTGCCTAATCTCAATACATGGGTGCCCTTGCCAGGTATTCAATTATTGAAGAAAAGGTAAGTATGGAACCTTTAGATTGTTATCTTTTTTATTACTCTGATCAAGTAGACATTTTGAAACAATCTAAAGAGCATAATGAATCATAAATCATGGTGCAAATAATTCAATATTACCTCAAGAGAAGATGAGAATTACATCATTAATTATCAAAACTTGAATGTTTGGTAACCATAAGAGAAAGATACAATAACATGAAATCTAAATCCAAATACAAATAAGACAAAGAGGAGTTCTTGAAGATGTAATTCAAAAATATAATAAAGTAAAATACAAATAAGTTTGCTCTTATAAAGTGATTCAAGGTATGAAATTCACATAAGATGGCAAGAATTCATATGATAAGTATAAAATGAGAAGATGAATGGGAACAATGACAAATGAATAAAGTGGAACCTAACTTAATCTCATACCAACCTATGTATGTAAGAAAATTTGAATGTAAACAAAACATGGCATGTGATAAAAATTAAGGGAGACGATCCTTGTTTAATGAAGAAAATTTGGTATGTGATGATTTACCTCTGGATAACTGGTTGAAAAACATAATAAAACAACAAAATATATCCAAGTGTGATAAATACTCATCAAGGAAGGAGTAATGAGATATGTTAATCATGTTGATTCCTATGCTAATGGCAAGGAACCCAAAATCAAAAAGGTAAAATGATGCATAAGAAGTTGTAACCTGAATAATGAAAATAGAATTTGATACCTTTTTGATAGTAACCCTTGAACAATTCCGCTATAACGTGGGAAGTTTGTTTCCCTTTGTGTCTTTCCTTTCTAGGGAACAACTTTCAAGTGGATCATTTCCACTTAGTATGTGTGGATTCATTGTAAACATGAAGGTTGATATCTTATTATAGCATAAGGTTTCTTGGACTATGGTTCCAAGATCATAAATTTTGTGATGAGTTTACTTTTGAGACTTCCAATAATTAGGAAGACTCCTCTTATATATTTTGAGATTTTTTGTTGGTAAATGTAGATGTGATAAGGATGTGAGTTCCTTATAAAGAATGAGGTGGATACCAAGGTAATAAATCCTAGTATCCAAGATGTGTCAATAGTTTGGAAGTATGTGAAGGTTGGAGATGTTTATTAAATAAACATTCCAAGTATTCCTCTCCCTTAGACATAGAGAGAGAGTTGATGATGACCCTATAAATGTTGTTTGGAAGGTAAAACAAAAGTGGATCTATAATATTGTGTATGGTTCAGTGATAGCTAGGCAAGACCACTATCAAGGATAGATAGTTTGTTGATCAGTAGACATGTGTTACCGTGTTCCTTTAAGATAAACCTAGGATCAAATATCAATGCATAAGAGTTAGAGTGGATGACATAAGTTACATGACCATGATGAGTTTATGGTTATGTCCTTTAGACTAACCAATGTACCAATAGAATTTATGAATAGGACGAACAAAGTGTACAGGTCATGTCTTACAAGTTGTAGCAAGCCTTGAATGATGACATCTCAAGGTATTTCAAAGATGGTTAGTAACATGGTCAACATCTTCGCTAAACCTTAAGAATGTTGATGTAACTGTACTTGTGTGTGTCAAGTCTAGAAAGAGTGAGTTGGGTTTGACTAAAGTATACTCTTAGAGTTATGATATATCTGTTAAGTGTGTTTTGGGAATCCTGATAAGAAGAAGACAATGTCATTATTCTACTCCTAACAAGGTCAATCAGGAAGTTATATTTGTTAACAGTTATAGAAAAATGTATGATTCTTCAACCAAATAGATGGTCTGTTCATCGTTGAGGTGATAAGAGAATCCTCTAAAAAAATATGCTTCATAGTTATTGAAATTTGGAGATGCGTACCTGGTTGATTGAGTTGTTAATTACGACAAACCATTAAAGGGGCATAGGGATGAAACCTTCTAAAGTTGCATATGATAAGAGATGTTTGATGTTCTATGTTTGGTAAGATCCAGAAAGTATGACCTCTAAGTGATGTGTGATACAACATATAGAATAGTTCAAGATGACAATTTAGTCCCAAAGTTGAAAGATACTACTAGACATGTACATGTGGTACAACAATTCCTATGATGAACCAAGGTTATACATGCAGAAGTTGAGGGAGAAGAATATGAATTCTATGAGAATAATGTGGCATCATTATGAGATTAAAGTTACCATATGGAATATTGAGGATGAGTTGCATGAGAAGTATCCATCTTTTTTTACCTTGGATTTCGGGGGTGAAATCCCTATTAGGGGTTTATGGTTGAGAGACCCCTGACCGTGCTCAAATTATGGAACATACTTAAATATCATAATTGAATGTTTATAACCTTAATTTAACCTTTTGATATGCTTTGTAATCATAAGACAAGATTATGTTTCATGTTTGGTCCAATTTGAACAATGTCTGTGCAAGTTATGCAATTTTATGCATATTTTGGACTTTTCTACAATTTACCCAATTGAGAGGTTTTCTTTGCAATTTATGACTTTCATTATGTTCTTTGGGTATTCTCTCATCATTCATGAGCTTTTTTAGCCATGGGGTGCCTAGTTTAACCTTGGTTTGGAGGTGTTTTCCTCAAGGGTATTTTAGGGTTTACCCCTTTATGGATGAGCTACCTTTAGGAGTTATCAAGAAAATGGTTTATTTGCTTTTCTTGCAAAATCAATAAATGAGGTATAAGCAGGTATCCATGGAGGGTGGGTCAGCTTCTTTTTTGTATGCTTGTATATCCTCAATAGTTTAAGGCCATGGATGCATGGAGAGCTTTTTAGACACCTCATGCTTCTTCTCTCCCTTATCCTAGAGCTTTGTATGTCTATTTTTTAGCTCCCAAATGAAAGTGTTTCTTTCCACCACTTCTCTCCTAGTAAGAACCTCATTCCCTATTTTTTTAGATATAGAGGACGTGTCCAAGGTAGAAGAAGAAGGTGAATTTCATGGTGGAAGCTCTTAGGGTTTTGTTTTGTTCTCTTTTAGGGTTTAAAAAGCTTCCTTCTAGTGAATTTGACCTAAATGAGTAAGAATCTCCTTCCTTCCTCCATTTCATTCTCTATTATCCTTCCTCCTACCTTTCTCTGGGTCGAAACATTGCTGTTCCATGGTAGAAATTGCTCTAAATCTCTAAAACCCTACCTTTCTTGCTCCTTATGCTTAGGGTTTGCTCATTAGATGAAGAAAGGTGCTGGATGGACGAGTTCACAACTTATGCTTGGATTTTCGAACCTACCAAATCCTTTTTTCTTCTATTTGGGATTTTATCTTCTAATTAGAGGAAAGTTTTAGAACTTGATCCACATTTATTTCTTACCATATGCTTGCTAGCTCATGTTCTTATTTCTAAATGATGATACATGCACTAAAAAGTTAAGCTTGACTTGGATTTCAATTTTTATAATGTTCCCTATTCTTATTTTAGTTCTAGATGAACCTGTGATCATATGTACGTTATTCCTAAGGTATAATATGACTTGTATTAAGATGGTTTGACAATCGATGGTGCTAAACACCTATCAACCAATGGTCAATTTTAGGGCTTAAAGTTGATTTCTTCTATAAACACATGACCCATTAGTGGTACCACTGCAAGAAATGATGGTGTTGTCTTTATGACAACTGATTATGGTGACCAAGGTTGTCAATTGATGTTCATCTCCTTAGTTCGGGTTTTGGCTTAATTACAATCTTAATGATCAACAACTAAGTACCCTAATGATGCTATTAATCAAGGGTGGCATTAGCTTGATTTCTGATGATGATTAATGAATATAGTGCTGATCTAAAAACCTATGGTGACTCAATGGTTACTGATGATGGTGTATCAGGTCTCCACAACCTATGGTGAGTTAATCATTTAGTTTTAGCATCAATTAATCCTTAAACCAATGATTTCTTGGGTCATTTGATGCAATGGTTGGACATATACTCCAGTGGATGGTTTTAATATGTGAACTTAACCCAACTTTACCCAATGGTTAATATCTAATGATTTTTCATGTATTAAATAGGAATGATTCTTAATTTAATATGTTGGTCCTAATAAAGTGATTTAGATGGTTTCCTCTATGAGATCAACATAAGAATCTCATTTATTGACGACTTGTTTTAAATAAACAATTGCTTGTGGGTTTTACCCTCCTCTCAATGGAACTTTTTATGTTGTAAATCAAGGGATGTATAGGGTTAGATGGTGACACATTCTAGAGAACAACTCAATGACTTCATAGGTGGTTTTTTCAACATGTTTACTTATGTAAACGACTAATGGCTTTACCTTTTCAACATTTAATGGTTACAAGTTGATGCCTTAATACTCCCATTGTTTTGGGTGAACCCTATAGTTTAATGTTATGATTCTAATGATGAGAACTTTATTGTTCAATGCCTTAAATTTGTAGTCTTACCCTTACCCTCATATGATTATGATTGATAAGCACCATAATGAATTAATGGGTAACCCTAATGAGGTATAGCTTGTTATACCTAGCTTTAATATAACTAAAAGATGGTAATTGGATATGAATAGTCCTTGAATGATTAATACAATCATGGAGTACTCTCTTAAACCTTAGTATGCTATAACCTGATGGTTACAACTTGATTTATGTGTGGATTCATACTTGAAAATAGTATGAAATGTGATGGTGATGCTTCACCTTATGCTTCCATGATCCAATGGGGATGACGTGAGTCAGGGTTTGGGTATAAGTGTTGATTAGTAACATTAATATAATTTATCTTGTTGAACCTAACTCTAATACAAATAGATAAAGATGAGTATTCATGTTTAGCATTTTTATATGATGGAATGATGCAGAAATAACCTCTTTAATATGATCATAACCTTAATTTGTTAATTGGTGGTTATCATAGCCACATGATTGATACTTTCTTATGCTAAACATGTACATTATGAATACGATGAGGGTTAATCATATCTAGATTCCTTGCATGTTGATGTAATAAAGGAATGTTCTTAATGATAATATAACCCATCTATGATTGTTTATGAATATCTCCTAGCTCATTAATGCAATGTTGTGTTGATCTGGTGTATTATATGTAAGTGATGTTGTTGAGCCTTGTTATAAGGCATGCAAAGATAATGATGATCTTACAAGGAATAGTATGATGGTCTTAATGACCTTTGGGCATGGTTGAGCCCTAAATGAGGTGTATTCCTCTTGTGTTGATAAGGGTTGATACCCTGTAATATTGTGAAAAGGATTTATATTCTATAATAGTATGATGACTAGTGCAGTCTCATGAATGGAAAGTGAATAGCATCATGTAATGATGAGATGATGAACAATATATATCATATGTTTTATTTCTTCTAAAATTGTTATATATCAAAGTTTGCGAGAAGGGAATTAGGGTTTGTATGTCCATTTGTTTGATGCAGCATTAATTCACCCAATTGGAAATAATTAATCAAGTGTAATTCGAATCACGTAGTTCCATGTGCATAGATCCATCTGAGTGTCAAAACTTTCCCGATGGTGAAATGAGTATTCCTATGGGAAACTTAGAGCGCATACTATTGAGTATGTGGGGTGCTTGTCATCCTAAATCCCAGTGTTTAGGGGGGATGATTGCGGTCATACCTAGTCCTTATTTTGAGAACGGTTGTGGTCGTGTCTCGATGATTATATATGTGATGAGATTGGAGGAAAACTGTGGTTGTACCTCATATGGTGCCATGACTTGTACCAAGGATGAACTACACTGTTAGTAGCTTGAACTTGTGTGTCACTATGGCGGACCTGTACTGAGTAGGGGCGGAGAAGAGCTTAGGACGACTCTACCTAGATCTTGTATGGCACTGATTTTGACTTAGCAGTGGTCAGTTTGATTTTGAGTGGTATCCTCAATTTCCTTAGGGCATAATCAAAGATGTAATGCAGCCATCTAGAAAACCTATTTAGGGTTATATATGACGCTTCATATTAGATGAAAACCCTTGTTGTTATTTATACATAGAGATGATGTTTAATTCATTAAAAGATAGTAGATATTCTTATGTTGTGGATATTCTCATGTTATAAATGTGTACATACAATAGTCATGTTTATGTTGATAGAGATATTATTATTGTTGGCTATGATTATGACATTCATTATCACATGTTGTTATCTATGCTTATATTGCTTGCTATGCCTTTGGAACTAGAGATGCCTATACTGCTAATCATGCTTATGCAGATTGTTGTGCTTATATTGTTCGTTCTACTTATGATGTTGATATGTTCAACTTGTTAGACATGTTGATGTTGTTAGCTATGCTTATGATACTAGACTTATTCATGATGTTAAAGATGATCATGCTCCTAGACTCCTTATACTATTAATAGGGATATGAGAATAGTCTGGCTAATGAAGATAGTTATTATCTTCTCCTTTATGTATTTTGTAAATCATCAGTGTTGTTGAGCTTATTTGTTATATATGATTAAACTGCTTAAACTCTCTCATTACCTATAAATGTTGGAATCAATAAATGTTGTTGGAGGTTATATCTCTTATCAGATATGGGTCTCACCCTTGTGGTTTGCCACATCTTTTTAGGTAATCAGAAGTGATGAAAACAAACTTGTGGAAGCGAAGAGGAGCTATAGTAATGAATCTTTGAGAAAGTTGATTAGATGTCTAGTTTGTCCTAGAGTTATCCCTGTACTCTCAGGTCTGGGCAAAAAAAGTTTGTATATGGTGTTTGAAATGAATTGGATTTTATTAGCATGTTAATGCTTGTTTGTGTGGCATATACAAATATTGTTCTCATGTGTATATATGTTGTGGCTAAGGTGATAGAACAATGTGTATAAAATTCTTGGCATAGTATGTATACAAGAAAGATGTTGGGCTCTTATTCAAAGGTTTTTGATTGGGTGTTGATGTTGAAATCGATTTTAATTTACCCATATTTTTTGGTATGTGATTAATTAGTGATCGATTGTGTTTTATATTTTGAGTAATCTCATTTAGTGTAATGAGTTCTCACAAGTTGGTATCATAGATTTAGGTTTGCTGAGTCTATAGGGACACTAGGTCTTAGGATTAGGATAATGTTTAAGTAAAAAATATGACATAAAAACATGGTGCATGCTTCCCAATCTCAATACTTGGGTGCCCTAGCCATGTATTCAATTATTGAAGAAAAGGTAAGTATGAAACTTTTAGATTGTTATCTTTTTTATTACTATGATCAAGTAGTCATTTTGTAACAATATAAAGGGCATAATGAATCAGAAAGAATGGTGCAAATAACTCAATATTACCTCAAGAGAACATGAGAATTACATCATTAACTATCAAAACTTGAATATTTGGTAACTATAAGAGAAAGATACAATAACATGAAATCTAAATCCGAATATAAATAAGCAAAAGAGTAGTTCTTTAAGATGTAATTCAAGAATATAATAAAGTAAAAGATAGATCAGTATGTTCTTATAAAGTGATTCAAGGTATGAAATTCACATAAGATGGTGAGAATTCCTATGATAAGTATAAAATGACAAGATGAATGGGAACAATGACAAAGGAATAAAGTGGAACCTAACTTAATCTTAGACCAACCTATGTGTGTATGAAAACTTTAATGTAAAATCAGCATGGCATGTGAAAGAAATTAAGGGAGTATCCTTGTTTAATGAAGAAAATTTGGAACATGATGATTTACCTATGGATAAGTGGTTGAAAAACATAATAAAACAAGAGAATATATCCAAGTGTGATAAATAATCATCAAGGAAGGAGTAATGAGATATGTTAATCATGATGATTCCTATGATAATGGCAAGGAACCTGAAATCAAAAAGGTAAAATGATACATAAGAGGTTGTAACCTACATAATGAAAATAGAATTGGTTACCTTTTCCTAGTGACCCTTGAACAATTCTGCTATGATGTGTGAAGTGTATTTCCCTTTGTGTCATTCCTTGCTAGGGAACAACTTTCAAGTGGATCATTTCCACTTGGTATGTGTGGATTCGTTGTAAACATGAAGGTGGATAGCTTATATAGCATAAGTTTTTTGGACTATGGTTCCAAGATCATAAAGTTTGTGATGAGTTTACTTTTGATCCTTCCAATAATTAGGAAGACTCCTCTTATATGTCTTGAGATTTGTTATGTTGGTAAAAGTAGATGAGATAAAGATGTGAGTTCCTTATAGTGCATGAGGTGGATACCAAGGTAACGAATCCCAGTATCCAAGATGAATCAACAGTATGGAAGTATGTGAAGGTTGGAGATGTTTATTAAATGAACATTCCAAGTATTCCTCTCCCTTAGAGAGAGAGAAAGAGTTGATGATGACCCTATAAATGTTGTTTGGAAGGAAAAACAAAAGTGATTATATAATATTGTGTATGGTTCAGTGATAGCAAGGCAAGACCACTATCAAGGATAGATGGTTTGTTGATCAGTAGACATGTGCTACCGTGTTCCTTTATGATAAACCTAGGATCATATACCAATGCATAAGATTTATAGTGGATGACATAACTTACATGAACGTGAAGAGTTTATGGTTATGTCCTTTAGACTAACCAATGTACCAATAGAATTTATGAATAGGAAGAATAGAGTGTTCAAGTCATGTCTTACAAGTTGTAGCAAGCTTTGAATGATGGCATCTGAAGGTATTTCAGAGATGGTCAGTAACATGGTCAACATCTTTGCTAAACCTGAAGAATGTTGAAGTAACTGTACTTATGTGTGACAAGTCCAGAAAGAATGAGTTGGGGTTTACTAAAGCATCCTCTTGGAGTTATAATATCTCTATTAAGTTTATTGTGGGAATCCTAATAAGCAGAAGACAATGTCATTGTTCTACTCCAAACAAGGTCAATCAAGAAGTTATATTTGTTAACAATTATAGAAAAATGGACGATTCTTCAACCAATCAGATGGTCAGTTCACCATTGAGGTGATTATAGAATCCTCTAAAAAAATATGCTTCATAGTTCTTGAAATTTTGGAGAAGCATACCTGGTTTATTGAGTTGTTAATTACAACAACCATTAAAGGGGAATAGGGATGAATCCTTATAAAGTTGCACATGATAAGAGATACATTATGTTCTATATTTGGTAAGATCGAGTGAGTATGGCATCTGAGTGATGTGTCATACAACATATAGAATAGTTCAAGATGAAAATCAAGTCCCAAAGTTGAAAGGTACTACCAGACCTGTACATGTGGTATAACAGTTCCTATGATGAACCAAGGTTACAGATGCAGAAGTTGAGGGAGAAGAATATAACTTCTATGAGAATAATGTGACATCATCATGTGATGAAAGTTACTATGTGGAATACTGAGGATGAGGTGCATGAGAAGTATCCATGCTTGTTTACCTTGGATTTTGGGGGTGAAATCCCTATTAGGGGTTTATGGTTGAGAGACCCATGACCTTGATCAAAGTATTGAACATACTTAACCATCACAATTGAATTTCTAGACCCTTAATATAACCTTGTTATATTCTTTTTAATCATAAGAAAAGCTTAAGTTTCAAGTTTGGTCCAATTTGAACAATGTTTGTGCAAGTTATACAAATTTATGCACATTTTGGACTTTTCTATAATTTACCCAATTGAGAGGTTTTCTTTGCAATTTATCACTTTCATTATGTTCTTTGGATGTTATCTCATTATTCTTGAGATTTTTGATCCATGGGGCACCCTGTTGAACCTTGGTTTGGAGGTGTTTTCTTCAAGGGTATTTTAGGGTTTACCCCTTTATGGATGAGCTACCTTTAGGAGCTATCAAGCAAATGGTTTATTTTCTTTGCTTGCAAGAATACCCTTCATTCCTTCATTTATTTCTATATTATCCTTTCCCTACCTATATCTAGGTCAGAACCTTGTTGTTCCATGGTAGAAATTGCTTTAAAGCTTTAAAACCCTACCATTCTTGTTCCTTATGCTTAGGGTTTGCTCATTTGATGAAGAAAGGTGCTAGATTGATGAGTTCACAACTTATGCTTGGTTTTTCTACCTTACCTGCTCATTTTTTCTTCTATTTGGGATTTTATCTTCTAATTAGAGGCAAGTTTAATCAATTTCTCCACGTTTATTTCTTACCATAATCTTGCTAGCTCATGTTCTTGCTTTTAAATGATGATCCATGCACTAAAAAGCTATGCTTGACTTGGTTTTCAATTGTTATAATGTTCCGTATTATGATTTCAATTCCAGATGATCCTTTGATCATTTTTATGTTATTCCTAAGGTATAATACGACTTGTATTAGGTTGGTTTGACAACTGATGGTGCTAAACACTTATCAACCTATGGTCAATTTTTGGGTTTAAAGATAATTTCTTCTATAAACACATGACCCATTGGTGGTACCATTGCAATAACCAATGGTGTTGTCTTTATGACAACTGATTATGGTGACCAAGGGTGTCAAGTGACTTTCACCCCCTTATTTTAGGTTTTTTCTTTATTAGAATCATGATGATCAACAACTAAGTACCCTAATGATGCTATTAATGAAGGGTGACATTAGCTTGATATCCGATGATGATTAATGAATACAGTGCTGATCTAAAAATCTATGGTGACTCAGTGGTTACTTATGATGGTAGATTAGGTCTCCACAACCTATGGGGAGTTAAGCATTTAGTTTTACCATCAATTAAGTCTTAAACCAATGGTTTCTTGGGTCATTTGATGCAATGGTTGGACCTATACTCCAATAGATGGTTTTAATATATGAACTTGACCCAATGGTTAAGATCTAATGATTTTTCATCCATTAAATTGGAATTATTCCTAATATAATATGTTGGTCCTAATAAAGTGATTTATATGGTTTCCTTTATGAGATCAATTTAAGAAACTCATTTATTGATGGCTTGATTTAAATAAACAATTGCTTGTGGGTTTTACCCTACTCTCAATGGAACTTTTTATGTTGTTAATCAAGGGATGCCTAGCGTTAGATGGTGACTCTTTCTAGAGCTCAACTCAATGACTTCATAGTTGGTTTGTTCAAGATGTTTACTTATGTAAACAAACAATTGCTTTACCTTTTCAACATTTAATGGTTAGAAGTTGATTCCTTAATACTCCCATTGTTTTAGGTGAAGCCTATAGTGTAATGTTATGACTCTAATGATGTGAATTTGATGGTTCAATGCTTTAAACGTGTTGTCTTACCCTTACCCTTACCCTTACCCTCATATGATTATGATTGATAATCACCATAATGAATTAATGGGTAACCCTAATGAGGTATTGATTGTTATACCTAGATTTAATATAACGAAATGATAATAATTAGGTATGAATAGTCTTTTAATGATTAATATAATCATGGATTATTCTCTTATTGTTGTTGAAACCTTAGTATCCTATAACTCGATGGTTACACCTTGATTTATGAGTGGATTCATACTTGAGAATAGTATGGAATGTGATGGTGATTCTTCACCTTATGCATCTATGATCCCATGGGGATGTCGTAAGTTAGGGTTTGGGTATAAGTGTTGATTAGTAACATTAATATAATTTATCTTGTTGAATATAACTCTAATACAAATAGATAAAGATGAGTATTCATGTTTAACATTCTTTTATTATGAAATGATGTTGAAATAACCTCCTTAATATGATCATAACCTTAATATGTTAATTGGTGGTTATCATAGCCACATGGTTGATACTTTCTTATGCTAAACATGTGCATTATGAATATGATGAGGGCTAATCATATATAGATTCCTTGCATGTTGATGTAATAAAGGAATGTTCTTAATGATAATATTAGCATGCTATGATTGTTTATGAATGTCTCCTAGCTATTAATGCAATATTGTGTCGATCATGTGTATTATATGTAAGTGATGTTGT
Organism: Alisma plantago-aquatica; assembly: GCA_963693085.1. Lineage (NCBI taxonomy): Eukaryota > Viridiplantae > Streptophyta > Magnoliopsida > Alismatales > Alismataceae > Alisma > Alisma plantago-aquatica. The sequence goes on along the minus strand of OY856409.1, from coordinate 152,365,378 downwards.
TGAGCTTTGTTATAAGGCATGCAAAGATAATGATGATCTTGCAAGGAATAGTATTACGGTCTTAATTATCTTTGGGCATGGTTGAGCCCTAAATGAGGTGTATTCCTCTTTTATTGATAAGGATTGATAGCCTGTGATATTGTGAAAAGGATTTATATCCTGTGATAGTATGATGACAAGTGAAGTCTCATGAATGGCAAGTGAATAGCATCATGTAATGATGAGATGATGAACAACATGTCTCATATGTTTTATATCTTCTGAAATTGTTATATAGCAATGTTTGCTAGAAGTGAATTAGGGTTTGTATGTCCACTTATTTGATGCAGCCTTAATTCACCCAATTGGAAATAATTAATCAAGTGAAATTCTAATTATGTAGTGCATTATGCCATAGATCCATCTGAGTGTCAGAACTTGTCAGATGGTGAAACTAGTATTCCTAATGGAAACTCAGAGCGCATATTATTGAGTATGTGGGATTCTTGTCATCTTGAATCCAAGTGTTTAGGGGGGATGACTATGGTCATATCTAGCCCTTAGTTTGAGAATGACTATGGTTGTGTCTCGACGATTATATATGTGATGAGATTGAAGGACAACTGCAGTTGTACCTCAGATGGTAGGGTATGCGTACCCACCTCCTTTCACTAGTGTCGTGACATGTACCACAGATAGGTTGGGTTGTTAGCAGCTTGAACTTATGTGTCATTGTGGAAGAACCGTACTGACCAGGGGCGAAGATGATCCTAGGAGTCTGACTCTTCCTAGTTCGTGTATAGCATTGATTTCAACTTAGCAGTGGTCAGTGGGATTTTGAGTGGTATCCTCAATTTCCTCAGGCCATAATAAAAGATGTAATACAACTGTCTAGCAAATCTATTTAGGGTTATACACGATGCTTCATATTGGATGATAACTCTTGTTGTTCTTTGTACATAGAGATGATGTTTAATGCATTAAAAGGTTGTAGATATTCTTATGTTATGGATATGCTCATGTTATAAATGTGTACATACAATAGTCATGTTTAAGTTGATAGAGATATTCTTATTGTTGGCTATGATTATGACATTTGTTATCACATGTTGTTAGCTATTCTTATATTGTTATCTATGCCTTTGTAACTAGAGATGCCTATATTGATAATCATTATTATGCACTTAATTGTGATTATATTGTTAGCTCTACTTATGATGTTGATATGTTCAACTTGTTAGACATGTTGATGTTCTTAGCTATGCTTATGATACTAGACTTATTTATGATGTTAGAGATGCTCATGCTGCTAGACTCCTTATACTATTAATAGGGATATGAGAATAGTCTGGCTAATGAAGATAGTTATTATCTTCTCCTTTAAGTATCTTGTTAACCATCAATATTGTTGAGATGATTTGTTATATATGATTAAACTTCTTAAATTGTCTCATTACTTATAAATGTTGGAATTAATAAATGTTGTTGGAGGTTATATCTCTTGCTAGGACATGGGTCTCTCCCTTGTTGTTCGCCACATCTTTTTAGGTAATCAGAAGTGATGAAAACAAACCTATGGAAGAAAAGAAGATCTATAGTAATGCATCTTTGAGAAAATTGATTAGATGTCTAGTATGTCCTAGAGTCATCCTTGTACTCTCAGGTCTGGGTAGGAAACGTTTGTATATGGTGTTCAAATGAATCAGAATTTTTTTGGCATGTTAATGTGTGTTTGTGTGGCATATACAAATATTGTTCTCGTGTGTATATATGTTGTGGCTAAGGCGATAGAACAATGTGTATCAAATTCATGGCATAGTATGGATACAAGAAATATGTTGGGCTCTTAATCAAACATTTCTAAGCGGGTGTGGAAGTTGAAGTCAGTTTTAATCTACCCATATTTTTTGGTATTTGATTAATTAGTGATCAAATGTGTTTTATTTTTTGAGTAATCTCGTTTAGTGTAAGAGTTCTCACTTGTTACCACTAAGCAATTGAGTTCTCATTGGTCCAAATAGATCAATGTGAAGAAGTTCAAAATCTCTCTTGGTACTAAGGACTCCTTTGGATTTAAAAGAGTATTTCATTTGCTTTCTACATGTACAAGTTTGACATTCATCATTTTTCTCAAAGTATAAATTAGGATGTCCTTTAAAAAACACTAGAGGGGGGTGAATAGGTTTTATGATAATTTTAAAAATTATTTAAGCAAACAACCACAAAATATTGGAGAAGGGGACAAGGCGTTTAGAGTGGTTCCACCCTTAGCAAAAACTAAGGGAGTCAGTCTACTACCCGGTTGTTCCCAATCGAGATTTTGAAATCAATTGTATTTTATTACCTCGCAAGGATGTTACATAAGATAAAACTACCTTCACAAACCCTTTGGATAGCCTTCACCCTGTAGTTGACTCACCAACCTTGAAGCAGCCTTCCTTTGAAGTAACTTCAAGCTTCCCCTTGAAGTAGCCTTCCTCCTTGAAGTAGCTTCTCGTTGTGACCTTCTAGAAGTAGTCCAAAGTCTACCGAGCTACCTTCTTCATCTAAATAAGCTCCAACAACCTCCAACCTAGGAGTAGCAAAGGAGGACAAAATACAATAGAAGGAACAAGATTGGAAGAAAGAAACAATGTTACCAATTAAGTACAATGCTTTAATCCGATATCAAGCGTATTGATCTTCTATCCATTGTGGATGAACGTGGTAGTGTGGTGGCTAGGAGATACTAATCTATAGGACACTAATGTAGAATAGATTGCAAGTGAAGCTCAGCTTGTTGCTCACAAGGAATGAATCTCAAGTGTAATTGTATGCACAAGTGATGCTTTGGGTGTCCTATAGCTTGTCCTATTTATAGGAATGGCCTACTAGTGCTTAGGGATGTTCTAGACACATTCTAGGGTGTTTGTAGTGCCAACTATCCGTTAGGGGTCCACTAATTACATTGTAATGGCTAGTTGTTTAATGCTAAAAAGTGCAGTCCAGAACCTTTCTCGGTCGAGAAGTTTGTCGACCGAGAGTCTCTCAGTTGAGGAATTTGTCGACCGAGGGAAGGTATGGAATGACTGTATTGTAACGTTCATTTCCAACTACCAACCACTTTCAACTCCGTCTAACATCTATAGAATTTACTAGAAGGACTATTATCGATCGAGAATATTGTTGACCGAGAGTGTCTCGGTCGAGGAATTTGTTGACCGAGAATGTCCCTGTTCCAATGTGTTGAGCCATATACTAAGTGTGTGTATCAATGTGTAATTGTGCTTCTATCTTAGGGGAAGATCTATCTAAGTGTTTTGAGTGGATAGGGAAGATCTAACGCTTGATTTGCATGATGTCTAAGTACTAATACATTATATACTTGTACAAGTTTTTACATTTGAGTACACTCATGAAAATAAAGCAATTTTAACAAATTGATCTTACAAATCTTTGCTATCCACCACCTTTTATGCTTATTCCTGAAACACTCAAATAGCACGTTAAAACCACAAAAATGAAATGTTTATCATCATCAAAACAAAGGGATTATAATAATGTCTGGTTTATCAATAATGTCCAATTTATAAATCAAGGAAATATAAATCATATGAGTTCATACCTAAAGTTTACCTTTTGTAGCCATTCACTTAAGATTATGAAACTCGCATTACTTTCTGTTAATGATCTAGATTGTTTCTCCCCCTTTGTCATTTCAAAAAGATAACCAACATAAACATTAAGTATGACTTTTATTTCTCCCCCTTAATTTGATAATTTGATGCTCAATTTTTAAAGCAAGGGTAATCAACACAATTTAATGCAAACCACTTATTTTTATGTCAAATTTAGCCACAATTTATTTCTCAATCATTTGCAAAAGATGTTAAGCCTTTAAATGATATGAGATCCTTTTAGGTTCATGGCATATGTCTTTTGATTTCTTAATCATTTACACGGGATTTTAAGCCCTGAAATGATATGAGATCCATTTAGGCTCATGATTGATATATATATATATATATATATATATATATATAGATTTGTCATCCATTTTGCAAGGGATGTTAAGCCCTGAAAATGATATGAGATCCATTTAGGCTCATGTTGGATACATGTATTGATTTCACATCCATTTTATAAGGGATGTTAAGCCGTGAAAATGATATGAGATTTTCTTTACGGCATAGTAGTATCAAGAAATATATCTCTAATCAGTAATGAGGGATGTTAAGCCCAAATTGATATAGAGAGTCCATTTTAGATCAGGATAATTCAATAATCCTAAGGTCATAGCTAGTTTTTGAAGTTTTGATTTGATCAAGAAATGTTTACAAATTTTTGTGAGCCCCCCCTTAATCTTATAATCAAGATAGTTTAAGAATAACAAGCATTAAAGTTTGATTACAATAAGTCAAACCTTTTATGAGAGATTTGCACTAAAATCTTATTTTCAGCATGATGAACAAGTTTCAGATCAATATACTAAGATTGTGTGCAAAGAAATGATTTAATATCACAAATAAGCATTCTTCCAGGCTTGTTTTAGGTTGACCATGACTTTGACCAGAGCGCCCCTCGGTTGAACTCTTTTTCGATCGAGAGGCATTTCTGTAGATTTCCAGTTTAAGCATTCACAATAATCCACTTGATCGAATATAAAGCCTTTATGTAATAGGTGGATACCAATTTGAAAGAGTTTATATCAATTTGAAAGATTATAGATTAAGATCAAGTTTGTATAGAACTTAATTCATGTGAGCAATATTTGATTTTGAAATGGTATCTTGCTCTTGATTTGCTTAGAATAGGCGTTAGATAGAATATTGAAATAATTTTATTCTAAGCAAGACCTCTTATTCCACTAATTTTCCCATTTAAACTTTTTCTCAATTATGATCATAAAGTATATCTTTTCTTCATATAAAGAGAAATTCTTTTTAAGAGAGTCTTGTCTTGTTTGCAAGAAATATAGCTTTGAAATTCCTATATAATTTAAATATTTAGAACAATTTATCATGTAAAGTTTTATTTCACAAAATTGCAAGTAGAGTATTTGATTTACAATCTTCGAGCAAAATAACATCATCTCTATTAGCAGAACTGTGAGCCATGACAATATCTTTCTTAATCAATAGAAACAAGTCCATAAGTTCCATTTATGAAGTTTTCTCAAGGCAACCTGGTTCATAATTTTCAGATTGGCCAAGAAATACTTTTAGGAAAACCATGTATAAGATCATAGAAATTGAAAATGAACTTGCAATCTATGCTATATTTGTATTGAAGCATGTCCAATTGTAGTAGGAGTATAGATTTCCAATCCACATAGTTAATCTTTGTAAGCAACATTATTTTTATCAAATTGGGTAAGAACATCATTTACATTATCTAACAATTTTATTGAGTTGTGATGCAAGACTTATAAATATGTTTTGCTTTGACAAATTTGTCTCAACGTTCTTTTTTTCAAAAGGTTTCCTTTAATCCTACTAATCATTTTAGTTACGTATATTGATAGAAAATTGAATCAATTAAGCAAGTTTAGCATGACTTTATTCGATCAAACTTTTCTTCGATCGAATACATCTCGGTCGATGATTTTCTCGACCAAGTTTTCTGCAATTTTATATGTTTTATCAGGTTGAATCATTGCTGGATTCAGTTCACTCTTTTTTGACCGGGTATTTTCTCAGTCAAACTCTACTTCGACCGAAAAAGTTACTATTTTGCCAGTAATTTCAGGTTCAATATAGAGCCTTTGTCGGTTGAATAGTTTCTCGACCGACTTACTTTCGGTCAAATTGTTTGTCGACTGAGTGTATCGCTATAAATTCATTCAGAAATATGCTTATTCAAGTTATGGATTAAATTACTTTGGTCAATTTTTTATTCTATTATGTTAAGTTGAGTTAAGACATAAAGATAGTCAAATTGGAGTCTTTGGTCATATCTCAACTTAATTTTATTCATTTAGTTTGGGGGTTTTGGAACCCATACCAACTCAACATCCTTTTTCTTATAAGAACATGAGAAGGAATAATGTCCAAGCCTTAAATAATAGTTACAACAGATTGAATGAATCTCATTTCTCTTCTTGGCTAGATTGTCTTTAGGCACATACATAACTTTGTTCTTGGGCACTTGTTTCCCTCTCTCTCTAGGTTTTTGATAGGATTTTCCATTGGGCTTATAACCTAGTCCTCTTGTTCCAATCTGACCAGAAGAATCTTTTAGGATCTTATCAAGAATACCATTGTTTTTCAAGATACTAATTTGCTTCTGTAATTTAGCAATTTCATTCATTCTTCTTTTAACATCTTACTTTTCTTGATCTAGATTAGACAAAAAACTATCTCTTTCTTTGATAACAACATCATAATCTAAATGAGTACATAGGTGTTGGGTTTTAGGGGAGACATAGAAGGCAGCGGAAACAAAAAATTTCTTCTCCCCGAACCTAGTATATAGGAATCGTGTCAACGTCTATACAGTAGGAAGGATGGTTTGTAGAGACATACCTTGTCCCGAGGCTTTCTCGGTGACGCTACCTCACATCTTGCATGGTCTTCACCATCGGTCTTGGATGGTGTTTGTGCAGCTCCTGGTCTCACCGGGACTGTCGGGATTGACAGTTGTCCTTCGATCGGCAAAAATCTCCTACCTCTGTAGTAGTCCACATGGACCACCTGGAACTCTGATCACCTTGTTGCACAAGGAACCGAAAAGAGTTGTACCCTCCTGTCTACGTACTAGTCACTGACACACTCTCCTGCAACCATTCTCTTTTCTGCTGTTGTCTTTCCCTTATTGTGCCTTCTTATCGGGTAGCACTTGCTCGGGCTCTCTCAGTTACCACAACCAGAGAGAATGACAACTTTGCAGAGCAACTGGTGTTCTAAGTTGTACATTGAGAAGCCTATAATACCCCTATATATAGGAGGGTCATGGGATAGGATTCTCTACCCCGGGCAATGTGGGATTAAAGCAGGAGTAGAAGGGTTCAAGATTTTCCACAAAACAACCAACTGAGCCAGTTCAACCGATCGTTTCAAGCATGAAATGGTCGGTTGGGGACCTGAGCCAATCGGTTCACACCTGAACCGATCGGTTGGGACACTTGAGCCGATCAGTTCATGCTCCTAAATAGTTCCCGGTTGACTTTTCTTCTTTTGTTTCGAATTGATCCAAATACCAATCCTTGTTCCAATCAAATTGGACAAGTGAAATGAAGAGAAATATCTTGCCAACCTGACTTTCCCAACTCTCTCATTTGGACCAATTGAGCCGATCAGTTCAACCCTTGAACCAGTCAGTTCCGCCTGTCCTGCGCTGAGCAGTTCATCACATGAGCTAATCAGTTCATCACATGAGCCGATCGGTTCACCAACCTGAGCTGATCGGTTCATCACATGAGCCGATCAGTTGGGAGTGCAGACTGTGTAGAATCAGTCAATTGCAGTTTCAATCAATATGATACTCTAAACAATGGGTCTAACACCTTGAACACAATGATATTGAGCTATCAATTGATTGAGTGTTTAATTGAACTACTAAACTCCTTTAGTAATCAATCTAAACATCATTTGTGGATAAACTCCTCTTCCAGGTTAAATCCTATGTGTGTGACCCTACAGGCCCATTTCACATTGGCAGTGAAAGTCCATAACACTTATGACTTCACAAGTAAAGAGTGGTACCTAGTCGCACATCAGTGCTACAGTGTGAAATAGAAAGTTGGAGAACAACTTTCAATCCTACAATCCGTGAATGGCATTACAATGAATGTATAATTCCTTTGTCACTGATATCCTGAATGAACTCAAGGCATGGAACAGTCATCTTGTCAACGTTCATTCACTTTCTTGATCTTTGAGTAGATTGGAGGAGATATGTGTGACATCAATATCACATATTGATTCACACATGCGTGTGCACGCCTATCTCAATCCAACTCATCAAGTGGCCATAGATATCAAACTCCCTTAGGAGGGACAAATCCCATATCTATCACTCACCCCTCAAAAGCCCTAATCGGCCTTTTTCACACGTCTAGAAATGAACACGGGACAAAGGAAGGAATCAAGCTTTAAATTTATAACCTGAAACCTTCTAGCCCCCCGCAACTTAATTATGTGGTCGAAGTAGATATACGGGGTCGAACACAGGGACGTGGTGACGTTTAGGATGCCACAGATCTCGTTCTTTAGTCAGATAAGCCAAGATGATAGTCAATAAAAGTAAGGGCTAGAACTAGTGTAGCGAGTTGTCACGATATAAAACAAAACAAAGAGAACAAAACAAAACAAAACAGAGCTCGTGATTCTACTAAATAGAGAAAGAGAGTTCATGGCTATGTAACCACAAATGGGGCAGTCTATGCACTCGTTCTCGGGCATAGACAACCCTTGAACACCCAAGCAAGCATCTAGTATGCACGGTGGCATCTACCCTATGGGGTCATCCCACTCTCTCTTGCGATGCGTGACTAAAACCATCAACAATATGTCAATGACCCTCTCTCGAGGAATGACATATCAGCACCTTGGAATACACTAATTTCCCTCTCAGGTCTTAGGATATTCTAGGGTGTTAGGAACAGAATACCTTGGATCTTCCCCTTTCAGGTTCGGATCCAAATTATCATCTCTTAGCTATTCCTACAATGGATCTCTCGATACAGGCAGAAACAGCATTTCAATGGAGTAAGAGATCAACCAAACTAACAATCATAACTTGGAAAGAGAAAATAGAACATGCCACATACTAGATCTGATATGAATCTACTTTCTTAAGGAAAAAGTATATAAACATGCCCAGATCAGGCTACATAGCCAAGAAGGAGCTAACTAGCCATAGACAAGCATAACTGGCACCGAACAAAGATGGATAAACATCGTTTGTATAAGAAACAAAGGAATGCAATAGAATGAAAGAGAAGAGGAAAGAGATATAGCCCATAGAGGAGAGGTGTCTCTCGCTCCTCGGCCTTTGTGAAGGTCGAATCTCGACCCTTGGGTCTTCTCTTCATCCCTCTAGACTCCTCGACTCTCTCCCTCTCTAGATCGTATCGGGTAGACCGTATCGGGCAACCGTATCGGGCAGACCATATCGAGAAGACCGTATCTGGCAGACCGTATTGGACGACCGTATCGGGCAACCATATCGAGCGACCGTATCGGGCAGCCGTATCGAGAAGTAAACTTTTGGGGAACTCCACACACTAGCTCCTTGGTCTAGGAACTAGCTCTTGCAGGGTCCTCCCTCCGGCTCCCCCTCTTTGTAGGTTGGCAACTGCTATTTATAGGCAGTGAGTTGATGGGAGTTGTAGTTTTTATTGGTCCATGTGTCCTTCATCCATGGCTTTGATCTTGAGGCATCATGTGGGTCAATATGACGGTCACCCGACGACCGTGTCGGGCAGGGGGAGTGTCGGGCAGCTGTATCAGGTAGGCCGTATCGGGCAGCCATATTGGGCAGGCCGTATCGGGCAACCATATCGGGCAACCGTATCAGCCAGACCATATCGGGTAGCCATATCGGCCAGACCGTATCGGGCAGCCATATCAGCCAGACCATATCGGCCAGCTGTTGGAATTCTTGCCTTTTCATGTTCGGTACTTGAGAGTCCCCAAAATTGGCTAGTTTCAGTGCATGTAAGTCAAAAATTGGCTAATTATCTACATTATTGGCTATTTTTACTACTTTTATCTAATTCAAGACATAAAGCATAAAACATGAACAAAAGAGTGCATATTAAGACTAAAGTGGCACAAAACTATAGATAAAATGCATAGAAAATATGCGCTAATTTGGGTGTTATCAACTACCCCAAGCTTAAAACTGGCTTGTCCTCAAGCAAGACTGGGCTCAAAGAACAAAAAGATAACATCCAAATTAAGCTTGACAATAAATGCTAAGGCTAAGAAAAATAGTTTAAAACATAAATTCTCCTAATCCATGTCGTTTCAGAACAAACCCCCACCTGTCAGGCATAATCCTGCCAAAGCAAGATCAAAGAGTTTCCAGGTAATATTAAGCAAATTCACTACAACTTGTCAATACTCATGAGGGTTTGAACCATAATTATTTAAACATGAAAGAGATATCAAACAGGTGATCACGCGGGTGATGATCAATGAGCCATCACCATGAATCCATGCAAACCAATCAAGAATACCACGCCTCTCACTTATTCATGTCCTAAGAAACAAGGTAAAAAGACTCTACTGACTTCTAAGAATCCTGATCTGTGTTAGGGTGGTCCATGTAATGAGCAACAGTCCCTGCAGTCCGAGCCAGTTGGCCTAGAGCAATGAGACGAACTCCTCGTACTGCGCTCAAACCAACCCTGCTACTGAGATGATCTCATCGGTCACCTAGGGGGTTCCTAGTGACTCTCTAATGAGCTTTTAGAGTGGTACTACCAAGCATGACATATCTACGTTCATGAGCGCAGTCATACACCAGTTGGGCACCATCCTCAACTCTCCTAAAAGAGAAACAACACTCATTTATTGTTCACACTCAGGCTTTTAACATATGCATTCTATTTTTAGGCTTGGGTGAGAACTATATAGATATTTTTGGGATTTTGTGGGCGGCCAAGCCTCTTTTGCACATTTCTATGTTTTTCATCTTTTTGACTCAATCTAATGTGAGAAGGCCCGTAGTCCATCAAGGAAAACACTTCATCTTGATCATAGCTCAAAGTCCATCATAATCCGCTTGATACCTGTGTGAGAAGTAGCAATTATGATTCAAGAATCCTTAGAATAGAGGCAAGCTTGTGAAACTGCAGCTAGGATTCTTTAATCATGTTTTCGCTCATTCCAACGGTCCTTTACCATGGATTCGCCATTCACAACATAGATCAAGGAAATTTAGCTTTAAGCTATGAAAAAGGGACATAACCTTAGATTTATTACCAAACTCAAGGAAAGATTCAAAGAGCAAGTCAAGCAAGAGGTCAAGCATTTTTTAAGATGAAAACTGTGTATCTAGGCATAAAGTCAAGAATTTATCTATTAGGTTTGCACCATATAGCCATAATTGCTTTTAAACTAAATGCAGGAAGTAAACATGCATGCAAGAAGGGTGAAGAGAAAGAAGGGCGAAGCCTACCACCCCAAGCTTAAAACTTTGGTCGTCCTCGAGCAAGACTTAAACTTGGAATAGAGAGACAGTAATGCATGATTTTAACGACAGTTATTGAAGTTCTAAAGATGATGCATGGATGCAAAGAAATAAAATAGTTAGAGGAAAGAAGCTAACTAACAAGAACAAGAACATTAAAATTTATTGTAATAAAAGGGCGGGAGGACGGGTAAGAGAAAAGGGGGTGGTTGCCCCACGATACCGACACTAGGATCCCAAATCCTGAGTTTTGGGACCAGTGTCACATGTGTCTTGCCGTCAAGTTCCGCCACATAATATGAGTAGAATAGGTGGATGTGTTGGCCCTGCCAAATCCGAAGAAGCAAAGTGAAATCCGGTGACTCAATGAAGTCATCTTTGTGCTGGAAGTGGCTTGAACTGCAGTGGGATGAATTATTCAGCATATCATCCTCAGGGTACCTTACATTATATGAATCTGAATATGACGGTCCTGGGATGTTGACACATGGTGAGATGGATGAGAGAGGTTGGATGTATTTTGGAGGACTCATATCTTCTCTCTCCATCTCTACACTTGAGGTTGGATGCTCAGATAAATCATCATGTATAGTCTGAGTCATCCAATCATCTTCTGAACAAGAAGTACTCCCCAAAGAATCAGTTTGTGGTTTTACCACCCTAAGTTTATCACCTGGCGTGGAGTCAGGGGTATCTTCATGCTCAGCAGCCATGCTGTAGTGAACCGTCCATCCTGCCCCCTTGACATCCACCCTACCTTATAAAGATATGGGTGTAAATGGCAGCTCGTGCTGCTCCAACTCATCATCATCAGTATACCCACTGGTCCATGTCGGGCAGCTGTCGTCGTCATCATCATCATCATCGAACAAGTTGTTCCAAACCATGGTTGGCGTACTACTCAAAGCAAAGTGGAAAGTCTCAATATGAGAGATGTCACTCTGGTCTGGTTCAATATTTGACTCTGGTTCCTCTAGCCAACCTTCTGGCTGTGAGGAAACTTGTCTTTTAGAGTCTTCATCATCGTCATCATAGATCCATTTAGGTCTATGACTCATATCTTCCATTGGTTCATCATCTGGGTCATCTGGATATAATGAAGGGTTTCCTGGAGTGGGTTGGTCTTCACAGAAAAATCTTGGTGAATCCAGTTGATGGTCTGAATAGGATGGTGATGCATACTCGACTTCATACCCAATGGAATGGTCTTGATGACTAACATCTTCATTATCTTGTGATGGCATTTGTAATTGGATTGTAACTAAATCAGCGAGCTCTTGGAACCTCCTGCCTTGTTCAACATCTTTATCATGAAGTTGTTGTACTTGAGCAGCAATGCTTTCGAGACCCGTCGATTCTGCCATGCACATCGGTTGCTGACCTGCTGTACCAAATTGATGCACTTGAATGAATGCTCACTCAACAGTTTGAACTAGACTTCTACTGCAGTCTATAGCCTCAGTGGATACTTTGAGATGATGATCCTTCTCTTCTAGTAGTTGTTGCATTGGATCGACATCTTCTTGGAGATGAGGGGATAAGGAGGTGAGTGCTTGAATACTTTCCCTAGCCAACTCCACTGCCTTAATCAGTTCTTGATCCCATGATAGAATGGGGATCGATGGTTGACTGACAGTCTCCTTTGTTGGAATTTCAACATATGATGACGGTGGAGGTGAGTATAACTCGACTAGTTGCAGAGCACGACCTTCAATTATTTGCCAGCAGTTGGAACTATGGAAAAACTCAGGTGGACAAGATGACTTGTCTTGCGGAAGTAAGGTCCATGGCTGAAAAAGGTATGAGAAAAAGAAAATTGATTTAGTATATATGAACAAGTATGTGTAAAGTAAGAGGAAAACTATGCATGTATATACAAGCTTATAGTGACAGAACACAAATCTACTAGGTGTGTAAATGTGGAAAACCACGTCCCCGACAACGGCACCAAAAGTTGATCGACCTTTTTCACGCGTCCAAAAATGAACGCGGGACAAAGGAAGGAATCAAGCTTGAAATTTATAAACCGAAACCTTCTAGGCCCCCGCAACTTTATTACGAGGTCGAAGTAGATATACGGGGTCAAACACAGGGACGTGGTGACGTTTAGGATGCCACAGATCTCGTTCTTTAGTCAGATAAGACAAGATGATAGTCGATAAAAGTAAGTGCTAGAACTAGTCTAGCGAGTTGTCACGATATAAAACAAAACAAAGAAAACAAAACAAAAAAAATAGAGCTTGTGATTCTACTAAAAAGAGAAAGAGAGTTCCTGGCTATGTAACAACAAACGGGGTAGTCTATGCACTCGTTCTCAGGCATAGACAACTCTTGAACACCCAAGCAAGCATCTAGTATGCACGGTGGCTTCTATCCTGTGGCGTCGTCCCACTCACTCTCGCGATGCGTGACTAAAACCATCAACAATATGTCAATGACCCTCTCTCAAGGAATGACATATCAACACCTTGGAATACACTAAGTTCCCTCTCGGGTCTTAGGATATTCCAGGGTGTTAGGAACAAAATACCTTGGATCTTCCCCTTTCAGGTTTGGATCCAAACTATCATCTCTTAGCTATTCCTACAACGGATCTCTCGATAGAGGCAGAAACAGCAGTTCAAGTGAGTAAGAGATCAACCAAACTAGCAATCATAACTTGGAAAGAGAAAATAGAACATGCAACATACTAGATCTGATATGAATCTACTTGCTTAAGGAAAAAGTATATAAACATGCCCAGATCGGGCTACATAGCCAAGAAGGATCTAACTAGCCATAGACAAGCATAGATGGCACCAAAAAAAGATGGATAAACATCGTTTGTACAAGAAACAAAGGAATGCAGAAGAATGAAAGAGAAGAGGGAAGAGATATAGCCCATAGAGGAGAGGTGGCTCTCACTCCTCGGCCTTTGTGTAAGTCGGATCTCAGCCCTTGGGTCTTCTCTTCATCCCTCTGGACTCCTCGGCTCTCTCTCTCTAGACTGGATCTGGTAGACCGTATCGGGCAACCATATTTGGCAGATCGTATCGGGCAGACCGTATCAGACGACCGTATCGGGCAGCCGTATCGGGAAGCCATATCGGGCGACCGTATCAGGTGACTGTATCGGGCAACCGTATCGGGCAGCCGTATCGGGCAATAGACTTTTGGGGAACTCCACACACTAACTCCTTGGTCTAGGAACTAGCTCTTGCAGGGTCCTCCCTCCGGCTCCCGCACTTTGTAGGTTGGCAGTTGCTATTTATAGGCAGTGAGTTGATGGGAGTTGTAGTTTTAATTGGTCCACGTATCCTTCATCTGTGGCTTCGATCTTGAGGCATCATGTGGGCCAATATGAATGTCGCACGACGACCGTGTCGGGTAGGGGGAGTGTCGGGCAGCTGTATCGGGTAGGCCGTATCGGGCAACCATATTGGGCAGGCCGTATGGAGCAACCATATCAGGCAACCGTATCGGCCAGACCATATCAGGCAGCCGTATTGGCCAGACTGTATCGGGCATCCGTATCGGCCAGACCATATCGGCCAACTGCTAGAATTCTTGTCTTTTCAGGTTCGGTACTTGAGAGTTCCCAAAATTGGCTAGTTTCGGTGCCTGTAAGTCAAAAATTGGCTAATTTGCTACATTATTGGCTATTTTTACTACTTTTATCTAATTTGAGACAGAAAGCATAAAACATGAACAAAAGAGTGCATATTAAGACTAAAGTGGCACAAAACTATAGATAAAATGCATAGAAAATATGCGCTAATTTGGGTGTCATCAAGCCCCATGTGTCAAAGCCACCCAATCATCACCTTTATAACAACCCATGTGTCAGGACTGTGTTTGATGATGTCAAAGTATACCCAATGACATTTGTTGAGTGTAGTTATTTTAGGTCAAAGAATCACACTCACCACCATCACTATGAGAACTGACTGTGACTACCATGTTATGGTTCCATGTGACAAACTCACGTTGGGTCTGTCTGGTATTCTTGTTCTCTAACAAGTATCTATGTGTTTGGTTTGATATCTACATATCATGAATAAAAAGATTATATCATCAACCAACACCACAATCTAGTCTTGTGTGTCATTTTTGTCTATCTACCTTCCACAGTGACATCCGACTAGGGACATAATAAGAATGTACAAACTCTTATCATCTGTATGATCTCATCGCTCAAGTCATGAACTTGAAAGCATACGTCATTGAGTATTGTCATTCTCTAGACATTAAATCTATTCTATAATTATCTCATATGACTAAACCAGAAAGAATTGAAAGCTTGCCTTTGATGTTTATCAAATCAATCTTAATGCATCCCACCAATCATCCCATGATTGGCTCTCAGGGCATATATACCAGCAGACTCCCACTTGCCCTGTGAGCCAATCACCCTTGAATCATATTCATAGTAATCTTCAAACATGTCCCACATGTTACTATGTTCTAGTGCTTACATAGTGAGTTATGGCAACACTTTTCCAAAGTTGATATTAACTGTATGTCTCCCATCTCTTCACTTTACATCATACGTATGAGATGGAGCTTCCATAATATGCGATCTAGTATTCCTTTGCTAACCTTTAGCCACATTGCATGACCAAGTACTCCTTACTTGTCATCAAAGATTGGAATATCTATAAGTTCATCTCATGAACTTCCAGATCCATATAGCATCAACTAATGTTCTCTAACACATGGATACACGACTTTTCCTTTTTAAACGGTTTTATTGGAACATTTCCATTTATCAACAAACATTCACTTTTATATATCCCATATATATTTTGTGATTAAATTTCTATCCTTTTTGGAAGTTCGCATCAGTGTAACTCTTTACAGTGAACCCTGCATAATTTCCATAGAACGAGTACTTCTCAAGTACTTATCAAGTTTTTATGGTATTCCAGTAACCTTTACTAGAACTAGACAGACATCCACTCATCATGTCCCACATATGAGTTATCAGGAAGAGCACATCATATTGTCATGTCCTACATACAAGATGATGAATGCATGTTATTCTTGCTATGACCATACATGCAAGATAATGAGATGATTACATACATGATAGATACATATCTATTCTTAGTGTTCCCATTCTTCATAAGAATTACACACTTGGCCTTGGGATACTAACTCCATGTAACATGGACAAGTTTTCTCCCACTGAATCTGTGCACACTGAACCCTTCAATATAGATTGCCAATGTATGCTTTCTCTTTTTAGGTCAAAAGGTTTTTTGAGAACTATCTCTATATATCTCTATTCCTATCACATATGAAATGTCTCTATCTTCCTTAAAGATAATTTCCACAAAGGATTTCCATTCTATAACATTTCCATTTCACATCAACATGTGGAATGCAAATATGCTCCCACTAAATTATAGATCATTTCTTTATCTTTGTCATATCAGTCAAACCATTTCATTATATCATCAAAGTAAAAATCCAGCTCTGAGTTGCTTGTACTTAATCAATCACATTGATTAGTCCTTTTAAACTTATAGACTTTATTTGCATTAATGGATTCATAAACCTTCTAGGTTGTGTCATGTACACATCCTTGTTTTATTCCTCATAGGAATGTAGTTTTAGTATCCATATGCCAAATCTCTTAGTCATTAAGTTGCAATAAAAAAGCATCATCCTTCTCAAAATGTTATCCATGTTTCTTAATGCTTAAGACTCATTTGCACTTATGCATTTCATCCCAATGGGTGCTACCATCAAGGTCATACCTTATGGTTTACATGGAAGTCATTTAGGATGTAATGGTCATAAACCATAACTCAAAATCTGATTCCTCATATTCATATACATAGTTGATTCATCACATGACCAACTCATCACATAGATAATCGAGGTGTATATGTCAATGATATAAGAACTCACAACTCCTTGTGATTCATAATGTCCTTTATTAGTGTGGGGTATTCTTTATTTAAGAAGAATATAGATATTTGATAATCATCCTCTAACTCCTTAGAGTATGACTCCTTTTTTATTTAGACATCACCATGCCTTAATCACAAGCTCACTATGATACACTATCATAATCACTCATAAGGATCTCAAACATTTGGTTCAAGTATTTCATTAATTGATCTCATCAAGAATTAATACTTTACCAAATTCATACTTCATCTATGATATTCTTGAACACTTCAAGATACTCATATTGGTATTTCTCAAAACATCATTTGAAGTACTATCATTAAGTCCAATAGGTATGTAAATACATCACATGTATTATACCTAATAGGATAATCAATCTCCCACTATGACTAGTGAAGATTGATCATGTCCAAGAGATTCATGTCTCTTACTAGTTCTCTAACCAAAAGAGTCTAGATTTATCCATCATATGGAAACTAGAAATGAATTTCTCATGATTTATGCTAATTTGATTGTTTGAGTTATCAATAACTTTTAGGTATCATTTTATTTTATGCATACCAAGTACCACAAGATAAACAAGGCATTTCCACAAAGATTGAAACATCAACTTTATTAATTGCCATCATTGTCATACAATATGCAAAAATTAAGGTGTTTCTATCCATTGGAAAATATGAAATAGAAGTTCATAACTCTATTACTTGCCTTCAAGGCTGAAAATAAACTAAAGTACTCCTATCTATGGCGACAACACTTTCCCCATTTATTGGGTGCTTTACACTTTATATCTTGGTATCATATACCTCAAAAAGTGTTACAACTTTATTTCATGACACCTTCAAGTGGAGACGTTTGTCGCCTCCTTCTTATTTAGTTCTTCCAGATAGAGAGGACAATTCCTTTTCCAATGTCCTAGATTTTGACAATGGTGACAATTGCCTCTCTTGTCCATGCCTCCCTTGGCTTTGAGAGTTGAAGACGACTTGAGCTGCTGGCTAGCATCAAAACCTTTCTTAGCCTTGCCCTTGCCCTTGTGCTTGGACTTGCCTTTCTTGTTGCTGATCATCATCATAGACTTAGGCTTGTACTTCTTCATCTGTGTCTCAGATGTCCTCAACATGCCCAACACCTTTGTCAAAGGTTTGTCAAAGTTGTTCATTTTGTAGTTCATCACAAACTGACTGTAGGATTCTAGCAATGATTGCAGTATCACATCAGTAGCCAACTCTTGGCTCAGGGGAAATCCCTATCTTGTCAGGTTCTCTACATACCCAATAATTTTGATCATGTGAGGACCAAATGGATCTCCTTCTGTCATGACACACTTCAACAGTGCCCTGGAGACATCATATCTCTCTTGTCGTTCTTGATCTTCATACATGTTCTTGAGATGTTGAATCATCTCAATGACACCCATGTTCTCATGTTATCTCTACAACTCGTGGTTCGTGGAGCACAACATCAAGCACTTTGCATCAATGGAATCTTCAGAATGCTTCTTATAAGCATCCCTTTTTACCTTTGGTATGGTAGGAGCAGGTTCCTCTAGAGGTGGAGTATCCAGGACAAAGAGATTTCACTCTTGAGTGAGAACAATTGTCAATGTCCTAAACCAGTTGTGGAAGTTAGTCCCATTCAACTTACCCTTTCAAGGACCGATCGCAATGAAAAGTGATTTTTGTTTGTTGTCATTTGTAATACAAAAGGAAATATATGCAATTTAATCTAAAACTCAATTTTGACTTATTTGATTGATTTGAAATGTTGAAGATATAATTAGGACTTTAACTAATTATCACTCCCACTATTTTTGTTCAAATTGATAGCCCTCACCATCAATTCCGAAGATTGCAGCATTCAATCTTCTAGTGGGTCAAGATCCTGAAATCCTCTGAGTCATGGACCAGCGAGGGCTGGCACCCACAACTTGGATCTTCCAGGTAGGCAACTCTTGCCAATTGCATCATATGCAACTCTTGAAAGATTTCATGCGCAACTCCTTGCCATGATCACCTCCATGCCTCAAGGTGCTAGATCCTATCTAGGTCACCTTGTTATGCCCGACCCAAAGCCAACACAATGAATATGCACCCTGCTAGGGTAGACCCACATATTCATCCTTCACGCTTCCATGAGATAGATAGTGCACCACGCTAGGGCGTGCCAACACTTGGTCGATCAAGCTTTTCACATGTGTCGCATTTGGAAGGCATCTAAAACTTTAATATTTAATGAGGGATTTGGTTTTTATAGGTACATATACATTTCCAATCACCACAATACATAGTACATATCATATACATGATGTATCCCACAAAAAACATATGAAATGATAAAAGCGATCATTATGGCCATCCTAATGTGATTCCTCGAGCCAAGAGGAATCACGGTCATCAAGGTCTACATCACATGCAACTTGTCCATGATGAGGTGCTATAGTCGTCTGAGTTGATCAACTCATCACATGAATGACCTACTCACCCTGGCCAGTCGTATGGGTGCCACCAACTGATCGATTGACTCCTCCAACCAATTGGTTCACCTAGTCATCATGCATCTCCTCATGGCTGCCACCCGATTGTCTTGCTCCATGAACCAGTCAACAATTGATCAGTTCAGTCCTTGAATCGATCGTCTAGAACGCCAACTGATCGGTTCATGCCTTAGTCATCGTCAGGTTGTCCGCCATTCTTTGACATAATAGAAAATATAAAAAGATCTATCATATTTACATTTAAATTGGGAAACCCCGAGTTACATTCGGGGGGAGCAAAGGTAGGAAAGAAATCTTGAGTTATCTCAAGTTACATCAAGAATAAGGAGGTAAGGAATCGATGCGTAGACTGAGATGCAAGCAACCACATTCAACCAAGCACACATACATAGGGTTTAAATGCCATAACCACACTATACATCCACCACAAAACTCATTTAAGGGAGACGCGTATCGAGTGCATTCATATTACATATCATATATGTATATTGGAATTTTTGGATTTTGGATTGGACACACATAAAGCCAATTTTATTTGCATCATATGTAATAAATAAAGCGACAAACCAAAATCGATCATATCGGTAGTCCTAAAGTATAGAGCAGTTGATGTGGTTCTGATACCACTACTGGGTTTTAGGGGAGATAGAGAAGGCAGCGGAAACAAAAAAATTCTTCTCCCTAAACCCAGTATATAGGAATCGCGTCAACGTCTATACAGTAGGAAGGATGGTTTGTAGAGACATACCTTGTCTAGAGGCTTGCTCGGAGACGTTACCTCACAGCTTGTGCGGTCTTCACCACCAGTCTTGGACGGTGTATGTGCATCTCCTGGTCTCACCGGGACTGTCGGGATTGACAGTTGTCCTCCGAGCGAAAGAAATCTCCCGCCTCTATAGTAGTCCACACACACCACCTGGAACTCCGATCGCCTTATTGCACAAGGCACCAGAAGGAGTCATACCCTCATGTCAGTGTACTAGTCACTGACACACTCTCCTAGAACCAGTCACTTTTCTATAGTTGTCTTTCCCTTATTGTGCCTCCCTTATTGGGTATCACTTGCTCGGGCTCTCTCAGTTACCACAACTAGAGAGAACGACAACTTTGCAGAGCAACTGGTGTTCTGAGTGTACTTTGAGAAGCCCCCAATACCCCTATATATATAGGAGGGTCATGGGACAGGGTTCTCTACCTCGAGCAATGTGGGATTAAAGCAGGAGTAGAAGGGTTTGAGATTTTCCACAAAACAACCAACTGTGCCAGCTGAACTGATCGTTTCAAGCCTGAAATGGTCGGTTGGGGACCTGAGCCGATCGGTTCACACCTGAACTGATCGGTTGGGACACTTGAGCAGATCGGTTCAAGCATGAGCCAATCGGTTCATGGTCTTGATCAGTTCCCGATTGACTTTTCTTCTTTTGTTTGGAATTGATCCAAATACCAATCCTTGTTCCAATCAAATTGGACAAGTGAAATGAAGAGAAATATCTTGCCAACTTGACTTTCCCAACTCTCTCGTTTGGACCATTTGAGCCGATCGATTCAAACCTTGATCTGGTCAGTTCAGCCTGTCCTGAGTCGATCGGTTCATCACATGAGCCGATCGGTTCACCAACCTGAGCCGATTGGTTCATCACATGAGCTGATCGGTTGGGAGTGCAGACTATGCAGAATCAGCCAATTGCAGTTTTAATCAATCTGATACTCTAATCAATCGGTCCAACACATTGAACACTATGATATTGAGGTATCAATTGATTGAGTGTTTAATTGAACTACTAAACTCCTTTAGTAATCAATCAAAACATTATTTTTGGATAAACTCCTCTTCCAGGTTAAATCATATGTGTGTGATGCTGCAGGCCCATTTCACATTGGCAGTGAAATTCCATAACACCTATGACTTCAGAAGCAAAGAGTGGTGCCTAGTCGTACATTAGTGCTACCCAAGTGAAATAGAAAGTTGGAGTACAACTTTCAATCTTACAGTCTATGAATGGTGTTATAGTGAATGTATAATTCCTTTGTCACTGATATCTCGAATGAACTCAAGGCATGGAACAGTCATCCTGTCAATGTTCATTCACTTTCTTGATCTCTAAGTAGTTTGGGGGAGATATGTGTGACATCAATATCACATACTGATTCACACATGTGTGTGCATGCCTATCTCAATCCTACTCATCAAGTGGCCATGGATATCAAACTCCCTTAGGAGGGACAAATCCTATATCTATCACTCACCCCTCAAAAGCCCCATGTGTCAAAGCCACCCAATCATCCCCTTTATAACAACCCATGTTTTAGGAATGCGTTTGATGATGTCAAAGTGTACCCAACGACATGTGTTGAGTGTAGTGATTTCAGGTCAAAGAATCACACTCACCACCATCACTGTGAGAACTGACCGTGACTACCATGTCATGGTTCCATGTGTCAAACTCACGGTGGGTCTGTCCGATACGCTTGTTCTCTAACAAGTACTTATGTGTTTGGTTTGATATCTCCATATCATGACTAATGAGATTCTGTCATCAACCAACACCATAATCTAGTCTTGTGTGTTATTATTGTCTATCTACCTTCCACAATGACATCCGACTAAGGACATAATAAGAATGTACAAACTCTTAGCATATGTATGATCTCATTGTTTAGGTCCTCAACCTAAAAGCATACATCATTGAGTACTGTCATTCTCTAGACATTCAATATGTTCTATCATTATCTCATATGACTGAACCAAAAAGAATTGGAAGCTTGCATTTGATGTCTATCAAATCAATCTTAATGTATCCCACCAATCATCCCATGATTGGCTCTCAGGGCATACATACCAACATTGATTACCAATGATGCTGTCACAAACATTGTTCTCAACGAGCATGACATCGATACAATGCCTGACTACCAAAGAACTCCATTAAGGAAGATCCCAAAATATTGACTTCTTTTTTAATAAAGATTTGTCACTCTGTGTGGCCATCGTACATTGTGATCTCTTACCAAATTCATTGGTAAAGTCTTTTACTCTTTCATAAACATCCTCCCCTGGTATAGGTTTAGGTGCACTCCATTCATAATTATGTCCATTGAATGTTTTGCGCAACCTACGATTCGGATGGAATTTTGGAAGAAACCTTTGATGACCAAGATATACAGTCTTGCTGTCATGTTTTAGTCGTATTAAATCAGTGTTCTCTTCACATATAGGACACTCTTTAGATCCTTTGACACTATATACAGACAAATTCCCAAATGCTGGAAAGTCATTCACAGTGAAAAACAACATAACATGCAAATGAAATGTCTCTCTTCGTGAAGCATCATAGGTCATCACACCTTCACCCTAGAGTTTCTTCATGTCATCAATCAGAGGTTCAAGATAAATGTCGATATCATTACCAGGTTGTTTAGGGCCCGATATCAACAACGACAGCATAACATACTTATTTTCATACACAACCAGGGAGGAAAATTGTATATAACAAGCATAACTGGCCAAGTGCTATGTTGGATGCTCAATGTCCCGTACAGATTCATCCCATATGTACAAAGCCCAAGTCATAGATTCCTAACTTCTTCACCAAATTTAGGGTACAATACATCAATCTTCTTCCACTGTGGGGAATCAGACGCACGTCATAGGATCCCATCATTATTTTTCTTAACATCTACATGCCACCTCAAATTCTTCACATCTATTGGATTGGAAAACAAGCATTGAAACTGTGGTATTATAGGTAGATACCACACCACCTTGCCAGGAGAACTAGTTTTGGACTCCCTAAAGTCATCAATTTATACCTTGACGCACCACATTTGGGACAATCTTTCAAATCCACATAGTCCTTTTGAAATAATACACAATCATTCAGGCATGCATGTATCTTCTTGGCCTCCATTCCCATTGGGCACAACAATTTCTTTAACTCGTATGTTGAGATTGGAAACTCATTTCCTTTAGGAAGAATTTCTTTCAACCAAGACAATAATGATGTGAAGCTTTTGTCGCTCCATCTATTGTTAGCTATCAGATTATACAATCTCAACACAGCACTAAGCTTCGTAAACTTACAACTTGTGTATAACGGTATCTCAGCATCATGCACAATGTTTCTTAACATGGGAGGTGGATCGGTGTGCTCTACCCCACAACTATTCAACATCGCATCAACAATGTCTATTGGAACTAGTTCGTTCACATCTACATCATCGGAGGCAATTTCTTCTTCCACAGAAGAACTTCTATCAGCATCCACTGATTTCAGGTTTGAAATCTCTCCATGCTAGTGCCATTCTATATAGCCTTGTACAATCTTGTTGCACATGACATGACTTTTGATTTTGTCACTAGTGTTGACTTTCAAGTTGTTACCGCAATGCCTACATGGACAGTAGAACCTATCTCCAGGTTGTTTCCTATGTTCCTCGGCAAATCTAATAAACTGATCAAGACCAGAAATAAACTCTGGGGTGCAGCGATTTGGAATGGACATCCATGATCTATCCATTCTATGATCAAAGAGAAAACAAGTATATATTAGAACAAGATTTGGGTCTAGGGTTAAAAGATTAGGGTTTATGGTTAAAACTGTAGGGTTTAAGGTCTTATATATAATGAATGGTTAAAACATCCTAAGTGAGATTAAGTGTTCAAGAATAGTCCCAAATTGGGGACTATCCAAGATTTACTCCTAATGAGTAAATCTTGAACAAGTTTCTATGCCAACAAATACATGTCTTGTCATTCTTATATATAATAAATGTGTACCAACTATCCCATTCTCGAACACCTAATCTCAGTAGTAAGTGTATAATGTGTATTGGGTTTTCAAGAAAATTTCGGCAGCATTTCCCTACTATTCTCCAAGTACATGTGTACTTAGAGAACAAACATGGAAATGCTACTAAAACTTTCTTTAAAACTGAATACATGTTATACACTTACATCCTAAGTGAGATTAGGTGTTCAAGAACAGTCCCATACCGGGGACTATCCAAGATTTACTTCTAATGAGTAAATCATGGACGGGTTTCTAGGCCAACAAATACATGTGTTGTCATTCTTATACCTACAATCCTAGTTTCATCATTCATATCCTAATTCTTCAAGTTAGGGTGATTATTGATATCTTTACAAGCATGATTGGTAATCTAGGGAAAAGTTCATCATTTACATTCCAAGCATGTCATGTGTGTGCATTAGAACTCATTATTAAGCAGGAAGGGTGATTAGGATTCTCAATATACTCAACAAGGAAACAAGTTACCAATTTCATAATTAGGACGGTAGAGATACCTTAGATAACATCTTGATCTAAAGGTTCATAATGAGCCTGTGATAAAGTTACATCACTAGATTATTATATAATTTCAAAAGAAATACACAAATAAATTCAAATGATTAGGTAACTAAATAAAAAATGGTAGACAAAAAAACACAAATAAGTAGATGAATAAATACGAATTTGTTGATAAACTAATATAAATCTGTAGATGATCAATTAATTCCTGAACCAGTACATAAATAAATACAAACATTAGATGAATAAATACAGATCAACTGATAAATAAAGTTAAATCAGTTGATAAATAAAGTTAAATACGTAGATGATTAAATAATAACAAAATCAATACATAAATAAACACAAATCCATATATAACTTAATTAAAAATAAAAAAACACCCAGAAGCAGCCTAAACATGCCTTGGTGGCGCCCAAGCATCCACCAAGTCCACCCAGGCCACCCAGAGGCCTAACTAGATAGTGGCGGTAGTGGAGAAGTAGGAGGCAGCTGTGGATGAAGCATAACTTTTGATCAAGAAGATGAGCTGTGCGATGGTGGCGAGCAGGTGAGTAGGTCATAGTTGGGGGGAGCGGCGACGGCGAGCAGGGAGTCGACGATCGAGCAGGAATGGCAAAGAATGCACTGGTAGGTGGTAGTGTAGCGTATAGAGGTAGCAGGAAGAAGAGGATCGGCGGTGCATGCGGTAGTAGGCGGCGGTGGCAGGAGCGACAACAGGAGCGGAAGGCGGCAGCAGCAGTTGCGGAAGAGAGAATCGCCAGAGAGACCTAATCTGAAATCGGCAATCAAATAGAGAAAGGGGAAGAGTCTGTGGCTCACGCGGGTGCTATTAAGTTAACTATAGGCATTGGTTATTAACAACTATTGACGTTTAAAACAATAGGTGTCGGTTCCCACCAAAAAACTGACACCTATCTTCAATGATAGCCGTCGGTTCTAACTAGAAAAACCGACGTCTATCTACATATGCCGACAAAAAAAAGTTCTCAAACTATGACCATTGTCGTCGCTTTCCATAGAATAACCAGCGCCAAAGGGGGGTGAAAATTTTCATGGGGACAGCGCGTGAAAACACATCGGTGTCAGTTGTTGTAAGATAACCAACGATAAAAATGGGCCAAATTTTTGTCTCGTGAAAAACCTTTAGTCGTTGGTTGCTTTGTTACCAACCGACGCCTTATGTTAAAATTTGGAGGTAATTTTTTTCATTAGAAAATTTATATTTGGCAGTCGATTTTAGGTGTCAGATGATTATTACAGAACCGACGCTAAATAAAAAGTGATACCAGTGTTTGGTCGCTCTTCACTTATAGATTTTAGTTTTTGTATTCAACTGGCGTTGTATGCTTTAGGCGTCAATTTTTGGTATACAACGGATGCCTATAAATGTGACGTTATAAGCCATTTCTATAGTAGTGATTCTTTCCAATAACAGGATTAGTTATAATAAATTTAACATTAATGGATTCTTCAATTTTAGACAGTTCAATATTGAAAATTCTATAAGCCTTACTTGTAGTGCTATAGCCTAGGAAGAAAGCCTTGTACGATTTCGGATCAAACTTGTCGAGAGAATCCTTCATGTTCAAAACAAAACAAGGACATCCAAAAACATAAAAGAAATCAATTGATGGCTTTCTACCATGCCATAACTCATAGGGGGTTTTCTTCAAAGATGAATGCGTAAAAACTCAGTTCTGCACAAAGTAAGAGGTGCTAATAGCTTCAACCCAAAACTTCTTTGGAATATCATATTCTAGAAGCATGGTCCTAGCCTTCTCCTATAATGACCTATTCATTCTCTACTACCCCATTTTGTTGAGGTGTACGAGGAGAAAAGAAATTATGTGAATAACCAGATTTTTTCACAAAAATGCTCAAAAAGATCATTTTCAAACTCTCCCCCATGGTCACTATGGTTAGAAACAATCCGACAAAAAGCTTCATTTTCAACTCATTTACAAAAGCTCGACAAACATCGAGAGTATCACTTTTAGAAACGAGAAAGAATGTCCAAGTATAGTGAGAGAAATGATCAACAATCACAAGACAATACTTAGAACCACGAAGCATTTGAGTTCTCATAGGTCCAAATATATCAATATAAAGAAGCTTAAGAGCTCTTTTGGTACTAAGGACTCCTTTGGATTTGAAGGAGGACTTGGTTTTCTTGCCTTGTGTGCAAGGTTGTCATTCCTCATCCTTTTCAAAATCCAATTTAGGAAGTCCTCTAACCAATTCCTTTTTGCTCAATTTCTTCATTTGATGCATATTCACATGACCCAACCGGCGATGCCAAAGAGAAATATCATTTTTATCCACAACTACACATATATCAAGTACGGGCTTTAAAGCATCAAGTGCAATAACATATGGATTTCCATTTCTAGTTCCCTTATATATAACATTGTAAGTGAGGGAATCTAGAAGCAAACATTCTAAAGAAGTAAATAGAACAAGATAACCATTATCACAAAGTAGGCTTACACTTATCAAATTGTGATGTAGACCATCAACAAGAAAATCATTTTTCATACTTAGCTCGTTGCCTACATCACCCTCACTTGTTACCTTACTCTTATTGTAGTCCCCAAAGGTCACCGATCCTCCTTTCTTTTTCATGAATTTGTTGAAATGGCTGATTGCACCTGTCATATTCTTTGAGCAGCCACTATGAAAAATCCACCTTCTTTTGTCCTGCAAGAAAGAAGGATGTCGGTACCCAACTCAAACTTTGGGATACGTGGTTAGCTTGGGAACACATTTTATCTTTGGGTTGGTCCCCTTTGGCTTGTAAGGATAATAAGTAGAGTAATGATCATCACATTTACAATGAGCACATATCAGTGGGTTCTTAGAGTTGGAAGTCTCTCCATGGAAGAAAGGAGGTTCCACACACTTCTTCTCACCCTTACTCTTGTTCTTGTTCTTACCCTTAGGAGCAGTCTCATCATATCCTAAACCACTAGTACCAATTTGTTTGGTAGAGAATTCTAGGACAACATTAAGGGATTTTTTTCCCATAAGAAACTTTTGCAAAGAAGCTGTTAATTTAGCATTATCATCACTAAGATTAATGACAGTAGAAGATAAGATAGCAAGATCATCTCTAGTATGCAATAGGTCAACCTCTAAACAAAGGGCTTTAGTATGAAAATAATCACATTCTAGAGCAGTGCTAGCTACCTCATTACTAGGAAAGATAGGCCTAGATGATAGATCATTAACTTGAGCAAGGAACTTAGCATTTTTATATTTAAGCAAAAGAATTTATTTTCGATAGGCTTGCATTTCTTGCTTCCTAGCTTCATCAATGAGGTTAAGTTCTACATTTTTAGTTTTAAGAACATCAATCTCATCTAGGAATTTTTGTTTTCTTCCTTAAGAGTAGCAATGGTCTTAAGGTAGACACTATTCTCAACTTCATCTCCATTGTATTGGTGCTCAAGATTAAGAAATTTCCCTTGCAAAGTATCAATACTATCAAGGTGTAGGTTTTCATTTTGACCAAGAATCTCAATCTTAGCATAAAGATCATCTATAATTGTTCCTAACCATTTCTTTTTTTCTTTGCATTTAGTAAAAGATGACCGGCAAGAATTAAGCATATCAATAAGAGTTTCTTTAGACAACTCATGCAAATTGACTTCACTTACCTCACTTTACTCACCTACATCATCACTTGTAGAGGCAATGAGAGAAAGGTGGCATTCTCCATCTTAAGACCCAGAAGAACTTGAGGAAGACTCCTCCCAAGCTGCATGAGTTGCATCTTTGCTTCTTCTTTCTTTCTTCTCCTTTCTCTTGTATTTGCCTTCCTTCTTATACTCCTTGTCCTTCTTGTGGCTGCTCTTGTGGTGGCTCTTCTTGGCCTTGGGTCAGTCACTCTTGTAATGGCTTTTTTGGCCACATTCATATCACCTAGGAGTAGATGAAGAAGACTTCCCTTTGAAGTGATTTCCCTTAGAGTAATTAGCTTCATGCTCATTTGGGCCTTCATCTTCACTTGATGAAGGAGTAGGGAACTTGAGTTCAAGTTGTTTCTACTGAACCATCTCTTCAATTTGAGCTTTGAAGGATGTGTCCTTGATCTTCTTGGACTCCTTCTCTTCTCTCTTTTCTTCTTGTTCTTTCTTATCAAGCCTTGGCTCATAAGCTTGAAGGTTGCAAACCAGCTCCTCAGTTGACAATTCGCTAATCTTGTACACTTCTTCAATGGATGTCACCTTAGGCTCCCATCTCTTTGGAAGAGATCTCAAGATCTTTGAGTTGATTGTGCCTTTGTCCATCACACAACTAAGGGCTTCCAATCCATTGATGATGACATTGAGCCTTGTGTACATGTCTGCCACTCTTTCATTCTTGCCCATCTTGAAGTTCTCAAGTAGACCACCAAGCATGTAGATCTTGGCTTCCTTCACTTGCTTTGTTCCTTCATAGGTGACACATAGCTTGTTCCAAATCTCACGTGTGGTGTACCATGAGGAGATCCATTTGAACTCAGATGGAGTGAGGGTTGCATAGGATTTTATCCGGCTGACTCATAGCTTGTTGTTGAACGCTTAGCGCATCAACAATACTTCTATTATCTAGTTGCTTACTCAAGATTTTATCAGATTCCTATCCATCCTGAAGATCAAGAGAAAAACACCTTCACATGTCCCTTTGGTACCTATGCTTTTAGACTAATGCCCATTGGCTTGTGCAATGCACCAGCCACCTTACAATGGTATATGTCAGTCATCTTTGCAGGATTGACCAAAACTGTCATGGAAGTGTTCATGGATGAATTCTCTGCCTATGGAGATAGCTTTAATTCATTTCTTAGGAATCTCACCCTTATTCTTGATAGATGTATTGAGTCACACTTGGTCCTTAATTGGGAAAAGTGTCACTTTATGGTTAATGAGGGCATTGTTCTTGGCCACATGGTTAGCAACCAAGGCATAGAGTTTTACAAAGCAAAAATTGAAGTGATCACCAAGCTTCCACCCCCAACCTCAGTCAAAGACATGCGAGCCTTTTTAGGACATATCAATTTCTATTGGCAATTCAGTTGTGACTTTTCCAGAATCACAAAACCTCTGACCAATCTTCTTCAAAAGAAGGTGCCTTATCATTTTGATAAGGCATGCATGGAGAGTTTTGTATGTTTGAAAAATGCTCTCACAACCACTCCAATCATTCGTGTACTAGACTGGGCCCTACCCTTTAAAATCATGTGTGATTCTAGTGACTATGTTGTAGGTTCCATCTTGGGACACTGCATTAATAAGAAACATCATGTCATATAATATACATTCAAGACCTTAGATGAAGCTCAGTGAAATTACACTGTGACTGAAAAGGAGATGCTAGCCATTTTCTATGCATTTGATAAATTTTGCTCATACTTAGTTGTCTTTAAATTTATTGTCTAAACTGACCATGCAACCATTTTCTATCTCATGACCAAAACGATGCCAAACCCCGACTAATAAGATGGATTTTGCTATTACAGGAGTTTGATCTAGAGATCCTAGACAAAAAGGGGTCAGAAAACGTCATGGATGATCACCTAAGTCGACTTAGCTATAGACCAATCGATGAAATCCCCATTAATGACTCTTTTCCTGATGACCAATTGCTTAAGGTAGACTACCAATTTCCTTGGTTTGTCGATTTTGTAAACTATTTAGTTGTCGGTGTATTGCACCCTGAGTACGAGGGACATTCTAAAGATAAATTTTTACATGATGTCAAAAACTATTATTGGGATGAACCTTATCTATTTATACTTTGTTCCAATAGTCTGTATCATCATTGCGTCTCTCATGAAGAAAGTACTGACATTTTGGAACAATGTCATTCTGGCCCATATGGTGAACACATGAGTTCCCAAAAAACAGCCAGGAAAGTCCTACAGTGTGGTTTCTATAGGCCCACCATCTTCAAAGACTCATATTATTATGTTCTCTCATGTGAACAATGTCAAAGGACATGTAACATTTCCAAGTGTGACCAAATGCCCCTAACCTCTTGGAAGGAATTAGAGATTTTTGACGTTTGGGGGATCAACTACATGGGCCCATTTCCTTCTTCTTTTGGGTTTGCTTACATTTTAGTCACAGTCGATTACGTGTCAAAATTGGTTGAGGCAATACCCACTAAAACCTGTGACTCCAAACCTATTAAGAAACTCTTTAAAGACATTATCTTCCATAGATTTGGAGTCCCTCACACCGTCATTTCCGACAGGGGACCCCATTTTTAGAGAAAAGTTTTGAGGATTTATTGAAAAGATATGGGGTTTACCACAAAGTTGCCACTCCTTACCATCCTCAGACCAGTGGGTAGGTTGAAGTATCCAACAGACAAATCAAATCCATTCTAGAGAAGATTGTTGTACGCACTAGGAAAGATTGGGTGTTGAAAATCAATGATGCTTTATGGGCATACCGTACTACCTACAAGACACCCATAGGCACCACCCCTTTCAGAGTGACTTATGGCAAATCATGCCAATTCATGATAGAGTTAGAATACAAGGCCAACTGGGCCATCAAAAGCCTAAATTTTGACCTTTCTTCTCTGGGAGAAAATCATCTTCTCCAAATAAATGAACTGGACAAACTTAGAATGAGCGATTATGAAAATGACAGGATCTACAAGGACCAAACTAAACTTTGGCATGACGGTCACATCAAGCGCAAAGACATTAGAGAAGGCGACCAAGTTCTATTGTTTAATTCCAGACTAAGGCTTTTTCCTAGAAAGCTCAAATCCAGATGGTATGGTCCCTACCTTGTCAAGTCTGCCTATCCACATGGCACCTTTCTTCTTTGGGATAAAGTTTTGGGTGAATTTAAGGTTAATGGGCATAGACTTAAAAGATATATCCCCACTGAAGACCTTGTTGCTTCAGATACCAACAAATACCCATCTTTGGAAGATCTCAACTTGACATGCCCTCAGCCTCCCAAAGAATCACAATAAAGTGGTATCTCATCTGTCGAGCCTCTGACGTTAATCAAGGCTCTTATTGGGAGGCAACCCAACCCTATCTTCCTTTTATTGCTTTTTCTTTACTTTCTTATTTCATCCTATTCCATTTTGTCCTTCTGTGACACTTCAAGCTTCCATGACCACCCATCCATTGGGAGTACCATGAAGATCCTCTTTTCAAAGCATCAACCATCATTCACATTCCCTTCAGATGGACATATTTTGAGCTACTAGGGCCTCCTGGTGAATCTAAGAATTTTCTTCCCTCCATCTTCGGTTTGGGTTTTGCTCGAGACGAACAAAAATCTAAGTCTAGGGTGGAGGTGGTTGGTATTTTTCTACTTTCACCCCTTATCTTTTCCTTTCAACATCTTGTTTTCCTTTGTTTTGCATATAGTTGCTTCTATATTTTCTTCTATTATGTCCATTATCAAGTCGGCAATGTCTTAGTTTATTTTATTATAAAAAGGTCATTACCTAGTTGGATAGTTTTAAAAGATGTTTATCATTTCCCCCCCTTGAATTTAGCAAATTTTCTTGCAAAATCGATTACAAATTGCCATGTCTGAAACCACCATGTCCCCTAGGACCCCTAAATAACATCACTCCTTGGTAAAGTTGGCAAGTCATAAGGAATTGATTAGAACCAAGCATAATGTTTCCCTATAATTAAGCAATGAATTATATTGTTATAAAATTTGTATGATGTTATTTAGAGGATAATCGAACTAGAGCAATGACACTTTCTAATAAATATTTATGAAAAACAATGTTGGAAGGTATAAGCACATGAACATCTCTTCCTTCTCTTTTTTTCTTCTAAAAAAGAGAAGCAAAGAATCACCACCGGAAAAAAATCAAGTTTGGGGTGGCATGCTTCCCAAAATAAAAATCCCATACCCCACAAAGGGGCATACCATCAAAAGATTCCAAAAGTGCACATGAAAAAAATTGTGACCAACGTAGCCACAACTCCATAAATTCATATCCAGAGACGAATAGAAGAGGGATCAATATTTTTTTATCACTTCCTTCTTTATTTTCACATCCCCCCAAATTTTTCCTGTTCTTGTGCAAGAACTTTCCAAAAAGAATTTGAGAGTTTCAAAGTAAAAGTAAGATGAAGCCTATTCTTCTACAAATTCTTGTTTTAGAAGTTAGATTTGACATTTGTTTTGATAGGGAATATAGAATTTTATGCTATGTGGTTCTAGGAGATTGGGTCACTTGGCCAAAATTTGGAGGTGTGGACTATAATGATGTTATTAAGGTGGGGATGGCATTGTCAAAGTATCAATTGGAGTTTATTTGTAATCAAATTTGCTTGAGGACAAACAAATATTCAAGTCTGAGGTATTTTGATAAATGTGTTTTCATCATTTTTATTTACATTTTTTAGATATCATTTTAGGATTTTTTTTTATTTATTTTCTTAGTTTTATAATTAATTACATTATATTATATTTTTATCTTTAAGTAGAAATTTTAATTATATTTTCTTGGATTTTTGTAGGAAATGGGATAAATATTCTTGGAGTATAATTGCACAATTTGTAGCAGTCCTGTAATTATTGTATACATGTCACCAAAAGGGCCATAACTCTTGAATCCAAAGTCAAAATTGAGTGTACAAGTATTCATTTGAAAGGAAATTTAATTTCCTAAAACAATATCATATTCTTTGGACCGCTTTTATTCTTTTTCTGGGAGCGAAATACGTTCAAAATCACTATTGTGGGAATCTGTATTGAAGAGACTTACATGGTCAAGACAATTAAAGTCTATCAAATTTCTATTGACCAGATCTAGAAAATTTAAAAGGACATCTCCTTCTCTTTTCCCCCCTCTTTTTTTAGTATACTACCCCCTCCTTCTCCTATAAAAGGAGGGGCACTTCCTCCTCCCAAGATCATCTTTTGTATCATCTTTGTAGGGGATTTCTGAGCAATCTTCTTGTGTTCTTATGTTATTGTGTTCTTTCCATCAATAATGATTAGTTTTTGCAATCTAAGTGTTTCCTTAAATTGTTGTTCTACTTTACTCATTTAGATCTAGTTTCTTCTTCCTCTTATTCTTCCATGGACTGGAGCAAGGGATTAAGCGTCGACCATTTCATTGACTCTAGCCTAAGGAACTATCCTTTAGTAAGACTAGACTATGGCTAGAACTCTTATTCCCTCTATCTCCCTTTTCTCCACAAACATAAGTGAGTAGTTCTCTATCGAGGAAAGGGGAATAACCCCTTAGCCATGGCTTTATCGACTATTCCTTAAAAATGATTCTAGATGACTTTTGGGTTTGATAACTAATTGATCTATCAAAGTAATTAATTGGTTTGATCAAAAGTTAATCTGGGTGGATATGACCGTGGAAGTTCAGATTTAGAACAACAAACTCAATTACATAGGAGTTTTGAAATGACTGTGGATCTTCTTCTTTTAGGATGATGAACTAAGAAGCATGAGCACCAGGACCAATGGGCTCATGTGGAGTCCATCTTTAGTGGATTTTTATTAATTCACTTGCCTACATCGAATCTGTCGTTTTAAAGGATTAGTTTGTTTTTGCCTAGGCTAAGGCGGTGAAAACCACTAAAGCCTCAATTCCCATCTCTTGATATTATCACCGCTTGCTTTTGCTTTCTTTAATAATTAGTCTTTTCATTCATAATAGTTTTCTTGTGCTAACAACAATCTTGATTTTCCTTGTGACAGGGCAAATTTATATTCTTGTTAAGTGCGTTTTAACCCTACATTTCTTTCTTAAGTGCCAATCATCAACCCCCAAACTCGACTTTTAATTTCTATTCCAAATCTAAAAATAGCAAAAATAAATAACAAGTTCTTCAAACAATTGGGATTAGAGATAACAATCTTAATAAGTTGTCATGTGGGATCGACCCTTTCTATACTAGCCTTAAACGGAAGTAGAAAAAAGATTAAACTCTAGGATAAATATCTTAGTGATTGTAAGTTCTTTGTGATGCATTAACAATTTGGCGTCGTTTCTGGGGACAACGGATTGTTTTTCTCAAACCCCAAAAAATTTTGAAAAACTTTTTTTATGCCTTCTGAGTAACATTCCAGAAGTTCTACTCCTCCTTCTGTCGAGTTTCCATTCCAGCAGTCCATTTTTTCTGCACATGATTAACTGCTTATTTTGTGCATGCGACACCCAAAAGTTGATTTTCAATCATTTGATCCTGAGATAGATAGAACTTTCCACCGTCTAAACTGCCAAAACCAAAATCAAAA
Organism: Alisma plantago-aquatica; assembly: GCA_963693085.1. Taxonomy (NCBI): domain Eukaryota; kingdom Viridiplantae; phylum Streptophyta; class Magnoliopsida; order Alismatales; family Alismataceae; genus Alisma; species Alisma plantago-aquatica. The sequence goes on along the minus strand of OY856409.1, from coordinate 152,330,336 downwards.
TATGTTGGACGAGGAAGAAGTCACCCGTAGGATAAATCAAGCTTTAGCAGCTCAAAGAGAGCACATCTTAGCCAACCAAGTGGCTAGGGATGCTGCTTTACGAGCAGCCTACAAGGCTGAACAAGAAACCCTAGAAGCCAATAGGAGGGAAGCCGAAAGGCAAAAACAATTGAAAGATTTTTTTGTTCCCAAATATGCCTATGCCCAACACCCAGTCGTGCCTCCCGACATCATTGCTCCCCAATTCGAGATTTGAACCCAATGGATCACCATGATCCAAGCTAATCCTTTCTCAGGCAATAATGGGGAAAGCTGCCAAGATCACCTTCAAAGGTTCATTGATCTTTTCTCTTTGAACAAACTCCCAAGTGTCTCTGAAGATGCCATCAACCTTAGATTGTTCAAGTACGCCCTCTCTGGCCAAGCTAGTAGCTGGTACAACACCAGGGAGAGTAAAGAACACGTCACAACTTGGGAAGTTCTACAAAATAAGTTTCTTGAGAAATTATACCCTCCTCCTCTTACCTATGAACTCAGGGGACAAATCACTCACTTTTCTATCTCCCCAGGAGAATCCTTAGGAGAAGCTTGGAAAAGGTTCAAGAACATACTTAGGAAGTGCCCTCACCATGATATCTCTCAAGCCTGGATCATAGAGATCTTCTAGCATGGTGTTGATGATTATACCGAATTCTTTCATGATTCCTCATCTGGAGGAAATTGCATGCACCAAAGTATGACTAGTGCATGGGAGGTGGTCAAACGGGCTTCTGAAACAAGGGCTACAAGGGGAATCAGTGGAATCCTTAAGGTAGCCAAGGCAGAAGTTAATCCTGATATCCAAAGCATAGCAGAAAGCCTCAAATTAATTGACCTAAAATAGGATCGGTTAGAGTCATCCCTAGGCACCCTTAGGGAGTAACCCCAACAAATAAAAGTTGTGCACTCTCTTTGTGGCATTTGTCAAGGATACAATCACACCACCCTGCACTGTCAATACCTCTACAACACCCCCATGCAGCCAGAAATGGGACAACAACTAGAAGACCTCAATTCAATCCATACCATACCAGGCCAAGGTTACTACAACCCCAACTAGACTAGAAACCACCCGGGTTTCCAATATGGGAACCTTATAGGTGCTGAAAACTATGGCCAACTCCAATCCCATCAAAGGAATCCCTACCCTCAAGGAAACAATCGACCACCACCTAGATTCCCATACAACAACCAAAGGAACTTTGGAACCCAAGGAAACTACTGAGGAAATCACTCAATCTGACCACCATATCCAGGACAACAATTCCAAAACTTAAACTTTTCCCCTCAAAATCTCAATCAGCCACCTCCTCAACTGCCACCAAGTGTTCCTACTCCCACCCCCTCAGCTGATGAAAGGATAGAAGCCTTGGAACAAACCATCAGTGCCCAACAATCTCATCAAAAGGTGACTAACACCCAACTAGCTTGTTTTTTTGCCCAATAGAAACCCCCTGCCAGAACTTTTGCAGGGCAGCCTAAAAATAAACCCAAACATCCTGAACAACTCAAGGTTGTCTCCACTAATTCAGGAAAGGTGCACTCCCCTCCTCCTCTAGAAAAACCTTCAGACCCACCTCTAGAATTCGAGGATGAGGACATGGTAGTTGTTGAACCTGAAGCTACACTTGAACCAACTATCCCCGAAACCCCTCAGGAAGAAGTCAAAGAACCAATCTACAAGCCACGACCGCCCTACCAAGCCCACCTCAAACAAAAAAGGCTTGATGCCCGCTTCATGAAATTTAGGGATGCTATGAAAAAATTACATGTAGACATTCCCTTCCTTGATGCTTTGGTAGACATGCCTTCCTGGTCCAAGTACATGAAAACTCTTTTGACTAGGAAGTATGCTATTAGACAATACAAGACTATTAAACTTTCTAGCACCACTTCAGACATAATCCTAAGTAAGATGCCTAAAAAATAGACGGACCCTAGTTCTTTTGGGATAGGATGCTACTTGGGTGATAATGCTTGTAGAAAGGGCCTAGCGGATTTAGGAGCTTGTATATCCATCATGCCCTACAACCTTTGCAAAAGATTAGGATTCAATGACATGTTACCCACAACCATGACTATCCAACTGGAGGACTCATCCATGACCAAACCCATGGGAATCATAGAACACATTCCAGTTAAGGTTGGAAAGGATGCCTATTTCCTTGTGATTTTGTGATCATGGACATAAAGGAAGATTTATGCTACCCTCTCATTTTCAGACGTCCCTTCTTAGCCACTACCCAAGCCTTGATTGATGTTGAGGCTGGTACCATTCTATTAAGATTAGGGAAGCAAACCCTAGAGTTTAGGGTGTTTGAAAGCATGAAGGGGCCTAGTCTCGAGGAAGAGGTCTACCTCCTTGATTGCATTGATAAATTATCCTAACTAAGGTAGGAATGGGAGTTAGTTTATGACCCCCTACACACAACCCTCACTACCGCCTCTGAATGTGATTTTGACAGTGAACAATTAGATCAATGTAAGGCTCATTTAGATAACTTTGAGGAGATCCCTGATGCTGAAATTGAGGACCTTAAGATGATATCCACCATACAAGAAAAGAATGAACTTCCAAAGGCCCCAAAAATGAAGACTCTTGCCATAGGGATGAAATGTGTCTTTCTTGATGAGCTAGAACTATGCTTTGTCATCATAAATTTTGACCTTACCATAGAACAAGAAAACAAACTTATGGGTGAACTTCGGAAAAAAGGAGCTGCCTTGGGGTACAAAATGGCAGATCTAGTTGGAATAGATCAATCCATTTTCATCCACAAAATCCCAATGATAGAAGACCAAAAACCATCTCGAGATCCACAATGAAAACTCAACCCAAACATGAAGGAAGTTGTCCGTCTAGAGGTGATTAAACTTTTGATTACATGAATCATCTATCCCATCTATGACTCCCCATGGGTCAGTCTAGTTCAAGTTGTTCCCAAAAAGGGCGGCACTACTGTCATTCAAAATGATAAGAATGAGCTCAATCCCACTCGCACCATCATGGGGTGGAGAATGTGCATTGACTATAGGAAGCTCAAAAAAGCAACTAGGAAATACCACTTCCCACTTCCCTTCCTAGACCAAGTTCTTGAATGCTTAGCCCATCAATAATACTTTTGTTATCTAGATGGCTACTCAGGATTTTATCAGATTCCTATCCATCCTCAAGATAAAGATAAAACCACCTTCATATGTCTCTTTGGTACCTATGCTTTTAGACGAATGCCCTTTGGCTTTTGCAATGCACCAACCACCTTCCTACGGTGTATGTCAGCCATCTTTGTAGGATTGACCAAAATTGTCATGGAAGTGTTCATGGATGACTTCTCCGTCTATGGAGATAGCTTTAATTCATGCCTTAGGAATCTCTCCCTTGTTCTTGATAGATGTATTGAGTCACACTTGGTCCTTAATTGGGAAAAGCTTCACTTTATGGTTAATGAGGGCATCATTCTTGGCCACAAGGTTAGCAACCAAGGCATACAGGTCAACAAAGAAAAAATTGAAGTGATCATCAAGATTCCCTTCCAACCTCAGTCAAAGACATTCGAGCCTTCTTAGGACATGCCAATTTCTATAAGTGATTTATTCATGACTTTACCAAAATCACATAACCTCTCAGCAATATTCTTCAAAAGGAGGTGCCTTTCCATTTTGATAAGGCATGCATGGAGAGTTTTCTATGTTTGAAAAATGCTCTCACAACCACTCCACTCATTTGTGCACCAGATTGGGCCCTACCCTTTGAAATCATGTGTGATGCTAGTGACTATGTTGTAGGTGCCATCTTAGTACAGCGCATTGATAAGAAACATCATGTCATATACTATGCATCCAAAACCATAGATGAAGCTCAGTGAAATTAGACTGTGACTAAAAAGGAGATGTTGGCCATTGTCAATGCATTTGATAAATTTCTCTCATACTTAGTTGTCTCTAAAGTTATTGTCTACACTGACCATACATCCATTCGCTATCACATGGCCAAAAAAGATGACAAACCCAGACTAATAAGATGGATTTTGCTATTACAGGAGTTTGATCAAGAGATCCTAGACAAAAAGGGGCCTAAAAATGTCGTCACTAATCACCTAAGTTGACTTAGCTACAGACCAATCGATGAAATCCCCATAAATGACTCTTTGCTTGATGACAAATTGCTTAAGGTAGACTCTCAATTTCCTTGGTTTGCCGATTTCATAAACTATTTAGCTCTCGGTGTATTGCACCCTGAATACAAGGGACATTCTAAAGCTAAATTTTTACATGATGTCAAAAACTATTATTGGGATGAACCTTATATATTTAGACTTTGTTCTGACGGTATGTATTGTCTTTGTGTCTCTCCAGAAGAAAGTACTGAAATTTTGGAACAATGTCATTCGGGCCAATATGGTGGACACATGAGTTCCCAGAAAAAAAAACCAGGAAAGTCCTACAGTGTGGTTTCTATTGGCCCACCATCTTCTAAGACTCATATGATTAGGTGCTCTCATGTGACTAATGTCAAATGATAGGTAACATTTCAAAGAGTGACCAAATGCCCCTGACCTTTTGGAAGGAATTAGAGATTTTTGACGTTTGGGGGATCGACTACATGGGCCCATTTCGTTCTTCATATGGGTTTTCTTGCATTTTAGTCACAGTCAATTACATGTCAAAATGGGTTGAGGCCATACCCACTAAAACTTTTGACTTTAAACCTATTAAGAAACTCTTTAAAGACAACATCTTCCCTAGATTTGGAGTCCCTTGCACCGTCATTTTTGACGGGGGATCCCATTTTTTGGAGAAAAGTTTTGAGGCTCTATTGATAAGATATGGGGTTTACCACAAAGTCGACACTCCTTACCATCCTCAGACTAGTGGGCAGGTTGAAGTATCCAACAGACAAATCAAATCCATTCTAGAGAAAACCGTTGGACGCACTAGGAAAGATTGGGCATTAAAAATCAATGATGCTCTATGGGCATATTGTACTGCCTACAAGACACCCACAGGCACCACCCCTTTTAGGCTGATTTATGGCAAATCATGCCATCTCCCGATAGAGTTAGAACACAAGGCCAGCTGGGCCATCAAAATCCTAAATTTTGACCTTTCTGTTGTAGGAGAAAATCATCTTCTCCAAATAAATGAACTAGATGAACTTAGAATGAGTGCTTATGAAAATGCGAGGATGTACAAGGACCGAACTAAACTTTGACTTGATAGTCACATCAAGAACAACGACATTAGAGAAGGTGACCAAGTTCTAGTGTTTAATTCCAGACTAAGGCACTTTCCTGGAAAGCTCAAATCCAGATGGTATGGTCCCTACCTTGTCAAGTGTGCCTATCCACATGGCACCTTTCTTCTTTGGGATAAAGTTTTGGGTGAATTTAAGGTTAATGGGCATCGACTTAAAAGATATATCACCATTGAAGACCTTGTTACTCCAGATACCAACAAACACCCATCTTTAGAAGATCTCAACTTGACAGACCCTCATCCTCCCATAGAATCACAATAAAGTGGTATCTCATCTGTCAAGCCTCCGACGTTAAACAGGGCACTTTTTGGGAGGGAACCCAACCATATCTTCCTTTTATTGCTTTTTCTTTACATTGTTATTTCAGCCTATTCCATATTGTCCTTCTGTGACACTTCAAGCTTCCACGGCCACCCATCGATTTGGAGTACCATGAAGATCATCTATTCAAAGCCCCAACCATCATCGAAATTCCCTTCACATGGACATATTTTGAGCTACAACGCCTCCTGGTGAATCCAAGAATTTTCTTCCCTCCATTTAGGGTATGGGTTTTTCTCGAGACGAGAAAAAATCTAAGTCCAGGGTGGAGGTGGGTGGTATGTTTCTACTTTCCCCCTTATCTTTTCCATTCAACATCTTGTTTTCCTTTGTTTTGCGTATAGTTGTTTCTATATTTACTTCTTTTATGCCCATTATCTAGTCGTCCATGTATTAGTTTCTTTTATTATAAAAAGGTCATTACCTAGTCAGCCAGTTTGAAAAGATGTTTATCATTTTACCCACTTGAATTTAATAAATTTTCTTGCAAAATCTATTACAAATTGCCTTTCTAAAACCACAACGTCACTAAGGACCCCTAAATAACAACACTCCTTGGAAAAGTTGGCAAGTCATAAGGAATCGATTAGAACCAAGAATAATGCTTCCCTATAATTAAGAAATGAATTATATTTTTATAAAATTTGCATAATGTGATTTATAGGATAATCAAACTAGAGCAATGACACTCTCTGATAAATATATATGAAAAAAATGTTGGAAGTTATAAGAACATGAACATCTCTTCCTTCCCTTTTTTTTCTTCTAAAAAAGAGAAGCAAAGAATCACCACCGGAAACAAATCATGTCCGCGGTGGCATGCTTCCCAAAATGAAAACACCATACCACACTAAGGGGCGTACCATGAAAACATGCCAAAAGTGCACATGAAAAAATTTGTGACCAATGTAACCACAACTCCATAAATTAATATCTCGAGTCGAATAGAGGAGGGATCAATATTTTTTCATCACTTCCTTCTTTATTTTCACACCCCCTCCCAATTTGTCTTGTTCTTCTGCAACAAATTTCCAAAAAAATAAAAAAAAGATGAGAATGTCAATGAAAAAGTAAGTGAAGCTTATTCTTCTACAAATTCTTGTTTTAGAAGCTAGATTTGACATTTGTTTTGATAGGGAATATAGAATTTTATGCTATGTGGTTCTAGGAGATTGGGTCACGGCCAAAATTTCGAGGTGAGGACTATAGTGATGTTATTAAGGTGAGGATGGCATTGTGGAAGTATGAATTGGAGTTTATTTGTAATCTAATTTTCTTGAGGACAAGCAAAGATTCAAGTCTGGGGTATTTTGATAAATGTGTTTTCATCATTTTTATTTACATCTTTTAGATATCATTTTAGGATTTTTTTTGTTATTTATTTTCTTAGTTTTATAATTAATTACATTATATTATATTTTTTATCTTTAAGTAGAATTTTAATTATATTTTCTTGGATTTTTTAGGAAATGGGATAAATATTCTTGGAGTATGTATAATTGCACAATTTCCAACAGTCCTGTAATTATTGTATACCCATCACCAAAAGTTCCATAACTCTTGAATCCAAAGTCAAAATTGAGTGTAAAAATATTCATTTGAAAGGAAATTTAATTTCCTAAAAGAATATCCTATTATTTGGACCGATTTTATTCTTTTTTATGGGAGAAAAATACGCTCAAAATCGCTATTTGGGGAATCTGCATTGAAGAGACTTACATGGTCAAGACAATTAAAGTCTATCAAATTTCTATTGACCAGATCTAGAAAATTCAAAAGGACGGCTCCCTCTCTTCTCCCCCCTCTTTTTTGAGTAGACTACCCCCTCCTTCTCCTATAAAAGGAGGGGCATTTGCTCCTCCCAAGATCATCTTTGTACGTGATTTCTGAGCAATCTTCATGTGTTCTTATGTTATTGTGTTATTTCCATCAATAAAGATTAGTTTTTGCAAGCTAAGTGTTTCCTTCAATTATTGTTCTTTTTCTTTGCTCGTTTAGATCTAGTTTCTTCTTCCTCTTATTCTTCTGTGGATTGGAGCAAGGGATTAAGCATTAGCTATTTCATTGACTCTAGCCTAAGGAACTATCCTTTAGTAAGACTAGACTATGGCTAGAACTCTTCTTCCCTCCGTCTCCCTTTTCTCCACAAGCATGAGTGAGTAGTTCTCTATTGAGGCAAGGGGAATAACCCCTTAGCCATGGATTTATCGACTTTTCCTTAAAATCGATTCTAGATGACTTTTGGGTTTGATAACTAATTGATCTATCAAAGTAATTAATTGGATTGATCAAAAGTTAATCCGGGTGGATATGATCATGGAAGTTCGAATTTAGAACAACAAACCCAATTGCATAGGATTTTTAAAATGAACATGGATATTATTCTTTTAGGATGATGAACTAAGAAGCATGAGCACCAGGACCAATGGGCTCATGTGGAGTCCATCTTTAGTGGATTTTTATTAATTCACTTGCCTTCATCGAATGTGTCATTTTTAAGGATTAGTTTGTTTTTTCCTAGGCTAATGTGGTGAAAACCCCTAAACCCTCGATTCTCATCTCTTGATTTCATCATCACTTGCTTTTGCTTTCTTTAATCTTTAGTCTTTTCATTCATAATAATTTTCTTGTGCTAACAACAATCTTGATTTTTCTTATGACAGGGAAAATTTATATTCTTGTTTAGTGCATTTTCATTTCTTATGACAAGGAAAATTTATATTCTTGTTAAGTGCATTTATATTCTTGTTAACAATCTTAACAAGTTGTCCAGTGGGGTCGACTGTTTCTATACTAGCCTTAATCAGAAGTAGAAAAAGGTTTAAACTCTAGGATAAATATCTTAGTAATTGTAAGTGCTCTACGACACATTAACAATTTACATGGATACAAGGGATAGCTCTCTTACAACATATCCTAACTCACTCATACTCATAGATTTGACTTGAAGGTAGAGAGTGAAAGGGGGTCAAAGGTGTGCAAAACTCTCAACTAAGCAAGAACCAAGCATATATGAAATCAATAACCTTGGAATGAACTCCAAGTGGTCCTATTTATAGCTCGGGGTGCCCCTTTGTGTTGAGGAACACTTAGGGCCGAATTATAGCCATTTTTGCACAAGGAAACAGATCCATTTTCATCCAACGGTTAGAATCACCTTTTCTACATTTTTCATACAGTACATTCATTCGAGATTCAATAAAGGTAACTCGACCAATTGGGTATAAGACAAACCAAATTTTCAAACCAAACTCGACCGACCAATGAAAGTTGCATTTGGTCAGTAACCCGATCGGTCGATTTCTATGAGTGCGCAACTCGACCGATGCACTCTTCTGAGAATTGATCTAGTGGATCGGTCGAGATTGTAACTCGACCGATTAGCTACCTGTGATCAATTTTCTAAAGTGCATAAAACTTGGTTCGAAGTGTCCCACATAATTTTCTCATCTCAGTTACAAGTCATATCATCAATACAAGTGATTACAAAATTCTTCTAAGGTCAGTTACATGGATTTCCTAATTAGCACACTTCCATTGCTTTTGACTTGAACTTTAGCAAAATTAGGGCTTGAGTTATTTGATCCTTTTCATGTACCTAAAACCTGAAATCAATCTTGAATACACATATTAGATACATATGAATAGAATGGTTAAGTCATTATCAAAATATGGACAATGTATAACCTCCAGGTCAACACTTGATATACGAAAAAGTTGACTATAGCTTGTGGTTGACTTCCTATATAGACCTAGGCCTAGATCATTCATTAACCTTGAATACCTTGATAATGAAATCTTGATATGTGGCTCAAATATTGTTGAATATTGTTGCTTGAAATTGAATATAGATGAGTGATCTCCCCCAAGGTCTAAATAGGAATCTAAACCATAGCTTCAAAATTTTTGACCTATGACTTTTGATGTACAAAAATCTTGACTCTTGATACTGATATTTAATATTGTGACTCATGGTTATCAAATCTCAATAATGATATGAATCCTATGATCACACTATTTGGATATTGAGATATATGACTAAAGACTTCAAAATCCCAAATCTTTGAATTTTTGAAATGATGACTATTTTGACTCATTTGATTTATGACTTAGGGTTTATCTCTCATTAGGACTAGGGTGGGACCTCCCGTTTATTTTGAGCTCGAAATCATGATATTAAAAGTATGATGGTGTCTCAAAATGTTGAAATATGAAATCTCAAATCATGGATGTTGTAACATACCGAAATCTAGGATCTTTCTACAATTTACCCACTTTTGAGCTTTTCTTTGCCTTCTAGTCCATTTGGACCTTTTTTCATAAATTTCCCATCCTTTTGGATCATTTTTGGACTCTATGTGCAATTTCAGCATTAATGATGGTGAAATTCCATTTTTACCCCCATTATGATAATAAAGGGGTGTTTGCACAAATAACCCACTTAAGGAAATAATTAAGGACAAATAATGCAAATGGAGTTTTATGATAGATAATAAGTGGATAATGTTAATTTGGAGCTCTTACATCTTTTTGGATAAGATATGAGCAAAAATATGTAATAGAATTAATTACGTGTGTAATTAACCTAATTTCTTTCTCTCTCCTAAAATATGATAATAATATATCAAAATAGAATATAATGGTGATATTTTGCTCTTAAAGTTAATTATGGTTGGATATCTCGAATTTTACTCATATAATCCATTAAAAGAAGACTTTTCATATAACTCATTCATTCTAATGTATTAATATACACTTTAATGAGAAATATATTTATTAAAGGCCAAATAATTAGTAAAACGAGAAAGTAATTGCATATCATTGTTCTAGACTTTAATGTGAGCTAATGGTTCAAATTTGGTGGCTTTTGGAGTTGATTTGACCCCTCAAAACTATTTTATACACTTTTAATATGGTGTAATTAAAGTCTTTGGTTCATTTCATTTAAATGACTCTGTAACACCAAAGTTTGCGCATTTTAGCTATCACACGCCTGCTCCACGATGGACACACATCCAATGGCCATAAATTTCACATGTTGCAATCCGACGACAACCAGCCTTTCCTCAACCTCAGTCTGGGCGCGAGTATACGAGCAACCTCGACCGTAGGACTCCCTCAACACCGTTCTCCCTCCACAGAGCTTTGTTTCTCGCAATTTCAGTTCCTTTTTCTTCATCTCTTCAGGTCGATTCATTTGATCCCTTGCTTGGCCGTTCTAGTGGCTTCTACGACAAATGCCCAAGTTGCCTCTTCTCCCCTTCTCCGCTGCAGGTTCACAGAGGGGTCCAGGCCCTTCCTCCTGGCTATATAAAACCTCCTAGAGTACCCTCGAGCCACTATAACCCTTCCTCACCATTCAATTTGTTCCATAGTATCCCTGTTCACCCGGACCTACTGGTGTTTCTTCTCCGGCGTCCTCGGTCCCGTCCTCGCATCCCCGACCACATTCTGCTCAATTAGTAAACGGGTAAGCAACTAGGACCTCCGTTCTTCCCTCTTTCACTCTCGGGTTGCCCGGTGGAGGTCCCAGCCTCCACAACCTATAGCCGCACCACCATGCTCGCTGGCGCTTGGCTCTTCTCTGCCATAGTGCACCTCCGTCCGCAGAAATAAGTTCCCTCAACTCACCTTGGCCCCGCAAAGGTGATCTCAACCTTTGTTTCTTGTTTCTTTGCATTTTTGGTGATTTGTCTCTCGTTTCTTCTTCCTCTGCTTCAGCCATGGCTGGTTCAATTTCCATGATTTATGAGCATACGAGGTCTGGAGCTAGTTATCCTCATATTCGAGGGAAACTAGGGAACTCATTCCCATTTTCTGTTCCCAGTTACGTGCCCTGATGGCAATTTGAGGCAAAGGAGCTGAGGGCCTGAGAACCTGCTCGCACCATGACCATGGATGGAAGAAGCTAGGTCGACAAATGACCAAAATGGTCATGCGTAGCCAATGTAATGATTTAAAGTGGATGGGCAATCTCGTAATTGCACCTTGAGTTTTGTTTTCTCGTCGAAGGTTATTGCGAGGTGCAAATGACCATATTGCTCTCACAGTTTCAATCGATTCGATTAACCAACCATGGGCAGTTTTGTCATTTCACCTACTATTTACATCGATTTACATTTTCATTTAAATTGCGGTCATGCTATGATTTTCTTGCATTCAGATTGGCTGATTTTACTTAATTCATAGTAAATCGATCCATGGTCAGAAAAATACAAATAAATAGTCATTGGAAATGATTTTTCATATAGAATCTGATTTTATGGTTCTTGAGTCCCAATTATGATTCCTTTTTCCGAAATTTTCTTTGGACACCTATTTGATTATATTAAATGGTCTAAAATGTATAATTAATTCATTTTAACTCCAAATTGGGAAATAAAATATGTTTTCTTAATTAGGAGAATGTGATTAATCTATTGGACTAGGTTTTGATATTTAAATCATGGTTTTGAAAATAAGTTCCAAAATTAGTGTTTTTTCTATGCTTTATGCCTTAATATATACTAATACATGCGTAATGTTTATAACTAGGGAAAAATGGAAGTGAAAATAATATGATTGGTGAAAGTAATGATGATTAAGAATCTACAATAAGGTATGTGGGTCCTATTGTGGTATGTGAAGCCTATTTTGATCTGTGATACTTATTTGTGTATGTGGATCCTATTGTGGTATGTGAAGCCTATTTTGGTATGTGATACTTATTTGTGTATGGGGATCCTATTGTGGTATGTGAATCCTATGTATGTGATACTTATTTGTGTATGTGATTCCTATTATATATGTGGAATGCATGATTGTGAAATCTATGTGCAAACAATCTTAATACTTCAGTTGGGTCTTATCCAACCCTACAAACATTTTTTGCTAGCCTTGATATCCTCCTAAATGCCTTTATTTAGATCTTCACTTATTTGATGCTTCTAATTCCATTGTGGCTCATTCTTTTGAAACATGTGAATCTTGCTACCACTTATGTTGGCTCATTTACTTGGAAATATTGTATATTGTTGTTGCTTATGTTGGCTCCTTTATTTCATGGGTTTTATTCCCAAATGCTATGATGCAAATATTACTTTTATATTTTACTACTGCCAAGTGAACTATTAAGCATGATGTATTTTAGGCCAAATGACAATGTAGTGTACATGTGTACAAACCACCCATAGGGCACTGCGGTTTTATTCCTTTTGTCGGGAACTGGGGTTTTAGTCCCCCGACCATTTTATATTAGGCACTGGGGTTTTCGTCCCATTGCCACTTTATATAGGCACTGGGGTTTTAGTCCCCCTGCCACTTGGTGAGGTCCGGTAGGGGCGTCACCCTACATTGAGATGACTTTGTGTCTTAATATATTCATGCTATGTGATTATTATTGTGGTGAATGATTATGGTAGTCTTCTCTGTCTTATTCTTATACTTTCCTCATTTCTTTTAAAATCTCTTAGTGTAGAGAATATTTTATATTGCAATGCTTTAGATTATTTAATTGTCCTATTTATCTTGATTAACACATACATTTTTATCTATCTCTTGTTGGGTGATCCCAACCACCCAGATTAGGATCAGAGTGTGCATGGAAGATTGGTGAACCTGCCTAAGGCTAAGTAGATCTTACACATCTACATAGCTTGGACTAGTTGCATATACTTTTGTTATGTTATTTCTGGAGACAAGTTGTTCTAGTTTGAGTCTTCCTCTACCTAGATCCTATGCATGTATAAAGTTGTACTCCCATTTGGGAAATTTTTATAATGTACTCTTTATACATTTTGAATAAAGTCAAGTTTTATTTCTTCTGTTTCCACACAATTGATGTATTTGTTTCTCATGTTTAATAGTAGAGACTATGTCTTTACAAATGTATAACCCCACCAAGGCCAATGTAGAAGCTTGGACCCTGAGATATTGGGATTGAAAGTCAGCTTGTACGCTTGATTCAAGTACACTATTTGATTGACCTAAAATATGATCTCTCCAAATTTGTGACCAATAGGATGCTTTCCATACTTTGAACACATATGATGACTTTGGAAAATATATGCATTGACCTTGATACTCTATTGCTCGATGATGAAATGGTGTTAGTACCAATTTGGTTATGATATGGAACATGGAATCTTAATTATGATGATTGTATTATTTCAACTTTGATGATATACTTTTGATTATATATTGGAGGACACTACAATATTTGAGGATACGATCTGGTTTTTGATAGTCCCGATTTTGAGATTGTCTTGAATTTTGGGGACAAAATTCCTTTTTAAGGAGGGAAGGATGTGACAAAGTGGATATTTGCATAATTATTAATTAATTAATCTTTTGACCTAATTATACTCACTCATGGCCCCAAATCATTTTTCATGGCTTCATAGTCAATATGGATACTCAAAATCGAAATATGGTGATCAATGTGAACTTTATATACATTATAACATCACAAGTTTGATTAATTCATCACCTTGTCCAAAGAAGCAAATTTGTCAATAAAACTTCATCATATGGTTCTCAATCTTTTTGTAAACATTCTCCATATTTTTATGAAGCTATGGTCCAAATTTCATCTCATTTGGACATTCCTACTATTTACTAAGATTTCTTGAAGTTATGTGCATAAAATCCCTTTTTATTTTCTCTTTTTCTTAACTTTGTCATGTCAACGATCCATACAAGGGATTCGGGGTGATTGCTAGCCCTTGGATCTGCCTCTAATAGATCTAGGCCTGATCTAGTGGTCGTGAGGTCATCATCAACCTCCCATAATCAACAAGGAGGTGTCATTATGGCCAAGACTTGCAATCTCGCACCCTTGACCAAGATTCAAAGTTCTAAGAGAGCCAAAATGCCCCTCTCGTGAATTCAAACTCAACCAACCCTAGTTTGACCAACATTCGTGCTCTGTTTATCCATTAATAGGACTCCCTAAATATCACCTCCCACTTCGATGACCATGTCCTCCTGATACATGGATTTTGAGTCGCATTTATAGGCTAATTTCATACTTGTTTTGTGTGGTTATATGTCATTTTATGACTATAATAGCATGATTCATTTCCTTCAGCGTATAATCATTGTATGTATCAAATTTATCTTATTTTATATTATGACGTATGAATTATCAAATTTCTTAGATTTGATTTGTGTTTTTCTCTTGGTTTCAGGTACTTTACATTCGAGGACCCACCGATACCATCAATGGATCCGTCGATGCTATCAACATGGCAACAGTGACCAGGCCGGAGGAAAAGCATCCAAGTCGATACCATCGACCACATTGGTTGATAGTATCGAGATGCCAATAAGAGGATTCTAGAAATTGAAGAAAGCAATGATACCCTAGGAGGTCGATACCATCGACACCCCGTCGATGGTATCGACGTTGTCGGATCAGGAAATTGTTCCGAACAATTATGACCGAACGGCTATAGTCTTTTGGCAGCCGTAAGTCATGCCTATACCTAGGAAAAGGCGGCCAAAATCTAGGTATCACATTCTATTCTATTGCACGAGTCCTGAAGAAGAGGAGAGCAAAGAACGGAGCCCAGAGGTACGCCTCAGACATTTCTAGAGTCGTAGACGAATGATTTCATCGTTAGAAGGATGCAGAACGTGCATCCCACACCGAGGATCATCCGGATCTTCTCCGTTTCAGGGGTTACACCATATTTTTATTCGTTTATCCATGTTTCCGTCGTTCTTCTCCATGTGTACTATTGAGATGAACATGTGGGGCTAATCCTCATTATCCTTAGGACCGAGAGTAGCCTGGGGAATCGTTGTATGACAATGTTTTATTAATTATCATAATTTGTCTCACTTTCCCTTTATATGTTATCGTGTTTCCATTGCAATTTATTATGCATGATCATCATAGTCAATTTCTAATATCGTTAATTACTTTTGATAGAGAATTAGTGGTTGAAAAGACACGATTAACATACTAATCAATAAATTCCATAGACAAGGTAATGTAGGATTAATGGTGGATACTCAGAGAAATAATGAAAGTACCTAGATATAGGGTATAAGTTACTACTGGTGTGGAACTGACCTAGAATGAGGTAGTTAATTGTATCGCAGAAGCGAGCAATTCTGACTACGGGCCATAATCAGGGAAATAGAACGAATTATGTTAATTGTGTAGATTTGTGTGTAGTGAGACCTCGCGGTGAAACCACAATCCTAAGGATTCCCATTTAATTTGATCTCGTGAGGAGGATTCATAATTTCAAACAGCAGGCAGGTGAAACATATTCAGAGACATGGGAACGTTTCAACATCATGCTATGAAAATGCCCACATCATGGGCTGGATTTAGAAAATCAGGCAAAGATCTTCTATTTTGCCCTTAATGAACACGACATGAGTAATTTGGACTCAGTAGGGACAAGTTTCTTTCTAAACAATAAAGGCTCAAAGTGTAGAAATTTTTTAAAGAACATGGCTAAGAAGCAATCCTGGGGTGAAAGAGATGCACCAGAGCAGGTCAAAATTGCAGGGGAATCCAAGGCAATGAAAGAATTAAATGAGAAGATGGACTTGATAGCAAAGAGACTACTAGAAAAAGATGATGAATGATCTGATGATGAGGCACATGCTAAGTTCATGCATCAATAGTAGGGCTACAGGAATAATGATTATTCATGAAGAAAGGACAAGAAATTCTCTTGGAAGGATCCAAATAACTTTTTGCAGGATCTGAATCAGAAGCAACAACCCAGTGCAGAAGATAAGAGTAATGAGTTGCTCAACCAAATGATATAGCAAAATAAGGAGCTGATGAGCACTTTTGGCAATCAAATGAAATCTCAATGAGAATTTATGAACCAATTCGGCAAGACTTTGCAGAGTCATGGGGCATAGATGAGGACGCTTGAGACATCTATTGCACAGATGGTAGCCAAAATTGCAAGTTTGAAGAGGCCAATACAGTAGGGTTTTCTAGGGAATACTGATGTTGTAGGAGGAAACCACCAAGATAAAACAATTTTGTTGAGGAGTGGAAATAAAATTTTAAACTCCAAGGCCGATGAACCAAGCACACCATAGTCAAAAGCCATAGGTGAGGCCGCAGAGGATGCCGTAGTCACAGAGACAGTGGATGATGAAGCAGAGAAGGCTACATAGGAGCCCATTGCAGAGAAAGAAACTGAGAAGAGGATGCCTTATGTGCCACCACATCAGAGGGCACAGACCGTCCCGATTCCTTATCCAAATAGTCAAAAAGCAAAGAAGGTGGATGCATAGTTTAAGAAGTTCCTGGATAGCTTTAGGAAACTTTCGGTCAACATTCCTTTTCTAGAGGCCATTGACTAGATACCCTCCTATGATAATTTGTTGAAGGATATAATACTAAGAAGAGGAAGGTTCCTGACATAGAGGTGGTAGTGCTTAAGGAGCATGTCAGCACCTTTATTCTGGGAAAATTGCCACCAAAGCAACAAGATCTGGGCTGATTCAATATTTCATGCTACATTGGAAAGGTGAAATTTCGCGAAGCACTATGTGACTCGAGAGCGAGCATCAATTTGATGCCTCTCTCCACTTTCAAGAAACTTGTTCTTAAAGAATCCCGGAGGAGTAACATGACAATCCGTCTTGCAGATAATTCTGTTGTAAGGCCTTATGGGATTTGTGAGGATGTTTTGGTCAAAGTGGATAGATTTGTATTTCTGGAAGATTTTGTGGGGATGGAAATGCAAGATGAACAAGGAAATGAGTTCCTTCTAGGTATACCCTTCCAAGCTACAACTGACATGATTTTGTAAATGGGTAGAGGTCAGTTGACCATGGGCATAGAAGATGACAGATTTGAAATAAAGATGATAGTTGGCTCACAATCATCACAGGAGCAAGGATAGTGTAGCAAAATTAGACACTTTGATCACAACATTTCCATTTGTCTAGGGAAATGATTTCTTGATATCGCTCACATCATGAGAAAGGTAGATAAGGGAACACTCGATGTGGACATCATGGAACAAACAAATGTGGTTTCTCTTGTTAAAGTTGTGGGTTATCCCAATGATGAAGAAGAGGAAGTCCCACCATCTACTGAGGATGATGTTATAGCACTCTACATGCTTGACTCATACCCACAATTACCTCTTGAAGCGTTCTTGTTCAACATCATGGATGATTGGATGAGAAGCACAACATTGCAAGAATGTGTGAAGATGCTTCGAGTGCTTCCTTACTACTATGCCAAGCACTATGAAGAATTAGGACCGCTGTCACCACCGCTTAAATCTTCTTTGGTCAGCCCGCCAGATTTAGAGCTAAAGCCACTACCCCCCTCACTTGAAATATGCATTCTTAGCAGTTGATGCAAAGCTACCAGTGATCATTTTGGCATATCTGAGAGTCGTTTAGGAAGAGCAGTTGATGATCATGTTGAAGAACCACCGTGGTGCATTCGAGTGGTCAGTTTCTGACATCAAGGCGATCGCCCCTACTCTCTACCAACACAAGATTTGGCTCGTTGAAGGAGACAAACCTATGATTCAGCCGCAATGTCACCTCACCCCCATCATGATGGAGGTCGTCAAGAAGGAGGTGATCAAGCTTCTCTCTGCGAGCATCATCTATACTATTTCACACTCTACATGGGTGAGCCCAACACAGGTAGTCCCTAAAAAGGGGGGGATTACGGTAACTCAAAATCTTTCAAAAGAGCATGTCACCACCTGATGGGTAACCAGGTGGCATGTTTGCATTGATTGTCGTCGTTTAAATTCTGCCACTTTGAAAGATCATTTTCCCCTTCCATTCATTGATCAGATTTTAGAGCGGCTGGCTGGTCTCTCTCACTTTTTCTTTTTAGATGGCTATTCCGTCTATAACCATATTTCCATAGACCCTAAGGACCAAAAGAAGTCTACCTTCACTTGCCCTTATGGAACTTTCGCATATCTCCGTATGCCATTCGGTTTGCGCAACCCACCGGCCACTTTTCAGCGTTGCAAGCTTGCTATCTTTTTGGATATGGTAGAGCGTTGTCTAGTGGTTTTTATGGATGACTTTTCCATCTATGGTGCATCTTTTGATGAGTGCTTATATAATCTAGACAAGATGTTACAAAGATGTGAGGACACACATTTAGTCCTCAATTGGGAAAAATGTCATATGATGGTTAGCGAAGGCATAGTTCTTAGACACAAGGTGTCTAGCAAGGGACTGGAGGTAGATCCAGAGAATATTAAGGTTATTTCCAAACTACCCCCACCGAACTCGGTGAAAGGGGTGAGGAACTTTCTTGGTTATGTGGGGTTTTATCGCCGGTTTATCAAGGATTTTTCGAAAATCACTAAGACATTATCAAAATTTCTTGAGAAGGGTGCAGTTTTTTATTACAATGACAAATGTATGGATGCCTTTGAGGTTCTCAAGCAAAAGTTAATTTATGTGCCAATTGTTCAAATGTCGGATTGGAGTAAGCCCTTTGAGCTTATGTGTGATGCTTTGGATTTCTTCGTGGGGGTTGTTCTTGGGCAGCGCCTTGATAACAAACCCACAGTTATTTTCTATGTTTCTAAGACTTTGAATGACGCCCAACTTAATTACACCACCATAGAAAAAAATTGATTGCCGTGGTTTTCGCATTCGAAAAATTTAGGCAATATTTAGTGGGGTCTAAAGTTGTGGTATGGACGGACCATGCGGCCATAAAGTACTTAATGGAAAATAAAGATTCCAAGCCTAGACTCATTAGGTGGATCCTACTCTTGCAAGAATTTGACATTGAGATTAAGAACTAGGTGAGCATTGAGAATGTGGTTGCGGACCACTTGTTCTTCTGTACATAGATATGATGTTTAATGCATTAAAAGATAGTAGATATTCTTATGTTGTGGATATGCTCATGTTATAAATGTGTACATACAATAGTCATATTTAAATTCATAGAGATATTATTACTATTAGCTATGATTATGACATTCGTTATCACATGTTGTTAGCTATGCCTTTGTAACTAGAGATGCCTATACTGCTAATCATGCTTATATAGATAGTTGTGCTTATATTGTTAGCTATACTTACGATGTTGATATGTTCAACTTGTTAGACATGATGATGTTGTTATCTATGCTTATGATACTAGACTTATTCATTATGTTAGAGATGATCATGTTTCTAGACTCCTTACACTATCAAAAGGGATATGAGAATAGTCTGGCTAATTAAGATAGTTATTATATGCTCCTTTATGTATTTTTTTAATCATCAGTGCTATTGAGCTTATTTGTTATATATGATTAAAATTCTTAAACTGTCTCATTACCTATAAATGTTGGAATCAATAAATGTTGTTGGATGCTATATCCCTTGCTGGGACTTGGTCTCACCCTTTTGGTTCCCCACATCTTTTTAGGTAATCAGAAGTGATGAAAACAAACCTATGGCAGAAAAGAGGATCTATGGTAATGAATCTTTGAGAAAGTTGATTAGATATCTAGTGTGTCCTACAGTAATCCATGTACTCTCAGGTTTGGGCAGGAAAAGTTTGTATATGGTGTTTCAAATGAATCATAATTTTGTTAGTGTGTTAATGCTTATTTCTGTGGCATATACAAATATTGTTCTCATGTGTATATATGTTGGGCTTAAGGCGATAGAACAATTAATATCAAATTATTGTCATATTATGGATATAAGAAAGATGGTGGGCTCTTATTCAAACATTTTTGAGTGGGTGTTGATGTTGAAATCAATGTTAATTTACCCATATTTCTGGGTATGTGATTAATTAGTGATCGGTTGTGTTTTATGTATGTGATTAATTAGTGATCGGTATGTGATTAATTTAGTGTAACAGGTTCTCACAAGTTGGTATTAGAGCTTTAGATTCACTAAGTCTATAGGGACACTAGTAATTAGGACTAGGATGATGTTTAAGTAAAAAATATGACATAAACTCACGGTGCATACTGCCTTATCTCAATGCATGGGTGCCCTAGCCAGGTATTCAATAATTGAAGAAAAGGTAAGTATGGAACCTTTAGATTTTTTTCTTTTTTATTACTCTAATCAAGTAGTCATTTTGAAACAATCTAAAGAGCGTAATGAATCAGAAATCATGGTGCAAATAATTCAATATTACCTCAAGAGAAGATGAGAATTACATCATTAATTATCAAAACTTGAATGTTTGGTAACCATAAGAGAAAGATACAATAACATGAAATCTAAATCCAAATACAATAAGACAAAGAGGAGTTCTTGAAGATGTAATTCAAGAATATAATAAAGTAAAATACAAATAAGTCTGCTCTTATAAAGTGATTCAAGGTATGAAATTCACATAAGATGGTGAGAATTCCTATGATAAGTATAAAATGAGAAGATGAATGGGAACAATGACAAATGAATAAAGTGGAACCTGACTTAATCTCATACCAACCTATGTATGTAAGAAAATTTGAATGTAAAAAAAACATGGCATGTGATAGAAATTAAGGGAGACGATCCTTGTTTAAAAAAGAAAATTTGGTATATGATGATTTACCTTTGGATATGAGAATAATGTGACATCATCATGTGATGAAAGTTACTATGTGGAATACTGAGGATGAGGTGCATGAGAAGTATCCATGCTTGTTTACCTTGGATTTTGGGAGTGAAATCCCTATTAGGGGTTTATGGTTGAGAGACCCATGACCTTGATCAAAGTATTGAACATACTTAACTATCACAATTGAATTTTTAGACCCTTAATATAACCTTGTTATATTCTTTTTAATCATAAGAAAAGCTTAAGTTTCAAGTTTGGTCCAATTTGAACAATGTTTGTGCAAGTTATGCAAATTTATGCACATTTTGGACTTTTCTATAATTTACCCAATTGAGAGGTTTTCGTTGCAATTTATCACTTTCATTATGTTCTTTGGATGTTATCTCATTATTCTTGAGCTTTTTGATCCATGGGGCGCCCTGTTGAAGCTTGGTTTGGAGGTGTTTTCTTCAAGGGTATTTTAGGGTTTACCCCTTTATGGATGAGCTACCTTTAGGAGCTATCAAGCAAATGGTTTATTTTCTTTGCTTGCAAGAATACCCTTCATTCCTTCATTTATTTCTCTATTATCCTTTCCCTACCTATATCTAGGTTAGAACCTTGTTGTTCCATGGTAGAAATTGCTCTAAAGCTTTAAAACCCTACCTTTCTTGTTCTGTATGCTTAGGGTTTGCTCATTTGATGAAGAAAGGTGCTACATGGACGAGTTTACAACTTATGCTTGGATTTTCTACCTTACCTGCTCATTTTTTTCTTCTATTTGGGATTTTATCTTCTAATTAGAGGCAAGTTTAATGAATTTCTCCACGTTTATTGCTTACCATAATCTTGCTAGCTCATGTTCTTGCTTTTAAATGATGATCCATGCACTAAAAAGCTATGCTTGACTTGGATTTCAATTTTTATAATGTTCCCTATTCTGATTTCAATTCCAAATGATCGTGTGATCATTTGTATGTTATTCCTAATGTATAATACAACTTGTATTAGGTTAATTTCTTCTATAAACACATGACCCATTGGTGGTACCATTGCAATAACTAATGGTGTTGTCTTCATGACAACTGATTATGGTGACCAAGGGTGTCAAGTGACTTTCACCCCCTTATTTCATGTTTTTGCTTAATTAGAATCGTGATGATCAACAACTAAGTACCCTAATGATGCTATTAATGAAGGGTGACATTACCTTGATATCCAATGATGATTAATGAATACAGTGCTGATGTAAAAACCTATGGTGACTCAGTGGTTACTTATGATGGTAGATTAGGTCTCCACAACCTATGGGGAGTTAAGCATTTAGTTTTACCATCAATTAAGCCTTAAACCAATGGTTTCTTGGGTCATTTGATGCAATGGTTGGACCTATACTCCAATAGATGGTTTTAATATATGAACTTGACCCAATCGTTAAGATCTAATGATTTTTCATCCATTAAATTGGAATTATTCCTAATATAATATGTTGGTCCTAATAAAGTGATTTATATGGTTTCCTTTATGAGATCAACTTAAGAAACTCTTTTATTGATGGCTTGATTTAAATAAACAATTGCTTGTGGGTTTTACCCTACTCTCAATGGAACTATTATGTTGTTAATCAAGGGATGCCTAGTGTTAGATGGTGACTCTTTCTAGAGCTCAACTCAATGACTTCATAGTTGGTTTGTTCAAGATGTTTACTTATGTAAACTAACAATTGCTTTACATTTTCAACATTTAATGGTTAGAAGTTGATTCCTTAATACTCCCATTGTTTTGGGTGAAGCCTATAGTGTAATGTTATGACTCTAATGATGTGAATTTGATGGTTCAATGCCTTAAACGTGTAGTCTTACCCTTACCCTTACCCTCATATGATTATGATTGATAATCACCATAAAGAATTAATGGGTAACCCTAATGAGGTATTGATTGTTATACCTAGATTTAATATAACTAAATGATAATAATTAGGTATGAATAGTCTTTGAATGATTAATATAATCATGGATTATTCTCTTATTATTGTTGAAACCTTAGTATCCTATAACTCGATGGTTACACCTTGATTTATGAGTGGATACATACTTGAGAATAGTATGGAATGTGATGGTGATTCTTCACCTTATGAATCTATGATCCCATGGGGATGTCGTAAGTTAGGGTTTGGGTATAAGTGTTGATTAGTAACATTAATATAATTTATCTTGTTGAATATAACTCTAATACAAATAGATAAAGATGAGTATTCATGTTTAACATTCTTTTATTATGAAATGATGTTGAAATAACCTCCTTAATATGATCATAACCTTAATATGTTAATTGGTGGTTATAATAGCCACATGGTTGATACTTTCTTATGCTAAACATGTGCATTATGAATATGATGAGGGCTAATCATATCTAGATTCCTTGCATGTTGATGTAATAAAGGAATGTTCTTAATGATAATATAAGCATGCTATGATTGTTTATGAATGTCTCCTAGCTATTAATGCAATATTGTGTCGATCATGTGTATTATATGTAAGTGATGTTGTTGAGCTTTGTTATAAGGCATGCAAAGATAATGATGATCTTGCAAGGAATAGTATGATGGTCTTAATTATCTTTGGGCATGGTTGAGCCCTAAATGAGGTGTATTCCTCTTTTATTGATAAGGATTGATAGCCTATGATATTGTGAAAAGGATTTATATCCTGTGATAGTATGATGACAAGTGAAGTCTCATGAATGACAAGTGAATAGCATCATGTAATGATGAGATGATGAACAACATGTCTCATATGTTTTATAGCTTCTGAAATTGTTATATAGCAATGTTTGCTAGAAGTGAATGAGGGTTTGTATGTCCACTTGTTTGATGCAGCCTTAATTCACTCAATTGGAAATAATTAATCAAGTGAAATTCTAATTATGTAGTGCATTATGCCATAGATCCATCTGAGTGTCAGAACTTGTCAGATGGTGAAACTAGTATTCCTAATGGAAACTCAGAGCACATATTATTGAGTATGTGGGATTCTTGTCATCTTGATTCCAAGTGTTTAGGGGGGGTGACTATGGTCATAGCTAGCCCTTAGTTTGAGAATGACTATGGTTGTGTCTCGACAATTATATATGTGATGAGATTGAAGGACAACTGCAGTTGTACCTCAGATGGTAGGGTATGTGTACCCACCTCCTTTCACTAGTGTCGTGACATGTACCACGGATAGGTTGGGTTGTTAGCAGCTTGAACTTATGTGTCGTTGTAGCAGAACCGTACTGATCGAGGGCGAAGATGATTCTAGGAGTCTGACTCTTTCTAGTTCTTGTATAGCATTGATTTCAACTTAGCAGTGGTCAGTGGGATTTTGAGTGGTATCCTCAATTTCCTCAGGCCATAATAAAAGATGTAATACAACTGTCTAACAAATCTATTTAGGATTATACACGATGCTTCATATTGGATGATAACTCTTGTTGTTCTTTGTACATAGAGATGATGTTTAATGCATTAAAAGGTTGTAGATATTCTTATGTTATGGATATGCTCATGTTATAAATGTGTACATACAATAGTCATGTTTAAGTTGATAGAGATATTATTATTGTTGGCTATGATTATGACATTTGTCATCACATGTTGTTAGCTATTCTTATATTGCTATCTACGCCTGTGTAACTAGAGATGCCTATATTGATAATCATGATTATGCACATAATTGTCCTTATATTGTTAGCTCTACTTATGATGTTGATATGTTCAACTTGTTAGACATGTTGATGTTCTTAGCTTTGCTTATGATACTAGACTTATTCATGATGTTAGAGATGCTCATGCTGCTAGACTCCTTATACTATTAATCGGGATATGAGAATAGTCTGGCTAATGAAGATAGTTATTATCTTCTCCTTTATGTATATTGTTGTATATGATTAAACTTCTTAAATTGTCTCATTACCTATAAATGTTGGAATTAATAAATGTTGTTGGAGGTTATATCTCTTACTGGGACATGGGTCTCTCCCTTGTTGTTCGCCACATGTTTTTAGGTAATCAGAAGTGATGAAAACAAACCTATGGAAGCAAATAAGATCTATAGTAATGAATCTTTGAGAAAATTGATTAGATGTCTAGTATGTCCTAGAGTCATCCCTGTACTCTCAGGTTTGGGTAGGAAAAGTTTGTATATGGTGTTCAAATGAATCAGAATTTTTTTGGCATGTTAATGCATGTTTGTGTGGCATATACAAATATTGTTCTCGTGTGTATATATGTTGTGGCTAAGGCGATAGAACAATTTGTATCAAATTCATGGCATAGTATGGATACAAGAAATATGTTGGGCTCTTATTCAAACATTTCTAAGCAGGTTTGGATGTTGAAATCAGTTTTAATCTACCCATGTTTTTTGGTATGTGATTAATTAGTGATCAAATGTGTTTTATGTTTTGAGTAATCTCATTTAGTGTAATGAGTTCTCACATGTTATCACTAAGAAATTGAGTTCTCATTGGTCCAAATAGATCAATGTGAAGAAGTTCAAAATCTCTCTTGGTACTAAGGACTCCTTTGGATTTAAAAGAGTATTTCATTTGCTTTCTGCATGTACAAGTTTGACATTCATCATTTTTCTCAAAGTCTAAATTAGGATGTCCTTTAAAAAACACTAGAGGGGGTGAATAGGTTTTATGATAATTTTAAAAATTATTTAAGAAAACAACCACAAAAGATTGGAGAAGGGGACAAGGCATTTAGAGTGGTTCCACCCTTAGTAAAAACTAAGGGAGTCAGTCTACTACCCGGTTGTTCCCAATTGAGATTTTGAAAGCAATTGTATTTTATTACCTTGTAAGGATGTTATATAAGATAAAACTACCTTCACAAACCCTTTGGACAGCCTTCACCCCAAAGTTGACTCACCAACCTTGAAGCAGCCTTCCTTTGAAGTAACTTCAAGCTTCCCCTTGAAGTAGCCTTCCTCCTTGAAGTAGCTTCTTGTTGTGACCTTCTAGAAGTAGTCCGAAGTCCACCGAGCTACCTTCTCCATCTGAAGAAGCTCCAACAACCTCCTTTCCACAGCCTCCAACCTAGGAGTACCAAAGGAGGACAAAATACAATAGAAGGAACAAGATTGGAAGAAAGAAACAATGTTACCAATTAAGTACAACGCTTTGATCCTATATCAAGCGTATTGATCTCCTATCCACTGTGGATGAACATGGTAGTGTGGTGGCTAGGAGATACTAATCTATAGGACACTAATGTAGAACGGATTGCAAGTGAAGCTCAACTTGTTTCTCACTAGGAATGAATCTCAAGTGTAATTGTATGCACAAGTGATGCTTTGGGCGTCCTATAGCTTGTCCTATTTATAGGAATGGCCTACTAGTTCTTAGGGATGTTCTAGACACATTCTAGGGTGTTCTTAGTGCTCAACTATCCGTTAGGGGTCCACTAATTACATTGCAATGGCTAGTTGTTTAATGCTGAAAAGTGCAGTCCAGAACCTTTCTCGGTCGAGAAGTTTGTCGACCGAGAGTCTCTCAGTCGAGGAATTTGTCGACCGAGGGAAGGTATGGAATTAGTGTATTGTAATGTTCATTTCCAACTACCAACCACTTTCAACTCCGTCTAACGTCTATAGAATTTACTAGAAGGACTATTATCGATCGAGAATATTGTTGACCGAGAGTGTCTCGGTCGAGGAATTTTTTGACCGAGAATGTCCCTGTTCCAATGTGTTGAGCCATATACTAAGTGTGTGTATGAATGTGTAATTGTGCTTCTATCTTAGGGTAAGATCTATCCAAGTGTTTTGAGTGGATAGGGAAGATCTAACGCTTGATTTGCATGATGTCTAAGTACTTGTACATTATATACTTGTACAAGTTTTTACATTTGAGTACACTCATGAAAATAAAGCAATTTTAACAAATTGATCTTACAAATCTTTGCTATCCACCACCTTTTATGCTTATTCCTGAAACACTCAAATAGCACGTTAAAACCACAAGAATGAAATGCTTGTCATCATCAAAACAAAGGGATTATAATAATGTCTGGTTTATCAATAATGTCTAATTTATAAATCAAGGAAATATAAATCATATGAGTTCATACCTAAAGTTTACCTTTTGTAGCCATTCTCTTGAGATTATGAAACTCGCATTACTTTATGTTAATGATTTAGATTGTTTCTCCCCCTTTGTCATTTCAAAAAGATAACCAACATAAACATTAAGTATGACTTTTATTTCTCCCCCTTAATTTGATAATTTGATGCTCAGTTTTTAAAGCAAGGGTAATCAACACAATTTAATGCAAACCACTTATTTTTATGTCAAATTTAGCCACAATTTATTTCTCAATCATTTGCAAAAGATGTTAAGCCTTTAAATGATATGAGATCCTTTTAGGTTCATGGCATATGTCTTTTGATTTCTTAATCATTTACAAGGGATGTTAAGCCCTGAAATGATATGAGGTCCATTTAGGCTCATGATTGATATATATATATATGTATATATATATATGTATATATATATATGTATATATATATATATATATATATATATATATATATTGATTTTTCATCCATTTTGCAAGGGATGTTAAGCCCTGAAAATGATATGAGATCCATTTAGGCTCATGCTGGATACATGTATTGATTTCTCATCCATTTTATAAGGGATGTTAAGCCGTGAAAATGATATGAGATTTTCTTTATGGCATAGTAGTATCAATAAATATATCTCTAATTAGTAATGAGGGATGTTAAGCCCAAATTGATATAGAGAGTCCATTTTAGACCAGGATAATTCAATAATCCTAAGGTCATAGCTAGTTTTTGAAGTTTTGATTTGATCAAGAAATGTTTACAAATTTTTGTGATCTCCCCCTTAATCTTATAATCAAGATAGTTTAAGAATAACAAGAATTAAAGTTTGATTACAATAAGTCAAACCTTTTATGAGAGATTTGCACTAAAATCTTATTTTTAGCATGATGAACAAGTTTCGGATCAATATACTAAGATTGTGTGCAAAGAAATGATTTAACTATCACAAATAAGCATTCTGCCAGGCTTATTTTAGGTTGACCATGACTTTGACCAGAGCGCCCCTCGGTTGAACTCTTTTTCGATCGAGAGGCATTTTTGTAGATTTCCAGTTTAAGCATTCACAATAATCCACTTGATTGAATATAAAGCCTTTATGTAACAGGTGGATACCAATTTGAAAGAGTTTATATCAATTTGATAGATTATAGCTTAAGATCAAGTTTGTATAGAACTTAATTCATGTGAGAAATATTTGATTTTTAAATGGTATCTTGCTCTTGATTTGCTTAGAATAGGCCTTAGATAGAATATTGAAATAATTTTATTCTAAGCAAGACCTCTTATTCCACTAATTTTCCCATTTAAACTTTTCTCAATTATGATCATAAAGTATGCCTTTTCTTCATATAAAGAGAAATTATTTTTAAGAGAGTCTTGTCTTGTTTGCAAGAAATGTAGCTTTGAAATTCCTATATAATTTAAATACTTAGAACAATTTATCATGTAAAGTTTTATTTCACAAAATTGCAAGTAGAGTATTTGATTTACAATCTTCGAGCAAAATAGCATCATCTCTATTAGCAGAACTGTGAGCCATGACAATATCTTTCTTAAACAATAGAAACAAGTCCATAAGTTCCATTTATGAAGTTTTCTCAAGGCAACCTGGTTCATAATTTTCAGATTGGCCAAGAAATACTTTTAGGAAAACCATGTATAAGATCAATGAAATTGAAAATGAACTTGCAATCTATGCTATATTTGTATTGAAGCATGTCCAATTGTAGTAGGAGTATAGATTTCCAATCCGCATCATTAATCTTTGTAAGCAACATTATTTTTATAATTTTTGGTAAGAACATCATTTACATTATCTCACAATTTTATTGAGTTGTGATCCAAGACTTATAAATATGTTTTTCTTTGACAAATTTGTCTCAACGTTCTTTTTTTCAAAAGGTTTCCTTTAATCCTACTAATCATTTTAGTTAGGTATATTGATATCAAATTGAATCAATTAAGCAAGTTTAGCATGACTTTATTCGATCAAACTTTTCTTCGATCGAATACATCTCGGTCGATGATTTTCTCGACCAAGTTTTCTGCTATTTTTACAGGTTTTGATCAGGTTGAATCAGTGTTGGATTCAGTTCACTCTTTTTTGACCGGGTATTTGCTCGGTCAAACTCTACTTCGACCGAAAAAGTTACTATTTTGCCAGTAATTTCAGGTTCAATATAGAGCCTTTGTCGGTCGAATAGTTTCTCGACCGACTTACTTTCGGTCCAATTGTTTGTCGACTGATTGTATCTCTATAAATTCGTTCAGAAATATTCTTATTCAAGTTATGGATTAAATTACTTTGGTCAATTTGTTATTCTATTATGTTAAGTTGAAATAAGACATAAAGATAGTCAAATTGGAGTCTTTGGTCATATCTCAACTTAATTTTATTCATTTAGTTTGGGGGTTTTGGAACCCATACCAACTCAACATCCTTTTTCTTATAAGAACATGAGAAGGAATAATGTCCAAGCCTTAAGCAATAGTTACAACAGATTGAATGAATCTCATTTCTCTTCTTGGCTAGATTGTCTTTAGGCACATACATAACTTTGTTCTTGGGCACTTGTTTCCCTCTCTCTCTAGGTTTTTGATAGGATTTTCCATTGGGCTTATAACCTAGCCCTCTTGTTCCAATCTGACCAGAAGAATCTTTTAGGATCTTATCAAGAATACCATTGTTTTTCAAGCTACTAATTTGCTTTTGTAATTTAGCAATTTCATTCATTCTTCTTTTAACATCTAACTTTTCTTGATCTAGATTAGACAACAAACTATCTCTTTCTTTGATAACAACATCATAATATAAATGAGTACATAGGTGTTGGGTTTTAGGGGAGACAGAGAAGGCAGCGGAAACAAAAAATTTCTTTCCCCGAACCCAGTATATAGGAATCGTGTCAACGTCTATATAGTAGGAAGGATGGTTTGTAGAGACATACCTTGTCCTGAGGCTTGCTCGGCGACGCTACCTCGCAGCTTGCATGGTCTTCACCACTGGTCTTGGATGGTGTCTGTGCAGCTCCTGGTCTCACCTGGAACTCCGATCGCCTTGTTGCACAAGGCACCGGAAAGAATCGTACCCTCATGACAGTGTACTAGTCACTGACACACTCTCCTGCAACCATTCACTTTTCTGTGGTTGTCTTTCCCTTATTGTGCCTTCTTATTGGGTAGTACTTGCTTGGGCTCTCTCAGTTACCACAACCAGAGAGAATGACAACTTTGCAGAGCAACTGGTGTTCTGAGTTGTACATTGAGAAACCTCCAATACCCCTATATATATAGGAGGGTCATGGGATAGGATTCTCTACCCCGAGCAATGTGGGATTAAAGCAGGAGTAGAAGGGTTCAAGATTTTCCACAAAACAACCAACTGAGCCAGTTGAAACGATCATTTCAAGCATGAAACGGTCGGTTGGGGACCTGAGCCGATCGGTTCACACCCGAATCGATCGGTTGGGACACCTGAGCCGATCGGTTTGTGGTCCTAATCAGTTCCTGGTTGACTTTTCTTCTTTTGTTTCGAATTGATCCAAATACCAATCCTTATTCCAATCAAATTGAACAAGTGAAACGAAGAGAAATATCTTGCCAACCTGACTTTCCCAACTCTCTCGTTTGGACCAATTGAGCCGATCAGTTCAACCCTTGAACCGGTCGGTTCCGCCTGTCCTGAGTTGATCAGTTCATCACATAAGCTGATCAGTTCATCACATGAGCTGATCGGTTCACCAACCTGAGCTGATCGGCTCATCACATGAGCCGATCAGTTGGGAGTGCAGACTGTGTAGAATCAATCAATTGCAGTTTCAATCAATATGATACTCTAAACAATGGGTCTAACACCTTGAACACTATGATATTGAGCTATCAATTGATTGAGTGTTTAATTGAACTACTAAACTCCTTTAGTAATCAATATAAACATCATTTGTGGATAAACTCCTCTTCCATGTTAAATCCTATGTGTGTGACCCTACAAGCCCATTTCATGTTGGTAGTGAAAGTCCATAACACTTATGACATCACAAGTAAAGAGTGGTTCCTAGTCGCACATCAGTGCTACAGTGTGAAATAGAAAGTTGGAGAACAACTTTCAATCCTACAATCTGTGAATGGCGTTACAGTGAGTGTATAATTCCTTTGTCACTGATATCCCGAATGAACTCAAGGCATGGAACAGTAATCCTGTCAACGTTCATTCACATTCTTGATCTCTGAGTAGATTGGAGGAGATATGTGTGACATCAATATCACATATTGATTCACACATGCGTGTCCATGCCTATCTCAATCCAACTCATCAAGTGGCCATAGATATCAAACTCCCTTAGGAGGGACAAATCCCATATCTATCACTCACCCCTCAAAAGCCATGATCGGCCTTTTTCACGCGTCCAGAAATGAACGTGGGACAAAGGAAGGAATCAAGCTTTAAATTTATAACCCGAAACCTTCTAGGCCCCCACAACTTTATTATGGGGTCAAAGTAGATATACGGGGTCGAACACAGGGACGTGGTGACGTTTAGGACGCCACATATCTCGTTCTTTAGTCAGATAAGCCAAGATGATAGTCGATAAAAGTAAGTGCTAGAACTAGTGTAGCGAGTTGTCACGATATAAAACAAAACAAAGAAAACAAAACAAAACAAAACAAAGCTCATGATTCTACTAAAGAGAGAAAGAGAGTTCATGGCTATGTAACCACAAACGGGGCAGTCTATGCACTTCTTATCGGGCGTAGACAACCCTTGAACACCCAAGCAAGCATCTAGTATGCACGGTGGCATCTGCTCTATGGGGTCATCCCACTCGCTCTCGCGATGCGTGACGAAAACCATCAGTAATATGTCAATGACCCTCTCTCAAGGAATGACATATCAACACCTTGCAATACACTAAGTTCCCTCTCAGGTCTTAGGATATTCTAGGGTGTTAGGAACAGAATACCTCGGATCTTCCCCTTTCAGGTTCGGATCCAAACTATCATCTCTTAGCTATTCCTACAATGGATCTCTCGATACAGGCAAAAACAACAGTTCAAGTGAGTAAGAGATCAACCAAACTAGCAATCATAACTTGGAAAGAGAAAATAGAACATGCAACATACTAGATCTGATATGAATCTACTTTCTTAAGGCAAAAGTATATAAACATGCCCAGATCGGGCTACATAGCCAAGAAGGAGCTAACTAGCCATAGACAAGCATAGCTGAAACCGAACAAAGATGGATAAACATCATTTGTACAAGAAACAAAGGAATGCAGTAGAATGAAAGAGAAGAGGGAAGAGATATAGCCCGCAGAGGAGAGGTGGCTCTCACTCCTCGGCCTTTGTGTAGGTCAGATCTCGGCCCTTGGGTCTTCTCTTCGTCCCTCTGGACTCCTCAGCTCTCTCCCTTTCTATATCGTATCGGGTAGACCGTATCGGGCAACCGTATCAGGCAAACCGTATCGAGAAGACCGTATCGGGCAGACCGTATCAGACGACTGTATCGGATGACCGTATCGTGCGACTGTATCGGGCAGCCGTATCGGGCGACCATATCGGGAAGTTGTATCGAGAAGTAGACTTTTGGGGAACTCCACACACTAGCTCCTTGGTCTAGGAACTAGCTCTTGCAGGGTCCTCCCTCCGGCTCCCCCTCTTTATAGGTTGGCAGCTGCTATTTATAAGCAGCGAGTTGATGGGAGTTGTAGTTTTTATTGGTCCATGTGTCCTTCATCCGTAGCTTTGATCTTGAGGCATCATGTGGGTCAATATGAATGTCGCCCGATGACCGTGTCGGGCAGGGGGAGTTAGGCCGTATCGGGCAACCATATCGGGCAACCGTATCAGCAAGACCATATCAGACAGTCATATCGGCCAGACCGTATCGGGCAGCCATATCGGCCAGACCATATCGGCCAACTGCTGGAATTCTTGTCTTTTCAGGTTCGGTACTTGAGAGTCCCCAAAATTGGCTAGTTTCGGTGCATGCAAGTCAAAAATTGGCTAATTAGCTACATTATTGGCTATTTTTACTACGTTTATCTAATTCGAGACATAAAGCATAAAACATGAACAAAAGAGTGCATATTAAGACTAAAGTGGCACAAAACTATAGATAAAATGCATAGAAAATATGCACTAATTTGGGTGTTATCAACTACCCCAAGCTTAAAACTTGCTTGTCCCCAAGCAAGACTGGGCTCAAAGAACAAAAATATAACATCCAAATTAAGCTTGACAATAAATGCTAAGGTTAAGAAAAATAGTTTAAAACATAAATTCTCCTAATCCATGTCGTTTCAGAACAAACCCCCACCTGTCAGGCATAATCCTGCCAAAGAAAGATCAAAGAGTTTCCAGGTAATATTAAGCAAATTCACTACAACATGTCGATACTCATGAGGGTTTGAACCATAATTATTTAAACATGAAAGAGTTGTCACACAGGTGATCATGCGGGTGATGAGCAATGAGCCATCACCATGAATCCATGCAAACCAATCAAGAATACCACGCCTCTCACTTATTCATGTCCAAAGAAACAAGGTAAAAAGACTCTATTGACTTCTGAGAATCCCGATCTGTGTCAGGTTGGTCCATGTAACGAGCAACAGTCCCTACAGCCTGAGCCAGTTGGCCCAGAGAAATGAGACAAACTCCTCGTACTACGCTCAAACCAACCCTGCTACTGAGATGATCTCATAGGTCACCTAGGGGGTTCCTAGTGACTCTCTAATGAGCTTTTAGAGTGGTATTACCAAGCATGACATATATGCGTTCATGAGCGCAGTCATACACCGGTTGGGCACCATCCTCAACTCTCATAAAAGAGAAACCAACACTCATTTATTGTTCACACTCAGGCTTTTAACATATGCATTCTATTTTTAGGCTTGGGTGAGAACTATATAGATATTTTTGGGATTTTGTGGGCGGCCAAGCCTCTTTTGCACATTTTTATGTTTTTCATCTTTTTGACTCAATCTAATGTGAGAAGGCACGTAGTCCATCGAGGAAAACACTTCATCTTGATCATAGCTCAAAGTCCATCATAATCCGCTTGATACCTGTGTGAGAAGTAGCAATTATGATTCAAGAATCCTTAGAATAGAGGCAAGCTTGTGAAACTGCAGCTAGGATTCTTTAATCATGTTTTCGCTCATTCCAACTGTCCTTTACCATTGATTCTCCATTCACAACATAGATCAAGGGAATTTAGCTTTAAGCTATGAAAAAGGGACATAACCTTAGATTTATTACCAAACTCAAGGAAAGATTCAAAGAGCAAGTCATGCAAGAGGTCAAGAAATTTTTAAGATGAAAATTGTGTATCTAGGCATAAAGTCAAGCATTTATCTATTAGGTTCGCACCATATAGCCATAATTGCTTTTAAACTAAATGCAAGAAGTAAACGTGCATGCAAGAAGGGTGAAGAGAAATAAGGGCGAAGCCTACCACCCCAAGCTTAAAACTTTGGTCGTCCTCAAGCAAGACTTAAACTTGGAATAGAGAGGCAGGAATGCATGATTTTAACGACAGTTATTGAAGTTCTAAATATGATGCATGGATGCAAAGAAATAAAATAGTTAGAGGAAAGAAGCTAACTAACAAGAACAAGAACATTAAAATTTATTGTAATAAAAGGGCGGGAGGGTGGGTAAGAGAAAAGGGGTGGCTGCCCCACGATACCGACACTAGGATCCCAAATCCTGAGTTTTGGGACTAGTGTTACATGTGTCTTGCCGACGGGTTCCGCCACATAATATGAGTAGAATAGGTGGATGTGTTGGCCCTGCCAAATCCGAAGAAGCAAAGTGAAATCCGGTGACTCGGTGAAGTCATCTTTGTGCTGGAAGTGGCTTGAACTGCACTGGGATGAATTCTTCAGCATATCATCCTCAGGGTACCTTACATTATATGAATCTGAATATGACAGTCATGGGATGTTGACACATGGTGAGATGGATGAGAGAGGTTGGATGTCTTTTGGAGGACTCATATCTTCTCTCTCCATCTCTACACTTGAGGTTGGATGCTCAGATAAATCATCATGTATAGTCTGAGTCATCCAATCATCTTCTGAACGAGAAGTACTCCCCAAAGAATCAGTTTGTGGTTTTACCACCCTAAGCTTATCACCTGGCATGGAGTCAGGGGTATCTTCATGCTCAGTAGCCATGTTGTAGTGAACCGTCCATCCTGCCCCCTTGACATCCACCCTACCTTATAAAGGTATGGGTGTAAATGGTGGCTCGTGCTGCTCCAACTCATCATCATCAGTATACCCATTGGTGCATGTCGAGAAGTTGTCGTCGTCGTCATCATCATCATCGAACAAGTTGTTCCAAACCATGGTTGGCTTACTGCTCAAAGCAAAGTGGCAAGTATCAATATGAGAGATGTCACTCTGGTCTGGTTCAATATTTGACTCTGGTTCCTCTAGCCAACCTTCTGGCTGTGAGGAAACTTGGCTTTTAGAGTCTTCATCATCATCATCATAGATCCATTCAGGTCTATGACTCATATCTTCCATTGGTTCATCAACTATGTCATCTGGATATAATAAAAGGTTTCCTAGAGTGGGTTGGTCTTCACAGAAAAATCCTGGTGAATCTAGTTGATGGTCTGAATAGGATGGTGATGCATACTCGACTTCATACCCAATGGAATGGTCTTGATGACTAATGTCTTCATTATATTGTGATGGCATTTGTAATTGGATTGTAACTAAATCAGTGATCTCTTGGAGCCTCCTGCTTTGTTCAACATCTTTATCATGAAGTTTTTGTACTTGAGCAGCAATGTTTTTGAGACCCGTCGATTCTGCCATGCACATCGGTTGCTGACCTGCTGTACCAAACTGATGCGCTTGAATGAATCCTCACTCAACAGTTTGAACTAGACTTCTACTACAGTCTACAGCCTCGGTGGGTACTTTGAGATGACGATCCTGCTCTTCTAGTAGTTGTTGCATTGGATCGACATCTTCTTGGAGATGAGGGGCTAAGGAGGTGAGTGCTTGAATACTTTCCCTAGCCAACTCCACTGCCTTAATCAGTTCTTGATCCCATGATAGAATGGGGGTCGATGGTTGACTGACAATCTCCTTTGTTGGAATTTCAACATATGATGATGGTGGAGGTGAGTATAACTCAACTAGTTGCAGAGCACGACCTTCAATTATTTGCCAGCAGTTGGAACTATGGAAAAACTCAGGAGGACAGGTGGACAAGATGACTTGTCTTGCAGAAGCAAGGTCCATGGCTGAAAAAGGTATGAGAAAAAGAAAATTGATTTAGTATATATGAACAAGTATGTGTAAAGCAAGAGGAAAACTATGCATGTATATACAGGCTTATAGTGACAGAACACAAATCTACTAGGCGTGTAAATGTGGAAAACCATGTCCCCGACAACGGCGCCAAAAGTTGATCGGCCTTTTTCACACGTCCGGAAATGAACGCGGGACAAAGGAAGGAATCAAGCTTTAAATTTATAACCCAAAACCTTCTAGGCCCCCGCAACTTTATTACGGGGTCGAAGTAGATATACGGGGTCAAACACAGGGATGTGGTGACGTTTAGGATGCCACAGATCTCATTCTTTAGTCAGATAAGCCAAGATGATAGTCGATAAAAGTAAGTGCTAGAACTAGTCTAGCGAGTTGTCACGATATAAAACAAAACAAAGAAAACAAAACAAAATAGAGCTCGTGATTCTACTAAAAAGAGAGAGAGAGTTCTTGGCTATGTAACCACAAACGGGGCAGTCTATGCACTCGTTCTCGGGTGTAGACAACCCTTGAACACCCAAGCAAGCATCTAGTATGCACGGTGGCATCTGTCATGTGGGGTCGTCCCACTCGCTCTTGCGATGCGTGACTAAAACCATCAACAATATGTCAATGACCCTCTCTCGAGGAATGACATATGAACACCTTGGAATACACTAAGTTCCCTCTCGGGTCTTAGGATGTTCCAGGGTGTTAGGAATAGAATACCTCAGATCTTCCCCTTTCAGGTTCGGATCCAAACTATCATCTCTTAGCTATTCCTACAATGGATCTCTAAATAGAGGTAGAAACAGCAGTTCAAGCGAGTAAGAGATCAACCAAACTAGCAATCATAACTTGGAAAGAGAAAATAGAACATGCAACATACTAGATCTGATATGAATCAACTTTCTTAAGGCAAAAGTATATAAACATGCCCAGCTCGGGCTACATAGCCAAGAAGGAGCTAAGTAGCCATAGACAAGCATAGCTGGCACTGAAAAAAGATGGATAAACATCGTTTGTACAAGAAACAAAGGAATGCAGTAGAATGAAAGAGAAGAGGGAAGAGATACTGCCCATAGAGGAGAGGTGGCTCTCACTCCTCGGCCTTTGTGCAGGTCAGATCTCGGCCCTTGGGTCTTCTCTTCATACCTCTAGACTCCTCGACTCTCTCTCTCTCTCTAGACCGTATCGGGTAGACCGTATCGGGCAACCGTATTGGGAAGACCGTATCGGGCAGACCGTATCGGACGACTGTATCGGGCAGCCATATCAGGCGACCGTATCGGGTGACCGTATCGGGAGACCACATTGGGCAGCTGTATCGGGCAATAGAATTTTGGGGAACTCCACACACTAACTCCTTGGTCTAGGAACTAGCTCTTGTAGGGTCCTCCCTCCAGCTCCCCCTCTTTGTAGGTTGGCAGCTACTATTTATAGGCAGCGAGTTCATGGGAGTTGTAGTTTTAATTGGTCCATGTATCCTTCATCTGTGGCTTCAATCTTGAGGCATCATGTGGGCCAATATGACTGTCTCCCGATGACCGTGTCGAGCAGGGGGAGTGTCGGGCAGTTGTATCGGGTAGGTCGTATCGGGAAGCCATATTGGGCAGGCCGTATCGGGCAACCATATAGGGAAACCATATCAGCGAGACCATATCAGGCATCCGTATCGGCCAGACCATATCAGGCAGCCATATCATCCAGACCATATCGGCCAACTGTTGGAATTCTTGTCTTTTCAGGTTCGGTACTTCAGAGTCCCCAAAATTGGCTAGTTTCGGTGCATGTAAGTCAAAAATTGGCTAATTAGCTACATTATTGGCTATTTTTACTACTTTTATCTAATTCGAGACAGAAAGCATAAAACATGAACAAAAGAGTGCATATTAAGACTAAAGTGGCACAAAACTATAGATAAAATGCATAGAAAATATGCACTAATTTGGGTGTTATCAAGCCCCATGTGTCAAAGCCACCCAATCATCACCTTTATTACAACCCATGTTTCAGGACCGCGTTTGATGATGTCAAAGTATACCCAATGACATGTGTTGAGTGTAGTGATTTTAGGTCAAAGAATCACACTCACCACCATCACTATGAGAACTGACTGTGACTACCATGTTATGGTTCCATGTGACAAACTCACGTTGGGTTTGTCTGGTATTCTTGTTCTCTAACAAGTATCTATGTGTTTGGTTTGATATCTCCATATCATGACTAACAAGATTCTATCATCAACCAACACCACAATCTAGTCTTGTGTGTCATTCTTGTCTATCTACCTTCCACAATGACATCTGACTAGGGACATAATAAGAATGTACAAACTCTTATCATCTGTATGATCTCATCGCTCAGGTCATGAACCTGAAAGCATACGTCATTGAGTATTTTCATTCTGTAGACATTCAATATGTTCTATTATTATCTCATATGACTGAACCAGAAAGAATTGGAAGCTTGCCTTTGATGTTTATCTAATCAATCTTAATGCATCCTACCAATCATCCCATGATTGGCTCTCAGGGCATACATACCAACAGACTCCCACTTGCACTGTGAGCCAATCACCCTTGAATCATATTCATAGTGATCTTTAAACATGTCCCACATGTTACTATGTTCTAGTACTTACATAGTGAGTTAGGGCAACACTTTTCCAAAGTCGATATTAACTGTATGTCTCCCATCTCTTCACTGTACATCATACGTATGAGATGGAGCTTCCATAATATGCGATCTAGTATTCCTTTGCTAACCTTTAGCCACATTGCATGACCAAGTACTCCTTACTTGTCATCAAAGATTGGAATATCTATAAGTTCATCTCATGAACTTCCATATCCATATAGCATCCACTAATTTTCTCTAACACATGGATACACGGCTTTTCCTTTTTAAACTGTTTTATTGGAACATTTCCATTTATCAACAAACATTCACTTTTATATATCCCATATATATTTTGTGATTAAATTTCTATCCTTTTCGGAAGTTCGCATCAGTGTAACTCTTTACAGTGAACCCTTCATAATTTCCATAGAACGAGTACTTCTCAAGTACTTATCAAGTTCTTATGGTATTCCAGTAACCTTTACTAGAACTAGACAGACATCCACTCATCATGTCCCACATATGAGTTATCAGGAAGAGCACATCATATTATCATGTCCTACATACAAGATGATGAATGCATTTTATTCTTGCTATGACCATACATGCAAGATAATGGGATGATTACATACATGATAGATCCATATATATTCTTAGTGTTCCCATTCTTCATAAGAATTACACACTTGGCCTTGGGATACTAACTCCATGTAACATGGACAAGTTTTCTCCCACTAAATCTGTGCACACTGAACCCTTCAATATAGATTGCCAATGTATGCTTTCTCTTTTTAGGTCAAGAGGTTTTTTGAGAACTATCTCTATATATCTCTATTCCTATCACATACGAAATGTCTCTATCTTCCTTAAAGATAATTTCCACAGAGGATTTCCATTCTATAACATTTCCATTTCACATCAACATGTGGAATGCAAATACGCTCCCACTAAATTATAGATCATTTCTTTATCTTTGTCATATCAGTCAAACCATTTCACTATATCATCAAAGTAAAGATCCAGCTCTGAGTTGCTTGTACTTAATCAATCACATTGATAAGTCCTTTTAAACTTATAGACTTTATTTGCATTAATGGATTCATAAACCTTCTAGGTTGTGTCATTTACACATCCTTGTTTTATTCCTCATAGGAATGCAGTTTTAGTATCTGTATGCCAAATATCTTAGTCATTAAGTTGCAATCAAAAAGCATCATCCTTCTCAAAATGTTATCCATGTTTCTTAATGCTTAAGACTCATTTGCACTTATGGATTTCATCCCAATGGGTGCTACCATCAAGGTCATACCTTATGGTTTACATGGAAGTCATTTAGGATGTAATGGTCATAAACCATAACTCAAAATCTGATTCCTCATATTCATATACATAGTTGATTCATGACATGACCAACTCATCAAATAGATAATCGAGGTGTATATTTAAATGATATAAGAACTCACAACTCCTTGTGATTCTTAATGTCCTTTATTAGTGTGGGGTATTCTTTATTTAAGAAGAATATAGATATTTGATAATCATCCTCTAACTCCTTAGAGTATGACTCCTTTTTTATTTAGACATCACCATGCCTTAATCACGAGCTCACTATGATACACTATCATAATCACTCATAAGGATCTCAAACATTTGGTTCAAGTATTTCATGAATTGATCTCATCAAGAATTAATACTTTACCAAATTCATACTTCATCTATGATATTCTTGAACACTTCAAGATACTCATATTGGTATTTCTCAAAACATCATTTGAAGTACTATCATTAAGTCTAATAGGTATGTAAATACATCACATGTATTATGCCTAATAGGATAATCAATCTCCCACTATGACTAGTGAAGATTGATCATGTCCAAGAGATTCATGTCTCTTACTAGTTCTCTAACCAAAAGAGTCTAGATTTATCCATCATATGGAAACTAGAAATGAATTTCTCATGATTTATGCTAATTTGATTGTTTGAGTTATCAATAACTTTTAGGTATCATTTTATTTTATGCATACCAAGTACCATAAGATAAACAAGGCATTGCCACAAAGATTGAAACATCAACTTTATTAATTGCCATCATTGTCATACAATATGCAAAAATTAAGGTGTTTCTATCCATTGGAAAATATGAAATAGAAGTTCATAACTCTATTACATGCCTTCAAGGCTGAAAATAAACTAAATTACTCCTATATATGGCGGCAACACTTGTCCCATTTATTGGGTGCTTTACACTTTATATCTTGGTATCATATACCTCAAAAAGTGTTTCAAGTTTATTTCATGACACCTTCAAGTGGAGATGTTTGTCGCCTCCTTCTTCTTTAGTTCTTCCAGATAGAGAGGACAATTCCTTTTCCAATGTCCTAGATTTTGATAATGATGACAATTGCCTCTCTTGGCCATGCCTCCCTTGGCTTTGAGAGTTGAAGACGACTTGGGATGCTGCTAGCATCAAAACCTTTCTTAGCCTTGCCCTTGCCCTTGCGCTTGGACTTGCCTTTCTTGTTGTTGATCATCATCATAGACTTAGGCTTGTCCTTCTTCATCTGTGTCTCAACTGTCCTCAACATGCCCAACAACTTTGTCAACGGCTTGTCAAAGTTGTTCATGTTGTAGTTCATCACAAACTGACTGTAGGATTCTAGCAATGATTGCAGTATCACATCAGTAGCCAACTCCTGGCTCAGGGGAAATCCCTATCTTGTCAAGTTCTCTACATACCCAATAATTTTGAGCGTGTGAGGAACAAATGGATCTCCTTCTGTCATGACACACTTCAACAGTGCCCTGGAGACATCATATCTCTCTTGTCGTGCTTGATCTTCATACATGTTCTTGAGATGCTGAATCATCTCAATGACACCCATGTTATCATGTTGTCTCTACAACTCGTGGTTCATGGAGCACAACATCAAGCACTTTGCATCAATGGAATCTTCAGAATGCTTCTTATAAGCATCCCTTTTTGCCTTTGGTGTGGTAGGAGCAGGTTCCTCTGGAGCTGTAGTATCCAGGACATAGAGATTTCGCTCTTGAGTGAGAACAATTCTCAATGTCCTAAACCAGTCGTGGAAGTTAGTCCCATTCAGCTTGTCCCTTTCAAGGACTGATCGCAATGAAAAGTGATTTTTGTTTGTTTTCATTTGTACTACAAAAGGAAATATATGCAATTGTCCAAAACTCAATTTTGACTTATTTGATTGATTTGAAATGTTGAAGATATAATTAGGACATTAATTAATAATCACTCCCACTATTTTTGTTCAAATTGATAGCCCTCACCATCAATTCAGAAGATTACAGCATTCAATCTTCTAGTGGGTCAAGATCCTGAAATCCTCTGAGTCATGGACCAGCTAGGGCTGTCACCCACAACTTAGATCTTCTAGGTAGGCAACTCTTGCCAATTGCATCATATGCAACTCTTGAAAGATTTCATGCACAACTCCTTGCCATGATCACCTCCATGCCTCAAGGTGCTAGATCCTATCTAGGTCACCTTGTAAAGTCCGACCCAAAGCCAACGCAATGAATATGCACCCTGCTAGGGCAGACCCACATATTCATCCTTCACGCTTCCATGAGATAGACAGTGCACCACGCTAGGGCGTGCCAACACTTGGTCGATCAAGCTTATCACATGTGTTGCATTTGGAAGGCATTTAAAACTTTAATATTTAATGAGGGATTTGGTTTTTATAGGTACATATACATTTCCAATCACCACAATACATAGTACATATCATATACATGCTATATCCCACAAAAAACATATGAAATGATAAAATTGATCATTATGGCCATCCTAATGTGATTCCTCGAGCCAAGAGGAATCACGATCATCTAGGTCTACATCACATGAAACTTGTCCATGATGAGGTGCTATAGTCGTCCGATTTGATCAACTCATCACATGAACGACCTGCTCACCCTGGCCAGTCGTCTGGGTGCCACCAACCGATCGATTGGCTCCTCCAACCAATTGGTTCGCTTAGTCGTCATGCATCTCCTCATGGCTGCCACCCGGTTGTCTTGCTCCATGAACCGGTCAACAATCGATCAGTTCAGTCCTTGAATCGATCATCTAGAACGCCAACTGATCGGTTCACGCCTCAGTCATCGTCAGGTTGTTCGCCATTCTTTGACATAACAAAAAATATAAAAAGATCTATCCTATTTACATTTAAATTGGGAAACCCCGAGTTACATTCAGGGGGAGCAAAGGTAGGAAAGAAATCTTGAGTTATCTCGAGTTACATCTAGAATAAGGAGGTAAGGAATCGATGCGTAGACTAAGATGCAAGTACCCACATTCAACCAAGCACACATACATAGGGTTTATTGGCCATAACCACACTATACATCCACCACAAAACTCATTTAAGGGAGACGCGTATCGAGTGCATTCATATTACATATCATATATGTATATTGGAATTTTTGGATTTAGGATTGGACACACATAAAGCCAATTTTATTTGCATCGTATGCAATAAATAAAGGCGACAAACCAAAATCGATCATATCGATAATCTTAAAGTATAGAGCAGTTGATGTGGCTCTGACACCACTACTGGGTTTTAGGGGAGACAGAGAAGGCAGTGGAAACAAAAAATTTCTTCTCTCTGAACCCAGTATATAGGAATTGTGTCAATGTCTATACAGTAGGAAGGATGGTTTGTAGAGACATACCTTGTCTAGAGGCTTGCTCGGCGATGTTACCTCACGGCTTGTGCGGTCTTCACCACCAGTCTTGGATGGTGTCTGTGCATCTCCTGGTCTCACCGGGACTGTCAAGATTGACATTTGTCCTCTGAGTGAAAGAAATCTCCCGCCTCTATAGTAGTCCACACACACCACCTGGAACTCCAATCGCCTTATTGCACAAGGCATCAGAAGGATTCATACCCTCATGTCGGTGTACTAGTCACTGACACACTCTCCTGCAACCAGTCACTTTTCTATAGTTGTCTTTCCCTTATTGTGCCTCCTATATTGGGTATCACTTGCTCGGGCTCTCTCAGTTACCATAACCAGAGAGAATGACAGCTTTGCAGAGCAACTAGTGTTCTGAGTGTACTTTGAGAAGCCCCCAATACCCCTATATATAGGAGGGTCATTGGATAGGGTTCTCTACCTCAGGCAATGCGGGATTAAAGTAGGAGTAGAAGGGTTTGAGATTTTCCACAAAACAACCAACTACACCAGCTGAACCGATCGTTTCAAGCCTGAAATGGTCGGTTGGGGACCTGAGCTGATCGGTTCACACCTGAACTGATCGGTTGGGACACTTGGGCCGATCGGTTCAAGCATGAGCCAATCAGTTCATGGTCCTGATCAGTTCCCGATTGACTTTTCTTCTTTTGTTTCGAATTGATCCAAATACCAATCCTTGTTCCAATCAAATTGGACAAGTGAAACGAAGAGAAATATCTTGCCAACTTGACTTTCCCAACTCTTTCGTTTGGACCAGTTGAGCCGATCGGTTCAAACCTTGATCTGGTCAGTTCAGCCTATCCTGAGCTGATCGGTTCATCACATGAGCCGATCGGTTCACCAACCTGAGCCGATTGGTTCATCACATGAGTTGATAGGTTGGGAGTGCAGACTATGCAGAATCAGCCAATTGCAGTTTTAATCAATCGGATACTCTAATCAATCAGTCCAACACCTTGAACACTATGATATTGAGCTATCAATTGATA
Source organism: Alisma plantago-aquatica (assembly GCA_963693085.1). Lineage (NCBI taxonomy): Eukaryota > Viridiplantae > Streptophyta > Magnoliopsida > Alismatales > Alismataceae > Alisma > Alisma plantago-aquatica. The sequence goes on along the minus strand of OY856409.1, from coordinate 152,285,487 downwards.
GAGTGTTTAATTGAACTACTAAACTCCTTTAGTAATCAATCAAAACATCATTTGTGGATAAACTCCTCTTCCAAGTTAAATCCTATGTGTGTGACGCTGCAGGCCCATTTCACATTGGCAGTGAAAGTCCATAACACCTATGACTTTACAAGAGAGTGGTGCCTAGTCGCACATCAGTGCTACCCAAGTGAAATAGAAATTTGGAGTATAACTTTCAATCTTACAATCTGTGAATGGTGTTATAGTGAAGGTATAATTCATTTGTCACTGATATCTCGAATTAACTCAAGGCATGGAACAGTCATCCTGTCAACGTTCATTCACTTTCTTGATCTCTAAGTAGTTTGGGGGAGATATGTGTGACATCAATATCACATACTGATTCAGACATGTGTGTGCACACCTATCTCAATACTACTCATCAAGTGGTCATGGATATCAAACTCCCTTAGGAGGGACAAATCCTATATCTATCACTCACCCCTCAAAAGCCCCATTTTCAAAGCCACCCAATCATCCCCTTTATAACAACCCATGTTTTAGGACTGCGTTTGATGATGTCAAAGTGTACCCAACGACATGTGTTGAGTGTAGTGATTTCAGGTCAAAGAATTACACTCACCACCATCACTGTGAGAACTGATCGTGACTACCATGTCATGGTTCCATGTGTCAAACTCATGGTGGGTCTGTCTGGTATGCTTGTTCTCTAACAAGTACCTATGTGTTTGGTTTGATATCTCCATATCATGACTAATGAGATTTTGTCATCAACCAACACCATAATCTAGTCTTGTGTGTTATTATTGTCTATCTACCTTCCACAATGACATCCGACTAAGGACATAATAAGAATGTACAAACTCTTAGCATATGTATGATCTCATTGTTCAGGTCCTCAACCTAAAAGCATATGACATTGAGTACTGTCATTCTCTAGACATTCAACATGTTGTATCATTATCTCATATGACTGAACCAAAAAGAATTGGAAGCTTTCCTTTGATGTCTATCAAATCAATCTTAATGTATCCCACCAAGCATCCCATGATTGGCTCTCAGGGCATACATACCAACATAGATTACCAATGATGCTATCATAGACATTTTTCTCAGCGAGCATAACATCGATACAATGCCTGACTACCAAAGAACTCCAATAAGGAAGATCCCAAAATATTGACTTCTTCTTGAATAAAGATTTGTCACTCTGTGTGGCCATCATACATTGTGATCTCTTACCAAATTCATTGGTAAATTCTTTTACTCTTTCATAAACATCCTCCCCTGGTATAGGTTTAGGTGCACTCCGTTCGTAATTTCGTCCATTGAATGCTTTGCGCAACCTACGATTCGGATGGAATTTTGGAAGAAAACTTTGATGACCAAGATATACAGTCTTGTCGTCATGTTTTAGTCGTATTAAATCAGTGTTCTCTTCACATATAGGACACCCTTTAGATCCTTTGACACTATATCCAGACAAATTCCCATATGCTAGAAAGTCATTCACAGTGAAAAACAACATAACATGCAAATGAAATGTCTATCATCGTGAAGCATCATAGGTCATCAAACCTTCGCCCTAGAGTTTCTTCATGTCATCAATCAGAGTTTCAAGATAAACGTCGATATCATTTCTAGGTTGTTTAGGGCCCAATATCAACAACGACATCATAACATACTTATTTTTCATACACAACTAGGGAGGAAAATTGTATATAACAAGCATAACTGGCCAAGTGCTATGTTGGATGCTCAATGTCCCGTACGGATTCATCCCATATGTACAAAGCCCAAGTCTTAGATTCCTAACTTCTTCACCAAATTTAGGGTACAATAAATCAATCTTCTTCCACTGTGGGGAATCAGACACATGTCATAGGATCCCATCATTATTTTTCTTAACATCTGCATGCACCTCAAATTCTTCACATCTATTGGATTGGAAAACAAGCATTGAAACTGTGGTATTATAGGTAGATACCACACCACCTTGCCAGGAGAACAAGTTTTGGACTCCCCAAAGTCATCAATTTATACCTTGACGCACCACATTTGGGACAATCTTTCAAATCCACATAGTCCTTTTGAAATAATACACAATCATTCAGGCATGCATATATCTTCTTGGCCTCCATTCCCATTGGGCACAACAATTTCTTTAACCAGTATGTTGAGATTGGCAGCTCGTTTCCTTCAGGAAGAATTTCTTTCAACCAAGACAATAATGACGTGAAGCTTTTGTCGCTCCATCTATTGTTAGCTTTCAGCTTATACAATCTCAACACAGCACTAAGATTCATAAACTTACAACATGTGTATAACGGTATCTCAGCATCATGCACAATGTTTCTAAACATGGGAGGTGGATCGGTGTGCTCCACCCCACAACTATCCATCATCGCATCAACAATGTCTATTGGAACTAGTTCGTTCACATCTACATCATCGAAGGCAATTTCTTCTTCCACAGAAGAACTTCTATCAACGTCCACTGATTTCAGGTTTGAAATATCTCCATGCTAGTGCCATTCTATATAGCCTTGTACAATCCTGTTGCACGTGACATGACTTTTGATTTTGTCACTAGTGTTGACTTTCAAGTTTTTACCGCAATGACTACATGGACAGTAGAACCTATCTCCAGGTTGTTTCCTATGTTCCTCGGCAAATCTAATAAACTGATCAAGACCAGAAATAAACTCTGGGGTGCAGCGATTTGGAATGGACATCCATGATCTATCCATTCTATGATCAAAGAGAAAACAAGTATATATTAGAACAAGATTTGGGTCTAGGGTTAAAAGATTAGGGTTTATGGTTAAAACTTTAGGGTTTAAGGTCTTATATATAATGAATGGTTAAAACATCCTAAGTGAGATTAAGTGTTCAAGAATAGTCCCAAACTGGGGACTATCCAAGATTTACTCCTAATGAGTAAATCTTGAACAAGTTTCTACGCCAACAAATACATTTCTTGTCATTCTTATATATAATAAATGTGTACCAACTATTCTATTCTTGAACACCTAATCTCAGTAGTAAGTGTATAATGTGTATTGGGTTTTCAAGAAAATTTCGGCAGCATTTCCCTAATGTTCTCCAAGTACATATGTACTTAGAGAACAAACAGGGAAATGCTATTGAAATTTTCTTTAAAACCGAATACACATTATACACTTACATCCTAAGTGAGATTAGGTGTTCAAGAATAGTCCCATACTGGGGACTATCCAATATTTACTTCTAATGAGTAAATCATGGACGGGTTTCTAGGCCAACAAATACATGTGTTGTCATTCTTATACCTACAATCCTAGTTTCATCATTCATCTCCTAATTCTTCAAGTTAGGTGATTATTGATGTCTTTAGAAGCATTATTTGTAATCTAGGGAAAAGTTCATCATTTACATTCCAAGCATGTCACGTGTGTGCATTAGAACTCATTATTAAGCAAGAAGGGTGATTACGATTCTCAATATACTCAACAAGGAAACAAGTTACCAATTTCATAGTTAGGATGGTAGAGATACCCTAGCTAAGATCTAGATCTAAAGGTTCATAATGAGCCTGTGATAAAGTTACATCACTAGATTATTATATAATTTCAAAAGAAATACACAAATAAATTCAAATGATTAGGTAACTAAATAAAAAATGGCAGACAAAAAAATACAAATAAGTAGATGAATAAATACGAATTTGTTGATAAAATAATATAAATCTGTAGATGATCAATTAATTCCTGAATCAGTACATAAATAAATACAAACATTAGATGAATAAATACAGATCAACTGATAAATAAAGTTAAATCAGTTGATAAATAAAGTTAAATATGTAGATGATTAAATAATAACAAAATCAATACATAAATAAACACAAATCAGTATATAACTTAATTAAAAATTAAAAAAACACCCAGCAGCAGCCTAGACGTGCCTTGGCGGTGCCCAAGCATCCACCTAGTCCACCCAGGCCACCCAGAGGCCTAACTAGATAGTGGCGGCAGTGGAGAAGTAGGCGGCAGCTGTGGATGAAGCATAACTTTTGATCAAGAAGATGAGCTGCGCGGTGGTGGCGAGCAGGTGAGTAGGTCATAGCTGGGAGGAGCGGCGACGGAGAGCAGGGAGTCGACGATCGAGCAGGAGCGACAAAGAATGCACCAGCAGGTGGTAGTGTTGTGGATAGAGGCAATAGGAAGAAGAGGATCGGCGGTGCACATGGCAGTAGGCGGTGGTGGCAGGAGCGACAACAAGAGTGGCAGGCGGCAGCAGCAGTTGCGGAAGAGAGAATTGCCAGAGAGACCTAATCTGAAATCGGCAATCAAATAGAGAAAGGGGAAGAGTCTGTGGCTCGCGCAGGTGCTATTAAGTTAACTATAGGCATTGGTTATTAAAAACTATTGACATTTAAAACAATAGGTGTTGGTTCCCACCAAAAAACTGACACCTATCTTCAATGATAGCCGTCGGTTCTAACTAGAAAAACCGACTTCTATCTACATATGCCGACAAAAAAAAGTTCTTGAATTATGACCATTGTCGTCAGATTCCATAGAATAACCAGCGCCAAAGGGGGGTGAAAATTTTCACGGGGACAGCGCATGAAAACACATCGGCATCAATTGTTGTAAGATAACTGACGATAAAAATGAGCCAAATTTCTGTCTCGTGAAAAACCTTTAGTCGTCGGTTGCTTTGTTACCAACCGACGCCTTATGTTAAAATTTGGAGTTGATTTTTTTCACTAGAAAATTTAGATTTGGCAGTCGATTTTAGGCGTCGGTTGATTATTACGGAACCGACGCTAAATAAAAAGTGATACCAGTGTTTGGCCGCTCTTCAATGATAGATTTTAGTTTTTGTATTCAACTGACGTTGTATGCTTTAGGCGTCAATTTTTGGTATACAACTGATGCCTATAAATGTGATGTTATAAGCCATTTTTGTAGTAGTGATTCTTTCCAATAACAGGATTAGTTATAATAAATTTAACATTAATGGATTCTTCAATTTTAGACAGTTCAATATTGAAAATTCTATAACCCTTACTTGTAGTGCTATAGCCTAGGAAGAAAGCCTTGTACGATTTCGTATCAAACTTGTCGAGAGAATCCTTCGTGTTAAAAACAAAACAAGGACATCTGAAAACATAAAAGAAATCAATGGATGGCTTTCTACCATGCCATAACTCATAGGGGGTTTTCTTCAAAGATGGATGCGTAAAAACTCAGTTTTGCACAAAGCAAGAGGTGCTAATAGCTTCAACCCAAAACTTCTTTGGAATATCATATTCTAGAAGCATGGTCCTAGCCTTCTCCTATAATGACCTATTCATTCTCTACTACCCCATTTTGTTGAGGTGTATGAGGAGAAGAGAAATTATGCGAATAACCAGATTTTTCACAAAAATGCTCAAAAATATCATTTTCAAACTCTCCCCCATGGTCACTACGGTTAGAAACAATCAGACAAGAAGCTTCATTTTCAACTCGTTTATAAAAGCTCGACAAACATCAAGAGTATCACTTTTAGAAATGAGAAAGAATGTCCAAGTATAGTGAGAGAAATGATCAACAATCACAAGACAATACTTAGAACCACGAAGCATTTGAGTTCTCATAGGTCCAAATAGATCAATATAAAGAAGCTCAAGAGCTCTTTTGGTACTAAGGACTCCTTTGGATTTGAAGGAGGACTTGGTTTGCTTGCCTTGTGTGCAAGGTTGGCATTCCTCATCCTTTTCAAAATCCAATTTAGGAAGTCCTCTAACCAATCCTTTTTTGCTCAATTTCTTCATTTCATGCATATTCACATGACCCAATCGGCGATGCCAAAGAGAAATATCATTTTTATCCACAACTACGCATATATCAAGTACGAGCTTTAAAGCATCAAGCACAATAACATATGGATTTCAATTTCTAGTTCCCTTATATATAACATTGTAAGTGAGGGAATCTAGAAGCAAACATTCTACAGAAGTAAATAGAACAAGAAAACCATTATCACAAAGTAGGCTTACACTTATCAAATTGTGATGTAGATAATCAACAAGAAAAACATTTTTCATACTTAGCTCGTTGCCTACATCACCCTCACATGTTACCTTACTCTTATTGTAGTCCCCAAAGGTCACCGATCCTCCTTTCTTTTTCATGAATTTGTTGAAATGGGTGATTTCACCTGTCATATGCTTTGAGCAGCCACTATCAACAATCCACCTTCTTTTGTCCTGCATGAAAGAAGGATGTTGGTACCCAACTCAAACTTTGGGATACGTGGTTAGCTTGGGAACCCATTTTATCTTTGGGTTGGTCCCCTTTGGCTTGTAAGGATAATAAGTAGAGTAATGATCATCACATTTACAATGAGCACATATCAGTGGGTTCTTAGATCTGGAAGTCTCTCCATGGAAGAAAGGAGGTTCCTCATACTTCTTCTCACCCTTACTCTTATTCTTGTTCTTACCCTTAGGAGCAGTATCATCATATCCTAAACCACTAGTACCAATTTGTTTGGTAGAGAATTCTAGGACGACATTAAGGGATTTCTTTCCCATAAGAAACTTTTGCAAAGAAGTTGTTAATTTAGCATTATCATCACTAAGATTAATGACAGTAGAAGATAAGATAGCAATATCATCTCTAGCATGCAATAGGTCAACCTCTAAACAAAGGGCTTTAGTATGAAAATAATCACATTCTAGAGCAGTTCTAGCTACCTCATTACTTGGCAAGATAGGCCTAGAGGATAGATCATTAACTTGAGTAAGGAACTTAGCATTTTTATATTTAAGAAAAAGAATTTATTTTCGATAGGCTTGCATTTCTTGCTTCCTAGCTTCATCAATGAGGTTAAGTTCTACATTTTTAGTTTTAAGAACATCAATCTCATCTAGGAATTTTTGTTTTCTTCCTTAAGTGTAGAAACGGTCTTAAGGTAGACACTATTCTCAACTTCATCTCCATTGTATTGGTGCTCAAGATTAAGAAATTGCCCTTGCAAAGTATCAATACTATCAAGGTGTAGGTTTTCATTTTGACCAAGAATCTCAATCTTAGCATAAAGATCATCTATAATTGTTCCTAACCTTTTCTTTTTTGCTTTGAATTGAGTAAAAGATGTCCGCCAAGAATTAAACATATCAATAAGAGTTTCTTTAGACAACTCATGCAAATTGACTTCACTTACCTCACTTTACTCACCTACATCATCACTTGTAGAGGCAATGAGAGAAAGGTGGCATTCTCCATCTTAGGAGCCAGAAGAACTTGAGGAAGACTCCTCCCAAGCTGCATGAGTCGCATCTTTGCTTTTTCTTTCTTTCTTCTCCTTTCTCTTGTATTTGCCTTCCTTCTTATACTCCTTGTCCTTCTTGTGGCTGCTCTTGTGGTGGCTCTTCTTGTCCTTGGGTCAGTCACTCTTGTAATGGCTTTTTTGGCCACATTCATAGCACCTAGGAGTAGATGAAGAAGACTTCCCTTTGAAGTTATTTCCCTAAGAGTAATTAGCTTCATGCTCATTTGGGCCTTCATCTTCACTTGATGAAGTAGTAGGGAACTTGAGTGCAAGTTGTTGCTATTGAACCATCTCTTCAATTTGAGCTTTGAAGGATGTTTCCTTGATCTTATTGGACTCCTTCTCTTCTCTCTTTTCTTCTTGTTCTTTCTTATGAAGCCTTGGCTCATAAGCTTGAAGGTTTCAAACCAGCTCCTCGGTTGACAATTCGCTAATCTTGTACACTTCTTCAATGGATGTCACCTTAGGCTCCCATCTCTTTGGATGAGATCTCAAGATCTTTGAGTTGATTGTGCCATTGTCCATCACACAACTAAGGCCTTCCAATCCATTGATGATGACATTGAGCCTTGTGTACATGTCTGCCACTCTTTCATTCTTGCCCATCTTGAAGTTCTCAAGTAGACCACCAAGCATGCAGATCTTGGCTTCCTTCACTTGCTTTGTTCCTTCATAGGTGACACATAGCTTGTTCCAAATCTCATGTGTAGTGTCCCATGAGGATATCCATTTGAACTCGGATGGAGTGAGGGCTGCATAGGATTTTATCCGGCTGACACATAGCTTGTTGTTGAACGCTTAGCCCATCAACAATACTTCTGTTATCTAGTTGCTTACTCAAGATTTTATCAGATTCCTATCCATCCTGAAGATCAAGATAAAACCACCTTCACATGTCCCTTTGGTACCTATGCTTTTAGACTAATGCCCATTGGCTTGTGCAATGCACCAGCCACCTTTCAATGGTATATGGCAGTCATCTTTGCAGGATTGACCAAAATTGTCATGGAAGTGTTCATGGATGACTTCTCTACCTATGGAGATAGCTTTAATTCATTTCTTAGGAATCTCTCCCTTGTTCTTGATAGATGTATTGAGTCACACTTGGTCCTTAATTGGGAAAAGTGTCACTTCATGGTTAATGAGGGCATTGTTCTTGGCCACATGGTTAGCAACCAAGGCATAGAGTTTTACAAAGCAAAAATTGAAGTGATCACCAAGATTCCACCCCCAACCTCAGTCAAAGACATCTGAGCCTTTTTAGGACATGTCAGTTTCTATTGGCAATTCATCTGTGACTTTTCCAGAATCACAAAACCTCTGACCAATCTTCTTCAAAAGAAGGTGCCTTTCCATTTTGATAACGCATGCATGGAGAGTTTTGTATGTTTGAAAAATGCTCTCACAACCACTCCAATCATTCGTGTACTAGACTGGGCCCTACCCTTTAAAATCATGTGTGACTCTAGTGACTATGTTGTAGGTGCCATCTTAGGACACTGCATTGATAAGAAACATCATGTCATATACTATACATTCAAGACCTTAGATGAAGCTCAGTGAAATTACACTGTGACTGAAAAGGAGATGCTAGCCATTTTCTATCATTTGATAAATTTTGCTCATACTTAGTTGTCTTTAAATTTATTGTCTACACTGACCATGCATCCATTTTCTATCTCATGACCAAAACGATGCCAAACCCCGACTAATAAGATGGATTTTTCTATTACAGGAGTTTGATCTAGAGATCCTAGACAAAAAGGGGTCTGAAAATGTCATGGCTGATCACCTAAGTCGACTTAGCTACAGACCAATCGATGAAATCCCCATTAATGACTCTTTTCCTAATGGCCAATTGCTTAAGGTAGACTCCCAATTTCCTTGGTTTTTCGATTTCGTAAACTATTTAGTTGTCAGTGTATTGCACCCTGAGTACGAGGGACATTCTAAAGATAAATTTTTACATGATGTCAAAAACTATTATTGGGATGAACCTTATCTATTTAGACTTTGTGCCAATAGTCTGTATCATTGTTGTGTCTCTCATGAAGAAAGTACTGACATTTTGGAACAATGTCATTCTGGCCCATATGGTGGACACATGAGTTCCCAGAAAACAGCCAGGAAAGTCATGCAGTGTGGTTTCTATAGGCCCACCATCTTCAAAGACTCATATGATTATGTTCTCTCATGTGAACAATGTCAAAGGACATGTAACATTTCCAAGTGTGACCAAATGCCACTAACCTCTTGGAAGGAATTAGAGATTTTTGATGTTTGGGGGATCAACTACATGGGCCCATTTCCTTCTTCTTTTGGGTTTTCTTACATTTTAGTCACAGTCGATTACGTGTCAAAAACGGTTGAGGCAATACCCACTAAAACCTATGACTCCAAACCTATTAAGAAACTCTTTAAAGACATTATCTTCCCTAGATTTGGAGTCCCTCACATCGTCATTTCCGACAGGGGACCCCATTTTTGGAGAAAAGTTTTGAGGATCTATTGAAAAGATATGGGGTTTACCACAAAGTTGCCACTCCTTACCATCCTCAGACTAGTGGGTAGGTTGAAGTATCCAATAGACAAATCAAATCCATGCTAGAGAAAATTGTTGGATGCACTAGGAAAGATTGGGCGTTGAAAATCAATGACGCTTTATGGGCATACCGTACTACCTACAAGACACCCATAGGCACCACCCCTTTCAGAGTGACTTATGGCAAATCATGCCAACTCCGGAGAGAGTTAGAACACAAGGCCAGCTGGGCCATCAAAAGCCTAAATTTTTACCTTTCTGCTATGGGAGAAAATCATCTTCTCCAAATAAATGAACTGGACAAACTTAGAATGAGCTCTTATGAAAATGCAAGGATCTACAAGGACCAAACTGAACTTTGGCATGACGGTCACATCAAGTGCAAAGACATTAGAGAAGGCGACCAAGTTCTATTGTTTAATTCCATACTAAGGCTCTTTCTTGGAAAGCTCAAATCCAGATGGTATGGTCCCTACCTTGTCAAGTGTTCCTTTCCACATGTCACCTTTCTTCTTTGGGATAAAGTTTTGGGTGAATTTAAGGTTAATGGGCATAGACTTAAAAGATATATCCCCACTGAAGACCTTGTTGCTTCAGATACCAACAAACGCCCATCTTTGGAAGATCTCAACTTGACATGCCCTCATCCTCCCAAAGAATCACAATAAAGTGGTATCTCATATGTCGAGCCTCTGACGTTAAGCAAGGCTCTTGTTGGGAGGCAACCCAACCCTATCTTCCTTTTATTGCTTTTTCTTTACTTTGTTATTTCATCCTATTCCGTTTTGTCCTTCTGTGACACTTCAAGCTTCCATGACCACCTATCCATTGGGAGTACCATGAAGATCCTCTTTTCAAAGCCTCGACCATCATTGACATTCCCTTCAGATGGACATATTTTGAGCTACTAGGGCCTCCTGGTGAATCTAAGAATTTTTTTCCCTCCATCTTGGGTTTGTGTTTTTCTCGAGACGAACAAAAATCTAAGTCTAGGGTGGAGGTGGTTGGTATTTTTCTACTTTCACCCCTTATCTTTTCCTTTCAACATCTTGTTTTCCTTTGTTTTGCATATAGTTGCTTCTATATTTTCTTCTTTTATGGCCATTATCTAGTCGGCCATGTCTTAGTTTATTTTATTATAAAAAGGTAATTACAAATTCTTATTTTAGAAGTTAGATTTGACATTTGTTTTGATAGGGAATATAGAATTTTATGCTATGTGGTTCTAGGAGATTGGGTCACTTGGCCAAAATTTGGAGGTGTGGACTATAATGATGTTATTAAGGTGGGGATGGCATTGTCGAAGTATCAATTGGAGTTTATTTGTAATCTAATTTGCTTGAGGACAAGCAAATATTCAAGTCTGAGGTATTTTGATAAATGTGTTTTCATCATTTTTATTTACATTTTTTAGATATCATTTTAGGATTTTTTTTGTTATTTATTTTCTTAGTTTTATAATTAATTACATTATATTATATTTTTATCTTTAAGTAGAATTTTTAATTATATTTCCTTGGATTTTTGTAGGAAATAGGATAAATATTCTTGGAGTATAATTGCACAATTTGCAGCAGTCCTGTAATTATTGTATACATGTCACCAAAAGGGCTATAAATCTTGAATTCAAAGTCAAAATTGAGCGTACAAGTATTCGTTTGAAAGGAAATTTAATTTCCTAAAATAATATCATATTATTGGGACCTCTTTTATTCTTTTTATGGGAGAAAAATACGTTCAAAATTACTATTGTGGGAATCTGCATTGAAAAGACTTACATGGTCAAGACAATTAAAATCTATCAAATTTCTATTGACCAGATCTAGAAAATTTAAAAGGACGGCTCCTTCTCTTTTTCCCCCTGTTTTTTGAGTAGACTACCCCCTCCTTCTCCTATAAAAGGAGGGGAACTTCCTCCTCCCAAGATCATCTTTTGTATCATCTTTGTAGGGGATTTCTGAGCAATCTTCTTGTGTTCTTATGTTATTGTGTTCTTTCCATCAATATTGATTAGTTTTTGCAAGCTAAGTGTTTCCTTCGATTGTTGTTCTACTTTACTCATTTAGATCTAGTTTCTTTTTCCTCTTATTCTTCCATGGACTGGAGCATGGGATTAAGCGTCGGCCATTTCATTGACTCTTGCCTAAGGAACTATCCTTTGGTAAGACTAGACTATGGCTAGAACTCTTCTTCCCTCTATCTCCCTTTTCTCCACAAACATGAGTGAGTAGTTCTCTATCGAGGCAAGGGGAATAACCCCTTAGCCATGGCTTTATCGACTATTCCTTAAAAACGATTCTAGATGACTTTTGGGTTTGATAACTAATTGATCTATCAAAGTAATTAATTGGTTTGATCAAAAGTTAATCTGGGTGGATATGACCGTGGAAGTTCAGATTTAGAACAACAAACTCAATTGCATAGGAGTTTTGAAATGACTGTGGATCTTCTTCTTTTAGGATGATGAACTAAGAAGCATGAGCACCAGGACCAATGGGCTCATGTGGAGTCCATCTTTAGTGGATTTTTATTAATTCACTTGCCTACATCGAATCTGTCATTTTAAAGGATTAGTTTGTTTTTCCTTAGGCTAAGGCGGTGAAAACCTCCAAAGCCTCAATTCCAATCTCTTGATTTTATCACCTCTTGGTTTTGCTTTCTTTAATATTTAGTCTTTTCATTCATAATAGTTTTCTTGTGCTAACAACAATCTTGATTTTCCTTGTGACAGGGCAAATTTATATTCTTGTTAAGTGATTTTTCAACCCTACATTTCTTTCTTAAGTGCCAATCATCAACCCCCAAACTCGACTTTTAATTTCTATTCCAAATCTGAAAATAGCATAAATAAATAACAAGTTCTTCAAACAATTGGGATTAGAGATAACAATCTTAATAAATTGTCATGTGGGATCGACCCTTTCTATACTAGCCTTAAACGAAAGTAGATTTGGCGTCGTTTCTGGGGACAACGGATTGTTTTTCTCAAACCCCAAATAATTTTGAAAAACTTAATTATGCCTTCTGAGTAACATTCCAGAAGTGCTACTCCTCCTTCTGTCGAGTTTCCATTCCAGCAGTCCATTTTTTCTGCACATGATTAACTGCTTATTTTGTTCATGTGACACCCGAATGTTGATTTTCAATCATTTGATCCTGAGATAGATAGAACTTTCCACCGTCTAAACTGCCAAAACCAAAATCAAAATATGTTGGACGAGGAAGAAGTCGCCCGTAGGATAAATCAAGCTTTAGTAGCTCAAAGAGAGAACATCTTAGCCAACCATGTGGCTAGGGAAGTTGCTTTACGAGCAGCCTACAAGGATGAACAAGAAACCCTAGAAGCCAATAGGAGGGAAGCCGAAAGGCAAAAACAATTGAAAGATTTTTTTGTTCCCAAATATGCCTATGCCCAACACCCAGTCGTGCCTCCCGACATCATTGCTCCCCAATTTGAGATTTGAACCCAATGGATCACCATGATCCAAGCTAATCCTTTCTCAGGAAATAATGGGGAAAGCTGCCAAGATCACCTTCAAAGGTTCATTGATCTTTGCTCTTTGAACAAACTCCCAAGTGTCTCTGAAGATGCCATCAACCTTAGATTGTTCAAGTACGCCCTCTCTGGCCAAGCTAGTAGCTGGTACAACACCATGGAGAGTAAAGAACATGTCACAACTTGGGAAGTTCTATAGAATAAGTTTCTTGAGAAATTATACCCTCCTCCTCTTACCTACGAACTCAGGGAACAAATCACTCACTTTTCTATCTCCCCAGGAGAATCCTTAGGATAAGCTTGGAAAAGGTTCAAGAACTTACTTAGGAGCTGCCCTCACCATGATATCTCTCAAGCCTGGATCATAGAGATCTTCTAACATGGTGTTGATGATTATACCAAATTCTTTCATGATTCCTCATCTGGAGGGAATTGCATGCACCAAAGTATGACTAGTGCATGGGAGGTGGTCAAACGGGCTTCTGAAACAAGGACTACAAGGGGAATTAGTGGAATCCTTAAGGTAGCCAAGGCAGAAGTTAATCCTGATATCCAAAGCATAGCAGAAAGCCTCAAATTAATTGACCTAAAATGGGATAGGTTAGAGTCATCCCTAGGCACCCTTAGCGAGTAACCCCAACAAATAAAAGTTGTGCACTCTCTTTGTGGCATTTGTCAAGGATACAATCACACCACCCTGCATTGTCAATACCTCTACAACACCCCCATGCAGCCAGAAATGGGACAACAACTAGAAGACCTCAATTCAATCCATACCATACCAGGCCAAGGTTACTACAACCCCAACTAGACTAGATACCACCCGGGTTTCCAATATGGGAACCTTATAGGTGCTGAAAACTATGGCCAACTCCAATCCCAACAAAGGCATCCCTACCCTCAAGGAAACAATCGACCACCACCTAGATTCCCATACAACAACCAAAGGAACTTTGGAGCCCAAGGAAACTACTGAGGAAATCACTCAATCTGACCACCATATCAAGGACAACAATTCCAAAACTTAAACTTTCCCCCTCAAAATCTCAATCCGCCACCTCCTCAACTACCACCAAGTGTTCCTACTCCCACCCCCTCAGCTGATGAAAGGATAGAAGCCTTGGAACAAACCATCATTGCCCAACAATCTCATCAAAAGGTGACTAACGCCCAACTAGCTTGTTTTTTTGCCCAATAGAAACCCCCTGCCAGAACTTTTGCAGGGCAGCCTAAAAATAACCCCAAACATCCGGAACAACTAAAGGTTGTCTCCACTGATTCAGGAAAGGTGCACTCCCCTCCTCCTCTAGAAAAACCTTTAGACCCACCTCTAGAATTCGAGGATGAGGACATGGTATTGTTGAACCTGAAGCTACACTTGAACCAACTATCCTTGAAACCCCTCAGGAAGAAGTCAAAGAACCAATCTACAAGCCATGACCTCCCTACCAAGGCCACCTCAAACAAACAAGGCTTGATGCCCGCTTCATGAAATTTAGGGATGCTATGAAAAAATTACATGTAGACATTCCCTTCCTTGATGCTTTGGAAGACATGCCTTCCTGGTCCAAGTACATGAAAACTCTTTTGACTAGGAAGTATGCTACTAGAGAATACGAGACTATTAAACTTTCTAGCACCACTTCAGACATAATCCTAAGTAACATGCCTAAAAAATAGAAGGACCCTAGTTCTTTTGGAATAGGATGCTACTTGGGTGACAATGCTTGTAGAAAGGGCCTAGCAGATTTAGGAGCTAGTATATCCATCATTCCCTACAACCTTTGCAAAAGATTAGGATTCAATGACATGTTACCCACAACCATGACTATCCAACTGGAGGACTCATCCATGACCAAACCCATCGGAATCATAGAACACATTCAAGTTAAGGTTGGAAAGGATGCCTATTTCCTTGTGATTTTGTGATCATGGACATAAAGGAAGATTTATGCTACCCTCTCATTTTCAGACGTCCCTTCTTAGCCACTACCCAAGCCTTGATTGATGTTGAGGCTGGTACCATTCTATTAAGATTAGGGAAGCAAACCCTAGAGTTTAGGGTGTTTGAAAGCACGAAGGGGCCTAGTCTCGAGGAAGAGGTCTACCTCCTTGATTGCATTGATAAATTATCCTAACTAAGGTAGGAATGGGAGTTAGTTTATGACCCCCTACACACAGCCCTCACTACTTCCTCTGAATGTGATTTTGACAGTGAACAATTAGATCAATGTAAGGCTCATTTAGATAACTTTGAGGAGATCCCTGATGCTGAAATTGAGGACCTTAAGATGATCTCCACCATACAAGAAAAGCATGAACTTCCAAAGGCCCCAAAAATGAAGACTCTTCCCATAGGGATGAAATGTGTCTTTCTTGATGAGCTAGAACTATGCTCTATCATCATAAATTTTGACCTTACCATTGAACAAGAAAACAAACTTATGGGTGAACTTAGGAAAAAAGGAGCTGCCTTGGGGTACGAAATGGCAGATCTAGTTGGAATAGATCAATCCATTTTCATCCACAAAATCCCAATGATAGAAGACCAAAAACCTTCTCGATATCCATAATGAAAACTCAACCCAAACATGAAGGAAGTTGTCCATCTAGAGGTGATTAAACTTTTGATTACAGGAATCATCTATCCCATCTCTGACTCCCCATGGGTCAGTCCAATTCAAGTCGTTCCCAAAAAGGGAGGCACTACTGTCATTCAAAATGAGAAGAATAAGCTCATTCCCACTCGCACCATCACGGGGTGGAGAATGTGCATTGACTATAGGAAGCTCAAAAAAGCAACTAGGAAATACCACTTCCCGCTTCCCTTCCTAGACCAAGTTCTTGAACGCTTAGCCCATCAATAAAGTGAAAACCACCTTCATATGTCCCTTTGGTACCTATGCTTTTAGACGAATGCCCTTTGGCTTGTGCAATGCACCAACCACCTTCCAACTGTGTATGTCAGCCATCTTTGTAGGATTGACCAAAATTGTCATGGAAGTGTTCATGGATGACTTCTCCGTCTATGGAGATAGCTTTAATTCATGCCTTAGGAATCTCTACCTTGTTCTTGATAGATGTATTGAGTCACACTTGGTCCTTAATTGGGAAAAGTTTCACTTTATGGTTAATGAGGGCATCATTCTTGGACACAAGGTTAGCAACTAAGGCATACAGGTCAACAAAGAAAAAATTGAAGTGATCACCAAGATTCCACCCCCAACCTCGGTCAAAGATATCCGAGCCTTCTTAGGACATGTCAATTTCTATAAGTGATTCATTCGTGACTTTACCAAAATCGCATAACCTCTCAGCAATATTCTTCAAAAGGAGGTGCCTTTCCATTTTGATAAGGCATGCATGGAGAGTTTTCTATGTTTGAAAAATGCTATCACAACCACTACACTCATTTGTGCACCAGATTGGGCCCTACCCTTTGAAATCATGTGTGATGCTAGTGACTATGTTGTAGGTGCCATATTAGTACAGCGCATTGATAAGAAACATCATGTCATATACTATGCATCCAAAACCATAGATGAAGCTCAGTGAAATTAGACTGTGACTAAAAAGGAGATGCTAGCCATTGTCAATGCATTTGATAAATTTATCTCATACTTAGTTGTCTCTAAAGTTATTGTCTACACTGACCATGCATCCATTCGCTATATCATGGCCAAAAAAGATGACAAACCCAGACTAATAAGATGGATTTTGCTATTACAGGAGTTTGATCTAGAGATCCTAGACAAAAAGGGGCCTAAAAATGTCGTCATTGATCACCTAAGTTGACTTAGCTACATACCAATCGATGAAATCCCCATAAATGACTCTTTGCTTGATGACAAATTGCTTAAGGTAGACTCTCAATTTCCTTGGTTTTCTGATTTCATAAACTATTTAGCTGTCGGTGTATTGCACCCTGAATACAAGGGACATTCTAAGCTAAATTTTTACATGATGTCAAAAACTATTATTGGGATGAACCTTATATATTTAGACTTTGTTCTGATGGTATGTATTGTCGTTGTGTCTCTCAAGAAGAAAGTACTGACATTTTGGAACAATGTCATTCTGGACAATATGGTGGACACATGAGTTCCCAGAAAAAAAACTAGGAAAGTCCTACAGTGTGGTTCCTATTGGCCCACCATCTTCAAAGACTCATATGCTCTCATGTGAATAATGTCAAAGGATAGGTAACATTTCAAAGAGTGACCAAACGCCCCTGACCTTTTGGAAGGAATTAGAGATTTTTGACGTTTGGGGGATCGACTACATGGGCCCATTTCATTCTTCATATGGGTTTTCTTACATTTTAGTCGCAGTCGATTACATGTCAAAATGGGTTGAGGCCATCCCCACTAGAACTTGTGACTCCAAACCTATTAAAAAACTCTTTAAAGACAACATCTTCCCTAGATTTGGAGTCCCTTGCACTGTCATTTCTGATGGGGGATCCCATTTTTTGGAGAAAAGTTTTGAGGCTCTATTGATAAGATATGGGGTTTACCACAAAGTCGACACTCCTTACCATCCTCAGACTAGTGGGCAGGTTGAAGTATCCAATAGACAAATCAAATCCATTCTAGAGAAAACTGTTGGACGCACTAGGAAAGATTGGGCATTAAAAATCAATGACGCTCTATGGGCATATTGTACTGCCTACAAGACACCCATAGGCACCACCCCTTTTAGGCTGATTTATGGCAAATCATGCCATCTCCCGATAGAGTTAGAACACAAGGCTAGTTGGCCATCAAAATCCTAAATTTTGACCTTTCTGTTGCAGGAGAAAATCATATTCTCCAAATAAATGAACTGGATGAACTTAGAATGAGCGCTTATGAAAATGCGAGGATGTACAAGGACCAAACTAAACTTTGACTTGATAGTCACATCAAGAACAAAGACATTATAGAAGGCGACCAAGTTCTAGTGTTTAATTCCAGACTAAGGCACTTTCCTGGAAAGCTCAAATCCAGATGGTATGGTCCCTACCTTGTCAAGTGTGCCTATCCACATGGCACCTTTCTTCTTTGGGATAAAGTTTGGGGTGAATTTAAGGTTAATGGGCATTGTCTTAAAAGATATATCACCAATGAAGACCTTGTTACTCTAGATACCAACAAACACCCATCTTTAGAAGATCTCAACCTGACAGACCCTCATCCTCCCATAGAATCACAATAAAATGGTATCTCATCTGTCGAGCCTCCGACGTTAAATAGGGCACTTTTTGGGAGGCAACCCAACCCTATCTTCCTTTTATTGCTTTTTCTTTACTTTGTTATTTCAGCCTATTCCATTTTGTCCTTCTGTGACACTTCAAGCTTCCACGGCCACCCATCGATGTGGAGTACCATGAAGATCCTCTATTCAAAGCCCCAACCATCATCGACATTCCCTTCACATGGACATATTTTGAGCTACAACGCCTCCTGGTGAATCCAAGAATTTTCTTCCCTCCATTTAGGGTTTGGGTTTTTCTCGGGATGAGAAAAAATCTAAGTCCGGGGTGGAGGTGGGTGGTATGTTTCTACTTTCCCCCTTATCTTTTCCGTTCAACATCTTGTTTTCCTTTGTTTGGCGTATAGTTGTTTCTATATTTATTTCTTTTATGGCCATTATCGAGTCAACCATGTATTAGTTTCTTTTATTATAAAAAGGTCATTACCTAGTCGTCCAGTTTGAAAAGATGTTTATAATTTTACCTGCTTGAATTTAATAAATTTTCTTGCAAAATCTATTACAAATTGCCTGTCTAAAACCACAGCGTCACTAAGGACCCCTAAATAACATCACTCCTTGGAAAAGTTGGCAAGTCATAAGGAATCGATTAGAACCACGAATAATGTTTCCCTATAATTAAGAAATGAATTATCTTTTTTATAAAATTTGTATGATGTGATTTATAGGATAATCAAACTAGAGAAATGACACTCTCTGATAAATATATATGAAAAAAATATTGGAAGTTATAAGCACATGAACATCTCTTCCTTCCCTTTTTTTTCTTCTAAAAAAGAGAAGCTTAGAATCACCACCGAAAAAAAATCATGTCTGGGGTGGCATGCTTCCCAAAATGAAAACCCCATACCCCACTAAGGGGCGTACCATGAAAACATGCCAAACGTTCACATGAAAAAAATTGCGACCAATGTAACCACAACTCCATAAATTAATATCCTGAGTCGAATAGAGGAGGGATCAATATTTTTTCATCACTTCCTTCTTTTTTTTCACACCCCCCCCCCAATTTGTCTTGTTCTTCTGCAACAAATTTCCAAAAAAATAAAAAAAAAGATGAGAATGTCAATGAAAAAGTAAGTGAAGCTTATTCTTCTACAAATTCTTGTTTTAGAAGCTAGATTTGACATTTGTTTTGATAGGGAATATAGAATTTTATGCTATGTGGTTCTAGGAGATTGGGTCACTTGGCCAAAATTTGGAGGTGAGGACTATAGTGATGTTATTAAGGTGAGGATGGCATTGTGGAAGTATGAATTGGAGTTTATTTGTAATCTAATTTTCTTGAGGACAAGCAAAGATTCAAGTCCGGGGTATTTTGATAAATGTGTTTTCATCATTTTTATTTACATCTTTTAGATAACATTTTAGGATTGTTTTTGTTATTTATTTTCTTAGTTTTATAATTAATTACATTATATTATATTTTTATCTTTAAGTAGAATTTTAATTATATTTTCTTGGATTTTTGTAGGAAATGGGATAAATATTCTTGGAGTATAATTGCACAATTTCTAGCAGTCCTGTAATTATTGTATACCCATCACCAAAAGTGCCATAACTCTTGAATCCAAAGTCAAAATTGAGTGTAAAAATATTGATTTGAAAGGAAATTTATTTTCCTAAAAGAATATCCTATTATTTGGACTGCTTTTATTCTTTTAATGGGAGAAAAATACGTTCAAAATCGCTATTTGGGGAATCTACATTGAAGAGACTTACATGGTCAAGACAATTAAAGTCTATCAAATTTCTATTGACCAGATCTAGAAAATTCAAAACGACGGCTCCCCCTCTTCTCCCCCCTCTTTTTTGAGTAGACTACCCCCTCCTTCTCCTATAAAAGGAGGGGCACTTTCTCCTCCCAAGATCATCTTTTGTATCATCTTTGTACGTGATTTCTGAGCAATCTTCATGTGTTCTTATGTTATTGTGTTATTTCCATCAATAAAGATTAGTTTTTGCAAGCTAAGTGCTTCCTTCAATTATTGTTCTTTTTCTTTGCTCGTTTAGATCTAGTTTCTTCTTCCTCTTATTCTTCTGTGGACTAGAGCAAGGGATTAAGCATGGGCCATTTCATCGACTCTAGCCCAAGGAACTATCCTTTAGTAAGACTAGACTATGGCTAGAACTCTTCTTCCCTCTGTCTCCCTTTTCTCCACAAGCATGAGTGACTAGTTCTCTATTGAGGCAAGGGGAATAACCCCTTAGCCATGGCTTTATCGACTTTTCCTTAAAATCGATTCTAGATGACTTTTGGGTTTGATAACTAATTGATCTATTAAAGTAATTAATTGGATTGATCAAAAGTTAATCCGGGTGGATATGATCATGGAAGTTCGAATTTAGAACAACAAACCCAATCGCATAGGATTTTTAAAATGAACACGGATATTCTTCTTTTAGGATGATGAACTAAGAAGCATGAGCACCATGACCAATGGGCTCATGTGGAGTCCATCTTTAGTGGATTTTTATTAATTCACTTGCCTTCATCGAATGTGTCATTTTTAAGGATTAGTTTGTTTTTGCCTAGGCTAATGTGGTGAAAACCCCTAAAGCCTCGATTCTCATCTCTTTATTTCATCATCGCTTGCTTTTTCTTTCTTTAATCTTTAGTCTTTTCATTCATAATAGTTTTCTTGTGCTAACAACAATCTTGATTTTTCTTATGACAGGGAAAATTTACATTCTTGTTAAGTGCATTTTCATTTCTGCATTTCTTTCTTAAGTGTCAATCATCAACCCCCAAACTCGACTTTTAATTTTTGTTCCAAAAATGAAAATACCAAAAATAAATAACAAGTTCTTCAAACAATTGTGATAGGAGATAACAATCTTAACAAGTTGTCCAGTGGGATCGACCCTTTCTATACTAGCCTTAATCAGAAGTAGAAAAAGGTTTAAACTCTAGGATAAATATCTTAGTGATTAAGTGCTCTATGACACATTAACAGTTTACATGGATACAAGGGATAGCTCTCTTACAACAGATCCTAACTCTCTCATACTCATAGATTTGACTTGAAGGTAGAGAGAGAAAGGGGCTTGAAGGTGCGCAACACTCTCAACTAAGCAAGAACCAAGCATATATGGAATGAGCAACCTTGGAATGAACTCCAAGTGGTCCTATTTATAGCTCGGGGTGCCCCTTTGTGTTGAGGAACACTTAGGGCCGAATTTTAGCCATTTTTGCACAAGGAAACTGATCTATTTTCATCCAACGGTTAGAATCACCTTTTCTACATTTTTCATACAATACATGCATTTGAGATTCAATAAAGGTAACCCGACCAATTGGGTATAAGACAAACCAAATTTTCAAACCATCAGTCGAGTTTGTCCTGAGGAAACTCGACCGACCAATGAAAGTTGCATTTGGTCAGTAACTCGATCGGTCGATTTCTATGAGTACGCAACTCGACCGATGCACTCTTCCAAGAATTGATCTAGTGGATCGGTCGAGATTGTAACTCAACCGATTAGCTACCTGTGATCAATTTTCTAAAGTGCATAAAAAGTGATTAAAACTTGGTTCGAAGTGTCCCACATAATTTTCTCATCTTAGTTACAAGTCATATCATCAATACAAGTGATTACAAAATTCTTCTAAGGTCATTTACATGGATTTCCTTATTAGCACACTTCCATTACTTTTGACTTGAACTTTAGCAAAATTAGGGCTTGAGTAATTTGATCCTTTTCATGTACCTAAAACCTAAAATCAATCTTGAATACACATATTAGATACATATGAATGGAATGGTTAAGTCATTTTCAAAATATGGACAATGTATAACCTCCAGGTCAACACTTGATATACGAAAAAGTTGACTATAGCTTGTGGTTGACTTCCTATATAGACCTAGGCCTAGATCATTCATCAACCTTGGATACCTTGATAATGAAATCTTGATATGTGGCTCAAATATTGCTGAATATTGTTGCTTGAAATTGAATATAGATGAGTGATCTCCCCCAAGGTCTAAATAGGAATCTAAACCATAGCTTCAAAATTTTGGACCTATGACTTTTGATGTCCAAAAATCTCGACTCTTGATACTGATATTTAATATTGTGACTCATGGTTATCAAATCTCAATAATGATATGAATCCTATGATCACACTATTTGGATATTGAGATATATGACTAAAGACTTCAAAATCCCAAATCTTTGAATTTTTGAAATGATGACTATTTTGACTCTTTTGATTTATGACTTAGGGTTTATCTCTCATTAGGACTAGGGTGGGACCTCCCATTTTTTTTAGCTCGAAATCATGATATTAAAAGTATGATGGTGTCTCAAAATGTTGAAATATGAAATCTCAAATCATGGATGTTGTAACATACCGAAATCTAGGGTCTTTCCTACAATTTACCCACTTTTGAGCTTTTCTTTGCCTTCTAGTCCATTTGGACCTTTTTTCATAAATTTCCCATCCTTCTGGATCATTTTTGGACTCTATGTGCAATTTGAGCATTAATGATGGTGAAATTCCATTTTTACCCCCATTATGATAATAAAGGGGTGTTTGCACAAATAACCCACTTAAGGAAATAATTAAGGACTAATAATGCAAATGGAGTTTTATGAGAGATAATAAGTGGATAATGTTAATTTGGAGCTCTTACATCTTTTTGGATAAGATATGGGCAAAAATATGTAATAGAATTAATTATGTGTGTAATTAACCTAATTTCTTTCTCTCTCCTAAAAAATGATAATAATATATCAAAATAGAATATAATGGTGATATTCTGATCTTAAAGTTAATTATGGTTGGATATCTCGAATTTTACTCATATAATCCATTAAAAGAAGATTTTTCATATAACTCATTTATTCTAATATATTAATATACACTTTAATGAGCAATATATTTATTAAAGGCCAAATAATGAGAAAACGAGAAATTAATTGCATATCATTGTTTTAGACTTTAATGTGAGCTAATGGTTCAAATTTGGTGGCTTTTGGAGTTGATTTGACCCCTCAAAACTATTTTATACACTTTTAATATGGTGTAATTAAAGTCTTTGGTTCATTTCATTTAAATGACTATGTAATACCAAAGTTTGTGCATTTTAGCTATCACACGCCTGCTCCACGATGGACACACATCCAATGGCCATAAATTTCACATGTTGCAATCCGACGGCAACCGACCTTTCCTCAACCTCAGTTCGGGCGTGAGTATACGACCAACCTCGACCGCAGGACTCCCTCGACGTCCTTCTCCCTCCACAGAGCTTCATTTCTCGCGATTTTAGTTCCTTTTTCTTCGTCTCTTCAGGACGATTCATTTGATCCCTTGCTTGGCCGTTCTAGTGGCTTCTACGACAAAAGCCCAAGTTGCCTCTTCTCCCCTTCTCCACTGCAGGTTCACAGAGGGGTCTAGGCCCTTCCTCCTAGCTACATAAAACCTCCTAGAGTACCCTCGAGCCACTATAACCCTTCGTCACCATTCAATTTGTTCCATAGTATCCCCATTCACCCGGACCTACTGGTGCTTCTTCTCCGGCGACCTCGGTCCCGTCCTCGCATCCCCGACCACATTCTTCTCAATTAGTGAATGAGTAAGCAACTAGGACCTCTGTTCTTCCCTCTTTCACTCTCGGGTTGCCCGGTGGAGGTCCCAGCCTCCGCAACCTATAGCCTCACCGCCATGCTCACTGGCGCTTGGCTCTTCTCTGCCACAGTGCACCTCCGTCCGCAGAAATAAGTTCCCTCAACTCGCCTTGGCCCCGCGAAGGTGATCTCAACCTTTGTTTCTTGTTTCTTTGCATTTTTGGTGATTTGTTTCTCATTTCTTCTTCCTCTGCCTCAGCCATGTCTGGTTCAATTTCCATGGTTTTTGAGCACGTGAGGTCTGGAGCTAGTTATCCTCATATTCGAGGGAAACCAGGGAGCTCATTCCCATTTTCTATTCCCAGTTAAGTGCCCTGATGGCAATTTGAGGGAAAGGAGGTGAGGGCCTGAGAACCTGCTCGCGCCATGACCATGGATGGAAGAAGCTAGGTTGAAAAATGACCAAAATGGTCATGCGTAGCCAATGTAATGATTTTAAGTGGATGGGCAATCTCGTAATTGCACCTTGAGTTTTGTTTATTCGCCGAAGGTTATTGCGAGGTGCAAATGACCATATTTCTCTCACAGTTTCAATCGATTCGATTAACCAACCATGGGCAGTTTTGTCATTTCACCTACTATTTACATCGATTTACATTTTCATTTAAATTACTGTCACGCTATGGTTTTCTTGCATTCTGATTGGCTGATTTTACTTAATTCATAGTAACTCGATCCATGGTCAGAAAAATGCAAACAAATAGTCATTGGAAAGGATTTTTCATATAGAATCTAATTTTATGGTTCTTGAGTCCCAATTATGATTCCTTTTTTCGAAGTTTTCTTTGGACACCTATTTGATTATATTAAAAGGTCTAAAATGTATAATTAATTCATTTTAACTCCAAATTGGGAAATAAAATATGTTTTCTTAATTAGGAGAATGTGATTAATCTATTGGACTAGGTTTTGAGATTTAAATTGCGGTTTTGAAAATAAGTTCCAAAATTAGTGTTTTTTCTATGCTTTATGCCTTAATATATACTAATACATGTGTAATGTTTATAACTAGGGAAAAATTGAAGTGAAAATAATATGATTGGTGAAAGTAATGATGATTAAGAATCTACAATAAGGTATGTGGGTCCTATTGTGGTATGTGAAGCCTATTTTGGTATGTGATACTTATTTGTGTATGTGGATCCTATTGTGGTATGTGAAGCCTATTTTGGTATGTGATACTTATTTGTGTATGTGGATCCTATTGTGGTATGTGAATCTGATGTATGTGATACTTATTTGCGTATGTTATTCCTATTATATATGTGGAATGCATGATTGTGAAATCTATGTGCAAACAATCTTAATACTTCAGTTGGGTCTTATCCAACCCTATAAACATTTTTCGCTAGCCTGGATATCCTCCTAAATGCCTTTATTTAGATCTTCACTTATTTGATGCTTCTAATTCCATTGTGGCTCATTCTTTTGAAACATGTGAATCTTGCTACCACTTATGTTGGCTCATTTACTTGGAAATATAGTATATTGTTCTTGCTTATGTTGGCTCCTTTATTTCATGGGTTTTATTCCCAAATGCTATGATGCAAATGTTCCTTTTATATTTTACTACTGCCAAGTGAACTATTAACCATGATGTATTTTAGGCCAAATGACAATGTAGTGTACATGTGTACAAACCACCCATAGGGCACTGTGGTTTTATTCCTTCTGTCGGGAACTGGGGTTTTAGTCTGTTGGCTAAATGGACATCTGTAAATCCCTTTGTTTTGATAATGACAAACATTTCATTCTTGTTAATCTAACGTGCTATTTGAGTGTTGCAGGAATAAGGTGGATGACAAAGCACTAGGGAATCTATATGCTTGAATGATTGTAAATGTCATGAAATGTCATCAATTGTAAACTTGTACAAATATATAATGTACAAGTACTTAGACTTCATGTAAATCAAGCGTTAGATCTTCCCTAGCTAAACACCACATTTAGATAGGTCATCCCCTTCAACAGTGTCACATATGCACACTCATACACACACTTAATGCCTTCATTTGAAACATTGAAACAGGTCTATCTCGGTCGACAAAATCCTCGACCGAGACACTCTCGGTCGACAAACTTCTCGACCGAGAAAGACCCAAGTAGCCGTTAGACACAGCTGACAAGGTAGTTGGCAGTTGGAGATAAACGTTGCAAACACTTGATCCAGAGAGCCTGTCGGTCGACAAAACGTCGACCGAGTAGGTGTCTCGGTCGACCATTTCTCGACCGAGATGGTCTCTGACAGCAACTGCAGAATTAATTAACTAGTCATTGTTAAAGCAACTAACTTATATCTAACGGCTAGTTAAGCACTTAGAAACCCCTAGAAAGTGTCTAGAACATCCTTAAGCACTTGAAGGACATTCCTATAAATAGGACATGCCTTAGGACACCTAAACTCACTTGATTCCACACTTGAGCAATCTCTGAGCATACATTTACATTGAGCAATTTGTTTGTGCGCAATTAAGCATATTGGCAACTAGCTACTAACTCTCCTAGCTCAAATTTCGTGTCCTATAGGCTATCATCTCCTAATCCACAACAATCACAATTCCATACACATTGGTTAGGAGATCTAAACGCTTGATCTAGGCAAATCAAGCCTTGTGCTTCAAAGGATAAGTTGTAATTTCCATTTTCCTTTCTTGTTCACTATTATTGTTTGTACTCTCCTTGCTACTCCTAGGTTGGAGGCTGCGGATTGGAGAGGTTGGAAGATCTTCTTGGTGAAGAAGGGGACCTTGAACTACTTCAAGAAGGTTGGTGCAACGGGAGGTTACTTCTAAAGAGGAAGGCTACTTCAAGGGGGAGCTTGGAGTTACTTCAAGAAGGCTACCTCGAGTTGGTGCATCTACTTCAAGTGAAGGTTGTTCAAGGGGTGTAAGAAAGTATTGTATTTTGTGTAAATCCTTGTGAAGGTAATAAAATTGATACTTTCAAAATCCTGGTTGGGTAAGCAACCAGGTAGTGGACTGACAATCTTAGTATTTGCTAAGATTGGAACCACTCTAAACACTTGTCTCCTTCTTCCATTTTCAATTGTGGTTGTTTGAGTTAAATAATTGTTAAAATAATTTAAAAACTCTATTCACCCCCCCCTCTAGTGTTTTTCAATTGGTATCAGAGCAGGCTTCAAGGAACCCTAACAAGGTCTTGAAGAATGGGTGACGGGGTGCTTAACAACCTTAACCTTGAAGGGACACTTGTTGCTAGACCTCCAGCGTTTGATGGAACAAACTACACATATTGGAAGAGAAGGATGCAGTTCTATTTCCAAGGCATCAATTGGGACTTATGGAGGATGGTGTCAACCCCATACGAGCTTCCTCAAACACAATATGCAGAGTGGGATGCAAATACGGTAAAGTTGGCTCAAATGAATGCCAAAGTTGTAAGCATTTTATATTGTTCTATTTCAGTAGGAGAATTTAATAGGATATCAAATTGTGACACAGCCTATGACATTTGGCATAGACTGTCCATAACTTATGAAGGTACAGTTCAAGTCAAGAATTCTAAGATTAGCATGCTTAAACAAAAGTTTGAACACTTCCGTATGGATCCAAATGAATCTATTAGTGAAATGTTTGAAAAATTCTCTTCTATTGTTAATGGTTTAAATGCCCTAGGAAAAACTATTCTTGAAGAAGATCAGGTATCAAAAATCCTTTGATCACTTCCTCCTAAATACAAGCCAAAGGTGACAGCCATTGAAGAAGCTAATGACCTCACTCGACTGAAAATGGAGCAACTCATAGGCAATCTAGAAGCTCATGAAGCAACCCTAGAAGAGGAAGAAAGAAGAGAATGTGAACTTCAACAAGGAAAGAAGAAGGATGTGGCTCTAAAAGTTTCAAAGATAATCACACCAGAAAGTGAGGAGTCAAGTGAAGAAGAAGGAGAAGAAGCCTTGATTGTCAATGGTAAGAAATATAAAAGATTTAAATCTAACAAAATTTCTAGTTCTTCTTCTTCTCCTCCTAGGTGCTTTGAGTGTGGAAAGAAAGGACATTTCAAAAATGAATGTCCTAAAGCAAAGAAAGGAAAGAAAAGCTCACACAAGAAGAAGGCAGAAAAAGCCTATAAAGCTGCATGGGACGAGTCAAGTGAAAGTGAAAGCGGAGAAGAAAAGGTAGAATGTCTAATGGCAAGAGAAGATGATGAAGACTCTCAAGAGGTAAGCCTACTTGATCTTCCTAAAGAAGAGTTAATTACTAGTCTACAAGAAATTCATGATAAATATGTTGATGTCAAGAAGAAACTAAAGAAGGTTATCAAAACAAATGATGAGCTATATGCTAAATTAAATGATCTCTCTTCTGAAAAGAACAACATTGATCTTGAGAATTTGTCTTTAAAAACATCTTTAAATGACTGCACTAAAAAGCTACTCACTCTAGAAACAAACGTTGATCTTCTCTCTCAAGAAAAGACTGAATTGTTAGCTAAACTAAAAGATTTTCAGACTCAACCAATTTTGTGTAACCATCTAGACTATGACAATGTTGTAAAAGAAAGAGACTCCCTATTATCTGATTTAGATCAAGCAAGAAAAGATTTACACAAGAAGATGGATGACATTGCTAAGCTACAAAGAAACCTACATGAGTTAAGAAGAAAATATATCCTTGAAAACATTCTAAAAGCCTCCTCTAGTTTCAATGGAAGAAAAGGTTTAGGATATGCTCAAAAGAAAAATCAACCCAAAAGAACTCAGACTATGTTTGTACCTAAGAACACAATTCCTAGAAAGAGAAATGAAGTTGACTCTATTACTTGTCATTTTTGTCTACGTCTTGGACATTATTCATTTTCATGCCCTTATAAGACCAAGGATTCCTACTTAGTTTGGGTCCCAAAACCCCAAACTTAGTAGAGTCGAATGCAATTTAGTTGAGATATGATCAAACACTCAATTTTGCAATTTATATTGTCTTATCTCAACTTAATAAAAGGTTTCATGCATTATGGTAATTTTTTGAACTGCTGTAGTGAAACAGAAACTTAGTCGGTCGAAGTATTGTCGACCGAAAATATAATCGGTCGAACTTTTGTCGACCGACCAGATGCCTGTAACAAATAAAAATCAACAGCAACTATTTCGGTCGAAAGTTGGTCAACCGAGCAGAATCAATATTTTTTTTTATTCTTAATTTGCAATACATCAACCTTCTCGATTGACGATTAGTCGACCGAGAAAGATGTCGGTCGAACAATTATCGACCGACTGAAGTTCTGAATGAGAATTTTTATACTGTCTGTACTTAAATGCTTCTAACCATATCAGACCATCACATGGGTACCAAAACCTACATTTTAATGCAGGATTGGGTGGTCGACAGTGGATGTTCCAAACACATGACTGGAAACAAGGATGCATTTCAAACTTTTGAAGAAAAGAAGAGTGGAACAGTCACTTTTGGAGATAACGGTAAAGGTAAAATTGTTGGAATAGGTAACATTGGTACAAACCTCGAAATAAAGAATGTTCTACTCATTGATGGTTTGCACCATAACTTAATAAGTGTGAGTCAATTATGTGATAGTGTCTATGATGTTTTATTTAACAAAACTTGCTGCAAATTATTAATAGAAAACACTACAAATGTTGTCTATGAAGGAAAAAGAGTTGGAAATCTTTATATTCTTAGATCTAACTCTATGAAATCTGTAGTAGGAAAATGCTTGCTTGCAAATGAAAATACTTTACAACTATGGCATAAAAAGCTAGGACATGCTAGTTCACATGTTATCAAAAAGTTAGTGAAATATGATCTTGTTCGTGGTTTGCCTACTTTATCCTTTAATCAAGTTGAAAATTGTGAACCATGTACATTGGGAAAGCAAACAAAAACCTCTTTTAAACCTAAACATGTACTTAGCACCAGTAGATCTTTAGAATTAATTCATATGGATTTATTTGGACCCATGAGGACACAATCTATTGGTGGCAAAAGATATTGTTTTGTTATTGTTGATGATTATAGTAGATATACATGGGTACATTTTATTGCAACCAAAGATGATACTATTCATGTTTTTATAAAATTTTGTTCCATGATTGAAAATCTATTACAAAGCAAAATATGTACCATTAGAAGTGATCATGGTGGAGAATTTGAAAATCATGTATTTGAAGAATTTTGCACATCTCAAGGGTACACTCACAATTTTTCTGCTCCACGCACTCCACAACAAAATGGTATAGTTGAAAGGAAAAATCGATCACTACAAGAAATGGCTAGAACTATGATGCTCGAACATAACACACCCAAAACCTTTTGGGCTGAAGCTGTAAACACCGCATGCTATGTGTTAAATAGAGTAACTGTTCACTCTCATTTGAAGAAAACTCCATATGAAATAATACATTCTAAGAAACCTAGAGTTGACTATTTTCATACCTTTGGATCTACATGCTATATCTTAAATACCAAAGATGATAGAGATAAGTTTGATTCTAAATCCCACAAAGCATTCTTTTTGGGATATTCTACCTCTAGCAAAGCATTTAGAGTCTACAACACTATCTCTAGAAAAGTTGAGGAATCTATTCATGTATCTTTTCATGAAGAGTCCAAATCAGAAAATCTAGAAATAATTGATCTTACTAATCAATTTGAAAACTTAAACATACCAAATGATAGTGAGAAAGATACTACAAACAATAACCAAGCTAAAACACAACCTATACCTAGACTTATTAAGGATCATCCTCAAGAATTAATTATTGGAAATCCAAATGATAAAGTA
Source organism: Alisma plantago-aquatica (assembly GCA_963693085.1). Lineage (NCBI taxonomy): Eukaryota > Viridiplantae > Streptophyta > Magnoliopsida > Alismatales > Alismataceae > Alisma > Alisma plantago-aquatica. Next base: position 152,254,495 of record OY856409.1, on the reverse strand, counting down.
AAAACTCGGTCTTCCTTTAAGGATGTCGCAAACATGGCTTTTGTTTCTATCATTGAACCTAAGAAGATATATGAAGCTCTTAAAGATGATTATTGGATAATAGCAATGCAAGAAGAATCAAACCAATTCACAAAAAATGATGTATGGGATTTAGTTCCTAAACCACAAGATAAAACCATCATTGGAACTAAATGGGTTTTTAGGAATAAGCTAAATGAGGCAGGAGAAGTAATAAGGAATAAAGCTCGGTTAGTAGCACAAGGATATAATCAACAAGAAGGAATGGACTTTGATGAAACGTATGCACCAGTAGCTAGACTTGAAGCTATTAGAATGTTACTAGCTATTGCTGCACATAAAAACATCAAACTCTACCAAATGGATGTAAAAAGTGCATTTCTAAACAGAATCATTCAAGAAGAAGTATATGTTTCCCAACCACCCGGTTTTGAAATACCGGAAAAAGGTGACTATGGTTATAAACTTAAGAAAGCACTTTATGGTTTAAAACAAGCACCTAGGAACTGGTATGAAAGGCTCAAGACATATCTTTTTGATAATGGTTTTTCTATTGAAAATTCAGATTCTACCTTATTTTTCAAAACATATACATCTGATTTTCTAGTTTTTCAAATATATGTTGATGACATTATTTTTGGAGCTTCAAATGAATCGTTGTGCATACAATTTAGTGACATTATGCAAAAAGAATTTGAAATGAGCCTCATGGGGGAACTAACTTTCTTTCTTGGTTTCCAAATTAAAAAAACGCCTGCCGGGATTTTTATAAGCCAAGAAAAGTATACTAAAGAGCTCTTAAAACGTTTTGGTATGGATCAGTGCAAACATGCTACTACTCCTATGGCCACTTCTACTAAAATTGATAAGGATGAAAATGGGGAACCTATTGATGATTCCTTATATAGAGCCATGATTGGTAGTTTGCTTTACTTAACTGCTTCTAGACCGGACATCATGTTTTCCATTGGTCTTTGTGCTCGATTTCAATCACAACCTATGCACTCTCATTTTCAAGCAGTTAAACGAATTCTTCGATACTTAGCCGGCACTACATGTTTTGGTTTATGGTATCCAAAAGGACAATCCTTGGATTTTAAAGCTTATACTGATGCTGATTATGCTGGTTGTCGACTTGATCGCAAGAGCACTAGTGGTGGTTGTTTCTTGTTAGGGAGAGCTTTAGTATCTTGGTTTAGCAAGAAACAAAACACGGTTGCCCTTTCTACAAATGCAGCTGAATATATGGCAGCCGGATCTTGTTGTGCTCAAGTGCTTTATATGCAACAAGTATTAAACAATTATGGTTTTATTCTTTCATCTACACCTATCTTTTGTGACAACACAAGCGCTATAAACTTAGCACACAATCCTATTTTACACAGCAGAGCTAAACATATTGAAATCCGTCATCACTTTTTAAGGGATCATATTTCTAAAAATCATGTTTCCCTTCATCATGTTGATACGGAAGATCAATTGGCTGATATTTTTACAAAACCGCTTCCACTAGACCAATTCAACAAAATAAGGAAGCAATTGCTTATCACTTCTTTGGAAGATGTTTTCTTTGATATTTGTGCTTCTTAACAATGTCGTTTATTTGCATCATTTTGGCTTTTAATGGACATCTTTGTCATTGAATTTGTTGGGACATCTAATTAAGGGGGAGTTTTATTTTTATCGGATATTTTTTTTGAAATTACAAAGGGGGAGAAATAAATATAAAACTTAGTAATTGTGCAAAACTCAATCAATGAGTTTCATAAACTCTTGGCTTTACATTGAAAGTTGCTATATTCCCTAAAGAATTGGATTTCATGTTCCATAATTCATGGGGAATAATAAGCACACATTTTATAAACAAGAGAAGAAATTCACAACGGTAATCTTCAGGTATGAAACTCACATGTTTTATATTTTCTTATTTTATATTTAGGAAATGTTTGTCATCTTCAAAAAGGGGGAGATTGTTGGCTAAATGGACATCTGTAAATCCCTTTGTTTTGATAATGACAAACATTTCATTCTTGTTAATCTAACGTGCTACTTGAGTGTTGCAGGAATAAGGTGGATGACAAAGCACTAGGGAATCTATATGCTTGAATGATTGTAAATGTCATGAAATGTAATCAATTGTAAACTTGTACAAATATATAATGTACAAGTACTTAGACTTCATGTAAATCAAGTGTTAGATCTTCCCTAGCTAAACACCACATTTAGATAGGTCATCCCCTTCAACAGTGTCACATATGCACACTCATACACACACTTAATGTCTTCATTTGAAACATTGAAACAGGGTCTATCTCGGTCGACAAAATCCTCGACCGAGACACTCTCGGTCGACAAACTTCTCGACCGAGAAAGACCCAAGTAGCCGTTAGACACAGCGGACAAGGTAGTTGGCAGTTGCAGATAAACGTTGCAAACACTTGATCCAGAGAGCCTGTCGGTCGACAAAACATCGACCGAGTAGGTGTCTCGGTCGACCATTTCTCGACCGAGATGGTCTCTGACAGCAACTGCAGAATTAATTAACTAGCCGTTGTTAAAGCAACTAACTTATATCTAACGGCTAGTTAAGCACTTAGAAACCCCTAGAAAGTGTCTAGAACGTCTTTAAGCACTTGAAGGACATTCCTATAAATAGGACATGCCTTAGGACACCTAAACTCACTTGATTCCACACTTGAGCAATCTTTGAGCATACATTTACATTGAGCAATCTGTTTGTGAGCAATTAAGCATATTGGCAACTAGCTACTTCCTCTCCTAGCTCAAATTTCGTGTCCTATAGGCTATCATCTCCTAATCCACAACAATCACAATTCCATACACATTGTTTAGGAGATCTACACGCTTGATCTAGGCAAATCAAGCCTTGTGCTTCAAAGGATAAGTTGTAATTTCCATTTTCCTTTCTTGTTCACTATTATTGTTTGTACTCTCCTTGCTACTCCTAGGTTGGAGGCTGCGGATTGGAGAGGTTGGAAGATCTTCTTGGTGAAGAAGGGGACCTTGAACTACTTCAAGAAGGCTGGTGCAACGGGAGGTTACTTCTAAAGAGGAAGGCTACTTCAAGGGGGAGCTTGGAGTTACTTCAAGAAGGCTACCTCGAGTTGGTGCATCTACTTCAAGTGAAGGCTGTTCAAGGGGTGTAAGAAAGTATTGTATTTTGTGTAAATCCTTGTGAAGGTAATAAAATTGATACTTTCAAAATCTCGGTTGGGTAAGCAACCGGGTAGTGGGCTGACAATCTTAGTATTTGCTAAGATTGGAACCACTCTAAACACTTGTCTCCTTCTTCCATTTTCAATTGTGGTTGTTTGAGTTAAATAATTGTTAAAATAATTTAAAAACTCTATTCACCCCCCCTCTAGTGTTTTTCATAGTCCCCCGACCATTTTATATTAGGCACTGGGGTTTTAGTCCCACTGCCACTTTATATAGGCACTGGGGTTTTAGTCCCCCTGCCACTTGGTGAGGTACGGTAGGTGCCTCACCCTACATTGAGATGACTTTGTGTCTTAATATATTCATGCTATGTGATTATTATTGTGGTGATTGATTATGGTAGTCTTCTCTCTCTTATTCTTATACTTGCCTCATTTCTTTTAAAATCTCTTAGTGTAGAGAATCTTTTATATTGAAATGCTTTAGATTATTTAATTGTCCTATTTGTCTTGATTAACACGTACATTTTTATCTATCTCTTGTTGGGTGATCCCAACCACCCAGATTAGGATCAGAGTGCACATGGAAGCTTGGTGAACCTGCCTAAGGCTAAGGAGATCTTGCACATCTAGATAGCTTGGACTAGTTGCATATACTTTTGTTATGTTATTTGTGGAGACAAGGTGTATTAGTTTGAGTCTTCCTCTACCTAGATCCTATGCTTGTATAAAGTTGTACTCCCATTTTGGAAAATTTTATATTGTACTCTTTATACATTTTGAATAAAGTCAAGTTTTATTTCTTTTTTTGTCACACATTTGATGTATTTGTTTATCATGTTTAATAGTAGAGACTATGTCTTTACAAATGTATAACCTCACCTAGGCCAATGTAGAATCTTGGACCCTAAGATATTGGGATTGAAAGTCAGCTTGTACGCTTGATTCAAGTACACTATTTGATTGACCTAAAATATGATCTCTCCAAATTTGTGACCAATAGGATGCTTTCCATACTTTGAACACATATGATGACTTTGGAAAATATATACATTGACCTTGATACTCTATTGCTCGATGATGAAATGGTGTTAGTACCAAGTTGGTTATGATATGGAACATGCAATCCCAATTATGATGATTGTTTTATTTGAACTTTGATGTTATAGTTTTGATTATATATTGGAGGACACTACAATATTTGAGGATACGATCTGGTTTTTGATAGTCCCGATTTTGAGGTTGTCTTGAATTTTGGGGACAAAATTCCTTTTTAAGGAGGGAAGGATGAGACAAAGTGGATATTTGCATAATTATTAATTAGTTAATCTTTTGACCTAATTATACTCACTCATGGCCCCAAATCATTTTTCATGGCTTCATAGTCAATATGGATACTCAAAATCAAAATATGGTGATCAATGTGAACTTTATATACATTATAACATCACAAGTTTGATTAATTCATCACCTTGTCCAAAGAAGCAAATTGGTCAATAAAACTTCATCATATGGTTCTCAAACTTTTTGTAAACATTCTCTGTATTTTTTTGAATCTATGGTCCAAATTTCATCTCATTTGGACATTCTTACTATTTACTAAGATTTCTTGAAGTTATGTGCTCAAAATCCCTTTTTATTTTCTCTTTTCCTTGACTTTGTCATGTAAACGATCCATACAAGGGATTCGGGGTGATTTCTAGCCCTTGGATCTGCCTCTAATAGATCTAGAGCTTATCCAGTGGTCGTGAGGTCATCATCAACCTCCCATAATCAACGAGGAGGTGTCTTTATGGCCGAGACTTGCAATCTCGCACCCTTGACCAAGATTCAAAGTTCTAAGAGAGCCAAAATGCCCCTCTCGTGAATTCAAACTCAACCAACCCTAGTTTGACCAACATTCGTGCTATGTTTCTCCATCAATAGGACTCCCTAAATATCACCTCCCACTTCGATGACCATGTCCTCCTGATGCAGGGATTTTGAGTCGCATTTATAGGCTAATTTCATACTTGTTTTGTGTGGTTATGTGTCATTTTATGACTATAATAGCATGATTCATTTCCTTCAGCATATAATCATTATATGTATCAAATTTATCTTATTTTATCTTATGACGTATGAATTATCAAATTTCTCAGATTGATTTGTGTTTTTCTCTTGGTTTCAGGTACTTTACATTCCAGGACCCATCGATACCATCAACGGATCTGTCGATGCTATCAACATGGCAACAGTGACCAGGCCAGAGGAAAAGCATCCAATTCGATACCATCGACCACATTGGTTGATAGTATCGAGATGCCAACAAGAGGATTCTAGAAATTGAAGAAAGCACTGATACCCTAGGAGGTCGATACCATCGACACCCCGTCGATGGTATCGACGTTGTCGGATCAGGAAATTGTTCCAAACAATTACGATCGAACGGCTATAGTCTTTTGGCGGCCGTAAGTCATGCCTATACCTAGGAAAAGGCGGCCAAAATCTAGGTATCACATTCAATTCTATTGCACGAGTCCCGGAGAAGAGAAAAGCAAAGAACGGAGCCTAGAGCTACGCCCCGGACATTTCTAGAGCCGTAGACGGACGATTTCACTGTCAGAAGGATGCAGAACGTGCATCTCGCACCGAGGATCATCCAGATCTTCTCCGTTTCAGGGGTTACACCATATTTTCATTTGTTTCTCCATGTTTCCCTCTTTCTTCTCCATGTGTACTGTTGAGATGAACATGTGGGGCTAATCCCCATTATCCTTAGGACCGAGAGTAGCCCGGGGAATTGATGTATGACAATGTTATATTAATTATCATAATTTGTCTCACTTTCCCTTTATATGCTATCGTGTTTCCATTGCAATTTATTATGCGTGATCACCATAGTCAATTTCTAATATCGTTAATTACTTCTAATAGAGAATTAGTGGTTGAAAAGACATGATTAACACATTAATCAATAAATTCCATAGACAAGGTAATGTAGGATTAATGGTGGATACTCAGCGAAATAATTAAAGCACCTAGATCTAGGGTATAAGTTACTACTGGCATGGAACTGACCTAGAATGAGGTAGTGAATTGTATCGCAGAAGCAAGCAATTCTGACTACGGGCCATAATCAGGGAAAGAGAACGAATTATGTTAATTGTGTAGATTTGTGTGCAGTGAGACCTCACGGTGAAACCACAATCCTAAGGATTCCCATTTCATTTGATTAAACTAAACATTTAATCACCACTCATTTTTGTTTTCTTCTTACTTATTTTCTTTTTAAAACCAAACAATCAACTTTTCCAATCAGTCTAGCTGATCACGACCAGTTAGTAGTAGTCTACTAAAATTTCCATTTCCCTGAGTTTGACTCGGGCCTCACAAGGCCTATATTATATTGATATGTGCACTTGTGTTATATGCACGGCATTAGCGTGTCAAGTTTTTGGCACCGTTGCCGGGGAGACGGTAAATGTTGGCACTACGAGTGCTGCAAGCGGCCACTCTAAGCCACTTTTTCTTTTTATTTGCAATTTTAATTATTGAGATTAATTGGCTATCTTTCAGATTCTTTATTCGTCTAGCACTGTACTTACTCGATTTTACACATTTCAGGTACTAGTGCATGGTGAAGACGCGTAGTACAGACTACACATAGTCGACACCTAAGGTTCCACCTTTGGGATCTGAAGATGAGCGGATAAATACACCACCTGAAGACATTGAAGAAGAACTTGAGACTTTCATAATGGTCGAGGAACAGACTATATGAGAAAATATTAAGGCTTCTTCTTCTTCTGTGCAGAAGGGGCCAATCAAGAAATAGGCTATCAACATACCTAGTTACAAGATTGACCCAGGGCTGATCCAGTTGGTCAAGTCGCAGGCTTTCCATGGGCTAAAGAATGAAGACCCAGTTGCCCACATCAGCACCTTTATAGAACATTGTGATATGGTGAAAGTAGATAGATTTCCACAGGAGGCAATTTATCTAAAATTGTTTCCATCTTCTCTAGCAGGAAATGCCAGGGAATGGCTCTACAACCTAGATGATGAGTATGTGGAATCATGGGATATGATGATTGAAGTTTTCTTTGAAAAATATTTCTCGTGTGAGAAGACAAATGATCTCGTGAGGAGGATTCATAATTTCAAACAACAGGCAGGTGAAACATATTCATAGACATGGGAACGTTTCAACATCATGCTACAAAAATGCCCAAATCATGGGCTGGATTTAGAAACTCAGGCAAAGATCTTCTATTTTTCCCTTAATGAACACGACATGAGTAATTTTGAATCAGTAGGGACAGGTTTCTTTCTAAACAATAAAGGCTCAAAGTGTAGAAAAAATTTAAAGAACATGGCTGAGAAGCAATCATGGGGTGAAAGAGATGCACCAGAGCAGGTCAAAATCGCAGGGGAATCCAAGGCAACGAAAGAATTAAATGAGAAGATGGACTTGATAGCAAAGAGACTACTAGAAAAAGATGATGAAGGATCTGATGATGAGGCATATGCTAAGTTCATGCGTCAATAGTAGGGCTACAGGAATAATGATTATTTATGGAGAAAGGACAATAAATTCTCTTGGAAGGATCCAAATAACTTTTTGCAGGATCCGAATCAAAAGCCAAAACCCAGTGCAGAAGATAAGAGTAATGAGTTGCTCAACCAGTTGATATAGCAAAATCAAGAGCTGATGAGCACTTTTGGCAATCAAATTAAATCTCAAGGAGAATTTATGAACCAATTCGGCAAGAATTTGCAGAGTCATGGGGCATAGATGAGGATGCTTGAGACGTCTATTGCATAGATGGTAGCTGAAATTGGAAGTTTGAAGAGGCCAATACAGTAGGGTTTTCTAGATAATACTGATGTTCCAGGAGGAAACCACCAAGATAAAGCAATTTTGTTGAGGAGTGGAAATAAAATTTTAAACTCCAAGGCCGATGAACCAAGCACACCATAGTCAGAAGCCATAGGTGAGGCCGCAGAGGATGTCATAGTCACAGAGACAGTGGAGGATGAAGCAGAGAAGGCCACATAGGAGCCCATTGCAGAGAAAGAAACTGAGAAGAGGATGCCTTATGTGCCACCACATCAGAGGGCACAGACCGTCTCGATTCCTTATCCAAATAGTCTAAAAGAAAAGAAGGTGGATGCATAGTTTAAGAAGTTCATGGATAGTTTTAGGAAACTTTCGGTCAACATTCCTTTTCTAGAGGCCATTGAGTAGATACCCTCCTATGATAATTTCTTGAAGGATATAATTACCAAGAAGAGGAAGGTTCCTGACATAGAGGTGGTAGTGCTTAAGGAGCATGTCAGCACCTTTATTCTGGGAAAATTGCCACCAAAGCGACAAGATATGGGTTGTTTCAATATTTCATGCTACATTGGAAAGGTGAAATTTGGCAAAGCACTATGTGACTCGAGAGCGAGCATCAATTTGATGCCTCTCTCCAATTTCAAGAAACCTGTTCTTAAAGAATCCCGGAGGAGTAACATGACAATCCATCTTGCAGATAATTCTATTCTAAGGCCTTATGGGATTTGTGAGGATGTTTTGGTCAAAGTGGATAGATTTGTAATTCTGGCAGATTTTGTGGTGATGGAAATGCAAGATGAACAAGGAAATGAGTTGCTTCTAGGTATACCCTTCCAAGCTACAGCTGACATGATTTTGGAAATGGGTAGAGGTCAGTTGACCATGGGCATAGCAGTGACAGATTTGAAATAAAGATGACAGTTGGCAAACAATCATCACAGGAGCAAGGACAGTGTAGCAAAATTAGACACTTTGATCACAACATTTCCATTTGTCTAGGGAAACCATTTCTTGATATGGCTCACATCATGATAAAGGTAGATAAGGGAACACTCGCTCTGGACATCATGGAACAAACAAATGTGGTTTCTCTTGTTAAAGTTGTGGGTTATCCCAATGATGAAGAAGAGTAAGTCCCACTATCTACTGAGGATGATGCTATAGCACTCTACATGCTTGACTCATACCCACAATTACCTCTTGAAGCGTGCTTGTTCAACATCATGGATGATTGGATGAGAAGCACAACATTGCAAGAATGTGTGAAGATGCTTCGAGTGCTTCCTTGCTACTATGCCAAGCACTATGAAGAATTAGGACCGCTATCACCACCGCTTCAATCTTCTTTGGTCAGCCCGCCAGATTTAGAGCTAAAGCCACTGCCCCCTCACTTGAAATATGCATTCTTAGCGGTTGATGCAAAGCTACCGGTGATCATTTTGGCATATCCGAGTTCCGTTGAGGAAGAGCAGTTGATGATCGTGTTGAAGAACCACCGTGGTTCATTCGAGTGGTCAGTTTCTGACATCAAGGGGATCGCCCCTACTCTCTACCAACACAAGATTTGGCTCGTTGAAGGAGCCAAACCTATGATTCAGCCGCAATGACACCTCAACCCCATCATGATGGAGGTCGTCAAGAAGGAGGTGATCAAGCTTCTCTCTACGAGCATCGTCTATGCTATTTCAGACTCTACATGGGTGATCCCAACACAGGTAGTCCCTAAAAAGGGGGGGATTACGGTAACTCAAAATCTTTCAAAAGAGCCTGTCACCACCTGATTGGTAACCAGGTGGCATGTTTGCATTGATTGTCGTCATTTAAATTCTGCCACTTTGAAAGATCATTTTCCCCTTCCATTCATTGATCAAATTTTAGAGCGGTTGGCTGGCCACTCTCACTTTTTCTTTTTAGATGGCTATTCCATCTATAACCATATTTCCATAGACCCTAAGGACCAAGAGAAGTCTACCTTCACTTGCCCTTATGGGACTTTTGCATATCTTTGTATGCCATTCGGTTTGCACAACCCATCGGCCACTTTTCAGCATTGCATGCTTGCTATCTTTTCGGATATGGTAGAGCGTTGTCTAGTGGTTTTTATGGACGACTTTTCCATCTACGGTGCATCTTTTGATGAGTGCTTATATAATCTAGACAAGGTGTTACAAAGATGTGAGGATACACATTTAGTCCTCAATTGGGAAAAATTCCATATGATGGTTAGCGAAGGCATAGTTCTTAGACACAAGGTGTCTAGCAAGGGACTGGAGGTAGATCCAGTGAATATTGAGGTTATTTCCAAACTACCCCCACCGAACTCGGTGAAAGGGGTGAGGAGCTTTCTTGGTTATGTGGGGTTTTATCACCGGTATATCAAGAATTTTTCTAAAATCACTAAGCCATTATCAGAATTTCTTGAGAAGGGTGCAATTTTTTATTTCAATGACAAATGTATGCATGCCTTTGAGGTTCTCAAGCAAAAGTTAATTTATGCGCCAATTGTTCAAATGTCGGATTGGAGTAAGCCCTTTGAGCTTATGTGTGATGCTTTGGATTTCTTCGTGGGGGTTGTTCTTGGGCAGCGCCTTGAGAACAAACCCACAGTTATTTTCTATGCTTCTAAGACTTTGAATGATGCCCAACTTAATTACACCACCACATAAAAAAAATGCTTGCTGTGGTTTTCACATTTGAACAATTTAGGCAATATTTAGTGGGGTCTAAAGTTGTGGTATGGACGGACCATGCGGCCATCAAGTACTTAATGTAAAAGAAAGATTCCAAGCCTAGACTCATTAGGTGGATCCTACTCTTGCAAGAATTTGACATTGAGATTAAGAACTAGGTGAGCATTGAGAATGTGGTTGCGGACCACTTGTTCTTATGTACATAGATATGATGTTTAACGCATTAAAAGATAGTAGATATTCTTATGTTGTGGATATGCTCATGTTATAAATGTGTACATACAATAGTCATATTTAAGTTGATAGAGATATTATTACTATTGGCTATGATTATGACATTCGTTATCACATGTTGTTAGCTATGCCTTTGTAACTAGAGATGCCTATACTGCTAATCATGCTTATGTAGATAGTTGTGCTTATATTGTTAGCTATACTTACGATGTTGATATGTTCAACTTGTTAGACATGATGATGTTGTTATCTATGCTTATGATACTGGACTTATTCATTATGTTAGATATGATCATGCTTCTAGACTCCTTACACTATTAATAGGGATATGAGAATAGTCTGGCTAATTAAGATAGTTATTATATGCTCCTTTATGTATTTTGTTAATCATCAGTGCTATTGAGCTTATTTGTTATATATGATTAGAATGCTTAAACTGTCTCATTACCTATAAATGTTGGAATCAATAAATGTTGTTGGAGGCTATATCTCTTGCTGGGACTTGGTCTCACCCTTGTGGTTCGCCACATCTTTTTAGGTAATCAGAAGTGATGAAAACAAACCTATGGCAGAAAAGAGGATCTATGGTAATGAATCTTTGAGAAAGTTGATTAGATATTTAGTGTGTCCTAGAGTCATCCATGTACTCTCATGTTTGGGCAGGAAAAGTTTTTATATGGTGTTTCAAATGAATCAGAATTTTGTTAGTGTGTTAATGCTTGTTTATGTGGCATATACAAATATTGTTCTCATGTGTATATATGTTGGGCTTAAGATGATAGAACATTTTTTATCAAATTATTGTCATATTATGGATACAAGAAAGATGGTGGGCTCTTATTCAAACATTTTTGAGTGGGTGTTGATGTTGAAATCAATGTTAATTTACCCATATTTTTGGGTATGTGATTAATTAGTGATCGATTGTGCTTTATGTTTTGAGTAATCTCGTTTAGTGTAACAGGTTCTCACAAGTTGGTATTAGAGCTTTAGATTCACTAAGTCTATAGGGACACTAGGAATTAGGACTAGGATGATGTTTAAGTAAGGAATATGACATAAACTCACAGTGCATACTGCCTAATCTCAATACATGGGTGCCCTATCCAGGTATTCAATTATTGAAGAAAAGGTAAGTATGGAACATTTAGATTTTTATCTTTTTTATTACTCTGATCAAGTTGTCATTTTGGAACAATCTAAAGAGCATAATGAATCAGAAATCATGGTGCAAATAATTCAATATTACCTCAAGAGAAGATGAGAATTACATCATTAATTATCAAAACTTGAATGTTTGGTAACCATAAGAGAAAGATACAATAACATGAAATCTAAATTCAAATACAAATAAGACAAAGAGGAGTTGTTGAAGATGTAATTCAATAATATAATAAAGTAAAATACAAATAAGTCTGCTCTTATAAAGTGATTCAAGGTATGAAATTCACATAAGATGGCGAAAATTCCTATGATAAGTATAAAATGAGAAGATGAATGGGAACAATGACAAATGAATAAAGTGGAACCTGACTTAATCTCATACCAACCTATGTATGTAAGAAAATTTGAATGTAAAAAAAACATGGCATGTGATAGAAATTAAGGGATACGATCCTTATTTAATGAAGAAAATTTGGTATATGATGATTTACCTCTAGATAAGTGGTTGAAAAACATAATAAAACAAAAAAATATATCCAAGTGTGATAAATACTCATCAAGGAAGGAGTAATGAGATATGTTAATCATGATGATTCCTATGCGAATGGCAAGGAACCCAAAATCAAAAAGGTAAAATGATACATAAGAAGTTGTAACCTGAATAATGAAAATACAATTTGATACCTTTTTTATAGTAACCCTTGAACAATTCTGCTATAACGTGGGAAGTTTGTTTCCCTTTGTGTCTTTCCTTTCTAGGGCACAACTTTCAAGTGGATCATTTCCACTTAGTATGTGTGGATTCATTGTAAACATGAAGGTCGATATCTTAATATAGCATAAGGTTTCTTGGACTATGGTTCCAAGATCATAAAGTTTGTGATGAGTTTACTTTTGAGACTTCCAATAATTAGGAAGACTCCTCTTATATGTTTTGAGATTTGTTGTTGGTAAATGTAGATGTGATAAGGATGTGAGTTCCTTATAGAGCATGAGGTGGATACCAAGGTAATGAATCCTAATATCCAAGATGTATCAATAGTTTGGAAGTATGTGAAGGTTGGAGATGTTTATTAAATAAACATTCCAAGTATTCCTCTCCCTTAGACATAGAGAGAGCGTTGATGATGACCCTATAAATGTTGTTTGGAAGGTAAAACAAAAGTGGTTCTATAATATTGTGTATGGTTCAGTGATAGCTAGGCAAGACCACTATCAAGGATAGATAGTTTGTTGATCAGTAGACATGTGTTACCGTGTTCCTTTAAGATAAACCTAGGATCAAATATCAATACATAAGAGTTAGAGTGGATGACATAAGTTACATGACCATGATGAGTTTATGGTTATGTCCTTTAGACTAACCAATGTACCAATATTACTTATGAATAGGAGGAACAAAGTGTACAGGTCATGTCTTACAAGTTGTAGCAAGCCTTCAAGGATGACATCTCAAGGTATTTCAAAGATGGTTAGTAACATGGTCAACATCTTTGCTAAACCTTAAGAATGTTGATGTAACTGTACTTCTGTGTGACAAGTCTAGAAAGAGTGAGTTGGGTTTGACTAAAGTATACTCTTGGAGTTATGATATCTCTGTTCAGTGTGTTGTGGGAATCCTGACAAGAAGAAGACAATGTCATTGTTCTACTCCTAACAAGGTCAATCAGGAAGTTATATTTGTTAACAGTTATAGAAAAATGTATGATTCTTCAACCAAATAGATGGTATGATCATCATTGAGGTGATAAGAGAATCCTCTAAAAAAAATATGCTTCATAGTTATTGAAATTTGGAGATGCGTACCTGGTTGATTGAGTTGTTAATTACGACAACCATTAAAGGGGCATAGGGATGAAACCTTCTAAAGTTGCATATGATAAGAGATGCCTGATGTTCTATGTTTGGTAAGATCCAGAAAGTATGACCTCTAAGTGATGTGTGATACAACATATAGAATAGTTCAAGATGACAATTGAGTCCCAAAGTTGAAAGGTACTACTAGAGTTGTACATGTGGTACAACAATTCCTATGATGAACCAAGGTTATACATGCAGAAGTTGAGGGAGAATATGAATTATATGAGAATAATGTGACATCATTATGAGATTAAAGTTACCATATGGAATATTGAGGATGAGTTGCATGAGTAGTATCCATCTTTGTTTACCTTGGATTTCAGGGGTGAAATCCCTATTAGGGGTTTATGGTTGAGAGACCCCTAACCGTGCTCAAAGTATGGAACATACTTAAATATCATAATTGAATGTTTATAACCTTAATTTAACCTTTTTATATGCTTTGTAATCATAAGACAAGATAAAGTTTCATGTTTGGTCCAATTTGAACAATGTCTGTGCCAGTTATGCAATTTTATGCATATGTTGGACTTTTCTACAATTTACCCAATTGAGAGGTTTTCTTTGCAATTTATGACTTTCATTATGTTCTTTGGATATTCTCTCATCATTCGTGAGCTTTTTTAGCCATGGGGTGCCTAGTTGAACCTTTGTTTGGAGGTGTTTTCCTCAAGGGTATTTTAGGGTTTACCCCTTTATGGATGAGCTACCTTTAGGAGCTATCAAGAAAATGGTTTATTTGCTTTTCTTGCAAAATCAATAAATGAGGTATAAGTAGGTATACATGGAGGGTGGGTCAGATTCTTTTTTGTATGCTTGTACATCCTCAATATTTTAAGGCCATGGATGCATGGAGAGCTTTTTAGACACCTCATGCTTCTTCTCTCCCTTATCCTAGAGCTTTGTATGTCTATTTTTGAGCTCCCAAATGAAAGTGTTTCTTTCCACCACTTCTCTCCTAGTAAGAACCTCATTCCCTATTTGTTTAGATATAGAGGACATGTCCAAGGTAGAAGAAGAAGGTGAATTTCTTGGTGGAATCTCTTAGGGTTTTGTTTTGTTCTCTTTTAGGGTTTAAAAAGCTTCCTTCTAGTGAACTTGACATAAATGAGTAAGAATATCCTTCCTTCCTCCATTTAATTCTCTATTATCCTTCCTCCTACCTTTCTCTGGGTCGGAACATTGTTGTTCCATGGTATAAATTGCTCTAAATCTCTAAAACCCTACCTTTCTTGCTCCTTATGCTTAGGGTTTGCTCATTAGATGAAGAAAGGTGTTGGATGGATCAGTTCACAACTTATGCTTGGCTTTTCTACCCTACCTACTCGTTTTTTCTTCTATTTGGGATTTTATCTTCTAATTAGAGGCAAGTTTTAGAACTTGATTCACATTTATTGCTTACCATATGCTTGCTAGCTCATGTTCTTATTTCTAAATGATGATACATGCACTAAAAAGCTATGCTTGACTTGGATTTCAATTTTTATAATGTTCCCTATTCTTATTTTAGTTCTATATGAACCTGTGATCATATGTAAGTTATTCCTAAGGTATAATATGACTTGGATTAGGATGGTTTGACAACCGATGGTGCTAAACACCTATCAACCAATGGTCAATTTTAGGGCTTAAAGCTGATTTCTTCTATAAACACATGACCCATTAGTGGTACCACTGCAACAAATGATGGTGTTGTCTTTATGACAACTGATTATGGTGACCAAGGTTGTCAATTGATGTTCATCCCCTTAGTTCAGGTTTTGTCTTAATTAGAATCTTAATGATCAACAACTAAGTACCCTAATAATGCTATTAATCAAGGGTGGCATTACCTTGATTTCTGATGATGATTAATGAATATAGTGTTGATCTAAAAACCTATGGTGACTCAATGGTTACTGATGATGGTGTATCAGGTCTCCACAACCTATGGTGAGTTAATCATTTAGTTTTAGCATCAATTAATCCTTAAACCAATGATTTCTTGGGTCATTTGATACAATGGTTGGACATATACTCTAGTGGATGGTTTTAATATGTGAACTTGACCCAACTTGACCCAATGGTTATGATCTAATGATTTTTCATCTAATAAATAGGAATGACTCTTAATTTAATATTTTGTTCCTAATAAAGTGATTTAGATGGTTTCCTCTATGAGATTAACTTAAGAATCTCATTTATTGACGACTTGTTTTAAATAAACAATTGCTTGTGGGTTTTACCCTCCTCTCAATGGAACTTTTTATGTTGTAAATCAAGGGATGTCTAGGGTTAGATGGTGACTCATTCTATAGAACAACTCAATGACTTCATAGGTGATTTGTTCAACATGTTTACTTATGTAAATGAATAATGGCTTTACCTTTTCAACATTTAATGGTTACAAGTTGATGCCTTAATACTCCCATTGTTTTCGGTGAACCCTATAGTGTAATGTTATGATTCTAATGATGAGAACTTGATTTTTCAATGCATTAAATTTGTAGTCTTACCCTTACCCTCATATGATTATGATTCATAAGCACCATAATGAATTAATGGGTATCCCTAATGAGGTATAGCTTGTTATACCTAGCTTTCATATAACTAAAAGATGGTAATTGGATATGAATAGTCCTTGAATGATTAATATAATCATGGAGTACTCTCTTAAACATTAGTATGCTATAACCTGATGGTTACAACTTGATTTATGTGTGGATTCATACTTGAAAATAGTATGGAATGTGATGGTGATGCTTCACCTTATGCTTCCATGATCCAATGGGGATGACGTGAGTCAGGATTTGGGTATAAGTGTTGATTAGTAACATTAATATAATTTATCTCGTTGAACCTAACTCTAATACAAATAGATAAAGATGAGTATTCATGTTTAACATTGTTATATGATGGAATGATGTAGAAATAACCTCTTTAATATGATCATAACCTTAATCTATTAATTGGTGGTTATCATAGCCACATGATTGATACTTTCTTATGCTAAACATGTACATTATGAATACGATGAGGGTTAATCATATCTAGATTCCTTGCATGTTGATGTAATAAAGGAATGTTCTTGATGATAATATAACCCTTCTATGATTGTTTATGAATATCTCCTAGCTCATTAATGCAATGTTGTGCTGATCTAGTGTATTATATGTAACTGATGTTGTTGAGCCTTGTTATAAGGCATGCAAAGATAATGATGATCTTACAAGGAATAGTATGATGGTCTTAATGAACTTTGGGCATGGTTGAGCCCTAAATGAGGTGTATTCCTCTTGTGTTGATAAGGGTTGATACCCTGTAATATTGTGAAAAGGATTTATATTCTGTAATAGTATGATGACTAGTGCAGTCTCATGAATGGAAAGTGAATAGCATCATGTAATGATGAGATGATGAACAATATATCTCATATGTTTTATTTCTTCTAAAATCGTTATATAGCAAAGTTTGCTAGAAGGGAATTAGGGTTTGTATGTCCATTTGTTTGATGCAGCATTAATTCACCCAATTGGAAATAATTAATCAAGTGTAATTCGAATCACGTAATGCCATGTGCATAGATCCATCTGAGTGTCAGAACTTTCCAGATGGTGAAATGAGTATTCCTATGGGAAACTTAGAGTGCATACTATTGAGTATGTGGGGTGCTTGTCATCCTGAATCCCAGTGTTTAGGGGGGATGATTGCGGTCATACCTAGCCCTTATTTTGAGAACAGTTGTAGTCGTGTCTCGATGATTATATATGTGATGAGATTGGAGGAAAATTGTGGTTGTACCTCAGATGGTGTCATGCCTTGTACCAAGGATGAACTACACTGTTAGTAGCTTGAACTTGTGTGTCACTATGGCGGACCCGGACTGACTGGGGGCGGAGAAGAGCTTAGGACGACTCTACCTAGATCTTGTATGTCACTGATTTTGACTTAGCAGTGGTCAGTTGGATTTTGAGTGGTATCCTCAATTTCCTTAGGGCATAATCAAAGATGTAATGCAGCCATCTAGAAAATCTATTTAGGGTTATATATGACGCTTCATATTAGATGAAAACCCTTGTTGTTATTTGTACATAGAGATGATGTTTAATTCATTAAAAGATAGTAGATATTCTTATGTTGTGGATATACTCATGTTATAAATGTGTACATACAATAGTCATGTTTAAGTTGATAGAGATATTATTACTGTTGGCTATGATTATGACCTTCGTTATCACATGTTGTTATCTATGCTTATATTTCTAGCTATGCCTTTGTAACTAGAGATGCCTATACTGCTAATCATGCTTATGCAGATTGTTGTTCTTATATTGTTCATTCTACTTATGATGTTGATATGTTCAACTTGTTAGACATGTTGATGTTGTTAGCTATGCTTATGATACTAGACTTATTCATGATGTTAAAGATGATCATGTTCCCAGACTCCTTATACTATTAATAGGGATATGATAATAGTCTGGCTAATGAAGATAGTTATTATCTTCTCCTTTATGTATTTTGTAAATCGTCAGTGTTGTTGAGCTTATTTGTTATATATGATTAAACTGCTTAAACTGTCTCATTACCTATAAATGTTGGAATCAATAAATGTTGTTGGAGGTTATATCTGTTATCGGATATGGGTCTCACCCTTGTGGTTTGCCACATCTTTTTAGGTAATCAGAAGTGATGAAAACAAACTTGTGGAAGCAAAGAGGAGCTATAGTAATGAATCTTTGAGAATGTTGATTAGATGTCTAGTTTGTCCTAGAGTTATCCCTGTACTCTCAGGTCTGGGCAAGAAAAGTTTGTATATGGTGTTTGAAATGAATTGGAATTTTATTAGCATGTTAATGCTTGATTGTGTGGCATATACAAATATTGTTCTCATGTGTATATATGGTGTGGCTAAGGTGATACAACAATGTGTATAAAATTATTGGCATAGTATGGATACAAGAAAGATGTTGGGCTCTTATTCAAAAGTTTTTGATTGGGTGTTGATGTTGAAATCAGTTTTAATTTACCCATATTTTTTGGTATGTGATTAATTAGTGATCGATTGTGTTTTATATTTTGAGTAATCTCGTTTAGTGTAACGGGTTCTCACAAGTTGGTATCATAGCTTTAGGTTTGCTGAGTATATAGGGACACTAGATCTTAGGATTAGGATGATGTTTAAGTAAAGAATATGACATAAAAACATGGAGCATGCTGCCCAATCTCAATACTTGGGTGCCCTAGCCATGTATTCAATTGTTGAAGAAAAGGTAAGTATGAAACTTTTATATTGTTATCTTTTTTATTACTATGATCAAGTAGTCATTTTGAAACAATTTAAAGGGCATAATGAATCAGAAAGCATGGTGCAAATAACTCAATATTACCTCAAGAGAACATGAAAATTACATCATTAACTATCAAAACTTGAATGTTTGGTAACTATAAAAGAAAGATACAATAACATGAAATCTAAATCAGAATATAAATAAGCAAAAGAGGAGTTCTTTAATATGTAATTCAAGAACATAATAAAGTAAAAGATAGATAAGTATGTTCTTATAAAGTGATTCAAGGTATGAAATTCACATAAGATGGTGAGAATTCCTATGATAAGTATAAAATGAGAAGATGAATGGGAACAATGACAAAGGAATAAAGTGGAACCTAACTTAATCTTAGACCAACCTATGTGTGTATGAAAACTTTAATGTAAAATAAGCATGGTATGTGAAAGAAATTAAGGGAGTATCATTGTTTAATGAAGAAAATTTGCAACATGATGATTTACCTATGGATAAGTGGTTGAAAAACATAATAAAACAAGAGAATATATCCAAGTGTGATAAATAATCATCAAGGAAGGAGTAATGAGATATGTTAATCATGATGATTCCTATGATAATGGCAAGGAACCCGAAATCAAAAAGGTAAAATGATACGTAAGAGGTTGTAACCTACATAATGAAAATAGAATTGGTTACCTTTTCCTAGTGACCCTTGAACAATTCTGCTATGATGTGTGAAGTGTGTTTCCCTTTGTGTCATTCCTTTCTAGGGAACAACTTTCAAGTGGATCATTTCCACTTGGTATGTGTGGATTTGTTGTAAACATGAAGGTGGATAGCTTATATAGCATAAGTTTTCTTGGACTATGGTTCCAAGATCATAAAGTTTGTGATGAGTTTACTTTTGAGCCTTCCAATAATTAGGAAGACTCCTCTTATATGCCTTGAGATGTGTTATGTTGGTAAAAGTAGATGAGATCAAGATGTGAGTTCCTTATAGTGCATGAGGTGGATACCAAGGTAACGAATACCAATATCCAAGATGGATCAACAGTATGGAAGTATGTGAAGGTTGGAGATGTTTATTAAATGAACATTCCAAGTATTCCTCTCCCTTAGAGAGAGAGAGTTGATGATGACCCTATAAATGTTGTTTGGAAGGAAAAACAAAAGTGATTATATAATATTGTGTATGGTTCAGTGATAGCAAGGCAAGACCACTATCAAGGATAGATGGTTTGTTGATCAGTAGACATGTGCTACCTTGTTCCTTTATGATAAACCTAGGATCATATACCAATGCATATGATTTAGAGTGGAGGACATAACTTACATGACCGTGAAGAGTTTATGGTTATGTCCTTTAGACTAACCAATGTACCAATAGAATTTATGAATAGGAAGAATAGAGTGTTCAAGTCATGTCTTACAAGTTGTAGCAAGCTTTGAATGATGGCATCTCAAGGTATTTCAGAGATGGTCAGTAACATGGTCAACATCTTTGCTAAACCTTAAGAATGTTGAAGTAATTGTACTTATGTGTGACAAGTCCAGAAAGAATGAGTTGGGGGTGACTAAAGCATCCTCTTGGAGTTATAATATCTCTATTAAGTGTATTGTGGGAATCCTAATAAGCAGAAGACAATGTCGTTGTTCTACTCCAAACAAGGTCAATCAAGAAGTTATATTTGTTAAAAATTATAGAAAAATGGATGATTCTTCAACCAATTAGATGGTCAGTTCACCATTGAGGTGATTATAGAATCCTCTAAAAAAATATGCTTCATAGTTCTTGAAAAGTTGGAGAAGCATACCTAGTTTATTGAGTTGTTAATTACAACAACCATTAAAGGGAATAGGGATGAATCCTTATAAAGTTGCACATGATAAGAGATACATTATGTTCTATGTTTGGTAAGATTGAGTGAGTATGGCATCTGAGTGATGTTTCATACAACATATAGAATAGTTCAAGATGAAAATCAAGTCCCAAAGTTGAAAGGTACTACCAGACTTGTACATGTGGTATAACAGTTCCTATGATGAACCAAGGTTACACATGCAGAAGTTGAGGGAGAACAATATGACTTCTATGAGAATAATGTGACATCATCATGTGATGAAAGTTACTATGTGGAATACCGAGGATGAGGTGCATGAGAAGTATCCATGCTTGTTTACCTTGGATTTTGGGGGTGAAATCCCTATTAGGGGTTTATGGTTGAGAGACCCATGACCTTGATCAAAGTATTGAACATACTTAACTATCACAATTGAATTTTTAGACCCTTAATATAACCTTTTATATTCTTTTTAATCATAAGAAAAGCTTAAGTTTCAAGTTTGGTCCAATTTGAACAATGTTTGTGCAAGTTATGCAAATTTATGCACATTTTAGACTTTTCTATAATTTACCAAATTGAGAGGATTTCTTTGCAATTTATCACTTTCATTATGTTCTTTGGATGTTATCTCATTATTCTTGAGCTTTTTGATCCATGGGGTGCCCTGTTGAACCTTGGTTTGGAGGTGTTTTCTTCAAAGGTATTTTAGGGTTTACCCCTTTATGGATGAGCTACCTTTAGGAGCTATCAAGCAAATGGTTTATTTTCTTTGCTTGCAAGAATACCCTTCATTCCTTCATTTATTTCTCTATTATCCTTTCCCTACCTATATCTAGGTCAGAACCTTGTTGTTCCATGGTAGAAATTGCTCTAAAGCTTTAAAACCCTACCTTTCTTGTTCCTTATGCTTAGGGTTTGCTCATTTGACGAAGAAAGGTGCTAGATGGACGAGTTCACAACTTATTCTTGGATTTTCTACCTTACCTGCTCATTTTTTCTTCTATTTGGGATTTTATCTTCTAATTAGAGGCAAGTTTAATCAATTTCTCCACGTTTATTGCTTACCATAATCTTGCTAGCTCATGTTCTTGCTTTTAAATGATGATCAATGTACTAAAAAGCTATGCTTGACTTGGATTTCAATTTTTATAATGTTTCCTATTCTAATTTCAATTCCAGATGATCCTGTGATTATTTGTATGTTATTCCTAAGGTAATACGACTTGTATTAGGTTGGTTTGACAACTGATGGTGCTAAACGATTATCAACCTATGGTCAATTTTAGGGTTTAAAGTTAATTTCTTCTATAAACGCATGACCCATTGGTGGTACCATTGAAATAACCAATGGTGTTGTCTTCATGACAACTTATTATGGTGACCAAGGGTGTCAAGTGACTTTCACCCCCTTATTTCAGGTTTTTGCTTAATTAGAATCGTGATGATCAACAACTAAGTACCCTAATAATGCTATTAATGAAGGGTGACATTAGCTTGATATTCGATGATGATTAATGAATACAGTGTTGATCTAAAAACCTATGGTGACTCAGTGGTTACTTATGATGGTAGATCATGTCTCCACAACCTATGGGGAGTTAAGCATTTAGTTTTACCATCAATTAAGCCTTATACCAATGGTTTCTTGGGTCATTTGATGCAATGGTTGGACCTATACTCCAATAGATGGTTTTAATATATGAACTTGACCCAATGGTTAAGATTTAATGATTTTTCATCCATTAAATTGGAATTATTCCTAATATAATATGTTGGTCCTAATAAAGTGATTTATATGGTTTCCTTTATGAGATCAACTTAAGAAACTCATTTATTGATGGCTTGATTTAAATAAACAATTGCTTTTGGGTTTTACCCTACTCTCAATGGAACTTTTTATGTTGTTAATCAAGGGATGCCTAGAATTAGATGGTGACTCTTTCTAGAGCTCAACTCAATGACTTCATAGTTGGTTTGTTCAAGATGTTTACTTATGTAAACAAACAATTGCTTTACCTTTTCAACATTTAATGGTTAGAAGTTGATTCCTTAATACTCCCATTGTTTTGGGTGAAGCCTATAGTGTAATGTTATGACTCTAATGATGTGAATTTGATGGTTCAATGCCTTCAACATGTAGTCTTACCCTTACCCTTACCCTTACCCTTACCCTCATATGATTATGATTGATAATCTCCATAATGAATTAATGGGTAACCCTAATGAGGTATTGATTGTTATACCTAGATTTAATATAACTAAATGATAATAATTAGGTATGAATAGTCTTTGAATGATTAATATAATCATGGATTATTCTCTTATTGTTGTTGAAACCTTAGTATCCTATAACCCGATGGTTACACCTTGATTTATGAGTGGATTCATACTTGAGAATAGTATGGAATGTGATGGTGATTCTTCACCTTATGCATCTATGATCCCATGGGGATGTCGTAAGTTAGGGTTTGGGTATAAGTGTTGATTAGTAACATTAATATAATTTATCTTGTTGAATATAACTCTAATACAAATAGATAAAGATGAGTATTCATGGTTAACATTCTTTTATTATGAAATGATGTTGAAATAACCTCCTTAATATGATCATAACCTTAATATGTTAATTGCTGGTTATCATAGCCACATGGTTGATACTTTCTTATGCTAAACATGTGCATTATGAATATGATGAGGGATAATCATATCTAGATTCCTTGCATGTTGATGTAATAAAGGAATGTTCTTAATGATAATATAAGCATGCTATGATTGTTTATGAATGTCTCCTAGCTATTAATGCAATATTGTGTCGATCATGTGTATTATATGTAAGTGATGTTGTTGAGCTTTGTTATAAGGAATGCAAAGATAATGATGATCTTGCAAGGAATAGTATGATGGTCTTAATTATCTTTGGGCATGGTTGAGCCCTAAATGAGGTGTATTCCTCTTTTATTGATATGGATTGATAGCATGTGATATTGTGAAAAGGATTTATATCCTGTGATAGTATGATGACAAGTGAAGTCTCATGAATGGCAAGTGAATAGCATCATGTAATGATGAGATGATGAACAACATGTCTCATATGTTTTGTATCTTCTGAAATTGTTATATAGCAATGTTTGCTAGAAGTGAATTAGGGTTTGTATGTCCACTTGTTTGATGCAGCCTTAATTCACCCAATTGGAAATAATTAATCAAGTGAAATTCTAATTATGTAGTGCATTATGCCATAGATCCATCTGAGTGTCAGAACTTGTCAGATGGTGAAACTAGTATTCCTAATGGAAACTCAGAGCGCATATTATTGAGTATGTGAGATTCTTGTCATCTTGAATCCAAGTGTTTAGGGGGGATGACTATGGTCATAGCTAGCCCTTAGTTTGAGAATGACTATGGTTGTGTCTCGATGATTATATATGTGATGAGATGGAAGGACAACTGCAGTTGTACCTCAGATGGTAGGGTATGCGTACCCACTTCCTTTCATTATTGTCGTGACATGTACCACGGATAGGTTGGGTTGTTAGCAGCTTGAACTTATGTGTCGTTGTGACAGAACCGTACTGACCGGGGGAGAAGTTGATCCTAGGAGTCTGACTCTTCCTAGTTCTTGTATAGAATTGATTTCAACTTAGCAGTGGTCAGTGGGATTTTGAGTGGTATCCTCAATTTCCTCAGGCCATAATAAAAGATGTAATACAACCGTCTAACAAATCTATTTAGGGTTATACACGATGCTTCATATTGGATGATAACTCTTGTTGTTCTTTGTACATAGAGATGATGTTTAATGAATTAAAAGGTTGTAGATATTCTTATGTTATGGATATGCTCATTTTATAAGTGTATACATACAATAGTCATGTTTAAGTTGATACAGATATTATTATTGTTGGCTATGATTATGACATTTGTTATCACATGTTTTTAGCTATGCTTATATTGCTATCTATGCCTTTGTAACTAGAGATGCCTATATTGATAATCATGATTATGCACATAATTGTGCTTATATTGTTAGCTCTACTTATGATGTTGATATGTTCAACTTGTTAGACATGTTGATGTTCTTAGCTATGCATATGATACTAGACTTATTCATGATGTTAGAGATGCTCATGCTGCTAGACTCCTTATACTATTATAGGGATATGAGAATAGTCTGGCTAATGAAGATAGTTATTATCTTCTCCTTTATGTATCTTGTTAGCCATCAATGTTGTTGAGATGATTTGTTATATATGATTAAACTTCTTAAATTGTCTCATTACCTATAAATGTTGGAATTAATAAATGTTGTTGGAGGTTATATCTCTTGCTGGGACATGGGTCTCTCCCTTGTTGTTCGCCACATCTTTTTAGGTAATCAGAAGTGATGAAAATAAACCTATGGAAGCAAAGAAGATCTATAGTAATGAATCTTTGAGAAAATTGATTAGATGTCTAGTATGTCCTAGAGTCATCCCTGTACTCTCAGGTCTGGGTAGGAAAAGTTTGTATATGGTGTTCAAATGAATCAGAATTTTTTTGGTATGTTAATTCATGTTTTTGTGGCATATAAAAATATTGTTCTCATGTGTATATATGTTGTGGCTAAGGCAATAGAACAATTTGTATCAAATTCATGGCATAGTATGGATACAAGAAATATGTTGGGCTCTTATTCAAACACTTCTAAGGGGTGTGGATGTTGAAATTAGTTTTAATCTACCCATATTTTTTGGTATTTGATTAATTAGTGATCCAATGTGTTTTATGTTTTAAGTAATCGCGTTTAGTGTAATGAGTTCTCACATGTTACCACTAAGCAATTGAGTTCTCATTGGTCCAAATAGATCAATGTGAAGAAGTTCAAAATCTCTATTGGTACTAAGGACTCATTTGGATTTAAAAGAGTATTTCATTTGCTTTCTGCATGTACAAGTTTGACATTCATCATTTTTCTCAAAGTCTAAATTAGGATGTCCTTTAAAAAACACTAGAGGGGGTGAATAGGTTTTATGATAATTTTAAAAATTATTTAAGCAAACAACCACAAAAGATTGGAGAAGGGGACAAGGCATTTAGAGTGGTTCCACCCTTAGCAAAAACTAAGGGAGTCAGTCTACTACCTGGTTGTTCCCAATCGAGATTTTGAAAGCAATTGTATTTTATTACCTCGCAAGGATGTTACATAAGATAAAACTACCTTCACAAACCCTTTGGACAGCCTTCACCCCGAAGTTGACTCACCAACCTTGAAGCAGCCTTCCTTTGAAGTAACTTCAAGCTTCCTCTTGAAGTAGCCTTCCTTCTTGAAGTAGCTTCTCGTTGTGACCTTCTAGAAGTAGTCCAAAGTCCACTGAGATACCTTCTCCATCTGAAGAAGCTCCAACAACCTCCTTTCCACTACCTCCAACCTAGGAGTAGCAAAGGAGGACAAAATACAATAGAAGGAACAAGATTGGAAGAAAGAAACAATATTACCAATTACGTACAGCGCTTTGATCCTATATCAAGCGTATTGATCTCCTATCCACTGTGGACGAGAGTGGTAGTGTGATGTCTAGGAGAAACTAATCTATAGGACACTAATGTAGAATAGATTGCAAGTGAAGCTCAGCTTGTTGCTCACAAGGAATGAATCTCAAGTGTAATTTTATGCACAAGTGATGCTTTGGGTGTCCTATAGCTTGTCCTATTTATAGGAATGGCCTACTAGTGCTTAGGGATGTTCTAGACACATTCTAGGGTTTTCTTAGTGCTCAACTATCCGTTAGGGGTCCACTAATTACATTGAAATGGCTAGTTGTTTAATGCTGAAAAGTGCAGTCCAGAACCTTTCTCGGTCAAGAAGTTTGTCGACCGAGAGTCTCTCAGTCGAGGAATTTTTCGACCGAGGGAAGGTCTGGAATGAGTGTATTGTAATGTTCATTTCCAACTACCAACCACTTTCAACTCCGTCTAACGTCTATAGAATTTACTAGAAGGACTATTATCGATCGAGAATATTGTTGACCGAGAGTGTCTCGGTCGAAGAATTTTTTGACCGAGAATGTCCTTGTTCCAATGTGTTGATCCATATACTAAGTGTGTGAATCAATGTGTAATTGTGCTTCTATCTTAGGGGAAGATCTATCTAAGTGTTTTGAGTGGATAGGGAAGATCTAACGCTTGATTTGCATGATGTCTAAGTACTTGTACATTATATACTTGTACAAGTTTTTACATTTGAGTACACTCATGAAAATAAAGCAATTTTAACAAATTGATCTTACAAATCTTTGCTATCCACCACCTTTTATGCTTATTCCTGAAACACTCAAATAGCACGTTAAAACCACAAGAATGAAATGTTTGTCATCATCAAAACAAAGGGATTATAATAATGTTTGGTTTATCAATAATGTCCAATTTATAAATCAAGGAAATATAAATCATATGAGTTCATACCTAAAGTTTACCTTTTGTAGCCATTCTCTTGAGATTATGAAACTCGCATTACTTTATGTTAATGATCTAGATTGTTTCTCCCCCTTTGTCATTTCAAAAAGATAACCAACATAAACATTAAGTATGACTTTTATTTCTCCCCCTTAATTTGATAATTTGATGCTCAATTTTTAAAGCAAGGGTAATCAACACAACTTAATGCAAACCACTTATTTTTATGTCAAATTTAGCCCCAATTTATTTCTCAATCATCTGCAAAAGATGTTAAGCCTTTAAATGATATGAGATCCTTTTAGGTTCATGGCATATGTCTTTTGATTTCTTAACCATTTACAAGGGATGTTAAGCCCTGAAATGATATGAGATCCATTTAGGCTCATAATTGATATATATATATATATATATATATATATATATACTAGCAACACACACGTGCATATGCACGTGCCCCATTGAACATATTTATTTTAAATATTTAAAAAATAAAACTTTTGAAAAGGATAATGGTAATCATGCCTCGTTGAATATGTTTATCTTACATTATATATTTAAAAAATAAAACTTTCCAAAACGATAATGATAATCTCATAACTGCTAAAAGGGATAATGGTCCTTTTATCATAAAAGAAAAAAATATAAAATTAAACAAATATAAAAGACGGAATGGTTTGTTATGGATGTAGTCAGTTGAGATTTGGGAGGAATACGTGTTGTGAGAGGAAGGGAAGCGTGGAGTTAGGGTGGATTTGTTTGACTGTGGGGCTAGGGGACTATTGGTTTGATACTTGGTCATAAATAATGAGAGTGGGGTTGGGAATCACAATTAAGATGGGAAGGAAAGGACCGAGTAAATAGGGGAGATATTTGAGGAGAGAAAATATGGGGGAATTTGAGGAGTGGTAGACCAGAAAAACAGTAATGAAGATGAGCGCAAGAGATTAATGGGTGGGATTTAGGAATATTAGAAACGTTGAAGATTAATTGTTAGTAAATATAACGGAATGGAAAATAAGACGATCAAGTATTCAATTTAAGGAGAAATATTCCGAGATTGGGCATGTTTTGTTTTTAGTTTTAATTTGACTAAAAATAATTTATCTGATAAAAAAAATGTGTGAAAGGATAAAAACAAGAAGATCGTAATAAATTATAATGAAGGACCGAATTAATTGGAGTGGGAAAGAGAAAGTTGTCGAATCATTTTTTATGGGATGAGAGGAGTGAAGCAAAATTAAAGATTAAGTTTTGGACATCCAGCTCAAGAAAAATAAAGTACGTCTCTTATTCCACCCAATTGTGAATGTCGCCTTTGCCTTCTTCATTGTTAATATGCATCATCGCATTAAGCCGATTCATGTTGGTTCCCTTAGTTTCATTCTTAGACTTGCCAAAGCCCCGACACTGTGGCTGAAAGATAAAATAAATAGTTTTAAACCTTGAACATGACCTGATCTAACACCAAAAATAACACATCTCAACTCTTGATTGTAAAATAGGCACATCATTTATCTAGATATTAACTTCAGTTTCAGTAGCTATTTTAAAAAACAATAATATCATACATAAGTGGTCCGTGGTGGTTGATTTGTTGGGATGATCCTTTTCTTTCTAGAAAGAAAGATAAATAGACATTATATAGTACAAAAATTCACCTAGACATGTTTCCGTAATTGAATGGACTTGATAATGAAGTCATTATGGAGAGAACACACATTGAGAGGAAGAATTCAATTAGAATAAATAAGATGTTGAAAAAATGTGTGAACCTGCAGAGTAAGGTGAGCTCCCTAGATATTTTTTGACTTTGTATCATGTATCATGAATCCTCCACGAACAATGCATCTAATCAACTGCTACAACTGGCAATGTGGAAACACACAATATGGGAGGATGGGTTACAATTGCATATGCGTGTCATTTCCAACTTCAACATATTTCACCTTGATGGAGGGTATAGGCATATTGAAATATTTGTTGGATAGAGTATTGGCAAAGACCCTAAAAAGCTAGCCTATGGAAGCAGTATGATAGCCATCCTTTAAGCTTGCTGTGGTGACACACTCACAACCCATAAATGCGGTTCCAACAATGCAACCCTGTTCACCCTTCTTTTGTTCGGCGATGGTCGTGGATCGCTCACACATGAGATACATTTTCCACCATCTTCCTTTGAGCGTGCCTTCATGAGAGATAGTTGTGGAAGATCTGCAAGAATGGGAGATAGAGGAGAAGGGGCGAGGAGTTATATTTGAATGAACATGTAGGCAGGGAACTTACCCTAGGGAACGTGTGGCACCACTCCCTCGGTCATGGCAGCGTTGTTTAGCTTTGTGCGATGAATGAGACTGTACAGAAGGATAGTTATGAGGATATTAGCGAGACGGAGAGAGTGGACAAAAGAATCGTGGGTTTGTTGATGTGAGGTGGTTTTGGAAGGAGAGAGAAATTAGGATAAAAACGGAACAAAACAGAGAAAAAACATTAGAAGAGAGAGGGTCAAGGAGAATGCAGGGATTTTGAATCCTTGCTTCTGATTGGTTGGAATAATTTTTCAGAAAAGAAAATGGCATCATATGTAATTTAAACAACAAACTCGCTCTTTTTATAGTAGTATAGAAATATATATATATATATATATATATATATATATATATATATATATATATATATATATATATATATTGATTTTTCATCCATTTTGCAAGGGATGTTAAGCCCTGAAAATGATATGAGATCCATTTAGGCTCATTCTAGATACATGTATTGATTTCTCATCCATTTTACAAGGGATGTTCAGCCGTGAAAATGATATGAGATTTTCTTTATGGCATACTAGTATCAATAAATATATCTCTAATCAGTAATGAGGGATGTTAAGCCCAAATTGATATAGAGAGTCCATTTTAGATCAGGATAATTCAATAATCCTAAGGTCATAGCTAGTTTTTGAAGTTTTGATTTGATCAAGAAATGTTTACAAATTTTTGTGAGATCCCCTTTAATCTTATAATCAATATAGTTTAAGAATAACAAGCATTAAAGTTTGATTACAATAAGTCAAACCTTTTATGAGAGATTTGCACTAAAATCTTATTTTCAGCATGATGAACAAGTTTCGGATCAATATACTAAGATTGTGTGCAAAGAAATGATTTAATATCACAAATAAGCATTCTGCCAGGCTTATTTTAGGTTGACCATGACTTTGACCAGAGCGCCCCTCGGTTGAACTCTTTTTCGATCGAGAGGCATTTCTACATATTTCCAGTTTAAGCATTCACAATAATCCACTTGATTGAATATAAAGCCTTTATGTAACATGTGGAAACCAATTTGAAAGAGTTTATATCAATTTGAAAGATTATAGCTTAAGATCAAGTTTGTCTAGAACTTGTTTCATGTGAGCAATATTTGATTTTGAAATGGTATCTTGCTCTTGATTTTCTTAGAATAGGCTTTAGATAGAATATTGAAATAATTTTATTCTAAGCAAGACCTCTTATTCCACTAATTTTCCCATTTAAACTTTTCTCAATTATGATCATAAAGTATGTCTTTTCTTCACATAAAGAGAAATTCTTTTTAAGAGAGTCTTGTTTGCAAGAAATATAGCTTTGAAATTCCTATATAATTTAAATACTTAGAACAATTTATCATGTAAAGTTTTATTTCACAAAATTGCAAGTAGAGTATTTGATTTACAATCTTCGAGCAAAATAACATCATCTCTATTAGCAGAACTGTGAGCCATGACAATATCTTTCTTAATCAATTGAAACAAGTCCATAAGTTCCATTTATGAAGTTTTCTCAAGGCAACATGGTTCATAATTTTCAGATTGGCCAAGAAATACTTTTAGGAAAACCATGTATAAGATCATAGAAATTGAAAATGAACTTGCAATCTATGCTATATTTGTATTGAAGCATGTCCAATTGTAGTAGGAGTATAGATTTCCAATTCACATCATTAATCTTTGTAAGCAACATTATTTTTATCAATTTGGGTAAGAACATCATTTACATTATCTCACAATTTTATTGAGTTGTGATGCAAGACTTATAAATATGTTTTGCTTTGACAAATTTGTCTCAACGTTCTTTTTTTCAAAAGGTTTCCTTTAATCCTACTAATCATTTTAGTTAGGTATATTGATAGCAAATTGAATCAATTAAGCAAGTTTAGCATGACTTTATTCGATCAAACTTTTCTTCGATCGAATACATCTTGGTCGATGATTTTCTCGACCAAGTTTTCTGCTATTTTTACAAGTTTTATCAGGTTGAATCAGTGCTGGATTCAGTTCACTATTTTTTGACCGGGTGTTTGCTCAGTCAAACTCTACTTCGACCGAAAAAGTTACTATTTTGCCAGTAATTTCATGTTCAATATAGAGCCTTTGTCGGTCGAATAGTTTCTCGACCGAATTACTTTCGGTCAAATTGTTTGTCGACTAAGCGTATCTCTATAAATTCATTCAGAAATATGCTTATTCAAGTTATGGATTAAATTACTTTGGTCAATTTGTTATTCTATTTAATATAAGTTGAGATAAGACATAAAGATAGTCAAATTGGAGACTTTGGTCATATCTCAACTTAATTTTATTCATTTAGTTTGGGGGTTTTGGAACCCATACCAACTCAACATCCTTTTTCTTATATGAACATGAGAAGGAATAATGTCCAAGCCTTAAGCAATAGTTACAATAGATTGAATGAATCTCATTTCTCTTCTTGGCTAGATTGTCTTTAGGCACATACATAACTTTGTTCTTGGGCACTTGTTTCCCTCTCTCTCTAGGTTTTTGATAGGATTTTCCATTGGGCTTATAACCTAGTACTCTTGTTCCAATCTGACTAGAAGAATCTTTTAGGATCTTATCAAGAATACCATTGTTTTTCAAGCTACTAATTTGCTTTTGTAATTTAGCAATTTCATTCATTCTTATTTTAACATCTAACTTTTCTTGATCTAGATTAGACAACAAACTATCTCTTTCTTTGATAACAACATCATAATCTAAATGAGTACATAGGTGTTGGGTTTTAGGGGAGACAGAGAAGGCAACGGAAACAAAAAAATTCTTCTCCCCGAACCCAGTATATAGGAATCGTGTCAACGTCTATACAGTAGGAAGGATGGTTTGTAGAGACATACCTTGTCCCGAGGCTTTCTCGGCGACGCTACCTCATAGCTTGCATGGTCTTCACCACTAGTCTTGGATGGTGTCTGTGCAGCTCCTAGTCTCACTGGGACTATCGCGATTGATAGATGTCCTTCGATCGGCAGAAATCTCCTACCTCTGTAGTAGTCCACACAGACCACCTGGAACTCCGATCTCCTTGTTCCACAAGGCACTGGAAAGAGTCGTACCCTCCTGTCAGCGTACTAGTCACTAACACACTCTCCTGCAACCATTCACTTTTCTGCTATTGTCTTTCCTTTATTGTGCCTTCTTATCGGGTAGCACTTGCTCGGGCTCTCTTAGTTACCACAACCAAAGAGAATGACAACTTTGTAGAGCAACTGGTGTTCTGAGTTGTACATTGAGAAGCCTCCAATACCCCTATATATAGGACGGTCATGGGATAGGATTCTCTACCCCGGGCAATGTGGGATTAAAGCAGGAGTAGAAGGGTTCAAGATTTTCCACAAAACAACCAACTGAGTCAGTTGAACCGATCGTTTCAAGCATGAAACGGTCGGTTGGGGACCTGAGCCGATCGGTTCACACCTGAACCGATCGGTTGGGACACCTGAGCCAATCAGTTCATGGTCCTAATTAGTTCCCGGTTGACTTTTCTTCTTTTATTTCGAATTGATCCAAATACCAATCCTTGTTCCAATCAAATTGGACAAGTGAAACTAAGAGAAATATCTTGCCAACCTGACTTTCCCAACTCTCTCGTTTGGACCAATTGAGCCGATCAGTTCAACCCTTGAACCGGTCGGTTTCGCCTGTCCTAAGATGATCAGTTCATCACATGAGCTGATCAGTTCATCACATGAGCCGATCGGTTCACCAACCTGAGTCGATCGGTTCATCACATGAGCCGATCAGTTGGGAGTGCAGACTGTGTAGAATCAGTCAATTGCAGTTTCAATCAATATGATACTCTAAACAATGGGTCTAACACCTTGAACATTATGATATTGAGTTATCAATTGATTGAGTGTTTAATTGAACTACTAAACTCCTTAAGTAATCAATCTAAACTTCATTTGTGGATAAACTCCTCTTCCAGGTTAAATCCTATGTGTGTGACCCTACAGGCCCATTTCACGTTGGTAGTGAAAGTCCATAACACTTATGACTTCACAAGTAAAGAGCGGTGCCTAGTCGCACATCAGTGCTACAGTGTGAAATAGAAAGTTGGAGAACAACTTTCAAACCTACAATCCGTGAATGGTGTTACAGTGAATGTATAATTCCTTTGTCACTGATATCCCAAATGAACTCAAGGCATGGAACAGTCATCCTGTCAACGTTCATTCACTTTCTTGATCTCTGAGTAGATTGGAGGAGATATGTGTGAAATCAATATCACATATTGATTCACACATGCGTGTGCACGCCTATCTCAATCCAACTCATCAAGTGGCCATAGATATCAAACTCCCTTAGGAGGGACAAATCCCATATCTATCACTCACCCCTCAAAAGCCCTGATCGGCCTTTTTCACGCGTCCAGAAATGAACGGGGGACAAAGGAAGGAATCAAGCTTTAAATTTATAACCCGAAACCTTCTAGGCCCCCGCAACTTTATTATGGGGTCAAAGTAGATATATGGGGTTGAACACAGGGACGTGGTGACGTTTATGATGCCACAGATCTCGTTCTTTAGTCAGATAAGCCAAGACGATAGTCGATAAAAGTAAGTGCTAGAACTAGTGTAGTGAGTTGTCACGATATAAAACAAAACAAAGAGAACAAAACAAAACAAAACAGAGCTCGTGATTCTACTAAATAGAGAAAGAGAGTTCATGGCTATGTAACCACAAATGGGGCAGTCTATGCACTCGTTCTTGGGTGTAGACAACCCTTGAACACCCAAGCAAGCATCTAGTATGCACGGTGGAATCTACCCTATGGGGTCATCCCACTCGCTCTCGCGATGCGTGACTAAAACCATCAACAATATGTCAATGACCCTCTCTCGAGGAATGACATATCATCACCTTGGAATAAACTAAGTTCCCTCTCGGGTCTTAGGATATTCTAGGGTGTTAGGAACAGAATACCTCGGATCTTCCCCTTTCAGGTTCGGATCCAAACTATGATCTCTTAGCTATTCCTACAATGGATCTCTCGATACAGGCAGAAACAACAGTTCAAGCGAGTAAGAGATCAACCAAACTAGCAATCATAAGTTGGAAAGATAAAATAGAACATGCAACATACTAGATCTGATATGAATCTACTTTCTTAAGGCAAAAGTATATAAACATGCCCAGATTGGGCTACATAGCCAAGAAGGAGCTAACTAGCCATAGACAAGCATAGATGGCATCGAACAAAGATGGAGAAACATCATTTGTACAAGAAACAAAGGACTGCAGTAGAATGAAAGAGAAGAGGGAAGAGATATAACCCGTAGAGGAGAGGTGGCTCTCGCTCCTCGACCTTTGTGTAGGTTGGATCTCAGTCCTTAGGTCTTCTCTTCGTCCCTCTGGACTCCTCGGCTCTCTCCCTCTCTAGATTGTATCGGGTAGACCGTATCGGGCAACCGTATCGAGCAGACCGTATCGAGAAGACCGTATCGGGCAAACTGTATCAGATGACCATATCAGACGACCATATCAGGAAACCGTATCGGGAAGCCGTATCGGGTGACCGTATCGGGCAGCTATATCGAGAAGTAGACTTTTGGGGAACTCCACACACTAGCTCCTTGGTCTAGGAACTAGCTCTTGCAGGGTCCTCCCTTCGGCTCCCCCTCTTTTTAGGTTGGCAGCTGCTATTTATAGGCAGCGAGTTGATGGGAGTTGTAGTTTTTATTTGTCCATGTGTCCTTCATCCGTGGCTTTGATCTTGAGGCATCATGTGGGTCAATATGACTATCGCCTAATGACCGTGTCGGGTAGGGGGAGTGTCGGGCAGCTGTATCAGATAGGCCGTATCAGGCAGCCATATTGGGCAGGCCGTATCGGGCAACCATATCGGGCAACTGTATCAGCCAGACCATATCGGGAAGCCATATCGGCCAGACCGTATCGGGCAGCCGTATCAGCCAGACCATATCGGCCAGCTGTTGGAATTCTTGTCTTTTCAGGTTCGGTACTTGAGAGTCCCCAAAATTGGCTAGTTTCGGTGCATGAAAGTCAAAAATTGTCTAATTAGCTACATTATTGGCTATTTTTACTACTTTTATCTAATTCGAGACATAAAGCATAAAACATGAACAAAAGAGTGCATATTAAGACTAAAGTGGCACAAAACTATAGATAAAATGCATAGAAAATGTGCACTAATTTGGGTGTTATCAACTACCCCAAGCTTAAAACTTGCTTGTCCTCAAGCAAGACTGGGCTCAAAGAACAAAAAGATAACATCCAAATTAATCTTGACAATAAATGCTAAGGTTAAGAAAAATAGTTTAAAACATAAATTCTCCTAATCCATGTCGTTTCAGAACAAACCCCCACCTGTCAGGCATAATCCTGCCAAAGCAAGATCAAAGAGTTTCCAGGTAATATTAAGCAAATTCACTACAACCTTTTGATACTCATGAGAGTTTGAACCAGAATTATTTAAACATGAAAGAGCTATCACACAGGTGATCATGCGGGTGATGAGCAATGAGCCATCACCATGAATCCATGCAAACCAATCAAGAATACCACGCCTCTCACTTATTCATGTCCTAAGAAACAAGGTAAAAAGACTCTACTGACTTCTGAGAATCCCGATCTGTGTCAGGTTGGTCCATGTAACGAGCAACCATCCCTGCAGTCCAAGCCAGTTGGCCCAGAGCAATGAGACGAACTCCTCATACTATACTCGAACCAACCCTGCTACTGAGATGATCTCATAGGTCACCTAGGGGGTTCCTAGTGACTCTCTAATGAGCTTTTAGAGTGGTACTACCAAACATGACATATCTGCATTCATGAGCGCAGCCATACACCGGTTGGGCACCATCCTCAACTCTCCTAAAAGAGGAAGCAACACTCATTTATTGTTCACACTCAGGCTTTTAACATCTGCATTCTATTTTTAGGCTTGGGTGAGAACTATATAGATATTTTTGGGATTTTGTGGGCGGCCAAGCCTCTTTTGCACATTTTTATGTTTTTCATCTTTTTGACTCAATCTAATGTGAGAAGGCACGTAGTCCATCAAGGAAAACACTTCATCTTGATCATAGATCAAAGTCCATCATAATCTGCTTGATACCTATGTGAGAAGTAGCAATTATGATCCAAGAATCCTTAGAATAGAGGTAAGCTTGTGAAACTGTAGCTAGGATTCTTTAATCATGTTTTTCCTCATTCCAACAGTCCTTTACCATGGATTCACCATTCACAACATAGATCAAGGGAATTTAACTTTAAGCTATGAAAAAGGTACATAACCTTAGATTTATTACCAAACTCAAGGAAAGATTCAAAGAGCAAGTCAAGAAAGAGGTCAAGCAATTTTTAAGATGAAAATTGTGTATCTAGGCATAAAGTCAAGCATTTATCTATTAGGTTCGCACCATATAGCCATAATTTCTTTTATACTAAATGCAGGAAGTAAAAGTGCATGCAAGAAGGGTGAAGAGAAAGAAGGGTGAAGCCTACCACCCCAAGCTTAAAACTTTGGTCGTCCTCGAGAAAGACTTAAACTTGGAAAAGAGAGGAAGGAATGCATGATTTTAATGACAGTTATTAAAGTTCTAAATATGATGCATGGATGCAAAGAAATAAAATAGTTAGAGGAAAGAAGCTAACTAACAAGAATAAGAACATTAAAATTTATTGTAATAAAAGGGCGGGAGGGTGGGTAAGAGAAAAGGGGGTGGTTGCCCCACGATACCGACACTAGGATCACAAATCCTGAGTTTTGGGACCAGTGTCACATGTTTCTTGCCGACGGGTTCTGCCAAATAATATGAGTAGAATAGGTGGATGTGTTGGCCCTGCCAAATCTGAAGAAGCAAAGTGAAATCTGGTGACTCAGTGAAGTCATTTGTGTGCTGGAAGTGGCTTGAACTGCACTGGGATGAATTCTTCGGCATATCATCCTCAGGGTACCTTACATTATATGAATCTGAATATGACGGTCCTGGGATGTTGACACATGGTGAGATGGATGAGAGAGGTTGGATGTCTTTTGGAGGACTCATATCTTCTCTCTCCATCTCTACACTTGAGGTTGGATGCTCAGATAAATCATCATGTATAGTCTGAGTCATCCAATCATCTTCTGAACAAGAAGTACTCCCCAAAGAATCAGTTTGTGGTCTTACCACCCTAAGCTTACCACCTGGCGTGGAGTCAGGGGTATCTTCATGCTCAGCTGCCATGTTGTAGTGAACCGTCCATCCTGCGCCCTTGACATCCACCCTACCTTGTAAAGGTATGGGTGTAAATGGTGGCTCGTGCTGCTCCAACTCATTATCATCAGTATACCCGTTGGTCCATGTCGAGCAGTTGTCGTCATCGTCATCATCATCATCGAACAAGTTGTTCCAAACCATGGTTGGCGTACTGCTCAAAGCAAAGTGGCAAGTCTCAATATGAGAGATGTCACTCTGGTCTGGTTCAATATTTGACTCTGGTTCCTCTAGCCAACATTCTGGCTGTGAGGAAACTTGGCTTTTAGAGTCTTCATCATCGCCATCATAGATCCATTCAGGTCTATGACTCATATCTTCCATTGGTTCATCAGCTGGTTCATCTGGATATAATGAAGGGTTTCCTGGAGTGGGTTGGTCTTCACAAAAAAATCCTGGTGAATCCAGTTGATGGTCTGAATAGGATGGTGATGTATACTCGACTTCATACCCAATGGAATGGTCTTGATGACTAACGTCTTCATTATCTTGTGATGGCATTTGTAATTGGATTGTAACTAAATCAGTGATCTCTTGGAGCCTCCTGCCTTGTTCAACATCTTTATCATGAAGTTGTTGTACTTGAGCAGCAATGCTTTCGAGACCCGTCGATTCTGCCATGCACATCAGTTTCTGACCTATTGTACCAAACTGATGCGCTTGAATGAATCCTCACTCAACAGTTTGAACTAGACTTCTACTGCAGTCTGCAGCCTCGGTGGCTACTTTGAGATGACGATCCTGCTCTTCTAGAAGTTGTTGCATTGGATCGACATCTTCTTGGAGATGAGGGGCTAAGGAGGTGAGTGCTTGAATACTTTCCCTAGCCAACTCCACTGCTTTCATCAGTTCTTGATCCCATGATAGAATGGGGGTCGATGGTTGACTGACAGTCTCCTTTGTTGGAATTTCAACATATGATGACAGTGGAGGTGAGTATAACTCGACTAGTTGCAGAGCACGACCTTCAATTATTTGTCAGCAGTTCGAATTACGGAAAAACTCACGAGGACAGCTAGACAAGATAACTTTTCTTGCGGAATCAAGGTCCATGGCTGAAAAAGGTATGAGAAAAAGAAAATTGATTTAGTATATATGAAAAAGTATGTGTAAAGCAAGAGGAAAACTATGCATGTATATATAGGCTTATAGTGACAGAACACAAATCTACTAGGCGTGTAAACGTGGAAAACCACGTCCCCAACAATGGCGCCAAAAGTCGATCGGCCTTTTTCACGCGTCCGGAAATGAACACGGGACAAAGGAAGGAATCAAGCTTTAAATTTATAACCCGAAACCTTCTAGGCCCCCGCAACTTTATTACGGGGTCGAATAGATATACGGGGTCGAACATAGGGACGTGGTGACGTTTAGGATGCCATAGATCTCATTCTTTAGTCAGATAAACCAAGATGATAGTCGATAAAAGTAAGTTCTAGAACTAGTCTAGCGAGTTGTCACGATATAAAACAAAACAAAGAAAAAAAACAAAACAAAATAGAGCTCGTGATTCTACTAAAAAGAGAAAGAGAGTTCCTGGCTATGTAACCACAAACGGGGCAGTCTATGCACTCGTTCTCAGGCGTAGACAACCCTTGAACACCCAAGCAAGCATCTAGTATGCACGGTGGCATCTGTCCTGTGGGGTCGTCCCACTCACTCTCACGATGCGTGACTAAAACCATCAACAATACGTCAATGACCCTCTCTCGAGGAATGACATATCAACACCTTGGAATACACTAAGTTCCCTCTCGGGTCTTAGGATATTCTAGGGTGTTAGGAACAGAATACCTCGGATCTTCCCCTTACAGGTTCGGATCCAAACTATCATCTCTTAGCTATTCCTACAACGGATCTCTCAATACAGGCAGAAACAGCAGTTCAAGCGAGTAGGAGATCAACCAAACTAGCAATCATAACTTGGAAAGAGAAAATAGAACATGCAACATACTAGATCTGATATGAATCTACTTGCTTAAGGCAAAAGTATATAAACATGCCCAGATCGGGCTACATAGCCAAGAAGGAGCTAACTAGCCATAGACAAGCATAGCTGGCACTGAAAAAAGATGGATAAACATCGTTTGTACAAGAAACAAAGGAATGCAGTAGAATGAAAGAGAATGAGGGCTATCAATTTGAGTAAATTAGTGAGAGCGATAGTTAAATAAATACCTAATCAACATCGTCAAATTTTAATCATATCAAATAATATAAAAAATGAGTTTTGACAAAATTGAAAATTCTTTTGTAGAATCAAATGGTGACACAAAATAATAAATTTTCTCTAAAATAAATCTTGAGAAGGACAAGTTAAATGGGAACAACTTCCACAACTGGTTATGAACATTGAGAATCATTCTTACACGTGAGTGCAAGTTCGACATCCTGGAGACACTAGAGCCAGATGAACCCCTTCCCAATGCACCTAAGGCTGCTAGGGATGCTGGCAAGAAGCATATTGAAGATTCCATTGATGTCAGGTGTATGATTCTATGCTCCATGAACTATGAGTTACAAAGGCAGCATGATAACATGGATGTTATTGATATGGTCGCACATCTCAATAACATGTTCCAAGATTAGGAAAGATAGGATATATTTGATATCTTAAAGGCGTTTAAATGTAACATGGAAAAAGGAGATCCAGGAGGTCCTCATGTGCTCAATATTTTTGGGTTTGTGGAGAACCTTTATAGACTGGGATTCCCCTTGCATCAAGAGTTGGCTACTTATGTGATTATGTAGTCTCTACAGTCATACAGTGAATTTGTCATGTACACTTTGACAAGTCATTGATAGAGTTATTAGGCATGTTGAGAATAGCTAAGGCATAAATAAAGAAAGACAAGCCCAAGCCTATGATGATGATCATCAAGACAAAGGTAAAGTCTAAAGGAAAAGGCCAAGAAGAGTTCGAAAGAAGGATAGAAGCCCAAGTCTTTGGATCTCAAAGTAAAGGGAGGATTAAAGAAGGGATGTAATTGCCACCATTTTCACTAGCATGGCCATTGGAAAAGGAATTTCCCTCTCTTCCTAGAGGAATTAAAGAAGAAGAAGGGGAAGAGACCTCACTTCAAGTATAAAATTTATAAGATAAATTTGATTACTTCTTCATTTTGGTATATGTTACTAGATGTAGATTTGACATATGTTGATGTGCAAGATCTGATAAGAAGTAAAGCCTTTATGAAAGGGTAAGAGTGAAATGTGCAGAGAAAGATTTTTTGTAGTTTTAGTCTACATTTAGAATTTATCTTAGCCCATTGGGAGTGTAATAGAGTTAGTTGAACTGCTATTTCATTATGCCAAAATGGAAACATTTCACCTTGTGCATCTTGTATAACAAGGATCATAAATCAATAAAGAGTTGTTAATGCTTCTATTTTAAAGATGTGATGTTGTATGGAAATGCCCCAACATCTAGTGATATTTATATGGAAGGATCAAAAGATGAATGTTAATACCAAAAGGATTATAATTGATAACTCAAACAATCTATAGAATTGTCATCTAGAGCACATATATGAAAAATGCATTACTAGAATCCATATTGATGTTTATCTAGACTGTTTTGGCTATTGAACCAAGAGGAGATGCACAAATCTCATGTACCAGCTACATGAAAAACCACCTCTCACTAGGTGTAGTGTACAGAGAACAAGCTTTTCTATTAGTGTGTATACATATAAAGATATTTTAGAATAAATGCTACAACTAGTTGTTTGTACTTCATTATATTCACTGATGATCTCATTTGATATAGGGTTTGTATTTGGTAATATACAAACAAGAATCTCTTGAAGTGTTCAAGGAGATTATGAATGAAGTATAATTTTGATAAAAGTATTAAGAAACTTTGACATTGTCAAATGTTGAAATACTTTACATCAATGTTTGAGGACCTTCTGGAAGGACTGTGATAGTGTATCACAAGTCAAATCCACCTAAAACATGATGATATATCAGATGAAGGAATTACATCCTGATGAATAATGATGTTATTATCATTTGATCTAATCTCCTCATGGATATATAATTTACACTAAAACAATGTACCATTTAAAATGATCTAAAAGACATCATATGAGATATGGTATGGGAATGTCTCGATATGTCTTAAGTATTGAAGCCTACATAAAGAAAGTAGTTTTTTGGAAAAGGTTTATCCAAAAACCATAATTTGTTGAATGCTACTAGCAATCCCAACCTAATAACAAAGATGTTTGTTACTAGGATAACTTAGTTCTAAAAGAATCAATGGGAGTAAAAGTAGAAGTCAAAAGGTTCGAGATCAACAAGGAGGTACAATGAGAACAATTAGGAATCACAAGTTTTTGTGGAATCTAAAGTTCCTCATGTAACATAGAATCACATAAGTTCTAGTAGAACACATTTGAGATTGAAATATTCTGAATCTTATAACTCAAATAAATTTTGATTTGGTCGTAAGATGATGAGCCAACAAAACATATCAAAAACTATTGAGGAACAGTTGTTGAGAAATGTCTGGATAGACATTATGGAGTCTGTGTTCACTAACAAGGTATGACCTTGGTTGTACCACCTAAATGGGTAAAACCCAAAGGGTGAAATTGGGTTTCCATTACAAATACGACATGGATAACCTAAAAGGATAGATTGGATGCAAAGGTTTTCAAATCAGTTCATATTGTTGAACATGAAGAAATTCCTTCACCAATTTTC
Source organism: Alisma plantago-aquatica (assembly GCA_963693085.1). NCBI lineage: Eukaryota > Viridiplantae > Streptophyta > Magnoliopsida > Alismatales > Alismataceae > Alisma > Alisma plantago-aquatica. Next base: position 152,211,718 of record OY856409.1, on the reverse strand, counting down.
ATGCTTGTTGTTGCATCTAGTATAGACAGTGAGATTTGGCATATCAAGCTTAAAATTACATTCCTTAAAAGGAATATATGAAAGGATAGACTCTAGTCCACCATCTTCTGGGTTTTCAAGTTGATCGGTTGGGCCTCCAATCGATCGGTCCTCCATGGTCTTCCATCTTTTGGGCATGTCTTCTTCATTGTAACAAGAATTTAAACTATCCTACTATTACATGATAATAGAGAAACCTTAACTTACATTCGAGGGGAGCAAAGATAGGAAAAAATAATACTTTTACACTGGGAAGAAGAAGGTAGAGGCTCGGTATGCAAATTGATATAAAATAGAAAATAAACACACAACTACCATGCATAGATAATTCGGGTTACCATGCTACACATTCACCTTCAAAACTCACTTTTAGGGTGATGCATGCAAATTGAATATATATCATATATATATATATATATATATATATATATATATATATATATATATATATATATATATATATATATATATATATATATATATATAGATATATATAGATATATATAGATATATATATAGATATATATATATATAGATATATATATATATATATATATATATATATATATATTAGTTTGGGATTATATGTGGTCATTGATCAGATATGCACATTAATCAGTTTAAGTATTTACATCATATGTGATTAATAAATAAGGAAAACCAAAAGTATGATCATATATTCCAAAACATAGTAAATTGACCTAGCTCTGATACCACTATAGGGAAATATGGGCACAAAATTGGCAGTAGAAAAAAATTTATCTATCCATATTCCCCAGAACAACAAGATCACATCAACAACGTAATGGAAAGGATGGTTTGATGAGTTCATGCATGGTCATAGAGCAAGTGCAGTGACTATAACTCATAGCAATAGTCATGCACTCCTAATCAGACTGGGACTCGCCTGCAGCTACTATAGACTCAGAGGGCATCTGCAACAGCTCCACTATGGACTATAGACTGACATTGCCCTCTTAGACACGGGCAATGGCCACCTCACTTCTATGGTAGTCCATGCGGACCACTAGAACTCTTGTCATTATACTAGAATGGATAGGAAGGAGTTGTCCCTCTCATTGGTGTACTAGTCACCAACTTGCTCTCCCACAATTTCTCTCGCTTACTATCCCTTCCTTTTTTGGGTAGGACTCACTCAAGTTCTCTCGATTACCACAACTAGAGAAGAGAAAAAATTGTTACAGGAAATTGATGTGTCTAAGAAGCCCCCAATACCCATGTATTTACATGAGGGGTTGGTGTCATGGAACCGTTCTTACCCCAATCCCAATCCCACTACCTAGACAGTGGTAAAGGAATTGAAGCACTCATCCTTGAGTGGCCCGATAGGATCTAACACACTTTCCTATACAATAAAAAATAATAACTCAAAAACTAAAGATACAAAGAACAAACAAACCCAATATGGAGATTTTTCCAATTTATCTTTGTCATCAGAGTATGTAGAGTGTGGAAGCGATCTTATTCAGTATTCTATTTGTATTGCCTAAAATCAAGAAAATCAAGACACAATCATGCAACGCTATCAAAATCAAGTAAAACAATTTATAAGAAATTAAGAATACTTGGCAGGACTTATATTTCAAAATAATAACAAATGATTTCCAAAACCAATATTCGACAAAAGTTTGTTATTCAACGATTCAGTTTTTATTACTAATTCCCATTATGCTATAATTCGAGAATCATGCTTATATATTTTGTGTGACTATATTACCCCAACACGATGGGGAAGGTCACTAGGCTCCTTCTCACCATACGAACATAGGAGGCCAATGTACAAGTCCCACCTCCAAATGAGGGGGTTGTTGCACTCAATATAAACATTATCAACATTATCAATATCATCATCATTATCAATATATGGGAAGTCATAATGGGCATGCAATTTATGTTTTCATGTTTTTCAAAATATAGTATAGAAAAATAGAAGATTAATCATAGGGAACAGTAGCTCATCTAAATTAGTAGCCAAGTATACAGTCAAGAGATACATAAAAGTATCTTCAATACAATCAAGGAGGAGTTATATAATAGCGTACGTTTTGACGTGGTATTTTATCACACTAACAAACTCACTCAGGGTTGAAATCCCCGAGCTTTTACCAAAACCAATGTGCAATAATACCACCCACAAGTGGACGAGTCTTATCGTAGTATAGTTAAGGATCGAACTGAAAGGACAACATTTTTAAGAATCCTTATCAGTCTAGTCTAGTTCAAGTTAAGACTAATATTTAAAATGATTGGTTGATTTGAGTTTGATTAAACTAATCGCAAGAAAGTAAAAAGCTGAATTAAAGTTGGATTTAGATCAATGATATGGAATTTTTGGGATGGTATCGGGTTTCACCACCACTTCTAATGCAAACACATCCAAACAATCAAACTTTCAGGCAAGATATAACTATCCAAATAGAGCTACTACGAAACCCCCCATGCGGTCATTAGGTTTGCATAAGCATCACCTTAGGCATCAGATGTCTCGCCACCATCTGGTTCACTTACTTACGGCTCTGAAGATACAGAAATCCAAAGAAGGTTGTGGGCCCCCTATACAGGCGTTAGGCACACAGAAGCATCACCAAAGGCTAGATGGCTCGTCCCCTTGCGGATCATACACTTACGACCTCAAGGAATCCCATTCTATTTCTAGTTTGGGAGTCAACCACATTAATCGATAAGCAAACAGGCGATTAATATACGAGAAAACATCGATGATTAACAAGAAGATACAAAATCCAACTAAGGTTGTGAACCCCCTATACATGCATTAGGTACACAAAAGCATCACCGAAGGCTAGATGGCATGTCCCCTTGCGGATCATACACTTACGACCTCAAGGAATCCCATTCTATTTCTAGTTTGGGAGTCAACCTGTTAAACGACATTCAATCATATATATAGAAGTTCTCACAGTCATAGGAAGAACAAAGATGAAAGCAAGCAGTTAATCTAACTATGAACATAATGATTAACAACGAAATGAAAAGTTATATACATTGTCATGGAAAGTTTAACATAAGAACATGATTGCATGGGTAGTGGGGCTAGTCCCCGCACCCCAGAAAAAGGGAAATACTCACTCATTATTTGAGGAATAAGAAGAATAAGAAAGAGAAAGAAATCCTACATGAGCACGGTGCATAAGGAAGTCACATCTCGATGAAGATGATGCGGTCTTCTACGTCATGTTGGAGCAGATCTGGATGCAAAACGGGAGATGCCAAGACAGACCGGATAGTCTCTCTCACTCCATCTTCTTTCTCTTCTTGGTCTCCTCGATTGCAACATGGGCAGTAGGTGGAGTAAAACTGGCATGGATGGAATTGGATCTGGACCTGTGTATCGGTAGCCTGTCAGTGTCTCGGAACTGATGCCACATGAGGACCCTTGCGGTCTTATTTATAGGCTCAGATGGGGTCTTCACGTTTTCTGCATGAACCTGCTCCAAACGGTTTCAGCAAATGGTCTTGGAGACCATTTGACATCCAAACGGTCTTGGAAATATGCCTTCAAATAGTCTTGCAGATCGATCGAACAACCAAACGATCTTGGGAATGATAAGCCTATCGGTCTTGAGAGCAAATGGTCTTGGGACCGAATGGCTCCAAACGGTCTTGGGACCGAATGGCTCCAAACGTACTTGGGACCAAATGGCTCCAAACAGTCTTGGGACTGAATGGCTTCAAATGGTCTTGGGACCGAATGGCTACAAACGGTCTTGGGACCGAATGGCTCCAAACGTTCTAGAGATCGTTTTGATGACTAAACAGTTTTGAGGCCGTTTGGATGACCAAACGGTCTTGTGTTTCTAAATGGTTTTGGGGCCCAACCAGTTTTTCTTTGATCGATCTTGATTGTCTACACGGTCTTGAGTCCAAATAGTCTTGAGCAATCGGTCTTCACTTCAAACTATTTCTATTTCAACCGGTTTCAGAAACCATTTGACATCCAAACGATCTTGCATGATTGCGTCCATGCGGTTTTTATCCCCAATCGGTCTGGAGCCCCTGAGTGCCCAAACAGTCTTTGCATTCTCTGATCATCAAACGGTCATCACTTCTCGTTCGGTCTTGAGTCTAGGCATTGGGCAACCATTCATGGTACTACTGCTCTATCAGTTTGAGACTGTGCAGGTGGTGCGATGGAGAGCTGAGCAGCGTTGGGCGTGGGCGACGGCGGTGGCAAGGGTGTTGGTGTGAGGATAGCAACACTATCATAGCTATTGGAGGTCAAGTTAGGACACAGCTAACGATGGTGGTGGAAGGTGATGTTGCTGCCATGAGCTAGGGTTTGCAGGTGGGATCCAAGGACGAAGAAGAGGGGAAGCATGTGCCATTGTTGTCGAGCTGCCCAAACGGTTTCGACTTCCCGACGTCAAACGTTCTTGAATGTCAGTGACACCAAATATTTTTGGAAAAGGGTGAAGTCTAAATGGTCTTGGGGTGGAGTTGTCTAAACGGTCTTGAGACCGAATGGATGAAACTGATTGGTCAAGACGGAATGGATGAAACTGATTGGTCAAGACCGAATGGAGCAATCGAATGGTGAGACTATTTGGTCAGACCGATTGGTCAGAACCAAGGGTGAGTGAAGGGTGGGTCCCAGCTGATTGTTCAACCTCATCAAGACCTGCATCAAATCAACATAAATTCATTTAAAATCATGATAGTTGGACCAATTAAGTAATTTTGCAAATTTTGTTATTTAATAAGTGAAATTTAAAAGCATTGAGTTGAATTTAACCTCAGATGGTAATTGATTTCCATGATGAATATACATTCATCAAAATACCCCAAACTTAAACGTTGCTTGTCCTCGAGTAACGCAAAATCTGAAACAGTCACCAAATGAATATGTTCAATTCGTGTGATTGCCTCATCTTCACATCACGATTGTTTCCTTTCTGCTCAGTATGACTTAATAGCTCAACTTCCTGACATCACTGAACACATATTACCATATCTTCGTACCTGAGTTCACTTTCCAATATCACTTCCTCCTCACTTTTTCAAACAACAAGTATGTCAAGGAGTTTTGTAAGAGTCCAGAGACACCCGTAGAACAACAAGTGTGCATCTGATCTGACACTAGTGTTTTTCAAGATAGTGGGGGCATGCATTGTGCCATCAGGTAAAAAATGGAGTGAATGGTGGTATGTAAGGAAGAAGTAAATCTCTCCTCTATTCGACTCGAGGTTTTCTTTTTATTTGCTTTGCAATTTCATTTATTGCATTTTTTGTGCGAATCTCTCCTCTATTCGACTCGAGATTGCATTTCTTTTTGTGTGTGCTTTGGCATCTTTTTGTTTGCAAATCTCTCCTCTATTCGACTCGATATTACATTTTTGGTGGTATGCGCCTATTTATTTGTGAGGGGTATGGAAGAAGCAGATGTAGAAGGAAGTGGTTTGCCACCCCGAACTTAGGGTTTGGAAATATTTTGGCTATTTTATTTCTTTTTTATGGACGTAGGGGTACGAAGATGATAGAAGAAGTGTAGAAGAGAGTTCAGATCAGAATGCAACTTGATTTATTCGGTGCACTGGGTTGTTCTCTTTATCGTACTCTACTCAGATAATGACTTGATGAGGATCTCGTGGGGATTCCATGTTATTGTTCCACTAGTCAGTTAGGAAGCACGATGTGTTTGATCCCTATCAGTTTGATAGACACTCATCATTTTTGCATAAGTATCATGTTGTTAGGAGTCATAAGCTTCACAAGATGATTTCAATCAAAATCCTAGTTTCAAAAAATGGTCCTTTTAAGGATTTACTTCGAATAAGGAGGATATAATGATTCAAAATGCATAGCAGGTTAGTTAGTGACTTTTAATGAAACATGAAGTGTAACATACTGGAATCCAGGGTCTTTCCTGCAATTTACCCAATTTTGAGCTTTTCTTTGCCTTCTAGTCCATTTTGACCTTTTTCATAAATTTCCCTTATTTTATATTCTTTTTGGACCCCTTGTGCAATTTGAGCACAATTCAATGTTTAAAATTATCTTTTCCCCTCATTTATAATAATGAAGGGGTGTTTGCACAAATAACCCAATTAAGGAGATAAGTGAAGGTTAATAATGTAATTTGGTCATTAAGGATGGATATAAGTAGATAATATTAATTTGGAGCTTTTTGGATTAATATATTAGTAATAATATGCATTTGAATTAATTATGAGTATATTAACCTCTTTAATTTCTCTCTCCTCTTAAGTGGATAAAATGTGTGAAAATGGGATAATATGGTGAGTTATTTCTCTTGAAATAATTAGGAGATGTTTGCCTCGAAATATTACTCCCATATTTCAATTAATTAGTTTTCCATAATATTTCACCTCTTTTAATATATTAATACATGTAATAATGGAGAACATATGAGTTATGAGCCTTAGTGAGATTAAATACGAAATCTAATTATATAGAATGATGCTACACTTTAATGTGAACATGTGGTTATAATTTGGTGGCTTTTGGACTTCATTTGAGCCCTCAAATTGATTTTATAAGCTTTTATTATAGTGTGACTATAGTAGCTGAATTGATTTCATTTATATCATACGTAACGCTATGGTTCCAGTTTATTTTCCTGTCACACGCTTTGAGAAATGCCTGGGGACCTTCGATCAGGGATCGGACGGTAGGACCCTTGTCTTCTACCTCTGACCGTCGAACTGCTCCGACCTCCGACCTGCCTTAACCGCTCTCTCTCCCTCCTTCACCATTTTGCGCGATTCTTCTCTCTTTGCGTCCGTCTCTCCACGACGGTTCTGATGAGCCAAATCTCATTCCGTCTCCTTCACTCTTAGCGAAACGCCCAATCAGGGCCTCCTCCTCTTCTCTGTCATGAGGTTACAGAAGGGACTATGGCCCTCCTCACTCCTATATAAGGTTGTAGAAAGGACCTCCGAGCTGCGAGCTTTCTTCCTCCTCCTCTAATTTCTTCACACCCTGCCCCGACGACCCTGACCTACTCGTGGTACACCTCCGGAAATGGATAGTCGGTGCTACCTGCCCCGACCACCTTGGGCCAATTACCTTTAGGGTAAGCATCCTCGTCCATCCCTATTCCTGTTTCCAACCTCAGTTTGCATTGACACGCCCCCGATCGCGGTGCCCTATAAGCTCGTCGCCGAGCTCCGCCGCCACCTGCTAGTTGGTGTAAAGATGCTCCTTCACCCACTCTAGGACCTGACCTAGGTCCGTTTTCACCTCGCAAGTAGTTCCCCGATCTCCGTTTCCCGGCTCCGCTGATTCCTTTTGCATTTTGATCTCCGAACGGTGCCCCTGTTTCTTTGGTTCTCCGCGGTGGTTGGGTAGTCTCTGCATCGACCTTCTCTTTGTTTTGCTCCTTCACCTCCGCATGGCAACGACGAAGCTCCTCGGCATGATCCCCTGATCAGAGCCTCAGCAAATGACCAGGTTGACATGGGAGCCTGGCCCCTGGAGTTGTTGCTCGCGACCATGGCTATGAGGGAAACAATCCAGGTCGTCAAATGACCCTGGAGTCCATGTTGCTTCAATCGATAGATTTATATCGCATGGGCAATCATGTAATTTCATCATCCTCTTTTGTTTCTTGCCAACAACTTTGACACTTGCAAATGACCATTATGCCCTCACGTGTTCTGTTGGTTTAGTTTCCTCTCCAAGGGTATTCAAGTCTCTTGATCCTTTGCTTTTCAACGCGGTCCTATCCACGTGGCAATTCCTTGCAATCTGATTAGTCAGATTTACTTAATTCATAGTAAATCGATCCATGGTCAGAAAAATGCAAATAAATAGTCAATGGAAAGGATTTTTAATGTAGAATTCGATTTTATGGTTTTTGAGTCATTATTGTGATTCCTTTTTTCGAAGTTTGCTTTGAATGCCTTTTAAGTATATAAAATGTTCTAAATTACATAATTAATTCATTTTAACTCCAAATTGGAAAATAAAATATGTTTTATTAATCAGGAGAATATGAATAATCATTAGGTCAAAGTTTTGAGTCACAAATTGAGTTTTGGTTTTGAAGGTGGAAAATTAGGGTTTTTCCTATGCTTTATGTCACTATATATAGTAATACGTGTAATAATGTAACTAGGGAAATATGGAATTGGATACAATCAGATTGGTGAATGTGATGGTAATTAATTAAAATAGCTATGTGAAGCCTATTTTAGTATGTGAATCATATTTATGTATGTGACATCTATGATGAATGTGAAATCTATGTGGAATGTATATGTGCAAATTACCTATCCTTCAGTTGGGCTTTTATCCATCCCTACCTTCATTATGTGCTAGCCTTGTTATCCTTCTACATGACTTTATTTGGCTCTTTACTTAGTTAATGCTTCTTTTGCATTTGTGGCCCATTCATTATGTGAATCTTGCTATTGCCTATGTTGGCTCATCTTTTTGAAATACTTCGATAATGTTGTTGCCTATGATGGCCCATTTATTGAGATTGTTTCTTGGGTTTTATTCCCATGTGCTATGATGCAAATGTTGTTTATATTTCTCAATACTGCTAAGTGACTATTTAAGCATGATGTATTTTAGGCCAAATGACAATGTAGTGTACATGAGTACAAACCACCCATAGGGCACTGAGGGTTTAGTCCTCCTACCGGGCACTGGGGTTTTAGTCCCCCTGCCATTTTATATATTAGGCACTGGGGTTTTAGTCCCCCTGCCACTGGTGAGGTCCGGTAGGTGCCTCACCCTACATTGAGATGACTTTGTGTCTTAATATATTCATGCTATGTGATTATTATTGTGGTGATTGTTTATGGAAGTTTTCTCTCTCTTATTCATATACTTGCCTCAATTCTTTTGAAATCTCTTATTGTAGAGAATCTTTTATATTGCAATGCATTAGATTATTTAATTGTCCTATTTCTCTTTAATAACACATACTTTTTATCTTTCTCTTGTTGGATGACCCCAACCATCCAGGTTAGGATCAGAGTGCACATGGAAGCTTGGTGAACCTAAGTCTAAGGATAGAACAAGAAGAAAAGGAACATATAGCTTGCATGATCATAGTTGCTTTTATATATTAAGTTGTTTTGTTTGGAGACAATATTGGCTTAGTCTAAGTCTTCATCTACCTAGATCCTATGCTTGTATAAAGTTGTACTCCCATTTGGGAAAAATTTTGTAATGTACTCTTTATACATTTTTGAATAAAGTTAAGTTTTATTTCTTCCGCTGCCACACATATGATGTTTTTGTTTGCCTTGATTTTTAGTAGAGACTTGGTCTTTACATGAAGTGTCAAAAATTCATCAAGTATATGTTCAATTTCTTTTGAAAAACTTTAAAAATTTTAAAAATTTTGAGAATTTTTATCAAAAATGTGACGATGCAATCTTAAGTCTGAATTAGATGGGTGAAGGTGGAAAGTGAGATATGTACCACCCACCCTCCACCCTGAACTTAGAAATTTTCTAGTCCTGAGAAAACTCTAAATCTGAGATGGAGGGGAAAGTTTGTGCCGGTTGGACCACGAGATGTGGTTACGTTCCAGACAGTGTGTGTCCTCCATCTGAAAATCTAGAAAAGAAAGATCAATTAGAACTCAAAAGGCATCTCACGATGCACTTTTATTTGGTGTAAGATTATCTAAAAAGTAAAAACAAAATTGAGAAAAAATTTCTAATTCAAAATTAAAACTAAATATGAATTTATTTATCGGGTTGCCACCCGACAAGCGCCTTTATTTTATGTCGATGGCTCGACTTGATATCTTCAACTTCATGGTGGTTCCTTTGGAATGGAGAGATCTATTATTGCTTCGATGGATGTAGTGAAATATCTTTTCAAACGTTGACCATTCGCCATGAATTCACACGACTTTTCGCTCAATAAAGAGAATGCACCATGTGGGGAGATGCTTTTGACAATGTAAGGTTCAGACCAGCGAGAGCGGAGTTTCCCTGGGAATAACTTAAACCTTGAGTTGAATAGAAGAACTTGGTCTCCCACTTGTATGTCTTTTCTTTTCAAATGACCATCATGCCAAAGTTTGGTGTGTTCTTTGTAGATTCGTGCATTCTCATAAGTTGTCATCATGAGTTCGTCCAGCTCTTAGAGTTGCAGAATCTTGGCTTGGCTTGCTTCTTTCATATCAAAGTTCAGTTGTTTAATTGCCCACCATGCCTTGTGTTCCAGTTCGACTGGCAGGTGGCAAGCTTTTCCATATATTAATTGAAAAGGTGTAGTCCTGAGGGTAGTTTTATAAGCAGTTCAATAGGCCCATAATGTGTCGTTGATTTTCACTAACCAATCCTTTCGATTGCGGCCTACAGTTTTTTCCAGAATAGTCTTGAGTTGGCGGTTAGAAACCTCTACATGTCCACTCATTTGTGGATGGTAGGGCGAGGCTACCTTGTGTGTTACACCATACCTTCTCAATAATGCTTCAAAGCTTCTTTCTAGAAAATGTGACCCTCCGTCGGATATCACAGTTCGTGGTACTCCAAAATGGGGGGAAATAATATCTTTGAATAATTTGATAACTGGTTTGGAATCACTAGTCACGGTTGGTATGGCTTCAACCCATTTTGAGACGTAGTCCACTGCCACTAGTATATATGAAAATCCATGAGAAGATGGGAATAGACCCATGTAGTCCACTCCCCAAACATCGAATATCTCTACTTCTTGCCATAAATTCAGTGGCATCTCATCTCTCTTTGTTATATTGCCTGATCTTTGACATTTGTCACTTGATAAGAGAAAGTCATGGGAATCTTTGGATATGGTGGGCCAAAGGAATCCACATTGCAAAATCTTTAAGTCAGTCTTTTTAGAGATCATATGTCCTCCCACTGGTCTTGAGTGACATTGTTCTAAGATAGGTTGAGCTTCTTCTTCGGTGATACATCGTATGAATAGACTATCAGCACATAGTTTAAAAAGGTATGGCTCATCCCAGTAGTATTGTTTCACATCATGCATAAATTTCCTCAGTGCATTTCCGGTGCATTCAGGATGGATAACCCCAGCAGCAAGATAGTTCACATAATTAGAGTACCACGATGTAGCTTCTGAGACCTTCATTAGTTGATCATCTAGAAGGGAGTCATTGATCGGAATCTTCTCGGTATCCCTAGTGTGGATGCGACTGAGATGGTCTACTACAACATTCTCTATACCCTTTTTATCTTTGGTCTCTAGATCAAATTCTTCACTACTACAAAAAATGTTTTTTACAATGGGAGATAGACAACAATTATGATGATTGTGTTGTAGTTAGCATACTTATCACAACAAGTCTATTTTCGTGTTGTATATTGTATATTTTATACAACACAAGTAATTTATAACATGCCAAACATGTTGTAGTATACGTTAATTACACAACATATTGTGACCCGTTGTAATAGACTATAGTATCACAACATATTCAAACCTGTTGTAAAAGACGTAAATTACACAACATATTGTGACCCGTTGTAATAGTCACACATGATAACATGTTGTAATATACCATCATTATACAACATAGACTGACCCGTTGTAATATGTAGTATTTACACAACATGCCTTCACATGTTGTATTTGGTACATGTTGTAATAGACCACGATAATACAACATATTGAGACTCATTGTTATATACCAAGATCACACAACAGACTCTAACATGTTGTTATATATTATAATTACACAACATGTTGTGACCTGTTGTAATATCCACACATAACAAATCGTTGTAATAGACTACCATTACACAACATAAACTAACCCATTGTAATACATCATTATCACACAACATGAGATCACATGTTGTAATAGCTACATGTTGTAATAGACCATAGTCACACAACACGCTATAACTTGTTATATACCAAGATCATACAACACACTCCGACTTGTTATTATATACCCAAGACTGAGCCGAACCCGATTTTTTTTGGATACGTGAGAACCACCCCCAAGGACAGGCTGTGAATAAGTGAGAACCGCCCTAGCGGTGTAAACCCCCGATCCACCCTCGCCTACCCGCACAAAGGGGAGAACATTTAAATTACACAATGGGTCGGCCTGCACGACAAGACAAATTTGTTTCTGAGGAGCACAACCTAGGTTTCGAACCCGGGTCTCTTCATTGGGAAGCCAATCTCTTAACCATCTGAGCCACTACCTTGCCAGCAATATGGGTGGAGTTTTAGCTTGAGAGGTAGGTTGAACAAAATCCAATTTCGTGTGGTCAAGGGAAAGACATTTTTTTACTTTGGGTAGATGTTTTGACCCAAAACCGACCCAATTCCAATATCTTATAACCGCACCAAATGGTTATGGTGCAGATATGATTTTAAAATTTAAAACCTTTGTGGTGTGGTGTGGTTATGGTTCCAAAGAAAAAATCATGGATAAAACTACATTGCCTAAACATTCATTTTAATTGTATATAAAATATATGTATAATAACACCTTAATTATATTTCTATTGCCGTTCTCACATACATCACTAGATCTCTATTTTTAAATTAAAAATATTATATATATATTTACTAGTTAGAATGTTCATTCCCATAATTTAAACATTGCATTTTTTATTTTTAACTTGTAAACAACATTTTTTTTAGGATTGTCTATGTTGTTTCTTCCATTTCTTGTGCATAACTTTATAAATTTTACGTATAATGCTACTGCGATCAATAGAAATTTGTACATGACATGATGGTGTGTGGTGCCATGCAGTTAACCGTAGTTTTTGACGGTACAGATATGATTTCTCATATTAAAAACTACAGTGGATATGGTGCAGATATAATGTTTGATTTTTTCATAATGTAAGTATGATTTTAGTATGAATCGTACCATATCTACACTACTGTCATCCTACCTATGAGTAATACAGGTTAACAAGAGGATACTTTTCTGGACAAAATCTAAATGTATGTTTCCCTCAAAAAGTCACACCCTTTTCACCCCCACCCCGCCCCCGCGGGAAAAAAATCAAAACAGACGAGTTCGTACTATTTAATGACCAAATTAGACGACTTTGGAATAAATTTACCGGGGTAGATGAGTTTGGGAGAGAGAAAGGGTCGAAGACGCCAAACTGAATGGTGTCTTCAATCTCATTGGTCCCCCGCGCCAACAGGTCCCTGGGGTGGCCGCGCCACGTGGCGGCCCCAGGATGAAGGCACCATTCTGAATGGCGTCTTCATCCTGGGGCCGCCAGATGGCGTGGCCACCCCACGGACCCGTTGGCGCGGGCGCAGACTCAACATTTTTTTTCATACTTTGATACCATATATTTAGTTAATGTACAATATTTACATTTTAATTAATATATATTATTTTACAATAATTAGTTATTGCATCTAAGTAAAAATATCACATTAATATTAATTGTACAATATTTCTATTTGGTATTAAATAATCTGTTATATTTCAATATATTGATTTATAAATCCATTTATCAATAACATATTTAACTACATATGCATTCAATTATTGTTTATAGATATATTTACGAGTTGAATACAAATTTTTAACATAAACTTTCTAACTATATGATAAAAAATATTATTCAAATGTAGTATGTAAAATATTATATTACACATAAAAGTAATTACTTAATTAATCAGATAATATTTGTATGTATATTAAATAATATAATAATTCAATGTAATATAGCACTATATATACACGCATTATATACATAATATTGTTTTAGATATTATATCATATATTATACTATACATATTAATAATAATAATTAATATATGATATTAGATTAAAACGTTATGTCTACTATATGTTCATATTTGTATATTTATTTATTAATGATATATTAAAGATATATACATACTATTATTATATCATTAATAAATAAAAATAGTTTGCATATACATAACATTTTAATATAATATAATATATTATGTCTATTATGCATATTAATATTAATAATTAATATATGTATATTTGTATATTTATTTAGTAATGATATATTAAAGATATATACATACTATTATTATATCATTAATAAATAAATATAGTTTGCATATACATAACGTTTTAATCATTATATACATAATATTGTTTTATATATTATATCATATTTGTATATTTATTTATTAATGAATAATAATAGTAGACATAACGTTATGTATATGCAAACTATATTTAATTTGTATATGCAAACTATATGCAAACTATACATAATATTGTTTTAGATATTATATCATATTTGTATATTTATTTATTAATGAATAATAATAGTATACATAACGTTATGAATAATATGTATATATCTTTAATATATCATTAATAAATAAATATACAAATATGAACATATAGTAGACATGCCATTTTAATCGAATATCATATATTAATTATTAATATTAATATGCATAGTATAATATATGATATAATATCTAAAACAATATTATGTATATAATGAGTGTATATATAGTGCTATATTACATTGAATTTTATATTATTTAATATACATATAAATATTATCTAATTAATATAGTAATTACTTTTATGTGTAATATAATATTTTACATACTATATTTGAATAATATTTTTTATCATATAGTTTGAAAGTTTACGTTAAAAATTTGTATTCAACTCGTAAATATATCTATAAACAATAATTGAATGTATATGTAGTTAAATATATTTTTAATAAATGGATTTATAAATCAATATATTGAAATATAACATATTATTTAATATCAAATAGAAATATTGTATAATTAATATTAATGTGATATTTTTACTTAAATGCAATAACTAATTATTGTAAAATAATATATATTAATTAAAATGTAAATATTGTACATTAACTAAGTACATGATATCAAACTATGAAAAAAAAATTGAGCCCGCGCCCGCGCCAACGGGTCTGTGGGGTGGTCGCGCCACGTGGCGGCCCCAGGATGAAGACGCCATTCAGAATGGTGTCTTCATCCTGGGGCCGCCACATGACGCGGACACCCGAGGGACTCGTTGGCGCGGGGTCGGCTATGTCAGTTGGGACCAATGAGATTGAAGACGCCATTCAGTTTGGTGTCTTCGATCCTTTCGGTCATTAAATAGTAATAACCCGTCTATTTTCGCCAACCCAACCCCACTCCCTAAAAACACTTGTGTGCGGTCAGCGCACAATAATCTCCCAACCGCGCCCCCTCCTCGCACTCCCCTACATCGGGGCTTGTCACACTTCCGCCTGCCCGGAATTGGGGCCGGTCTTTGCCACCGGCCACCTCCTGAATTACTAAAATCCCTACTATTGTGCCGCTTCCCCTCATCCTCCGGTCACTCACAACTAGGCTCCTGCCCTAGTTTTTGACCCGCAACCGAAGATTCAGGCTCCCTTTCTAACGGTCGGCTATCTTCGTTGGAGTTTTGGCCGACGTAATGACTGGTGTGCTCAACGTCGAAGCAACAGATTCCGGTGCCTCAGCCTCTAACTATCGATCAAGGAGTCCAGTCCAGTTCATTGTCCAACGTACTGCTTGGAATTGGGGATTTAGCGGATCTGGATTTGCCCTAGTTGTTCATCATCGATTTTACTCCTTCTCAGGTTAGTGTATTTTCCTATCATCTATCTTGTTACTGGTGGCAGATCTGACGATCACCCTGGTTCCTGAAGGACCTTCGGTAATGACCAAACATTCTTCTTCTTCGGTTTTGGCACCGATGATTATTGGGGGTGATATGCATATGAGGGACGTGCTTTCAATGGCTGGTCTTGGTTGGGATTTGTTGTTAATTCAGGTTTAGGTGGAGGAGTTTAGATGGTTGTGGTTCTGCAGTTTGGTTTTATTTTGCTGTAGGTGTCCGACGGCTAGCTGCTGGTAATGGGGGAGAGAGACCTCTACCAAGTTTTTTGGTTGGTCCTTTTTAATTAGGTATAAGGCTAGACATCTTTGTTTCGAATTTGATATATGTCATTTTCAACTTGAATGTGAAATTTCTGTGGCGTAAGTGTTTGATAATACTTCAGAAGTACGTTTAATTAAAAAATTAAATAGTGGATGAAGGAATAGAGTAACATCTGTAGTCAGCGTATTTTCTACTAGTTTGTTGTCTAGACTACTAAAAATATGACCATTGTTATGTGTACATATGCTAACATAAAAATGTGCAAGGTTATCTCTGGTCTTCTCTGGCTGGATTAATGTGACGTTTCACTCCTCACATAGCTATTTGAAGTAAAGGTGAGTCCCTCCAAAAAAAATTTACCTTGAACTTAATGCCAAAAGTATATACACCCAAAATTTTCATGTATCTGATATAACTATTGTTGGTTAACATGTCACTATAAGTTCATGAAGTTGCCTAGAGATGAGTATTATATTGTAGTGTATAAAGACATGATTTCAGTATTAACTCAAGAATGAAGAATTTAATGTGTATTATGTTTGATTTGAGGTCTTGGCGTTCAAGTTAAATAAATTTCTATAGGGCTCTCTTGTTTTAAGTGTTATGCCAATTGTGTTTGTTAAGTATTTATTAATTTGAATTTTGCCTATTGAATGAGAAATGATATTTGTTCCTAAGACAAAATAAAGATTATTAGCGACTAAAAATATCAAAGGAAGGGTTTAATTGGACATCAAACGATTTTCCTAACATATTTATGTCTCTTTATGCATAAATGCATCTAATATCTTCAAAATATTTATTTCACAAACTTTGACCTTTTATTATTTCAATAATCTAGTTTATTACTAATTGTATCTTTCTCCATTGGATCTTCTCATTAAATGTTTGTGACAAGGGATATGTCCACAAAACTAACAGTTTTATAGTTATATCTTCTTATATTTCTCTCTTGTCATTTCCAATTCTTTTGTCACTCTTGCATTGTTTTATGGTTAAAATATGTACTTTGGATTTGATAAATATAAGATATTTGATCACATATTAAAGACATATTTTGACTTATTTTTCAGGAGTTATTGGTCAACTTCTACAGATCTTTGAATGAAGCTTCTTACTAGCTGCCACACTTGAGATAAAAACAATTTTTACAAGTGCTGGCAGCGTCATCTTTGCTTCTCTACAGAGGCGGTGACAACAACTCTCTCCAACAGCTCTTCCCATCTCTCCAATAGGCGGCGGTATCATCCCCAGCAGCTGTTCCAGAGGCGGCCCTCTTCCAAATGCGTCGATAAGTCATTTCCTCCTCTCTTCTTTCTCAGTTCTTCTCTTAATCACATGATTTGTTTTTTTTCACTCCATTTCCTTGCTTCTGCCCATTTCTATTTGTTTTGACTTAGTATTCTTTTTGTTGCAATTTGATCTTCTTTCTTCTATCTCGTTTTGGTTCAATCTTACTGATCTTTATTTTTGAATTCCCCTTTCCCCCTTCTTTTCTTAATGTTAAATCCATCCTCTTGAAGGAGGTTCACATACGTTTATGGCCTCATTTCCTAATGTTTCCTTATCTCTTTAACATTTCTTCAACAAACTGGTGATTTGAATGGTGCCTTATTGATGTTTCTTTTATCTTTGAAGACATTCTTGTTCAGATTTATCCATACATGTTGGCATCCAACAATAAAAAGGGTAAGGTGGGATTTATCCTTCTTCAGATTCATTTCTAACTAGTTTGGAATATCCTCATTGTATCCTATAGTTTCTCAACCAGTAACCTACATATAGTCTCATACTCTCGTTGCAAATATTTAGTCATAGATAGCGTGCAAGGTTCGCTCCTCTTCATTTATGTAGTGTGGACTAAGCAGTGTGTGAATATTTCGAGCATTGGAAGCTTCTATGTTTTCCTCCATAAGTCTTTATTTATACTCATGTTTTCTCCTTTTATGTATTTTGTGTCGAGATGATAGTAGATATCCCATCAACTGACAGGATGAATGCCCAGTGATCTACTTACTAATCCAACACATGGATCATCATATTTTGTATGGCATCAATAACTTGACTACATAGGTTTAGGATAAGGAAGTTGTATCCCATGCCCCTTAAATATTTACCAAAGATTCAAATTTAGGAACTCTTTAGTTCTTTACGTGGTTGTTTTGTTCAAATGCTATGTAGCTTCTTAAATCTAGGAACCCAACTATAAAGCAACACAGAAGTGTTCGTGTTATAGGTTATCACCTAATGGCTATGCTCCTCCACAATATTCTTAGCTTTCGTGTGGGAATGTCAAAAAGGAGCCAGTCTTTCTCCTTTATAAGAAGTTAACGGATTTGTACTTGTACTTAATAACCTCTTTGTATAAAGTTTTATTGAATTGGAGGTCCCATGTGTTCTACATCATAATGGCCTCATTCGAGTAGATCATGGACCGGATACCTAGTCCTCCATTTTCCATTCTTGAGGTGATTTTTATCCATTTCATGAGCAAGGTCGTATGATCTTTATGCCCCCCCCACTTATGAATTTTCTTATGGTTGCATCAATGGGGTCACATAGACTACCATGAAGTCTGGAAAATCTGCATGGGAAGTAAGGTCTGAATCGGTTTGACATCCTACTCATCTTCATTTCCGTTGTTTGGATCGCCATAAATGATATGGGATATCAATCTGCACGGAAAGCACATCCTGTACTTACTGGATTAATAAAAGGGGAATAACTAGGTGGATTTTGTTAATCCGTCACGATGACTTTCTCACTGGGAATGACATCTACTGAATTTCTGGTTGCAAACGTCAGTTGAATCTTTACATCAGTCACCACCCAAATCATTTGCACAAGCAACACAATGTCGTCAAAACTATGCCTGATCTAATGGCGATCTCACCCTTAATATGCTATCTCACTCACATCTATGAACCGGCACTACTACATAAAATGCTTTTTACAATGGGAGATAGATGACAGTTCTGATGATTGTGTTGTAGTTAGCATTCTTATCACAACAAGCCCATTTTTGTGTTGTATATTGTATATTTTATACAACACAAGTCATTTACAACATGCCAAACATGTTGTAGTATAGGAGGATACTACAACAACTGCTAAAGTGTTGTAATAGGTTGTAGTATCACAACATATTCAAAACCGTTGTAAAAGATGTTATTTACACAACATATTTTGAGCTCACCGCTAGACGACGACTGCCTTCACCGTACTACTTCTCCGGAAAGCGCCGCTGCCCTCTGCGTTTCACACCCACCTCTACTTTGAGCTCCCTCCAATCCAAGGTAACCTCTGCTTACACAGAAAGGACTCATAGCCCTAACCAAAATCGCCAATCTTTTGGGAAATAGAGTTGAATTCCATTTATTTCTTTTAATGCACACAGATTGAGGGGCATATATCAATGAAAATGCTCTAGGAATGTCTTCCATTTCAAATATGTAGCACCTCTAGTATGGGTACTAGGCAAGTTCTACCAACATACCTTTGACGCCTCTTTCAAGATGAAGGAAACATACTTGACCCATAGGTGTAAGGGTCAACTCATACTTTTGAATATATCTAGAGTGGCCAGAATACAATCTTCAACTTTCTCCACTATGTCATGTTTGCTTTTTCCTTTGAAATAAGAAGGCATCATCATTAGGAAGTCGACTAGGGTAGGTTCCTTGGGTCCATTTTTTTTTTTTGAATGAATCACTCCATGTCTAACCCTAAGATTACTTGGAGTTTTTTCAACTGGGTAGTTGCGTCATCCCTTTAGGGTGAAGGGGGTCCCTCACGGTGAGTTAGGAAAGGGTTGCAATATCTGCTTGGTAAGGGCATGTGGTATTGCCTCTTTCCTATGAGTTATAAGAAGATGGTATGTGGTACCTTGTTCTTTCTTCCAAGGGATTATGATGGCTTCTCTTATCCTCTGAGTGGGGTTGGGAGGGTGTAAAATACTACCTTCTCTCTTTCAATAAGGTTGGCAAGGTAGTCCAATACCTCCTATGAGATGATGATGACCCATTTTCTAACCTTGGCATCTTATACTCCAATTTCTTAGAGACAAATAGGTTATCTCTCACAAATTATGAGAAAACCTAAGTATTAATAAGGTATACTAGAAAAAAAACCCTACTTTGGAGTAAAGATAGATACATATTGTTGATTCCTTAATACCATTTCATGTGACTATGTAGTTTTCAAATCATGTATCCATGTATTATGACAAAGTAGTTTAGACATAGAAAAATGAAAACCAAAAATTGTTCTCTTGACACAATCATAAGATAAAGCGTTTGGCCCATAAAGGACTATAATGCTAAATGAACTAAGAAAAGATAGGAACACAAAGTGAACATTGGCTTTCAATCCTTTGACATTTAGCCATCAATAACAATAGAAGAATGTTCCATGTAGGGTGATCCATCTGACTATGACATCCCTAAGGAATAACGACACATGGACTAAAAAGAAAGTTTTGGTCAACAATGTTGGCACTACTTCAGTTATTGAGCTATTTTAAAATAAAGATTTTGATGCATTAGAATGTAAGTAAATTTTCTTGATGGACTTTGTGTATAACAAGAAACTTATCTAGTTACCATACTAGTTTAAAATAGTTACACCACTTTAAGGTAGTAACTAGAAACAATAAAGAGGTTCAGTGAAACAAACATCAAGATATCAATGTATTGAAAGCTTAATGATTTTTTAATTGGCACATTCTATCTCATAGTTTGTATTCATTGGGTTTGCTGCATAGTGTTCTCCCCTTTCTGAAAGAACACAATTTTTTTTCTTTGAGAGTGATTGATCCTAGGGGCCCTCTATGTCTATTATCTGCTACACATGGTTGGGGTTGGACATGACCTGCCGAGACAAGGAGACGTAACTCTAGGCAATGTAAATATCAAAACTATTCAACATTTAACAATATTCAAGATTTGAAATGGTTGTGGAAATTTTCAAGAGGAAATACCAGGATAAGAAACAAATTGGGTTCACCACTTGACATGATTATATGAATACAACTTAAGAGGGATAAAGTAACTGAATAATGGAATTGATATATGGTACTTTTGATCCAAACAAGATTCTAGTGTAGTTCACAATCAAGTTTCATAGAGACCCAAAGTGTCAATAGAAACATAAGGTACTCTGATATGATTATTGCCTTGAATATCTCTTTATTATGTGTGATTTGGTTCAGGTTCATCCATGTTATCTTTATTCATATCTTAGGTTCTGTGATTAATCCATGGTGATTGGTTGGCTCATATCAAGTCATTGTATTTATAAATCAGATGATACTAAATATATTAGTATCAATATTATATCACATACTAATATATGTCACACATGTTTATACATATACATAGGCTATAATCATATATACTTGTGTTATGAAGAGGGTATTAGTATATTAGAGCATATTTGTCATATATGTATGGATACAAAATAATACTATAAGAATGGGATTATGTCTCATTCATCTCATCATTACCGTGTTCATCTTTTAATATACCTATTCACAATCATTCTTCCTGAGTCAGGTGTCTCACTTTATTATATGGATCAATAAGGAAATTCTTCAATTTAAAGGTCAAGTATCAAGGAGTATATTCTTTGAAAATGAATTAAATTAGTTTAGAATTTCCCTAGACTTTTCTTTAGGTCCTATGCATTTTAATACTAAATATCAATAACCCAGGGTCATGCACATACACCTATATATTAGACCGGGCTAATGTATCATTTGTTCATCCATACCATAAAATAGAGGACGAGAGTGTTGTCTACCAGGGTTGTAATACATCAAGTCCCTAGCAGAGACCTCTTCCCGCGAGATTGAGAATGTAACTCCCATCTCTAAACTATTCTCTTCCTCGTCTTGCTGATTGATTGTAGGGAAGGATCAAAACAGGGCAGCCCACCCACTACTCTTTCTTTGCCCAATGATGTTATGGACATGCTTAACTGCCAATCATGCTCAAAAATCATATACATGCTTATTTATTGGATTCACTATCTATCTCTCTATTGGTGTCCCTGCCATGGTAGAGTCCTCTTTTCTTTGTGATAATTCAGATGCATCGGTTTGTCTTTTTGGTTGTTGTGTTGTGTCTACTTGCTACCTTCTCACATAATAAACTGAAAGACAACTAGGTGAATATAGATGGGCATGCAGTTGATAGTGTGTTGTTCCTCCATTGAGAATGCTTATAATTTGTCATTAGCTCCTAGCTCCTTGGTTTTAGTTTTCAGTTTTCACATCTCACATGATATTCCCATGAGAAGAGAATTCAAAGTGATGGATCATTACTGGATGGTAGTTTAAGACAATGTTTCATTGATGGCTTAGAGCACAGAGATGCTGATGTCATTTACAATTGCGTGCGTGCTTATGCTGCCATGATAACACTACAACTGCTGAAGAAATTTTCCGCACCACAATTGTGTCTCCGCTGATTGAAAAGATAATTCCATATGGCCCATCAGTAGTTGCAAGCCCATCTGATGAGCTTGAGGGTGATTATAAGCTGATAATTGAATGCATTGAAAGTGACTGCAGATTTTTGCTCGACATTTCCACCTCAGTTGCAGTGTTATCAATGGCAGCATAAGCACACAAGCAATTGTAAATGACATCACCATCTCTGTGCTCTAAGCCATCAATGAAACACTATCTTAAACTACCATCCAGTAATGATCCAACACTTTGAATTCTCTTCTCCATGTTCTCAATAAATGGCAGGTTCTGTACTGGCATTGTAGGAAATGATATTGAATAATTATAAGCATTGAAATCTATGGATGCAGTGCAGTTAAATGAAAGAAGAGTATCAACAGTAGAATTAAAAATAAGACTTGGCTCCTTTACCTTAATTATTCTGAAAATTTAAACTTAATAGCACTATGTCGTTTAGACATCCTTTTCTGGTCTTTACTTATTTTGACGTGATAAAAAGTGCAGGCAACACATGCAAATTATATATCTAAGATAACTATGCTATGGACCTATGGCCTATTAGTGTTTGATATTTTTGCGGGTTTTTTACTGAAGTTTCTTTGACATGCCTTGTTCTGATGCCACACTACATGTGTTGTTAACAAATTTAGTGCTTTGAGTTATGGCTTGTTATGTCGTATGTAATCTGTTTTTCCTCCTTACTTTTATCCTATATAACTTATCTCTGTAATTCGTCTTTCTCTCTTATCCTATATAAAAGAGATGTCTTATAATTGTTTTAACTCAATAATATTCCACCTCTCTACATGGTATTAGAGAATTTAGATCCCCCTTAACCCTATCGCCACCTCTCAACCATCCTAACCATGTCGCCACCACTCCGCCTAACCCTAATGTTTCCCTCATCCTAACCAGACACCGCCACTGCCATCTTCTCCTTCCCCAGTTGTCACCACTTTCCCCTTCTCCCTCCTCACACCGCCGCCGTTGCTCTGTACCGTCCCTCATGCCGCAGCCTTCTTTTGTTTCTCTCAACACCGTCGTTGTTGCCATCTTCCACACCCGCCACCGTGGCCCCCACCCCCCACACCCACCTATTTGCGGACGTGGTTAGCAACATCAACCTACCTGGTTATAGGGTTATTTGATAGCAACTGATTACATACTCAATATTATTCTATATTTTCTGATTAACATCATTTTTAGGTCAATAATGTGCATTGCATCAACTTTGATTTACTCATCACCATCAACTGACTTGATGTTCAATTAGCATCATTTTCTAATACTGCCCTTTCTCCCTATTCCGTGATCGCACTCTCCCTTTTCTTTCTTCCCTTCTCCAAATTCTGTTAATCTCTTCCCTTGTACACTCCAAAATCCTTCTTCCTTTCTCCCTATTCCCTTAGCCTCTTCCCTACTGTACGTTCCCTTTTTTTCTTCATTTCTCCCTGTTCCCTTAGCCTTTTCCCTATTGTTCTCTTTTCATTCTCCCTGTTCCCCTTAGAAAAGTAGGACACCCTACTATAGTACAATGTATAGGCGTACAACATAAGCTCTCCGTTTTTCAATGTAAGCAAATCACAAGATGGCAAGCTTGTAAGTCTTCACTGTTAGCTCGCACACACATATCATAAGTAAGTTTGGGAAAGATTCAACGAACATCTCATATGTAATCTGATTTGGACGTACATTCTTAAATTTAACATGATAAAACCACTCAAAAGCAACACTTCCTAGGTTGTTCACATCCACTGATGATAGCATTATAGGTGACAAGTGTGGCTGCTAGCTGCTGTCAGTATCTAAACTGCTGTTCACATATTTTAGAAAACAAAATCAGTCTGTTAGTCATTATAGGTGACCAGAAATAAAATGTGGGGAGGGGAGAGAAGGTGGGTCACATGTTCATCTGAAAAATGTAGAAAGGATTGAGTGGCATGTTGACCGGTAGAGTAACGGAGTTAACAGTTTGGTAGAAATGAAAAATAATATACCCACAAGTGATATGGATGCAATTATCAGAACGTGGTGATAGATTTGTTAAGATAAGGAAACGTAATGTATTTCTCTGAAATTTACCCTATGTTTTATTGTTATAAGCTACCATGATACTGTCTCCAGTTGTCAAACACGAGTAGTTCCTGAGAATTGTTTCCAAAATAGCTTTGGAGTTTGATATATCTAAAAAATCTTTCGTGTGAGGCTGCAGTTTAACAAAGGTTCCTTTTAGAAGGGTGGCATTCTTCACTCTTACAAAATCCCCCTCTTGCAAGAGCAAGTTTTGCATCATCCAATATGGCATATAAACCACGCCTTCTTCAGCAATAAACCATGCCTTTTTCACTCTTATAGCATTTTTTTTAACCATGCAGTTCTGCCATCTCTATTTAACCATGAAAAGTAGGATATAAATAATTTTCTACCACCTTAGAAATATAAAATCTATTCCAACTTAGCTCTGCGCTGTTTTCATCCGAAGAACATTTTTGTTGATATGACACATCCAAAGATATATCTCTTCAGCCAAATAAGGATGTGTACAACTCTAGGGAATACTGATCCTATCTTTTTACTTTGACAATGGAAGCTCTGTTCCTCCAGAAAAGATATTAGCAAGACAAGCAGATCTTCCGATTTCATTTGAAGTGAGAGGGTTGTTGACGGCTTCCATAGTGGTTAATCCCTTCTGGGTCTCCAATTGTAGGAGAATTAATGTATTTCACCTTCTTCAAACAGATCATCATACGAAACTGGTTTCCTGATCCTGTTCAGTGCTGATGGGCGATCAGTATTTGGCTGCACCCTAACTGGTTCCTTGTCTTCATACGAGATATATGAAGGTTGCTTGATTTCATCTGTATAACTATTATTCCTTTGTGAATGAACGTCATCATTGTCCTTCATTGGTTTTTGGATTTTACCAGGCCGAAATTGCCTCTCAAACTCCCTTCCCTTAGCCATGATTTCCTTATATGCCTTTGGCTCTCTTGTTTTTAGGATGTTCCATAGAATGCCACCACTAGTGCGGGGCCGTGTACCATCAGTAGTCTGCTGGCCCCCACAAGCTTGAATTGCATCAACCTCTTTTACGAGATCACTGATAGCAGATACTCCTAGACAACTGACAGCACTCCACACGAGATACTGTTTTTTCTCTTTCAATTGTCTACATGTGTCAAATACAAACCTGCAACATCACGTTAATTTGCAATAAGTTCAGCAGCAACCTGTGGATACTAGTGAAACTGCCATCTGATTCCCCGACATTCCTCCTGTGGTTTTTTCTTTTCCGCTTCTTCTTCCTTCTGGCCTTGTTTGCGCCGCCAAAACCGCCACCGCAACTGTGTTCTGCAACTTTGACATCCTTGCCCTCGCCACCATTTTCCACAACTGCGTGTTCGGTCGTCTCTGATAGGTCACCATCCCCACAGTCGATATCCAACGGTTCGGCGTCAATCATATCCACATCTCCGAGGTCGCCGTCCAGATAGTCGTCATCCTTTAGGGCTGCGAGAAGGGAATCCTCTTCGTCCATCCACGTGATGATATGGGAGAGGTACAAGAGAGCGGAAACTGTTAGACGAAGCACTAGTTGGGTACTTGGCGACGGTTCGACGGCGGTCGACCCAGCGGGAGGGGAATGTCCGCGCTACGCCGCTACCTAGTTGCAGTCGCGCTTCGCTGCAGAGTGCAGACTCACGCTACTCTTATAGCATTTTTGATTGTGTTTACACATATCTTTTATTAAGTTTTCTGGCTATTTATACATTTTCATCCTCTTATTTGCTAACAAGTTCTCACAATTATTTGGATAACAAATTAATATTTATTTTATATAGTGTCCAAAGCAGCCGAACAATACAGATTGAGGGTATTATGTGCTGAAGTATATGAAAGACATCTTTGATGCGAGAAATAGAAATAGTCCTGAATGTGTAAGCTACTTAACATTATATTCTTTTCGTTTGTTCAAATTTCTAAATAAATTGAAAATATCACAATATGTTGATATATTTGTCATATGATTGCAGTATTATTCGAAGTATATTGGTCGTTGTTTCAACCAAGAAGAAATCGATGAGGTCCGAAACGAGTGGGCGACATGTGTTCTTGAGCACACATAAGATTATGTGACATGTGGGGGAGACATTTGTTCTTTACCATAGACCAATGTATGAAATTTTTTAGTTAGTTTTCAGTTCGATTCTAGAGTGGATACTCAGTACTTTGTATTATTGAATCGTTGTATGGATGATTTAATATTAATTAAATTTAGTACGAGTTTCTTTCAAGGTGTGATGGAAATTTTGTTCAACTATGTGTTTGTTTGTGAAATGAAAAAGTATAATTGCATATTTATTATAATTTATTAATAATATGGTTAATTTGATCAATACAATTGGTTCGATATATGACCTTTCAAACTCTAATCAAAGACAACAGTTAATAATATGTTGTAAAATGTATGATTCTACAACAAACAACACATGTTGTGTTATTCACACCTATTACAACAGGTTTGTCAGGAAAAAATACACCTATTACAACAGGTGTTTCTAGTGAACTACAACATACATAACATGTTGTATAAATTGTGTATATTACAACAGACACACACCATGTTGTCTAAACAATCTTATTACAACGGTTAAATGTATGAAAAGACAACATACTCCAACTGTTGTATAAACATGTATATTACAACAGGTGCACTGCATGATGTAATAGACCTACCTATTACAACAGGTGTGTTTAGTAAAAGACAACATGCTTCGACTGTTGTATAATATATATTACAACGGGTGAACCGCATGTTGTAAAAAATACCCCTATTACAACGGGTGTGTTTTGCGAAAGACAATGTTGTTCAACTGTTGTATAATATATATTACAACAGGTGCACCACATCTTGTGTAAAATACCCATATTACAACATGCCATTCCTTAAAAGACAACATGTTTCAACTGTTGTATAAAATACATCTATTACAACATGCGATCACATGTTGTGTAAAGCACCCCCCATAAGACCACGCGATCTAATACAACGGTTAACACCTGTTGTAAATTGAGAAAAGGAACTGTTGTAAAAAGCATTTTCTGTAGTAGTGCTTATAGAAGGAGAATCCATCTTATTAACCTAGGTTTTGCATCTTTCTTTGCTAGAAGGTAACGAATGGCAGCATGATCTGTGTAGACAATGACCTTTGAACCAATTAGGTAGGATCTGAACTTGTCAAAGGCATACACGACTGCCAAAAGTTCTTTCTCAGTAGTAGCATAATTCCTCTGAGCTTCATCGAGGCTCTTCGATGCATAATAGATCACATAATGTTTCTTTTCTATACATTGGCCCAAAACAACACCTACAACATAATCACTTGCATCACACGTGATTTCTAAAGGGTTGTCCCAATCGAGGGCTCTAATGATGTGTTTGGTTGTAAGGGCATGCTTTAGTGTGTTGAAACTTTTAACAAATTCTTCATCAAAATTGAATTCAGCATCCTTTAGTAACAAATTTGTCATTGGCTTGGTTATCTTTGAGAAGTCCTTTATAAACCGTCTATAGAATCCTATGTGACCAAGGAATACTCGAACTTCCTTTACATTGATAGGGACAGAGAGCTTGGAAATCACTTCAATCTTGGCCTTATCAACTTCAATACCTCGATTACTGACCCTATGGCCCAGGACAATGCCTTCCATTACCATAAAGTGACAGTTCTCCCAATTTAGCACAAGATGTGCTTCTTCACAACGTTTGAGAACGAGGGAGAGGTGTTTTAGAAATGAGTCAAAAGAATCTCTGTATACAGAAAAATCATCCATGAAAACTTCCATAATGATTTCAGCGAGATCGGAAAATATGGCAGCCATGCAATGCTGGAAGGTTGCAGGTGCATTATAGAGGCCAAATGGCATTATTCTAAATGCATATGTTCCAAATGGATAGGTGAAAGTGGTTTTCTCTTGGTTGTCTGGATGTATTGGTATTTGATAGAATCCAGAGTAACTATCGACGTAACAAAATTATTCTTGATGAGCCAGCCGCTCTAATACTTGATCAAGAAAAGGCATTGGAAAGTGATCTTTTCAAGTTGCCTTGTTTAACTTCCTATAATCAATACACATCCTCCACCCTGTGACTGTTTGGGTGGGGATGAGTTCATTATTTTCATTTCATCGATTCCACCTTTCTTCGGGACTACATGCATTGGGCTCACCCATGGTGAGTCAGATATAGGATAGATAATTCCAGCGATGAGCAGTTTAATGACCTCTTTATAGACTACCTCCTTCATATTTGGATATAGTTTCTGTGTATGTTCAATGGTTGGCTTGTGATCTTCTATCATAGGGATCTTATGCATACACAGCTCTTGACTAACCCCAGTGAGGTCATTCATTTTGTAGCCAATCGCTTTCTTCCTCTCCTTCAATTCTTTCAGGAGCTTATCTTCTTATTCGGTCGTAAGATCGGAATTTATTATTACTGGACAAACCTTAAGGTCATCCAAAAATACATACTTTAGTCCCTCAGGTAGGGGTTTCATTTTGGGAGTTTTTGGTTTTTTTCATGTTTCTCCAGTAGCTTCCACAACTTTGAGTTCTTCACACATGGCTTCAATATCTTCTTTTGCAGAGTCGAGGGATTTGATGCAATCCTTTACTTGTTTATCAATAGGTTTATCAACTGATGGATCCGTTAGACAAACTTCTAATGGATCGTCTGATTCATGATTCTCTTGAGTCAGATATGACATCTGCTTTATGCAATCAATCATATAGACTTCTTCTTGCATACTTGGTCTTCTCATGCTTTCAAAAACTTTAAATTTGAGTGTTTCCTTGCCTAATCTAAGCAGCAAGGTTCCTGCTTCAACGTCTATTAGAACTCTTGCGGTGGCGAGGAATGGACGTCCAAAGATGAGAGGATATCTGGCATCCTCTTTTATGTCCATAATGACAGTCACACGGAACATATGAATCTTTTCCTACCTTGACAGGTACATCCTCAATAATTCCTAACGGGTGTTTTATCGAATTGTCTGTGAGTTGTATGGTCATCCCAGTTGGAAGAAGTTCAGCAAACCCTAGCCTTTTGCAAAGGATGAGTGTAATGATGGAGATGCTAGCACCATGATCTGTCAGTCCTTTCTTGCATCAAGAATCGCCAATATGGCAGGAAATCCCAAAAGATCCTGGATCTTTCTACTTCTTTGGCATCTTATTCTGAATGATATCTGAAGTGGTTTTAGCTAACTTGACTATCTCATATTCTTCAGTTATATATTTCCTGGTCAGTAGTGACTTTAAGTACTTTATCCAAGCTGGTATCTCAGCTAGTGCATCCAAAAAGGGTATGTCAACATGAAGTTTCTTCGTAGCTTCTTTAAACTTATTGAACCGAGTATCAAGCTTGGTTTGCCTTAAACGAGTAGGGAAATTAATAAGAGGCTTGTATATAGGGTATGGTGTTTCAGTTTCTTCATCAATTGGTTTCCCAGGACTTTCAATGTCTGTCTTATCAATAGTTATTGGTTCTTTCAATTGAGATTCAGGTGTTGTTGAGTCTTGAATGATCACAGGCTCATCCTCATTTGTAATAACCACAGGTGGCTTGACAGGAGGATCAGAATAATCCTTGACTGACCTGGCTGTGACAGCCTTCAATTGTTCTGGGTGCTTAGGATTATTCTAGGGCTGGCCCGCAAATGCTCCAACAGGTGGCTTTATGCTAGCGGCAAGTTGAGCTAGTTGAGATTCAATAGCTTTCTGATGTGCTTGTTGGTTAGCTATTAAGGTTTGTTGGTTAGCTTTCATATTCAGCTGTGACTGTAACATCTTCTCAATGGTTTTCAATCTGTCATCAGGTGAGAGGGGAACAGCTTGTTGTCCTTGAGGCTGATTAAGATTCTGGTACTGAGAACTGTTTTGATAGTTATTGAAGTTCCTATTCTGAAAGTTTCCCTTGAAATTTTCTTGATTTCCAAAATTCTATTGTTGATTATGTTGTAATCATGGTGGGCCTCATGGTTCATTGTTCGAACTAAATTGATGTGAGTTTACTGTTCCAGAGGGATTTCCATATTGAAAACCTGGATGGTTCCTATTCTAATTCGGATTGTAATAACCTTGACCAGGGATGGTGTTAACAGCATTAAGATTTTCCATTTGACTATTATCTCCTTGTCCACATACGTTGCTTAGGACAATATCGTAAAGAACATTGCGTGCTAAAGTGGAATGATATGTTCCTTTACATGCTTCACAGAATAGAGAAGCAGTCTTGATCTATTCTTATTGTTGAGCGGGAGAATGTCCTTTTCCAATTGCAGCAAAAGATGATTCAATATGGTCTTGCTTGGCCACTAAGAGTTTTAGGGTTTCAATGATAGACTTGTACTCGGGAGTATCTTCATCCATAACCACTTTCAATAGTCCCTTACCTACAGATCTACCCCAATTAGCTTGATTTTCAGCTCCAAGGGTGACAACCCTCCATGCATTGTCATAACTTTGACGCATGAAGTTTTCTCCAGATGAGGAATCTAAGAATCTCTTGATATCGTCGTCCACACCCCTATAGAAAATTTCAATGAGTTGACTCTTAGGAATTCCATGGTGTGGGCACTTGCGTAGAAGCTCTTTGTATCTGTCCCAGGCTTCAGCAGGGGTTTCTCCAGGGACTTGAGTGAAATTTGTTATTCGGCCTCTAATTTCATAGGTGAGAGATGGAGGGTAGAATTTTTCCAGAAACACATTTTGGAGTTGTTCCCAAGTGGTCATGGTATTTCACTTTGCAACGAATTGTACCAACTTATACTCTATCAGCATGGGAATACTAGAAGAGACGGAGTCGAATGGCATCATCGGATACTCCATTTTGCTTTGTCATGGCATATAGATCAATAAACCTCAAAAGATGTTCCTGACTATCCTCTCCTTGTTTGCCATAGAATGGGCTGTTTTGAAGCAATGTGATCCAATGTGCCCTAATCTCAAAATTGGCAGCATTAATGGGAGGAGGTTGTATTGGATGATGAATGTTAGCAGCTTTGCGGATCGAGAACTCTCTAAGGTCCTTTTGTAGTTCTGCTGCTTGTACTGCTGCTTGAATTTCTTCTTGAACCGCAGCTCTAGCTTCTTGCATGAATCTTTCTCTCTGTGCATTAAGGGCTTGAGCCGCCCTTCAAGCTATCTCCTCTTCTTGAGCCATCCTTGCTTGATTCTCTCTGATCTGACGAGGAAAAGTTATGCCTATCTCAAGATCAAAACTTGATGTTAGTCTGGGGCTGTCTGAATAGTGCATGCACTATGCCTTGCGTTGTATCTGAATTAGAAAGATTTCGAAAATGAGAACCACAGAGTAGAGTTAAATTCAATTATATGATCGATTGTATCAAAAGAAAATTAAAATCCTAGATTAGCCTCAAACAAACTAGATTTGACTAACTGATTCTGTTGTCCCCGGCAACGGTGCTAGAATTTGATGTGGTATTTTATCGCACTAACAAACTCACTCGGGGTTGAAATCCCTGAGCTTTTACTTATTAAATAACATTCAATCCTATATATATAACTTCTCATAATCACAGGAAGAACAAAGATGAAAGCAAGCAATTAATCTAACTATGAACATAATGATTAACAATGAAATGAAAAGTTATATACATTGCCATGGAAAGTTTAACATAAGAACATGATTGCATGGGCAGCGGGGCTAGTCCCCGCACCCTAGTGAAAGGGAACTACTCGCTCATGATGTGAGAAACAAGAAGAATAAGAAAGAGAAAGAAATCTGCCATGAGCACGGTGCA
Organism: Alisma plantago-aquatica; assembly: GCA_963693085.1. NCBI lineage: Eukaryota > Viridiplantae > Streptophyta > Magnoliopsida > Alismatales > Alismataceae > Alisma > Alisma plantago-aquatica. The sequence goes on along the minus strand of OY856409.1, from coordinate 152,179,512 downwards.
GAAGGTAGTCAAAACTCGGTGAAGATGATGTGGTCTTCTACGTCGTGTCGGAGTAGATCTGGACGTGAAATGGGAGATGCCAAGACAGACCAGACAGTCTCTCTCGCTCCATCTTCCTTCTCTTCTCGGTCTCCTTGATTGCAACACAGGCAGTAGGTGGAGTGAAACTGGCATGGATGGAACTAGATCTGGACCTATGTACAGGCAGCCTGTCGGTGTCCCGGAACTGACGCCAAATGAGAACCCTTGCGGTCCTATTTATAGGCTCGGATGGGGTCTTCACATTTTTTACATGAACCTGCTCCAAACGGTTTGGAGCAAATGGTCTTGGAGACCGTTTGACATCCAAACGGTCTTGGAAATCTGCATTCAAACGGTCTTGCAGATCGAACGACCAAACGATCTTGGGAATGACAGGCCTATCGGTCTTGAGAGGAAATGGTCTTGGGACCAAATGGCACCAAATGGTCTTGGGACCGAATGGCTCCAAACGGTCTTGGGACCAAATGGCTCCAAACGTTCTTGGGACCAAATGGCTCCAAACGGTCTTGGGACCGAATGGCTATAAACGGTCTTGGGACTGAATGGCTTCAAACGGTCTTGGGACCGAATGGCTTCAAACGGTCTTGGGACCGAATGGCTCCAAACTTTCTTGGGACCAAATGGCTCCAAACTTTCTGGAAACTGTTTGGATGACTAAACGGTTTGGAGGCCGTTTGGATGACCAAACGGTCTTGTGTTTGTAAACGGTTTTGGGGCCCAATCAGTTTTGCTTTGATCGATCTTGATTGTATGCACGGTCTCGAGTAAAACGGTCTCGAGTAATCGGTCTTCACTTCAAATGGTTTCTATTTCAACCGGTTTCAGAAACCGTTTGACATCCAAACGGTCTTACGTGATTGCGTCCATGCAGTTTTTATCCCCAACTAGTCTGGAGTCCCTGAGCGCCCAAATGGTCTCTGCATTCTCTGATCATCAAACGGTCGTCACTTCTCATTCGGTCTTGAGTCTGGGCACTGGGCAACCGGTCTTGGTACTGCTGCTCTATCGGTCTGAGACTGTGCAGGTGGCGCGATGGAGGGGTGAGCAGTGTTGGGCGTAGGCGACGGAGGTGGCAAGGGTGCTGGTGTGAGGACAGCAACACCGTCGTAGCTATTGGAGGTTGAGTTAGGACACAGCTAACGATGGTGGTGGAAGGTGATGTTGCTGCCATGAGCTAGGGTTTCCAGGTGGGATCCAAGGATGCAGAAGAGGGGAAGCATGTGCCATTGCTATCAAGTTGCCCAAATGGTTTCGACTTCCCGACGTCAAACGGTCTTGAATGTCTGTGACACCAAACAGTTTTAGAAAAGGGTGAAGTCCAAACGGTCTTGGGGTGGAGTTGTCCAAATGGTCTTGAGACCGAATGGATGAAACTGATTGGTCAAGACCGAATGGAGCAATCGAATGGTGAGACGATTTGGTCAGACTGATTGGTCAGAAACAAGGGTGAGTGAAGGGTGGGTCCCAACTGATTTATCAACCTCATCAAGACATGCATCAAATCAACATAAATTCAGTTAAAATCATGATAGTTGGACCAATTAAGTAATTTTGCACATTTTGTTATTTAGTAAGTGAAATTTAAAAGCATTGAGTCGAATTTGACCCCAGATGGTAATTGAATTCCATGATGAATATGCATTCAACACCTTTCACTGAGATTTTGAGTATAGATCAGGAGTAATAGGTGGACCCTTCGAGTTAGATCCTAAAACACAATATTTGGATCAAGGGTCAAGATCAAGATATTTGGATATCATGTTTTAATATTTGAGATTAGGGTTACACTTTCCTAGGTCAACCATAGGGTTAGGTCATCCACTTATGATTCATACTATATCAATATGTCTAACATTATTCAAGTGTCAAGAATATTTCAAGTGTGGGTGACCTACTTAGGTTTTCTAGGATCATATGTGTAAACACTAATGATCAATATTCAACTCATCATTAATTCCGTCGATCATCATCATGATACATTTTGAAATTTCAATATTAGATTGATGGGACAAAACTATATCAAGTGTTTTGCAAGATTAAGATCAATATCAAGATAACTCATTATTCATTGAGATTACATTAAAGATTGGATCAAGTAAAATATATCTAGATCAATAATGATTCACATTCAAGAGTAGATGATTCAACTAGATTAGATCTAGGTTTCACGATGATCATTAGAGTCTAATTCTAGGGTTTCCAAAGATTAAACAACATTATTGAGCCATTAAACAAATTACATAAGCAAAGGAAAAAGATTTAGGGATATTAGTGAAAACCATTGGGAATTAGGATCCACATGCATTTTTCATAGATTCCTTGGGTTTTGCTGATCAAAATAGATTATTTACTCGAATTATTTGGAGCTAGGATGTATTTTCTACAATTAAAACAAGATGTGGGCATTAAGATGAATGTTTGACAGAGAGATAAAATCACCTTATTGCCGAAAAAGATGGTCGTTGGATGTTGATTTGGACAGTCTAGATCTGACCATGTGGACAAGGAGCTCCTTTTCTTGGCGGCTCGGTTCAATGGCTAACCCGACCGGTTCAACTCTCAATTGGCCGGTCTAAGGAGCGGGTTGGTTGGTACTTGGGTCAGTTGACTGAGTCGCGCGCGGCTCGTCTCTGTCTTCCGTCCCCATTAGGTTTCGTGCAAGCCCGATACCATGGTGACGGTCTCACTAGAGTAGATAGCTCCAGGGGCAAGAGGTGTGACAACCTGAATTTTCTCTCTCCTCCATGATACTCCTTCCCTCTCATATAATGATCTCTTACTCAATCAAGTGTCAACTCTGTAGTTTGAATGTGTTAATGATCCAATGCGGTGACCTCAATGATCATTTAAACAATATGTGACATGGATTTGAGTATTAAACTATAGCTCCCACTTTAACGGATCACCACATTGCAAGTAAATTTGAACCTAATCATTGTCATCACTTTGATCTATTATATATTTCATATTGTAGATTTTTCAATTCTGAATCCGGCAGTATAAAAATTTCCTCTATTAGACAACCGTAGCCAAGGATATGGCCACATGAACTTTTCTTCATTTATCTTGTTTTAATTGTTTTTGCTTTGTTCTTCAGCCTCAGTGGGCCCAATTCGACGCGGCCCAGCCGCTAGCTTCCTTCCCTCTCACGATCGGGAAAGTCACGAAGGGCAGTAATTTCCCTCCTTCCCTTCCAAACCGAGTAATGGAGGCAGTTGTTAGCCATCTATGCTCCCCTCATCTAAACCCTAAACCTAGGATCCTTTAATACCCTCCCCTTCATTGCCCTTCTCCTTTCACTAGTTTTCTCTGGCCGTCATTTTCCTTTCCCCTCCTTTCTTCTTTCTCCTGCTCGACGGCTCTCAGTTCTTCCACCCGGTGGATGCCTGCCAACTAAGGGTAGTATCCTCGCCCACAAACCGACCATCAGACCAGCGCGGGCGAGGGGGGGAGAGAAGATGGCCATGAGTTGCTCTACCCAGCCACCTCGGCACTGCTCGAACTGCTGGAGGGTCTCTGGTTTGTGGGCAGTCAACAAAGGGAGGGCAGTTTTTTTTCCATGTTCATCTCTTGTTCCAACACAAGCAACAGGGGAATCATGAACTGACGAAGAAGACGGGCGTCGTTTGTCCGGAAGGGAGTCCACGATGGACTCTAGTGCAGATGATCCCAATCACTCATAGGAAGAAGACGGATGAGCCTGAAGATCATCCATGGCCGCCGATCGTGAGCCAGGGGAACTGCGGCAGCAGCAAGCCATGTGCACGGAATTGCACATCGCCAACTAATGGCAGTTGGTGTCTGCAAGTGGTGCAACACAGTAAGCAAGACCCGCAGGCATAAGCAGCCGCCAGATCCGAGATGGATGATCAAGATCTTAAGGGAAATATATGGTAACGCCTCCAATGATATCTCCTATAGTTTTAATGTGAAACTTCAAAAAATTTCATATCTCTCTCATCTTAAGGCCAAAATGGGTAAAGTTATATATCAAATTGTTCCTTTTGAAAAGATCTACAATATGGGCATATTTGCAGATCTTGATTCTCCTTATAGTCCTCCTGTTTTTCTAAAGATACATACTTTGACTATGTTGATACTAATATTGGACTTCAATGCCTTGACCCTTGGGGACATCTATCCATGTTTGACTAGGTTCTCTATGTTTGTACCTTGCTGACCCAAATAACTTGTTATGCTTGGACATCTTGACTTGATAAGATATGAGCCTTCCTGCCCTATTATGAGTCCTTTGACCAATTATGTGCATATGTGACTTGAAATCTTGAAATGATCACCTGCAATGCATGGAACCTCATAATTATATGAAATCGAACCAAACATCCTTGATGATCTCTAGATCCCTAAAAGATCGTCTAATGAACCAATAAGGAACTTGGAACCCACCTTGGCCAAAACCCTAAAATGCATCTAATTAGGGTTAATGATGAGAATCTAATGCATATATGTAATCTTGTTGTTAATTATGTTTGGCATGTGGCTAGATGGTGAAGGATATGTTAGGTTATGAATATCTTAATTAGGTATGGGCCTTATCTAGTTATATGACTATCGCTTTCTTGCTTGAAAAGACATATATTGTATGCTTGTTTGTCTATTTTCTCAAATATTGCCATGTAGTATTGCTATGTCTTACTCGATGTTTGCCTCGTCAGTTTTATAACTTGAACACATATATAGATAGAACTCCATTATAATATTGATTGATAAAGGGTTATCTCTTAGCTACGGCCTTGAGGTCCCTCTCGTATAAAAGGGTTAGCTAAGCTTGAGCACCCTTACGGACCCTTCCGACGGGAAGTTGGTCAAAGGCCTTAAACATGTTTGATATTGTTGGTATAATGGAGTGAAATGACATAAAATATGGTTTCACATTTGTTCAACAATTAACATGTTTATTCTTGTTCATTTAATCTTGAAATCTTTTCAAAATTATGCAAAGCTTATATATATGTGTATCTTTATGCCCATACTCAACACCTCGGGTGTTTACCCATTTCTCGTATGTTGTTTTTAGGTTCAGAGATTGCTCAAAGGTTGATGGGCTTGGTGAGCTATGCTAGGTGTACTTGTTGTAAGATCCAGTTTTAGTGCAAATGAATGACCTGTACCTTGACTCTGGAAATATGTAATTGAATTCATGACTATAATACATTTTGTATAGTTTATACTTGTTGAATGTTGAGACTATGTTGGTGCCTTTATCTTGTTATATGTTCATGTGTGCTAATCTTTACACTTTTGCATGTCACCTTTGGTATACGTTTGGTTCATGGGACTGGGATTCTAGTTCCGTGATAGATGGTATCAGAGCATGAACAATAACTACACCAAACATTGCTCACATGAAACACAAACTATACTCACCTTACATCTCAACCCTAGAAACTTAATGAAATATCCTTGTGGATTAGGTTGACGTAGCCTCTAGGTTAGAACCTAGATGTTATAGAACTAGGTGTAGACTTGTGTAAATCACCTCCCTAGACATGATTCGCAACATGTGCATAGGATGTCTACACAGGTGTGCACCATGTTCTTGCTAGTTCTCTAGGTGTCATGATACTAGACTACCTAATGAGTGTGGTAACTCGTTTTGGTTTTGGTTTTATTCGGATGGAGTATGGTGGTTTTCATCGCCTATTTAAACGTTGGAGAAAACATATTTCAAGTATTATTATATGTACATATGAAAAATGTTACCACACGCAGAAAGGTAGTGAGTTTCCATGAAACCTAGGAGAAAGAGATGTAACATCAAGTCTAGATGAGAGAGTTTAGATGATAGTCTCTAGAGTTGTCTAGAGCATGATATAGGTTAGGCATGTGAGCAACCTAGAAACCTAAGATGATGATTATAATATTGATGATGATGTTGATGTTTTATAGGACCCAAGATGTTTGAGGAAGGTTAAGTATGTTTTACGATATGAGATGAGTTTGACCATGCAACCCTAGCTAAACCTAGCACCTTGTATGATACATACCACTTGGTTGATATGCTAAACATAGCTAGTGGGTGGACATGCTTTCTTGTACTTAGTCTTGTATGTGTGGAGATATGATATATGGTTCGATACCAACACGGGCCTCAATCTCTTTAAAAAGGAAGACCTCTAGCATGGGACATATGAATAGAGCAACATGTTGATATGAGTTGACCTGTATCAGGAGAAGGTTAGAGTACCTAAACTCCAAAATATTTGAAATGTTGAAAAATAGGAATGATGAAATACTTGATGATGAGTCCCTAGCTAGTATACTTCTAAGTATATGAGTTAAGTGACCTAATGTGTGGTTTCCTTGAAAACGTTGAACCCTAGATTTCCTATGAAAATATCTAACCCTAGAGAAAGAGGAATTGAAAATCTGATGCTTGATATATATATAGGTGAGGGAGATGTCCCAAGACCTAAGATGATGTATATGATGTGTGATATCCATGATGAGCCTCATGCTCGGGTTAGTAGTAGCATATAAAGGAATCTAGTGGTTAACCTCAAGATGGGTAGAAATTTTGTTACGGGTAGTAGATTGTGGTTAACATGTCTTGTTGGACACATATATGTCTTAGCTTGAGTGGCTTGAGCTTGTGGAGCTCTTTCTAGATACAAGTGAGAAAATTACTAAACCTTGATGTTGATGATAATGTTGTCCTTCGAATGATGCTTGATACATGAAAGAATCTCACTTAAGTTAAAATCTTGATATATGTGCAATGGCCACTCTCATAAGATAGAACTAGTATGAAATCATACTATACATAAAAGATGTAACCTTAATATTATGAAATTAATATGATGATGTCATGAAACCTTAGCTTGACTAATCAAGAGTAAGATGCCCAATATCATACCCAATTGAAAAAAAAAACATAATTGATTAGACTTTGTAGAAATACACACTTGATGATAGTCTCGTTTGAAGCCATGACCATGAACATGTTCACTTGAGAATTGATAAACATGGATTCTGATAATACACATTGGTCTCATGTGAATATGTGAATAAAAACCTAATGTATGAATACAAAGGGTCGGGTAAACCCTAATGCCATGATGATTCCACATTATGAGAATACTAAATAATATGTACATTATCGAGATAGGTACACCCTGAACGATGATAGCCTACATCTGCATCCCATGGTGGGGAATGCATTGACAACCATGGTTCAATAGCTAGACCTGATGGATCCTGACTTGACTCTTAACTTAAATCATGGATAAATTTCGAGGAAGAAATTTCTTGTAAGGAGGGAAGGATGTGACAACCTGACTTTTCTATCTCCTCCATGATACTCCTTCCCTCTCATCTAATGATCTCTTACTCAATCAAGTGTCAACTTTGTAGTTTGAATGTGTTAATGATCCAATTTGGTGACCTCAATGATCATTTAAACAATATGTGACATGGATTTGAGTATTAAACTATAGCTCCCACTTTAACGGATCACCACATTGCAAGTAAATTTGAACTTAATCATTGTCATCACTTTGATCTATTATGTATTTCGTATTGTAGATTTTTCAATTTTGAATCCAGCAGTATAAAAATTTCCTCTATCAGACAACCGTAGCCAAGGATATGGCCACATGAACTTTTCTTCATTTATCTTGTTTTAATTGTTTTTGCTTTGTTCTTCAGCCTCATTGGGCCCAATTCGATGTGGTCCAGCCGCTAGCTTCCTCCCCTCTCGTGATCGAGAAAGTCATGAAGGGCAGTAATTGCCCTCCTTCCCTTCCAAATCGAGTAATGGAGGCGGTTGTTAGCCATCTATGCTCCCCTTGTCTAAACCCTAAACCCAGGATCCTTTAATACCATCCCCTTAGTTGCCCTTCTCCTTTCACTAGTTTTCTCTGGCCGTCGTTTCCTTTCCCCTCCTTTCTTCTTTCTCCTGCTCGACGGCTCTCTGTTCTTCCACCCGGTGGATGCCTGCCAACTAAGGGCAGTATCCTCGCCCACAAATTGGCCATCAGACCAGCGCGGGCGAGGGGGGGAGAGAAGATGGCCATGAGTTGCTCTACCCAGCCACCTCGGCACTTCTCAAACTGGTGGAGGGTCTCTGGTTTGTGGGCAGCTGACAAAGGGAGGGCAGTTTTTTTTGCCCTGTTCTTCCCCTGTTCCAACACAGGCAACAGGGGAATCACGAACCGATGAAGAAGACGGGCGTCATTTGTACGGAAGGGAGTCCACGATGGACTCTAGTATAGACGATCCCGATCACTCAGAGGCAGAAGACGGATGAGCCCAAAGATCATCCATGGTCGTCGATCGCAAGCCAGGGGAACTGTGGCAGCAGCAAGCCATGTGCTCGGAATTGCACATCACCAACTAATGGCAGTTGGTGTCTGCAAGTGGTGCAACACAGTAGGTAAGACCCACAGGCATAAGCAGCCTCCAGATCCAAGATGGACGATCAAGATCTTGAGGTAAATATATGGTAACGCCTCCGATGATATCTCCTATAGTTTTAATGTGAAACTTTAAAAAAAATCATATCTCTCTCATCTTAAGGCCAAAATGGGTAAAGTTATATATAAAATTGTTCCTTTCGAAAAGATCTACAACATGGGCATATTTGCAGATCCTGATTCTCCTTATAGTCCTCCTGTTTTTCTAAATATACATACTTTGACTATGTTGATACTAATATTAGACTTCAATGCCTTGACCCTTGGGGACATGTATCCATGTTTGACTAGGTTCTCTATGTTTTTACCTTGCTGACCCAAATAACTTGTTATGCTTGGACATCTTGACTTGATAAGATATGAGCCTTCTTGCCCTATTATGAGTCCTTTGACCAATTATGTGCATATGTGACTTGAAATCTTGAAATGATCACCTGCAATGCATGGAACCTCATAATTATATGAAATCGAACCAAACATCCTTGATGACCTCTAGATCCATAAAAGATCGTCTAATGAACCAATAAGCAACTTGGAACCCACCTTGGCCAAAACCCTAAAATGCATCTAATTAGGGTTAATGATGAGAATCTAATGCATATATGTAATCTTGTTGTTAATCAGGTTTGCCATGTGGCTAGATGGTGAAGGATATGTTAGGTTATGAATCTCTAAATTAGGTATGGGCCTTATCTAGTTATATGACTATCACTTTCTTTCTTGAAAAGACATATATTGTATGCTGGTTTGTCTATTTTCTCAAATATTGCCATGTAGTATTGCTATGTCTTACTCGATGTTTGCCTCGTTAGTTTTATAACTTGAACACATATATAGATAGAACTCCATTATAATATAGAATGATAAAGGGTTACCTCTTGGCTACGGCCTTGAGGTCCCTCTCGTATAAAAGGGTTAGCTAAGCTTGAGCACCCTTACGGACCCTTCCGAAGGGAAGTTGGTCAACGGCCTTAAACATGTTTGATATTGTTGGTATAATGGAGTGAAATGACATAAAATATGGTTTCACATTTGTTAAACAATTAACATGTTTATTCTTGTTCGTTTAATCTTGAAATCTTTTCAAAATTATGCAAAGCTTATATATATGTGTATCTTTCTACACATACTCAACACCTCGTGTGTTGACCCATTTCTCGTATGTTGTTTTTAGGTTCAGAGATCGCTAGAAGGTTGATGGGCTTGGTGAGCTATGTAGGTGTACTTGTTGTAAGATCTAGTTTTAGTGCACATGAATGACTTGTACCTTGACTCTGGAAATATGTAATTGAATTCATGACTATAATACATTTTGTATAGTTTATACTTGTTGAATGTTGAGACTATGTTGGTGCCTTTATCTTGTTTTATGTTCATGTGTGCTAAGCTTTACGCTTATGCATGTTGCCTATGGTATACATTTGGTTCATGGGATTGGGATTCCGATTCTGTGACAGGAGGGCACAAGGGAAGCTGCGAGTAGGTCAGTCAGATTCACCTCGGCCTCGAGGAGGCAGCGGCGGCTAGAAAGGATGAAAAGGGGGTGAGGTCCCCAATCGCTCAACTGGGCTGGTGCGGCGGTGCCACCGAGGGAGCAGGGAGAAGGGGCAAGGTTTGGGGGTGGTCAATACCATGAAACAACACAAAAAGTGGTGGGTTTGCTTGGTGGAGTGACGACGGATCTAGAGGGGGTATTTTTAAAGAGTTTCAGGCTAGGTTTAGGGTTAGATTGGCCTGTGGTGGCAGCCATAGTTGTCGGGGTGAGAGGGGAGTGTGAGAGGATCATTTTAACAGCATTATAAGGCATGAGAGTTGGTCAAAGTAGGGTTTGGTGAGTGAAAAATTGCAAGGGGAACATTTCCTCTCAATTAGAATTTTGAATCTGGGTCAGAGCGCAAAGGTTGGGTGGGTTGGCCGTAATAACACCTCCCTGCAATCAGCGGGAGGTTGAAGATGACCTCACGACCACTAGATCAAGGCTGGATCTATGAGACACAGATCCAAGGGCCAAAAATCACCCCGGATCCCTTGTATGGATTGTTGACATGGCAAAGTTAAGAAAAAGCTCAAATAAAAGGGGAAAAAGGGGGGTTTAATACATAAACTTCAAGAATTCATAGTAAATCGTAGGAATGTCCAATTGTTCTCAAATTTGGACCGCAGCTTCATAAAATGTGGAGAACCTTTAGAAAAAGTTTAATAACCAAAATATGAATTTGTATATATCAATTTGATTCTTTGAACAAAGTGATGATTGAATCGAATTTGAGGTGTTATAATGTGTATAAAAACTACATTGATCACCATATTTTGAATTTGAGTCTCAACATTGATTTAGGAGCCAAGAAAATTAATTTAGGACCATTAATGGATATAATGAGGTCAAAAGAGTAATTACTTTACTATAATGCTAAAATCCACTTTGTCACATGCTTCCCACCTTAAAAAGGAATTTTGTCCCCAAAATTCAAAAATATCCTCAAAATTAGAATTATTCAAATTCAGATCATATCATCAATTTCTAGAACATCCTCAACCATTGTTCTGAAAAGTGGTAATCGGTGTATGGGCGGAGAGGGTACCGAATAGAGTATATATGGTATGCGGGAGTATAAGCGGGAGAATATTCAGTTTTAATCGGTTTTGATTTTTTTTAATATTAACCATAAAGATATGTAACTTATATATTGACCATATAATAATGACAATGATAAGTAATTAGAAAAATTATAAGTAATAGACTAATATTGCATTCATAAGTAGTTAGAAACATTGATGAAATTAGAGAAGAAAACTTTGATAAGTAATTACAAACATTGATAAGTCATAGACTAATATCACATTAATAAGTAATTAGACACGTTGATAAGTAATAGACTAATATTGCATTAATAAGTAATTAGAAACATTGATAAGTCATAGACTAATATTTCATTAATAAGTAATTAGAAACATTGATAAGTGATAAGATTAATATTTCATTAATAAGTAACTTGAAACATTGATGAAATTAGGGAAAAAAACATTGATAAGTAATTAGAAACATTGATAAGTCATAGACTAATATTGCATTAAGAAATAATTAGAAACATTGATGAAATTAAAGAAGAAAACATCAACAATAAGGATCAGTTCAATAAATATAAACTTATAGAGAAAACATGAGGAGAAGACCAAATATGTAAATTGGAAGAAGAGAATGTAATTGTAATGACCAATAGTAGTATTAGAAAAAATTAATGTAAAACAAAATTATTACTAGCATTTGATTTTGAAAATCGCCGATTAATCGGCCGATTATTCCCCCGATCGGCCGATTAATCGGTCTTGGACCGATTATAGGCCGATTATTCATAATCGGAGCGGTAGACCCCCAAAAAGGAATATTCGGCCGATTATTCAGCCTAAGCAGCCGATTTTCTGAACAGTGTCCTCAACTATGTAATCAAAATCATGTCCTCAAGCTTTAATTAGTCCCAAAACTCACAATTGAGATTCCATGTTCCATATCATAATCAATTTGGTACTAACATCATTTCATCATAGAGCAATTGAGTATCAAGAGAAATGCATATATTGTTCAAAGTCATCATATGAGTCATAAATATAGAGTGCATTCTATTCATCACAATTTGGAGAGATCATATTTTAGGTCAAGCAAATAGATATCTTGAATCAAGTGTACAAGGTGATTTTCAATCCCAATATCTCAGGGTCCTAGCCTCTACACTGGCCTAGGTGGGGTTATTTATCCATGATTTGAGATTTCATATTTCAACATTTTGAGACAACATCATGCTTTCAATATCATTACTTCGTGCTCAAAATCAATGGGAAGGTCCCATCCTAGTCCTAATGAGAGCTAAACCCTAAGTCATAAATCGAGAGAGTCAATATAGTCATCATTTCAAAAATTTCAAGATTTGGGATTTTGAAGTCATTAGTCATATATCTCAATGTCCAAATAGTGTGATCATAGGATTATTGAGATTTGATAATCGTGAGTCACAATTCTATAATCAATATCAAGAGTTGAGATTTTAGACACCAAAAGTCATAGATCCAAAATTTGATCATATGTATAAATATTCCAAAGTTAGGGTTTATATTCCTGTTCAGACCTTCGGGGAGATCACTCATCTATAATCAATTTCTAGCAACAATATTCCACTTTGTCATAGTTGGGATCAGGGTTCCCAATCTGTGTGGGTGCATGAGATTGGAAGATCATGAATTTGTGCAACCTGCAAGTGGTGAACCTATCAGTTCACCAAGAGAACCAGTCAATTGACCTATGAGTCGATCAGTTAACTCAGAAAAATTTTTGTTTCACGATGTTTCCGAATCACATATGAATTGGTAATTCAAATCCAATTAATGCACATCATGGCGTCAACAATAATCCTTGATGCAATCAAATTTCTCCATGAACTGGGCATCTCACACAACCAAACGGTCAGTTAGTGACCTGAGAAGATCGGTTCACTATGTGAACTGGTCAGTTTGCTATCTAGTTCTGGAAGAACTCATCCAATTCAATTTCTAATTACCTGACACTCCAACTGGTCATTTCATCACATGCGTCGATTGGTTGGGAGTCCATTCAGTTGATTTGTTGATCAAATTGAATACCTAAACACTTTAATAATTAATTTAATTATCTTTCATGATTAAAATCCTCTTCTAGGTGAATTCCTATGTGTGTGACCCCATAGGTTCCATGTTATGTTGGCAGTGAATGTCCATAATAGATTTATGACAACACAAGCAAAGAGCAATGTCTAGCCAGAAGTCACACATTAGTGCTATCTAAATAATCATGAAAGTTGGAGAACAACTTCAACCTACGATCTGTGTTAGGTGTTATAATGATTGTCAAATTCCTTTGTCTCTAATATTTAAAGTGAACTCGAGGCATGTAATCGTCATCCTATCAATGTTCAATCCATGTTCCTTGAATCTAGAGCATGATGTTTGAGATATATGTGACCTTAATATCATATATTGATTCAAATGTGCATGCACATGTTTTTCTCAGTCTCTCTAATCAACTATCCATTATATCATACTACAGTAGGAGGGACAAATCCCATGTACATCACTCACATTCATTCCCCATGTGTCACAGCTACCCAATCGTCACCGTTATGACAATCCTTATTTAGGGTTACATTGGATGATAACAAAGTATATCGAATGACATGTGATGTGACTTTAGGTCTAAGAACTACAATCACCACCTTCACTATGAGATATTACTATGACCACTAATTATGATTTCCATATGTCACTCTCAAGGTGTGTATTTATGTGCTTGGTTTGATATCACATATCATGACTGATGAGATTCTATCATCAACCAACACACACTCTAGTCTTATGTGTTACTTTTGTCTATTATCCTTCCACAGTAACATCCAATCTAGGGACATTATAATAATGTACACACTCTTAACATTCATATGATCTCATTGCTCAAGTCACATACTTCACGATATACATCATTGAGTAATATTATTCTTTAGACATTCATTATGTTTCCTCATTATCTGATAACCGAGTGAAACATAATGAATTGGAAGATTGCATTTTATTATTAATAAAATCCTTTATGTAATATAACATCACAATCATCATATGATTGGCTCTCTGGGCATTCATAACAACACACTCTTCCTTGATTTCTAGCAGTGAGAACTAAAGGTAGTAGATTTGCCTCACCTACTTCCTTTCTTGTAGCTAACAAAGATACTAATTTTGATGAAGTCGGTTACCCCCCCCTAGATGATCACTCCCCTAGACCTTAGACTATAGTGAATCAGATCCCCAACCAAGGAAATTTCGTGTCCAAGATCCTCCTATTCCATAGAATGGTATAACTATTATTTCATTCAATCGAGAAACCTATCTACATATACAAAAATTAGTAATGTTGTAGATTAAAAAATAGATCACTGATACCCATCACATTTTCTCTAGCTAGATTCTTGAGAAATTGGCACCCTTTATTCTTGTAGACACCTTGACTTAGAAATTCTTGATTTGAATAGGTATTTAATTTTTGATTTCGTTATTGAAATCTTTATCTCCCTCTTTAATGTCATTCATACAATGTTGCATATGTAGTGAACCAAATTGTTATTAGTATTTTCCTCATGTTGAAGGTCATCCCAACTAAACTAAATATTTGACATTGTTGAATATCTCCCTCTTTAATATTATGTTGGATTTGTTGGAATAATATATGTGATTCCAACTTCATGTTCCTAAGTTGCAGAGAATAATCTAAACCCTAATCAAAACTATAATTTCTAAACCCTAATATGTAAACACTAATATATAAACTCCAATATATAAGTACTATATTCTAAACCCTAATTTCTAAACCATGTTGTTGTCCTAGAAACCAGTATGAGATCAACTCATCAGGAGTAAACCTTGGATCATCCTTGGTTTGGGACTATTCTTGAGCACTATATATCACTTAGGATGTAAGTTTATAATGCACGTTCAATTTCAGTAAATTTAGACAAAATTTCCCCTTTTGTTCTCTGGGTACATATGTAGGTGGGTATTTTCCCATCTACATCAGTGTACTTGGAGAACTATGGGGAAATGTTGTTGAAATTTATTGAAATTGAACACACACTATATACTTACAAGTGATATGAAGTTCTCAAGAATGGTATAGGTAGTACATATTCATCAAAATGAAATCTAGTAGATGATTAGGGCTCAATTTAAATATATTTTATTCTAAAATTAACATATTAGCTAACACTTGATGAGCTGCTTGTCTTCCATATGATCATAGAATGGATCGATCCTGGATGTCTAATCCAAATCACTGCACTCTGATGTTTATCAGTAGTCTTGATGAGTTTGTATGATTTGTAGAGGAACATAGTAAACAACCTGAAGATAGGTTCTATTGCCCCTATAGTAATTGTAATAACAACTTGAAAGTTGACAATGTTGACATCATCAAATTTCATGCAATGTGCAATGTGTTTGTATAGTTCTATACAAAATAGTACTGGAATGAAGAGATTCCTAGTATGAGATCAACATATATCAGTTGTGGTAGTTGTGTCAAAGAATACATGATTTTCGATGTTGATGTGAACAAATCAATTCCAATAGACATGGTTTATGTGATGCTAGATAGCTATGGGGTAAATGTTATAAATTCACCTAGCTAGTTCATGAGGATGATCAGCCACATTGGGACTGAGACACGACCCAGACTCCTACAGGAGGTAGTAGTGGGGAATTTTCTATAATGGGCAAAAGCATGACTGAGCAATGTTGTGTGGAGGGAGGAAGGCCCACGGGTCCTGAACTTCTTTTCTCAAAGAAGAAGCAATGACAGTATCTAAGAGAGAATGTTTTGCATGACTCTGGGAAAACTTTATAATTAGGTTGTCCTAAGTTTACGAATGTCACAGAACCGTTCTTACCCCAATCCCAATCCCACTACCTAGACAGTCGTAAAGGGATTGAAGCGCTCGTCCCTGAGTGACCCAATAGGATCTAACACACTGGCATATACAATAAAAAATAAAACTCAAAAATAAACATACAAAGAACAAACTAACCTAATATGTAGATTTTTCCAATTTATCTTTGTCATCAGAGTATGTAGAGTGTAGAAGCGATCTTATTTAGTATTCTATTTGTATTTCCTAAAATCAAGAAAATCAAGACACAATCATGCAATTGCACGGTACGCTATCAAAATCGAGTAAAACAACTTATAAGAAATTAAGTATACTTGGCTAGACTTATATTTCAAAAGAACAACAAATGATTTCCAAAATCAATATTTGATAAAAGGTTGTTATTCAATGATTCAATTTTTATTATGAGTTCCCATTATGTTGTAATTTGAGAAGCATGCTTATATATTTTTTGTCACTCTTTTACCCCAACGCGATGGGGAAGGTCACTAGGCTCCTTCTCACCATAGGAACATAGGAGGCCAATGTACAAGTCTCACCTCCAAATGAGGGCGTTGTTGCACTCAATATCAACATTATCAACATTATCAATATCATCATCATTATCAATATACAGGTAGTCATAATGGGCATGCAATTTATGTTTTCATGTTTTTCAAAATATAGTATAGACAAATAGAAGATTAATCATAGGGAATAATAGCTCATTCAAATAAGTAGCCAAGTATACAGTCAAGAGATACATAAAAGTATCTTCAATACAATCAAGGAGGAGTTATATAGTAGCGTTCCTTTCACTGAGATTTCGAGTATAGATCATGAGTAATAGGTCGACCCTTTGAGTTAGATACTAAAACACAATATTTGGATCAAGGGTCAAGATCAAGATATTTGGATATCATGTTTTAATATTCGTGATTAGGGTTACACTTTCCTAGATCAACCTTAGGGTTAGGTCATCCACTTATGATTCATACTATATCAATATGTCTAACATTATTCAAGTGTCAAGAATATTTCAAGTGTAGGTGACCTACTTAGGTTTTCTAGGATCATATGTGTAAACCCTTATGATCAATATTCAAGTCATCATCAATTTCCTCAATCTTCATCATGATACATATGGAAATTTCAAGATTAGATTGATGGGTCAAAACTATATCAAGTGTTTTGCAAGATTAAGATCAATATCAAGATAACTCATCATTCATTGAGATTACAATAAATATTGGATCAAGTAAAATATATCTAGATCACTAATGATTCATATTCAAGAGTAGATGAGTCAACTAGATTAGATCTAGGTTTCACGATGATCATTAGAGTCTAATTCTAGGGTTTCCAAAGATTAAACAACATTATTGAGCCATTAAACAAATCACATAAGCAAAGGAAAATTATTTAGGGATATCTGTGAAAAATCATTGGGAATTGGGATCCACATGTATTTTTAATAGATTCCTTGGGGTTTTCTGATCAAAATAGATTATTTACTCAAATTATTTGGAGCTAGGATGTATTTTCTATAATTAAAACAAGATCTAGGCATTAAGATGAATATTTCACAGAGAGAGATAAAATCACCTATTTGCCAAAAAAGAGGGTCGTTGGATGTCAATTTGGATAGTCTGGATCTGCCAATGTGGACAAGGAGTTCCTTTGCTTGGCGGCCCGGTTCAATGGCTAACCCGACCGGTTCAACTCTCAGTTGGTCGGTCTAAGCAGTGGGTTGGTTGGTACTTGGATCAGTTGACTGAGTAGTGGCTCGTCTCTGTCTCCTGTACCCGCTAGGTCTCGTGCAAGTCTGATACTAGGGTGGTGGTCTCGCCAGATTAGATAGCTCCAGCGGTTGGAGGGCACAAGGGAGGCCGCGAGTAGGCCGGTCGGATTCACCTCGGCCTCGAGGAGGCAGCGGTGGCCAGAAAGGATGAAAAGGGGGTGAGGTCCCCAATCGCCCAACTGGATGGTGCGGCGGTCCACCGAGGGAGAAGGGAGAAGGGGTGAGGTTTGGGGGTGGTCAAGACCATGAAACAACATGGAAAGTGGTGGGTTCACTTGGTGGAGTGACGATGGATCTAGAGGGGGTATTTTTATAGAGTTTCGGGATAGGTTTAAGGTTAGATCGACCTATGGTGGAAGCCATAGCCACTGGGGTGAGAGGGGAGTGTGAGAGGATCATTTTAACGACATTATAAGGCATGAGAGCTGGTCAAAGTAGGGTTTGGTGAGTGTGAAATCGCAAGGGGGACATTTCCTCTTGATTAGAATTTTGAATCTGGGTTAGAGCGCGAAGGTTGGGTGGGTTGGCCGCAATAACACCTCCCTGTAATCAGTGGGAGGTTGAAGATGACCTTGCAGCCACTAGATCAAGGATAGATCCACGAGACATAGATCAAAGGGCCAACAATCACCCTGTATCCCTTGTATGGATTGCTGACATGGCAAAGCTAAGAAAAATCTCAAATAAAAGGTGGAAAAGGGGTTTTCAATACATAAACTTCAAGAATTCATAGTAAATCGTAGGAATGTCCAATTGTTCTCAAATTTGGACCGCATCTTCATAAAAATGTGGAGAACCTTTTGAAAAAGTTTAATAACCAAAATATGAATTTTGATGTATCAATTTGATTCTTTGAAAAAAGTGATGATTGAATTGAATTTTAGGTGTTATAATGTGTATAAAAACTACATTGATCACCATATTTTGAATTTGAGTCTCAACATTGATTTAGGAGCCAAGAAAAATAATTTAGGACCATTAATGGATATAATGAGGTCAAAAGAGTAATTACTTTACTATAATGCTGAAATCCACTTTGTCACAACGAAGTTGAGCCCTGTGTTGAGATCGTGTACTCTGAAGGTTAACACTAGATGGATTGACAAAAGATTCATTTCTCTATTGTCTTTGTTGAAGGAAATACTCCCTGAAGGAAAAAAAACTACCAATATCAACATACAAAACAAAAAATATGTTGTGCCCAACGGGAATGGAGGCTAAGAAGATATGTGCATGCTCTTATGAATATGTGTTGTTTTAAAAGTACTACATTGATGTGAAAAATGTCCAAAATGTGAGGCTTCTAGGTACAAATGGACGACATTGAATAAGAACAAATCCAAGTCTCATGCCAAGGTGATGTGGTATCTTCCTATGATACCATGGTTTCAATGGTTGTTTGCTAATACCATAAATGGAAAAAAATTATCTTGGCATCAAGAGTTAAAGAAAAACAATGATGGCATGCTATGACATGCATCTGATTCCCCACAATGGAAGAAGATTGATTTATTGTAGCCCAAATTTGTTGAAAAATCCAAGTAATTAAGACTTGGAATTTGTATCAATGGGATAAATCAACATTGTCATGATTATTATATACAATTTTCCTCCATGGTTGTATAAGAAGAACGAATACTCATGATATCATTGTCGATATCGAGCCCCAAACAACCTAGCAATGATATTGATGTTTACGTTGAACCTCTAATTGATGACCTAAATAAACATTGGGGAGAAGGTGTGATGACCTATGATGCTTTGCACAGAGAGATGTTTAATTTACGTGCTATGTTGCTTTGCACTATCAATGTCTTTCCAACTTATGAGAACTTGTCTGGATACAATGTCAAATGAACCAAGGCATATCCAGTACGTGAGGAAAATACATATTCGATCTGACTAAAACATGGTCTTAAGATTGCATATCTTGGTCACTAAAGGTTTCTGCCAAAGGTGCATCCTTACTAAAAGTTGAACAAAACATTCAATGGATCAACTAAGGAATGGAGTGCCCCTAAACTTATGTCAGGGGAGGATGTTTATGCAAGAGTAACCAAAATTGTAAATGTAAAATACTCAAATTTGTCTATTATATTTGTGTTGAGCTATTTTCCCCTAAGTTGAATTTATTTATAATATTGCCCTTCAATCCAAATTCCACTGTCCTCAATTGAATTTCCTTATGTCTAAATGTACCAATTATCCTCACTTGAGAAATATTTGTGACTGAGTCCTTCATTTGAGTATCATTTTCATGGTTGAATTCCATTAGTCCTATTTTATGTTTTTGTGTCTAACTACCTTGATTAGACCTCAAGCTCATTTGGTGATCTCAATATGACTAATGGTTTGGGACCAATGAAAGATACTAATCATATCAATAGGATTTGGACATGAGAGAAATTAGATTAGCCATCTCAAAAGTTATAATTACGGGTGCTACAATTTCTTCATAGTTTGTCTTGATGGCAAAAGAACCCATGGTCAAATATGCTTTCGGGTGTGTTATTTATAGGATATAAATTATTTTAATGATTAAATATGGATAATGACCATGTTTATAAGAATTATTTATGTAGGTTTATGAGGATGACCCTGCGTCTCCTCCTTGTAATGTCATCGGTGTCGGCTATTACAGAAGCGCAAGGCACTCTCAACGCTTCACCTCATCACTAATAGAACCGAAGCCAAACCAATTACTCTCTTACCCCCTCTCTCACAAACCCTAGTCCTCCGCCCTTTGGGTAATGCCACTAGGTATGGTTGTTACAAAACTCTCGATGATTCTTCCCCCCCCCACCCTAGACGGCAACCCTTCAAGGGACCTCCCCAAAGCCCTAACATCGTCTCCCTCCTATACATCTGCAATCAT
Source organism: Alisma plantago-aquatica (assembly GCA_963693085.1). Classification (NCBI taxonomy): domain Eukaryota; kingdom Viridiplantae; phylum Streptophyta; class Magnoliopsida; order Alismatales; family Alismataceae; genus Alisma; species Alisma plantago-aquatica. Next base: position 152,158,920 of record OY856409.1, on the reverse strand, counting down.
ATGTAGACATGCAACCTCATCATAGGATCACGAACCTAACACTGCCTCAATCTCACCAGTGCCCACAACCACATGAAGTCAGACCGCAACTCAGCTAGTACAAGCCCCGCCGGGGTCCTGAGCTTCCCCACCTTCGTCTATCTGTGGCCACACCTAGTAGCCATAGACCTGCTAGCTCCTTCCACCCTCTTCCTCACCAGCAAAAAGGTCTGTTGGTGGCCATTGGTTTTCTATGGCAGTTTTTGACTCTCTGGCCTGCAAACACCATCACAGGGCTACAGATTTGGTGCCACCCCATCCACCTCACCATCTGCCCCAACGCCTTGATAACCCGACGCCTCCTTGCACAATCTGAGGTAAGGAGCTACAATGGTCGAATCCATCATAGAGTACCACTAAGGCCGACTTCGACCATGACATCCACCACACAGACTCCTTGATGACCTATAAACGAGGCCACCAACCTTATAACACTGCAAACACCTGTTTCTCTACAACTCTGCAATTGATGACAATACTCTCATGCCACCACCACCCTGGCACCATCCATCTATCACCACATCCACTAACGCCCCACCAGCCACAAACACCATCTTGGTCCCACATATTCCCGACACCTTCAGCTGGATCGCAGAGTCACAGACCCTGATCCACCAAACCTACAATAGAACCAGCACCTACGACACCACAAACACGACTGAAGATCCCACTTCCACCTAGTCTTTTTGGTGCCAACCTTGCCCCTTGCAACTTTGAAGGCCTACAAACACCACTGTTGTTATCATAACTAATGACACCATCGAGTCTGAAGGAGTCTACAATTGAGGCTCTGACTCCCTTCTTCCTCCCGCACCTGCTACATTGTCCATCTGGTAGTTTTCCTCGCTAGCCTACGCGTCACACTTTGACCCTATAAGCACATTGCACACCAATAGACTGACAACCATGTTGAACACCTGCTTCAACTACCTCGATGCTCACCACCGGCCAGATGAAGGAAGGCCCATGAGAAGATGATTGAAAGACTAATCGATCAGGAGAAATGGAACTTCAGCATCTTAGAGAAATCTGATGGCGACCAGAACAGGGTTGATCACACATCGGGTATCACAAGCCAATCACAGAATAGGTAGGTGAGTTTTCTAATTCCACATTTCAGATTGTACAATCCAAGAAACATAATCATCATCATAACTAAACTTGGTATACCATAAGATAACCTTGATAGTATAAAATTTAGAATTATCTTATACTCCTATATATACATCCCATTGGGGTATGCCTATATCTATGTATGTGTACCTGAGATAGATGAGAAATATGTGGTTACTATATAGTGATACGAATAAAGCAAATCCTAAGATAGCAATTAGTCTATAACAATCAGTAACAATAATAATATATGTCACTATAAGCTCATGTAGATATAACTCATAAATGCCTAGATGATGACCAAAGTGATATGGAGTCCTAAGACCTACACATTCATGTAGGTCACCTAGAACACATAATACATCAGTAATACACATCTCATATATGTAGAATATGGTTATCACAATGATTTGTTCATGTTATTACCCATATATGGATGAACCAATAATTAATTGAATAGAAAAATGTAGTCATTCATAATGAGACTAATGTAAACACTAACTTAGCCTTATTACAAAGTAAAATACTTACATTTGATGAATCTAGAAATTTACTTATCTAAGTTGGTCTAGGTTGATACATTGATACATGTCAAGTGTACTATAAGAAGGGTATTTATTTATATGGAAGACTTTATATTCATATACATTAAATTTATATGACTTAAATACAAGTCTATTATATCATCTTTCATTGAAATGCATACTTATGTACAAATATGAGACCAAAGTATGAGTGTGTAACTAGTATGTATTAAACTATGTATGGCTAAAACCCTAGATACTTCGTATGAATATTTCGATAAATCATATCTTATACAATCAACAATTGAGAACCTAAAATAGACAAAATCATATACTAAGTATGATGCCTAGATTGGAATATAGAAAGGATAAGGATGGATAAAATATGCAATTGTAATCCCTGATGGAAACTTAATCCAAAATAACCCAAATTCAACAGCATTTGAGCCCAAGACAATCGTAACCATATTGTTCCAAATTGTAGATACATTTGTTAATCAAATCTGGGAGATATTGAATATAGTCATGAAAACATTGGACTCTTGCTTGATATAAAGGTACTAGATCTTCTATTTCATTGTTGAACTATTTTCCCTCTTGATGGACACACATATATCTTGATTTGTGGTGAATTCCATATAGTTTTGAAACCTTTATTTATTCTTGAAAGTTTATCATTCTCATTTAGCAATTGATGAAATATTGTTGATAATAATTTTGGCACTGGACTTGATCTATTGGATTTTTGACTCCCTGTGGACTTTGGTCCCTCGGACTTTGGACCTATAGAGCTTTGGCTCACTTGAGTGGGCCAAGTACCCCACAACCATGCACAGTGGATAGGGATTAGTTGTCCCCCAGTTAATTGGAATAGTTAATAAGGCACTAGTGTCGTTCTCTCCTAGAGTGTGAGAACACAAGGCACTTATCCCTAGAAAAGAAATGATAGGAAGGTGCCAAAACTTGTCAAATAGAATATCTTGAAATTGATATACTTTGGGAATAGTTTGGATAAATTTTGCATTCTTGAATTATTGAATCTTCCTTAATGATATTCTTGTGAAAGATTTTCTATCTTGAAGTTGATATTGGAATTTCTTTTTGTTAGCCTTTAGTCCACCAAATAGTCCTTTCCTAACTTCTATTATACATCTAAATCCTAATTCGAGCATAGTTCAATGATTGGATTCAGTACCAGCTTTGCTAATCCTTTTGTTTCCCTTCAATGGGGTTCATGTGTGGTTTCACTCCCTCTGGGAACTCATGGGCAGGTGGTAGATGGAAGAGCTTGAAGAGACATGCACTGGGTAGTCCTCCATTGAAGACTGTATAGTAATGAATTTTATTTCTTAAACTTGTAATCATATTTGTAGACTTTCATGACTCTGATGTACAAGCGTGTTTGTAATAAAGATTGTTTATGATTGTGATATTATTTTGTAAATATTTGATCTTAAAGATTGGGTCTTTATAGTAAATCATTTTGGTAAGAGACCATATGCTACTCACATGGGTGAAAAGTTTTTATTCAAAAAGAGGTCGACATTCTAGCATCATCCTTTTGAGTTCTTTGATAATTTTACATTGTATCGATGTCATGCATGTTGAGAAAAATGTTTGTAATAGCATCATTGGTACTTTTTTTAATATAAAAGGCAAGACTAAAGATTACATCAAATCCAAGGTGGACCTAAATGAAATGGGAACAAGGAAAGAATTAAAAAAAAGTTACCAAGGGTCACTTCACATATTTACCTCCTACTCATTACACCTTGTCTCCACAGGCTAAGAGAAGTTTTTGCGAGTGCTATCTTAATGTTAAGTTACCATAGGGATAATCAATTAATATTCATAGATTGGTACCAACGAAAAATATGAAGTTGATAGGTCTTAAATATCATGATTGTCACACTCTAATGCAACATATATTGTCTATGACTATTCAATATATCCTTCCTAAGCATGTAATATTTGCAATCACTAGGCTTTGATTCTTATTCAACACTCTATGCAATGAAGTAATTGATTATGAGATTCTAGATAAGTTGCAAAGAGAAGTGGTCATTACCCTATGCCAACTTGAGTAGTATTTCCCCCCTTCATTCTTTGATATCATGGTACATCTGGTTGTCCATTTGACTAAGGAAGTGAAAACGTTGGGTCTATTTTAATTGCATTGGATGTTTTTTGAGCGATACATGAGTGTTTTTAAAGGTGATGTTCAGAACCGTTGTCGGTCCAGAGGGAGTATCATTGAGGGCTATGTTGCTAAGAAGGTTATGCATTTTTGCAATGACTTTTTGAGTTGCAGCAAAACTCCTAATAATACAGTAAATCCTAATGTTTATTCTGACAAAGATACTTTGGGAGAATGACAGGTAGATATTGGTCGTGAGTAGTGGACACAAGAAAACTTGTATGTTTTACACAACATTGACGATCTGGGTATTTATATCACTGAACACAACAATGAGATAAATAAAAATATCCCCAATCCAGTTCAATGTGGCTTACTAGAGAGCATGATCAAACATTTATTAGGTGGTTTGAAGAGAAAGTATTCAGTAAACTATCTCAAACATCAAATAATATTAAAAAATTATCAAATGGCTCATGTATAAGCCAAAGACGCATGTTACATCTTATGAAGGGTTTGACATAAATAGATTTTCATATTACATAAAAGGCCAAGATGATAAGATTGTCATACAAAATGGTGGGGTCACCCTTCAAGGGTCTTCATTGTATTTTTCTAGTTTCAAGCATAAGAGTCCACATGAAGGGAATTATTCTTACTATGGGGTCACTGAAGACGTATGGGAAATTGACTACACATAGTTTGGAGTTCCATTATTTAGGTTTAAATGAGTTGATAACAATCAAAGATTTTTCGTTGATGAACTCGATTTCATATTAGTGAATTTTGAGGGGACAGTCCAGAAGGATGAACCATTCATCGTGGCATCACAAACAATGTAGGTTTTCTATATCAACAATCCTACAAAAGAAAATTGGTTTGCCATTCTTCTTGGGAAAAGATAGTTCATTTCAATTCCTGTTGATGAAGAAGAGTGTAGTGACAAGTATGATGGCTCTAGTCATGTAAGAAGTGGGAACTGGAAGGGGATCCACTCCCTACTAAATCAAATAAAAGGAAACATCCCATATGTCAATCATTCAACTAATATTTTTGCAAAGGGATCATTATCCAATTTATTGAAAAGTATGTTTCAAGATACCAAATGTAAGAATGAAATATAAAATATCTTACTATTACAATGTTTGATATTATCACTATCATTAACCACACATGGTGATACATATGAAAACTAACTATAGCATAGGATCAATAGAGGATTATTTAACCACCTCGAATCTATCTCCCAAGAAGGTTCACCTACTCTTGAAGTTGTCCTGGTCAACCTCGGTTTTCTCCTCCTTGATCTACACATGAGGTTGGAAGCATACCCCAAAAATAGAAATTATCAACATACAATCCGGTATGAGCATATTAATATGGGATTGAGAAATAAAGGGATCAAACATAACAAGTATTCCCATATAAGAGGAAAGTACCACCCAAGTGGGTATCAAATGAATAGGAATTACAATAAGATGATAAACAAGAAGAATGTTGGCCACTAATATAATATAAGAGTTGCACCACAAAAGAACATATAAAGAATTTAGGGAACAAAATTCATCACAATAGCATTAACTTGCATGCATGTGAGATAAACATAGCACTAGAGAAACATAAATAACAATGGCAGTTATGGCTCATAACCTTAAAACCAGATAGAGTAAGGCACATAACCAAACTCCTATATTTATAAAGTGGGCTCAAAACCAAAGCATAGGGCACATAACCTCCATCCTAAAAGTAAAGAACACATAACCCCATAAAAACCAAAGTATTTACAAAAATCTAGGGATATTGAATCACAAAGCATGCAAAATGTAGAGGCAAGTAAAATTTTAGCCTATTATAGAATTAATGAGGTAGCCATCACATAAATAGACAAAATAAACATCCACCACAGAGTGGGAAAAATAGTACATGTTCACAATTAGGGTTGCATCATGAAAAAAAGTACAAATTAGAGTAAAAAAGAATATCCAACAAAGTAGGATGACCTTAAGATCAGAATCAACATGGAATCTTTCACATGAAATAAATTCTCAGGAGAAATAGAAATTGTGTAGGCTATTTTTTCCATAGGACTAACAGAGAGAGAGGGAATACATGTTTATTGCTCAAAAAGAATAATATGGAAGGCAACATACGTAAAGATGTTTGTCAACTCATCAAAGTCTAAACCCTAATCACAATTTTGGGTCCTTGCTCACCTAACATATATTTATATGTACACCAATTAATTAGTATGAATATTATAAACCCTAGATTAACTATTCTTACTATGATCAAATTTAGGTTATGAGATATTTTTATTTAGATAGAGGACAATTTTTTTAATCCAATGATTATTTTTGTGTAATTTTTGGATAACTAGAGAATTAGTTACGAGTTTTGTAAATAATGACCAGTCAAAAATTTTGATTAAGCCATGTGTGTCATATCATCTGGTTAAGAACATCCATCCTGATTGTCCCTATCAGGTTTTGCCAACTGGACTGGACCCATTGCCAATAAGGCACAAAGCTTCAATGCAGAAAAGGAATTAATAGAGGGTGAAAAGATAGATTCCCCCCTAGAAGAAAACTAATATGAGAAGAGAAACGATAGGGGAAAACAAAAGAATTGACATAGGGGATTCACCCCCTTCTTCTAGGCCACCACACCATGTCTACAAAGCAACCTCACGCCAAAATCCAATGGGGAGTTCTGGGCATCTTTGTGCCATTTAACTACCTCCATGTTCTTCGTAAGAGCTAGATGAAGGTTGAAACCACTTGCTCTGAGATCACAGACCACCAACGATGACAAAGAACCTGTGACGTCCCCGGATTTTCTAAAACTTAATCTGATGTGTGACGTCTAAATTGAAACCCTAACCTCAGTGAGCATTCCAATTTAAACATCCCACACTAGGTTAAGAAGAAGAAAATCGAGGGAGTCAGAAGGAAACAATCAGTAGCACATATACATGAAATAAACAAACCACAACACATGTTCACCATTCAACATATAATTACAACATGAATTGTTACAACATTTGATATTATATATTGAACAGCAAACTACTAAACATATACATGTGCTATAGCTAAACAACAAGATCTTAAGACAAGAGGTCCACCTGAACATCAGCTTGCCACACAACTCACAACTATCCTGGATCTTCAAGAGAATAACCACAACCTAAACAAAAGATTACATGCGGTACACGTCAGCACAATATTTCAAGAATATTGTACTGAGTACGCCTACGTGTCTTCTATATACCTCTCATCATATATTGGCAATAAGATAAAACTAATATACTTGGCAGTAACAGAAGAATATAAGAAACGTGTATACTTGCACAAAGATATTCATTAGCAAAAGAGAACACAAATGTTAAGATTATTTCCATCATATATCGCGTGCATCTGCCCCTCGGTCTTTGATGTCTTTAGGCCTTGTCATATAAATCGTACATCTGCCCCTAGGGCTTTGATATTACATCTGCCCCTAGGGCTTTGATGTTTGTCAATGCACTGTACTACCAAAGAGTTTAGTGCTATCATATAATGGATCAGATATTTTATGTTTCATGTGTTCATAGACATAGGTACGGAAAATCAAGCAACATATCATGCAAGAACAATCATATCATCCAATATCATATGCCAAGTATTTTACTACACATATAACACACGCATATTGTATAATAAGTCAAGTAAGAGGTAATGGCGTACCTTCCAAAGAGACAGATCATACTAATCATACTTCACTGATGTCAACTATAATCTTAGTCAAACCTGATCAAGACAAGACCATAAACTATCATCAGGTTCTCATCATCATTAACCCTATTTATATCCATTTTAGGGTTTTCCTATCTCATTATGTTATATACTTTATTACTTGTCTTCTTATCTTAGATTTATCATACTGATGTCACTTTCCAGATCATGTCTCATTATCAAAGTTCATTATCTGAACATATTAACATTAAGTCACACGTTAACCCTAGGTTACATGCATTACTCAAATTAGGGTTTATATCACATTAAGAGCAAACATCATCGTATAACATAGATTATGTGTATCATATTGATCTCATATTTAATTCTGAAGTTCCAGATACTGATATGAGACTACTCTGTGAATTTCATCTTTTATTGGGTATGTATGCATTAATTATATTATTTTTAGTGTTATTGGCCCTAATTAGCCATATTAATCAAATTACATGATTTTGTGCATCAACATCATAATCACCGACATCTATTGGATTATAAGCATGAATATTGGTTTACTGACATATTCTCATAATTTTAGGCCAACGTTTGATATTTATTATCCATAAATTAAGCATTTCACAACTAACAAGATATCACTGATATTCGTGCATCAAAAGACTGATATTTTGCTTTAATTGTGTTCTACTCATTTTTATGAGAAGTTTGGTATATTATATGTATTTTTCTGAGGCTCGAGCTATTTAATATGAATTATTGAAGATAACATATTTTCTGGGATAATTACCTCTTTAGGCCAAAGGTGTGTCGCCACGTGGCACCAGGGTTGACGCGACTCCTCTGCTTGATGTGGGCCAGTTCCTGGTTGGTTTTGCTGTGAGCCAGGTTTGACTTGCTGGTTCGGTCGGTTCAGGGGATTGGAGCCGGTTTCCTTCCTTTCCTCCTCTCGTGCTCGTCTCAGTCCCAAGCAGGACTCTGTTCCCCCCGCACGGCATCCGCCGCCCCTGGGCTCTCCTCCGGTGAGTGATCGATTGCTCAGGAGAGCTCCTCACAAGATCCTAAGGACACCATCAGACTCGGAATCAACATCCCAGCTTCCTCGAAGTGTAGGATCCTTTGTGATTCTCCTGTGATCAGGGTTCTTGCGTCGTCGTTGGGGCTAGGGCTCTACGTGGGTGCCGCCGTCATGGGAAGGTTCTCCAACATCGGTGCTGCAGGTGCCTCCTCTGGCGATCTCCAACGGCTTCGTACCAGCAGCACGCAGCCTCGGATCTCCATCTATGTTGGCTCACCGTCGTGGATTGCTGCTTGCGTGCGTCTGTTCTCGGCGACGGAACCGTCGCTGCCTGGTCTCCTCTCCCACGTGAGAACCAGGACACCCGATGTGACGTTCATCTCTTGGAGCCATCGTGTGGTCTGCGGTCAGCCTCCTCATCACCACAATCCTCTGGTTTTGCTCGCGCTATGCGTTCTCTGGCCTTCATACAACGAGCGTCGCCTCTCCTCGCGTTTGACGCAATCTCAACGGTATGCCCATGTGTGTGGGTTCTGCGTCGGAGCTCTTTCTCCCAACCACCAGCTTCAGACTTGCTATTGGACATGGTTTCATCCTCGATGCCAGCCTGTGTGAGATTGATCCAGTTCAGAGAGGTCCTCATCACTGTATCTTCCCCTGATCTCCTCCTTCTGTAACTTCTGCCTCCCACCTGTAACATATGATGGAGAGCTAGAGGGTGGGGTTTGTATATCTCCCGCATCCAGCTGCCTTATACAGTGCTTGAACTATGCTATCGGCAACCCAAGGATAATGGACTAGTTCTCTGTTCTTTTCACATGAACAAACTGCCCCCCACAACCATTCACACGTCTCTTCTCACGATCACGATTGTGATCGTGGTGGCTTGATCCCAACCATGTTGGTTTGAACTTGGGTAGGATGTAACTTCTCAAGCATGCCATCCAAGGGCCATAAAACCTCTAGGCCACTGATCTGAAATGTGATGGTTGTGTATGGGTTGCACAGCCCATAAGGAAAACAACAACGTCACCTGCCCACTTCTCCAAGGCATGACAAGGCACATGCCAACAACTTAGGGTAAAAGGTTATACATTGGTTCATTACATTCCTCAGTTATTAATCATTTAATCAACATTCAATCATCCATACCTTTTACTAGGGACGTCATAGATTAGTGAGACTTCAAACATAGCTTTAGAATAACTCCTGCTACACTATACTAGATGTTAGTGCCAAATAATCATTATTTGACTAGTCCACCACTTGATCCAAAATGGCACATACTTTGGGGCATTAATTATAACACTAACCTCAATGACTTTCAACTTTTTCCAAACTAATTGGAGTGCATCCAAAGGATCATAACCCTACTTAGGATTAACAATTGTCATTAAGTAATTAGGAACTCCAAAAGTTCACCCTATCACATCCTACACACCTTAAAAGAACTTTCGTCCTCGAAATTAAGCTAGAAATCTAGTCTTTCACATCATATACATCTTAAAAGAACTTTCGTCCTCGAAAGTATACCATACTCATACTTCAAGGAAAAACCAAAAGGTCTTTATCCACCGCTAGGGCACTACTCTAGGTGCAACATATCCAAAAACAAAGCTCATTACTCATATCCAAACCACTATTAGGAGGTTTTAAAACATCTAAGGTGAAACACCACTTCATAGAAGGCTCAAACAAGGGTTTAGAAGCTTAGGTTATGTCATTACATATCTCATATATTAGGGTTGCTTCCTTGCCCTTACCCATGCATTAGGGTTCCAACATCATATTATCATGTTCTAAAGGAGTTAACTAAAGTTAACCCATATTCGTACTCCATCTAGATCACATCAAGGTGTCATAAACGTTATGTTATGCTAACTGTCAAACGATATATTTCGCCTTTATTAAGCACTATGATTAACACATTATGTAATGTGATGTCATTTCATCAAAAGATTAACCAACAAAATCACATTATCATCGTTATTCATAATTATGGTTAACCATTTATGCATTATAATATTAAACCATCTCTAGGTTTCTATCATATCATGTCTACATATCACATCTCATGATTAGATCACATCCTTACATATATTATATCATGGTTGTGCTAAACGAACTTATGTGAGTGGATCATATATCAAAACTTTACTTAGGCCAAAAGAGGTTCCTCTAACCCATACCACGAGGGTAGTGCCATGCTCAGCCTCACTGAGCCAACTCAACTCTATGAGTATCTCATACGTACAAACTATATCTTCCCTCTCGGTCTAGGATTCTCAAGTATACCTCATTGGTACTAGAGATAGCCTTACAAGCTCAAGCCACATAAGCACAAACCAAAACATGCTACAACATATTATTCATAGGTCTTCCACCCTTGAAACATGCTTACCAAAAACTCTCTTATACACGCAACCACTAGATTCCTATGTGGGAAACCATCAACCCGAGCATGAGGCTTCGCAGAAACTAACATAGCTACCTCCTCCAGGGTCTTGGGCTCTCTCCCTCACCCAGATGGTAGGTACTCATATTCATGTTCGCATGTTCATATATAACCAGCCTCTCTCTGTCTCTAGGGTTTGGTCCTCCCAAGGACATCTACGGTTCAAGATAACTATAGGAATCATGCAAAAAGCAACTCAACTCAATCACTCAGGAGTATTCTAGTTTAGGACATATCATATCACATATCTCATAATTCTAATATCTTGGAGTTTAGGTTCTCTGACCTTCTCCCTATGGGTCTCGCTCTCTCTTGAGCTAGCCCCAAAACTGGTCCTAATACTAGAGGTCCTCCTTTGAAAAAGAGTTTGACGCTCATGCTGACTCACAACTTTGTCTTAACTTATTATATCTTATCTCATAAAAGAATTCATACTTACATCATCAAAACTTATCTCAAATCCACAAAACTAAACTTAAGTCCTCAAAGACAAACATATATCATCATATATCATCTATGTAAGACTTACATCATATCATCAAAACTTATATCATCTATTCCATCTATCATATATATCAAAAAGGCTCTAGACATCTAATCTAGAACTACTCTCTCTTCTAGACTGATGTCATATGCTTTCACTTAGGTTACATGATCACCTCCTACTCGTACATGTGTGGGGACACATTTTTGTAATACATATACATATTAAAATATTATATAGTTTTTCTCCGATAAAACAAACGTCAGAGAAAACTATCGAGGTTCGATCCATTTGGAATCAAAAACCAAAACTGGAAACGAGTGTCCCACACATAGTAGAGAGTCTAGTGTCATGAAAACTAGTGAAAAGGGTGAGAATAAGGGGTAGACTAGTGTAGCTACTCTAGACAACATGCGCAATATGTCTAGGGTTTCTCTTCCCTTGATGCACGTCATTTCCAAATAGTGCAACATCCCATACCGCGGCACTACAAGGAAAGAACGACATCTAAGGACTTGCCACTCAACAAGAACCAGACTAGACCTAGTTCTCGAACATCTAGGTGCTAACCTAGAGGCTAGGTCAGATCTAGTCTCTAAAAGACGACTAATCTAACCCTAAAAGATTATTACGTTCAAGGTTCTTTGAGTTTCATAATGAGCAAATGTCAGGCTTTTCTATTGTTCATGCTCTAATACCACCTGTGACGTCCCCGGATTTTCTAAAACTTAATCTGATGTGTGACGTCTAAATTGAAACCCCCACCTTAGTGAGAATTCCAATTTAAACATCCCACACTAGGCTAAGAAGAAGAAAATGGAGGGAGTCAGAAGGAAACAATCAGTAGCACATATACATGAACAATAAACAAACCACAACACATGTTCACCATTCAACATATAATTACAACATGAATTGTTACAACATTTGATATTACATATTGAACAACAAACTACTAAACATATACATGTGCTACAGCTAAACAATAGGATCTTAAGACAACAGGTCCACCTGAACATCAGCTCACCACACAACTCACAACTATCTTGGATCTTCAAGAGCATAACCACAACCTAAACAAAAGATTACATGCGGTACACGTCAGCACAATATTTCAAGAATATTGTACTGAGTACGCCTATGTGTCTTTTATATACCTCTCATCATTTCTTGGCAATAAGATAAAACTAATATACTTGGCAGTAACAGAAGAATATAAGAAACGTGTATACTTGCACAAAAATATTCATTAACAAAAGAGAACGCAAATGTTAAGCTTATTTCCATCATATATCTCGTGCATCTGCCCCTCGGGCTTTGATGTCTTTAGGCCTTGTCATATAAATCGTACATCTTCCCCTAGGGCTTTGATGTTACATCTGCCCCTAGGGCTTTGATGTTTGTCAATGCACTGTACTACCAAAGAGTTTAGTGCTATCATATGATGGATCAGATATTTTATGTTTCATGTGTTCATAGACATAGGTACGGAAAATCAAGCAACATATCATGCAAGAACAATCATATCATCCAATATCATATGCCAAGTATTTTACTACACATATAACACAAGCATATTGTATAATAAGCCAAGTAAGAGGTAATGGCGTACCTTCCAAAGAGACAGATCATACTAATCACACTTCACTGATGTCAACTATAATCTTAGTCAAACCTGATCAAGACAAGACCATAAACTATCATCAGGTTCTCATCATCATTAACCCTATTTATATCCATTTTAGGGTTTTCCTATCTCATTATGTTATATACATTATTACTTGTCTTCTTATCTTAGATTTATCATACTGATGTCACTTTCCAGAACATGTCTCATTATCAAAGATCATTATATGAACATATTAACATTATGTCACACGTTAACCCTAGGTTACATGCATTACTCAAATTAGGGTTTATATCACATTAAGAGCAAACATCATCGTATAACATAGATTAGGTGTATCATATTGATCTCATATTTAATTCTGAAGTTCCAGATACTGATATGAGACTACTCTGTGAATTTCATCTTTTATTGGGTATGTATGCATTAATTATATTATCTTTAGTGTTATTGGCCCTATTTAGCCATATTAATCAAATTACATGATTTTGTGCATCAACATCATAATCACCGACATCCACTGGATTATAAGCATGAATATTGGTTTACTGACATATTCTCATAATTTTAGACCAACGTTTGATATTTATTATCCATCAATTAAGCATTTCACAACTAACACGATATCACTGATATTCACGCATCAAAAGACTGATATTTTGCTTTAATTGTGTTCTACTCATTTTTATGAGAAGTTTGGTATATTATACGTATTTTTCTGAGGCTCGAGCTATTTAATATGAATTATTGAAGATAACATATTTTCTGGGATAATTACCTCTTTAGGCCAAAGGTGTGTCGCCACGTGGCACCAGGGTTGACGCGACTCCTTTGCTTGATGTGGGCCAGTTCCTGGTTGGTTTTGCTGTGAGCCAGGTTTGACCTGCTGGTTCGGTCGGTTCAAGGTATTGGTGTCGGTTTCCTTCCTTTCCTCCTCTCGTGCTCGTACGAGTCCCAAGCAGCACTTTGTTCCCCCCGCACGGCATCCGCCGCCCCTGGGCTCTCCTCCGGTGAGTGATCGATTGCTCAGGAGAGCTCCTCACAAGATCCTAAGGACACCATCAGACTCAGAATTAACATCCCAGCTTCCTCGGAGTGTAGGCTCCTTTGTGATTCTCCCGTGACCAGGGTTCTTGCGCCGTCGTTGGGGCTAGGGCTCTACGTGGGCGCCGCCATCGTGGGAAGGTTCTCCAACATCGGTGTTGCAGGTGCCTCCTCCGGCGATCTCCAACAGCTTCGTACCAGCAGCACGCAGCCTCAGATCTCCGTCTATGTTGGCTCGCCGTCGTGGATTGCTGCTTGCGTGCGTCTGTTCTCGGTGATGGAACCATCGCCGCCTGGTCTCCTCTCCCGCGTGAGAACCATGACACCCGATGTGACGTTCATCTCTTGGAGCCATCGTGCGGTCTGCGGTCTGCGGCCAGCCTCCTCATTGCCACAATCCTCTGGTTTTGCTCACGCTATGCGTTCTCTGGCCTTCATACAATGAGCGTCGCCTCTCCTCGCGTTTGACGCGATCTCAACGGTATGCCCACGTGTGTGGGTTCTGCGTCGGAGCTCTTTCTCCCAACCACCAGCTTCAGACTTGCTATTGGATGTGGTTTCATCCTCGATGTCGGCCTGTGTGAGATTGATCCAGTTCGGCGAGGTCCTCATCACTGTATCTTCCCCCGATCTCCTCCTTCTGTAACTTCTGCCTCCCACCTGTAACAGATGATGGAGAGCTAGAGGGTGGGGTTTGTATATCTCCCGCATCCAGCTGCCTTATATAGTGCTTGAACTACGCTATCGGCAACCCAAGGATAATGGACTAGTTCTCTGTTCTTTTCACACGAACAAACCACCCCCCACAACCATTCACACGTCTCTGCTCACGATCACGATGGTGATCGTGGTGGCTTGATCCCAACCATGTTGGTTTGAACTCGGGTAGGATGTAACTTCTCAAGCATGCCATCCAAGGGTCATAAAACCTCTAGGCCACCGATCTGAAATGTGATGGTTGTGTATGGGTTGCACAGCCCATAAGGAAAACAACAACGTCACCTACCCACTTCTCCAAGGCGTGACAAGGCACATGCCAACAACTTCGAGTAACAGGTTATACATTGGTTCATTACATTCCTCAGTTATTAATCATTTAATCAACACTCAATCATCCATACCTTTTACTAGGGACGTCATAGATTAGTGAGACTTCAAACATAGCTTTAGAATAACTCCTGCTACACTATACTAGATGTTAGTGCCAAATAATCATTATTTGACCAGTCCACCACTTGATCCAAAATGGCACATACTTAGGGGCATTAATTATAACACTAACCTCAATGACTTTCAACTTTTGCCAAACTAATTGGAGTGCATCCAAAGGATCATAACCCTACTTAGGATTAACAATTGTCATTAAGTAATTAGGAACTCCAAAAGTTCACCCTATCACTGAACCCTATCCGTTGTGAGCAAGAGGATGGAATTCATGATAAGAAGAGAGTAGATCAGTGAGCAAGAAAACAAGGGGAAAACAAGAAGGGACAATTCCAATGAAGGTATCATCATTTAGAATATGTTGCTAGTAGTTCAATAATGTACCAGAATCTCTCACTGATAACATACAAATATGAAAGAACTAGTGGCTAGTAAATAGATATGAAGGTTCAAACACACAAGCAAACAAGACTGTAGAAAGCAAGAGCAGATTCTTAAGAAACTTACCATGTCCTTAATTGAGTTTTGATGGAGTCTCAAGATGGAGTCTCAAGACTGCATGAAGCGGTAATGATCAAAGACAAAGAAGTTTCTAAGCATGGCATTGGGAAGATATCAAGAGCATTAAGTGCTCAACTTAGTGTGGGGAACATTGGGAAAGGTTTAAGGATCCTTTTATTGATTTGATTTTTGACTTAGGGCCTAGAAACTCCTGTCCAAAAACCATGGCGGCGAGGGATTCCAAGGGAAATTGGGTGTTTTCAAAACATTGAACCATGCTTCCACCAAAGGGTACCAAAAGAATCGAAACTGAACAAGGAAAACAAAGGTGGAAAAATCTCATGGAACGATCGAGTGTGGGGGAGGTTATTTATGAAAGAAGAAGGTGGTTGGGGTATTGTTACTATAGTGTGTAGCTATCCTCCTCTACCCATAGTAGGATATGAGCATGGGACCGCTAGGTCCCGATCGCACGACTGACGTTTGGTGAAAACTTAGGAAGTGCATGACAAGGAAAAAATCATAAAATGTTAGGAAATACAAGATTATTTTGCGTGAAAATGGGAAATCAAGAAACTTTAGGGAATCAACGATATTATTTCATTTATTTAGATTTTTAGGGTTTATTTACTTTATTTTCTTTCCCAATTAAATTTGCAGTGCAAAAATTCTAATTAAGACATGTAGATTTCAATTTTGGCATCAATTTTTACATTTGAAGACATCTACTATTTTATTTAAATTTTTTAGATCATATCATATGTTTCTTTCCTGAATGAATTGAGCCATCTAGGAACATTCAAAAGATTTGAAACTTGGCCTACAAGCAAACTTAAACATGAAGAATCAAATTTTGATATTCATTTTCCATTTTGGGATTGTTTACTATTTTGTTTAATATTTTGGACTTTAAGTCATATTTTCTCTCCTAAACTACACTAGGATAGATAATTTGTCCAATTAATGTAGAAATTATCACATAGACTAATTTTGGAATGTGGCGTTAAAATTTGAAGTTCCTTTCCACTTTTGTAGAGATTTAATAATATATTTAATACTTTTCGCATTTTCTCCTATTTTCTTCTTTATATGAAATTAGGATAAGTTATTATTGATCAAATATTGTGAAACTTGGCACCCAAGATAATTAGAACCCAAGGACCACATTTTTACCATTATATTTCACTTTTGAGATTTCTTTTTATGAGTTGTGGCACGATAAGGACTTTTGGCTCATTTCCATTGTATTTATCCAAATATTATTTCTTTATTACCAACATCCTCTTAATTGAGTCCTATTATCTTCAATTCATTTCTAAAAGAGTTCTTTAATATTATTGTGTACGAAATTCCATATTTTAGCATATTTTGTCAATTAATTCCACTTTAACTTATTTTACTCTTATACTTAGATGACCACACATAAAAATTTCAATTGTTATTGTAACACATGTTTTAAGTACATTATGGGCACGTTTGGTTTGCTGGATTTTCAAGAATCCTACATTTATGTCATCCTGTATTTGTAAAATATTGCATTGTCAAAATCCCGCAAACACAAATTTTATGTTTGGTTTCCAGGATTTGTAAAATGCATGATGTAATTTTTTTTGGGTCCACGGGCCAGCCACAGCTGGATTTTGGCGTCCGGGAGAATTTTGATGGAAACAAAAATGTGGGATTCCTATTAAGTTCAAAAATCCTGGGATTAGCCCCATTTCTAGAATCCTATAAACCAAACATAAACTTTCTACAAATAGATGCCAAAATACAATCCAATACGGCAAAATCCAGGAAACCAAACATGCCCTATATCTCTTATATAGTCATTAGATGAATATTATTCAGCAAATGAAATAAGTGCATTAATATCATGAATTTACCCACATGCTAGAACATATTTAAGTCATTATGTAAGTACTAGTGTATTATGACGCATATTGCCACTTAATTTGTTATGTGCATTTAACAATATTCATTAAGGTATACTTTTATCCTTGTTTGGTTATATCCAGGGGACCAATCTTACCACCATTCTATTCAGGGAATAGGGTATGATCCTAGGTTTTAGTACATTACAAGTCCAATCTTTGTTGGCTTACCAAGTGTAAATGTTGAATCTATCACTGATGACTATACACGTAAAGATCACATAGAAGGGATATCAGTTTAAGGTATACTACATGATATATTTCATATGTTATTTTCATTATAACTTATTTTTCATATATGATCGAACATTTTTATATGTGATATAACATTTTCATATGTGATCTGACTTTTTCTTATGCAATCTGACTTTTCATATGTTTAATTTTGATTTTGTAGATGACATCTAACCAGGAGCACACCATCCTGAGTGTGAAGATCCTGGGCGTAAGGATCCCATTGGGCCTCTTGACTAGGATGATGATAGTGCTGATAAATCCAAACGTAGGAGAGGGATAACTTTGATAAAAATGGCCTCAACTAGGGATAAAGTGAAGAAGGGCATCATTGAATTTGATGAAGCAGACACGTTGATTACTAAAGAGTTCTTTAGCTAATGTGGGCTCCTTAGTCGAAGCAAAATGCCTTGTTGGGTATTGGAGACACGTGACTAGCACCACTAAACACCTCATCTGGAGGGAGTTAGAGGTCAGATATATGCATTTACATTTTTATAGCCTTTTCCTATTCTTTCTTTTCACATTTCTAAAAGGTAGTGAATATTGAACCTTTTTAGGGCCTGTATGAGCTTGATGAAAAGTTGCATCACATGAATGTTATGTAGCTCATCGGGAGAATACATAGACATTGACCAAAAATCCTCACAAGAGACTATATCTTTGAACCTAAGAAGGACAAGGACCCCATTCTGCAAATGGTCGTATCTTGATGAAAAAAACTAGCTAGAGTTTGTTAAGCATAGAAAAACAAATGAGTTCAACATATTGAATTAATTACATTCTATAAATTCTTATGAATGGTTAACAATATTCTTATTGAAATCAGGCCATTCATGATATTCAAAAAAATTGGCATGACAAGAATGTGCACAACCACCAGTTAGGTTTAGGTGGTTATGTTAAATGTTTCTAGTTGAGAGAGAAAGAGTAAGGGCCTTCTCCTTCTACTCCTTCTACCATCGAGTCTTCTTTTCTAGATGGTTACCTCGCTATTTAGAGTAGATAGATGCGAGGAAAAACAAAGCTAGAGAAATCCCCATCCAAGAAACCCAGGAGGTGGCTACAAAAATGATAAATTTCTTAATCTCATAATGCACGTCCATGTTCCTTTTTCCCTAGATTGTTAATCTTTACTGATTAGTCGGTTTTGATGATGAATAGTTGGAGTTCGGCGAGCAAAGAAAGGAGGGTAAGTTCACCCCTCAAGACACCTATGATGAATTGGTTGTTTCTCTAGGGAGGAAAGAACACCCTGAACGTGTTAGGGTTGATGGATCTAGGTTTGGGATAAAATTTTATTTTGGCTCAATCCATCAAAAGAACGAATCTGGCAAGAAAGGGGGAATGAACTAGGAGGATGTGCGAAGATTGATAGCTGCAACCTTGGAGGAGTTTAAGGCTTCTCAAGCGGTGCAAGATTCTCCGACAGTCATGGATCCTTTACAACATCACATGCCCATGGAGGGTATTGGAGTACTCCTTCAGACCTACATGGCATGGATGGGGTAAGATTGGATTTAAGTCAATTTATATATTTTTTTTGATGAAGTAATCCCTCAAGTCAATATATATGTGATAATTTAAATGTTTTGTTTTATAAAATTGTAGGTGGTCAAAAAATTTTGTCTTACCATGGATGTTCCATCATACAATATCATGATAGATGGCAAGATGTTTTCAAACAATGATACGGTTTGTGGTATTCCCCTTCCCATTGATCATGTTTGTGTGAACCTCATACGTGTTGTAAATTCCTGGGTTGACTACCAAAGACTCAAGTCACACACCCATGGAGGGTATTGGGACTACCCTTTCGACCTATATGGAACAACTAGGGTAAGATTCGACTTAAGTGAATTTATATATATGTTGTGATTAAGTAATTCCTCAAGTCAATACATATATATATATATATATGTGTGTGTGTGTGTGTGTGTGTGTGTGTGTGTCAACTTAAATGTTGTGTTTCATAAAATTGTAGGTGGACAGAAAATATTGTCTTGCCATCGATGTTCCATCATACAATATCATGGTAGATGGTTGTTGATATGTATGCCCAAAGAGCCAATCATGTGATAATTATAATGGCATAACTTGTAATTTATTTGATTAAAATATACAGGAAAGCTTCCAATTAATTTTGTTTAATTTAGTTATGAGATAATGATGTAACATTATAAGCGTCTAGAGAATAATATTACTCAATGATGTATGTCTTCAAGTACGTGACTTGAGGAAATCAGATTATACATATGTTAAGAGTATATATATATATATATATATATATATATATATATATATATATATATAATGTCCCTGGTAGTTATTAGTGTGGAAGGTTGATAGAAAACAGTGACACAAAAGATCAGAGTGTGAGTTGGTTGATGACTTAGTCTCATTAGTCATGATATGGCTATATCAAACCAAGCATATGGATACATGTTAGAGAACATTGTATCAGACAGACCCACCATGAGACAGACAGATGGAAACCATTACTATAGTAGTCATAGTCAGCTCTCATAGTGGTGGTGGTGTTTGTAGATCTTAGACCTGAAATCACTACACTCATCACATGTCATTCAGTATGATTTGACATCATCAAATGCAATCCTAAAACATGGGTTGTTATAAAGGTGATGATTGGGTGACTATGACACATGGGGATTGATTATGAGTGATAGAAATGATATTTGTCCCTCCTGAAGGAGTATGATATCCTAGGCCTCTTGATTAGTGAGACTAAGAAATGCAGGGCCATGCACATGTGAGTCAATATGTGATATTGAGCTTACATATATCTCAGACAGTCTACTCTGGTTCAAGAAACTAGATTGAATGATTAAGAAGGTGACTACTCCATGCCTCGAGTTCAATCTAGATATCAGACAAAAAGGAATTATACAAATAATATAACACCAAGAATAGATTGTAGGTTGAAGTTGTTCCCCAACTTTCCATTTACTTGGGTAGCATTAATGTGCAACTAGGAACATTTCATTTCTTGTGATGTTAGAAGTTTCTATGGACATTCACTGCCAACGTAATATGGGACCTATAAGGTCACACACAGGTCTCAGGCTAGAAGATGAGTTTAATCTTGAATGCTGATTGAATTGATTACTAAAGTGTTTGGGTATTTAATTCACACAACACATAAGTTTTCTACACTGCTATATGATCGGTTCACTTAGTGAGATGATCGTTTGGAGTGCTAAATGATTGGATCAAGTGTTGAGAAAACCATTTGGAGTATCAGACTGATTGGAACTATTTTGGCGAATTTTTACTCGAACAGAGGTGTGAACTGACTGGTTCATTCTGTTTAACCGATCGGCTCGGTGTGTCTCACCTGACGATCATCTTGGTGAGTGAGACGACCATCTCACATGTGTGAGATTGCTCAATTTGAGGTAAATTCGATTGCATCAAGGAATTAGTGTTGACGTCATGTCATGCATTAATTAGAATCGAATCGCCAATTTTGTATGCAATTGGGAAACATATGAAATGACCATCACCGTCTAGGTGTTTGTAGGTTGTGAACATTCAAGATCTTCCAGTCCCTTCCATTCCCGCACAGACTGGGAAACTTGACTCAAACCCATCCTGTAAATAGAGGGGTACTGGGAACTTCTCAGAATACACCACATACAATTGAGAATCAATTGCTTTGACAATTATTGTCATCACTTGTTGTGGTAATCAAGAGAGCCCAAGTAAGTCCTACCTGACTAGGTAGGGATAGCAAGTGAGAGAACAATTGAGGATCATTGTTGTGGGAGAGCAAGTTAGTGACTAGTACGCCAATGGAAGGGACAACTCCTTCCTATCTATTATAGCAGGACGACATGAGTTCTAGGCGCTCCGTGTGGACTTCTCTAGAGGCGAGATGGCCTTTACCCATCACTAAGGAGGACAACATCAACCAGTAGTCCATGGTGAGAGGAACTGCTGCAAGCAACGATGCTTGAGGGTTTAGTTCATCGTGCATATTAGGAGGCGCAACAGTCAGACGAGTCCCAGTGAAACTAGAAGATGGTTGTGTATCTACAACAATGAGGAGATGTCACTAGACTTGCTCCAGGATGAGGTACATCCTTAAAACCATCCCTCCCATCATATAGTTATTGATATGGTCCACTGATTCAAGGGAATATGGCCGATAAATTTTTTGTTTATGTTGCCTATTATGTAGCCATATTTACCTATAATGGCAATGTTTTTCTAAACACTAATACGGTTCATATGGTGTTCCCCTTCCCACTTATCATGTTGGAGTGAACGTCATACGTGTTATAAACTCCTAGGCCCACTGCCAAGGCTCAATTACTGTTTCAGGAATGACGGCTGGACCCACAGACCACCACTAGTCTTAACTATGTGCTTTGTCCATACACAAGTGCAAGCCAAGATAAACTTCCTAACTAATCACCCATCCTAGTACTACTTTGGGCTGAGCATGCTTACCCATAAAGTTTTTTAGTGACATGATCCATGAAAATGAGATCCACCTTGGTGATATGAGTGTCTAACCATTCCTTTTAATATCATTTTATCTAAGGTCTCAAAACATGGTACGTTACAATCTCCCCCACTTAGACTCTTGACATCCTCATCAAGGCTCAAGTAGATGGCCCCATAATATATCCCCATTTCAATGCAGGCCCAGAATGTCACATGGACACCCAGCTCCTGATCATGAATACCAACACAAGGGTGACTACATCACCATGGATAGTCCTTTCCAATATGACTGGACCACACGTCTCAAGACTAGCACCCCAGATGCCCATGTGGGCCCCCCTAAAAGAGGGATTATGGCTCTCATACCATTTGAAAACATCTAGGCTCACTTCCCTAGTCTTAAGTAGTGTTTCAGGAATGACTGTCTCTAAATACCACTACTAGACTTAACTATGTGTTTTGTCCTCACTCATGCACAAGCAATGATAAACTTACCGATGGGTCACCCATCCTAGTACTACTTTGGTTAGAACATGCTTAACCATGGAGTTTTTTATTGATGGTCTCTCTAAAAAGGAGGTGCACCTTGGTGATATCGGTAGTCCAATCGTTCCTATTAAGATATTTTTATCTGAGGCATCTAATCCTAGATGTTAGAATCTTCCCCAATTAGACTCTTGATGTCCTTGTCAAGGCTCAACAAGATGGCCCCACAATTTTTCCCCATTTTAGTGCAAACCCCAAATGCCCCATGGACACCCAGCTTCCAATCATGGTATACCAGTGCAAGGGTGGCTACATCACCACAGATAGCCCTTTCCAACATGAATGCACTACACGACTCAAGATTGGCATGCCAGATGCCCATGTGGACCCCATCTACTGGAGGGGTTATGTCTTTGATACCATTTGTAAACAACTGGTCCCACTTCCCAACTCTCAAGTAGTGTTATAGGAATGATGACTGGCTCCACATAGCACCACTAGCCTTAACTATGTGCTTTGTCCTCACTCACACGTAAGCCAAGATAAACATCCTGAATGGTCACAGATCCTAGTACTACTTTGGGTTGAGCATGCTTAACCACAGAGTTTTTTATTGATGGGATCCCTAAAAAGGAGGTGCACCTTGGTGATATGGGTAGTCCAATCATTACTTTTAAGATAATTTTATTCAATGCCTCAAATCCTGGGAGGTTACAATGTTGTTCTGACATGGAAAGAAACACCACTCCTATACAATCACCCGGATGCCACCACAATAGGAGAGGTAGAAGGCAGATTTACTAGGTGACCCAAATGACTCTTAGTATTGCTTGAGGTATGTCAATTCTATATTGAATTTATATATAATATGAAGCTAACATGAGAATACATGCATGAATACCACAACAACTAAGAAGACTCCTAGAGTTCCAAGCCTACGCCCCAACATTTTATTCCACGGGAGTTGTTTGACTCCTTAGGCCCTAACTGCAAGGCATTGACAGTATAGATAGACAATCTAGATCAATTAGATACCATGGTGATCAACCTTTGGGAGGAGGTTATAGGTATATGTGGCAACACATCCCACTATCACACAGACAGTGAGGTGTTACGTGAAAACGTGTGGAAAACACAATAAACCACAAATTACCAAAAACACGGGTTAATTAAAACTGATTGCAGAAAGCAGATAAACTAAGAAACTATTACATTCTGATCCACATCCTTCCATAAAATAGGTCATATAAACATTTACAAGCCTTGATACGTGTCCACAGCTTAGGAGATCAACTGTCTTGTCATCACATGAGTTCATCACATGTTTATACATACAGAACGGCCCACATCTGGCCAGCAGCAGGATATACAAAGCATCAATGGCTATACATCATGAAACAACGTCAAAACGCCTCCAAGGACCTGAGAGTACAGGGATGACTCTAAGACTCTACTACAAAATGACCAAAACAGCAGCAGGTTCATCTCTTGCCTTCTACTGCTCTTCTTGCTGCTCGGCCGCAACTCCGCGATCACCACCACGTCTAGCTCGACCACCTAAAAAGGTTATAAACCAGCGGGGTGAGACACACAGTCCCAGTGAGAAACATAACTCCCCGCCGAAACTACAAAACCTCAGAAAGATAAGAGCAACAATAGCAGATAACTGATAAGAGGTATAATAAGAGTAGTTTATAAAGTAAATCTATTCATACCATCAAATTTACCAAGTTGTACGGAAGGTAGATAACCAAGCATCTCTTTATGGAACATGATTAACAAGATAATATTTATAAGATATTACCTCATAACATAAGGAACATATAAGTAACTGCAAGTATAATGAGATTAACTACACAAGCAAGGCCTCAATCAATGTTCCATGTTTTGCCTTAAGCAGTAAATATTATTCAGCTAAATTACATATTATTATGCCCTGAGGAAGTGAGTCGTATCGCTCAAATCCAACCTTCAGTTGCGAAACCCAAGCCGGTGCCATACAAGGTCAATGGAAGAGTCGGACTCCATGACCTCCCATCTCGTGGTCAGTGCACGAGTACAACACAAGCATGACCGCAGTCTCGTGCTTAAGTGGCCTCAGCCACAGTGTCAGGCTACCATCTGCCTAGTGAAACTGAGCCACGGGCATGTTCACTATGCTCTGAGCCATGAACGCATTCATGCTCCCATATCACATATCCTGAACCATGGGCATGTTCACCATGCTTTTCACATATTGAGCTACGGGCCTGAATCCACACTCTGGAGTCTACAACTGAAGTTGCGCTTTTACCTCCTCACTTTAGGCTAGGAGAAACCTCGCTTACTCAACAATATGTGCTCTGGGTTAACCCGCAGGAGAACCCGTTTCACCATCACCAGCTCCTGACGATGATGGATCTATGGCCAGGGCAAACTACATGAAGGTTCATCTGTAATTAGTTAGTACATTTTAAGTAGATTGTTGAGGCAACCAAGTTGTCACACATGCATAACATACAACTACATTATTATTACCATCATCATGTTATTCCGGGATCTCAATCCCCCATCACAAGAAACCACTGTCTCAACAGGCAATCTCATGACTTGGGATATCAATCCCCCATCACAAGAAACCACTATCTCAACAGGCAATCTCATCACTTGGGATACCAATCCCAGATCATCATCAGAGGATAACACCTCAAATGCGCATTTTAGCCAAACTCAGGTCCTCAGACCAAACACATATATCATCTCATCATCCAGAGTAACCATCAAGCAGTGTTACTCAAACATATATACATCATAGCCCTATACCTGGCTATGCATCTGTATGAAACACCTGCATGGTTAGTATGCACAGTCATCATAGATTAATAGAAGGATCATATTATTAACATAGGGTGACCTTGAGGATTATATGTTTTGTCATTCATGTCTCAACATGTGACCACAAACATAGGTCATATAATCATGCAAGGCATCTTATAGGCTTATCATTTCCTCAGCATTATACCTATGATTCAAGATGATTATAACACAGGTATTATCATGGCAAGATACATAGATGTAATCTACTATCACGATTACCATCAAGCATGTCAAGGGTTACTATCAAAAACCAATATGATTCATGAATAAGAGCTAGCGTATAGGTTTTCCATAAGAGACAAGACCCTCATTAGAAGTGCCCACTATCCTCACCAAAGGTGTGACGGGTAGGGCACCCTCACTAGAGATGGTATCGGGAAGATCACTCCCCACATTTTGCCCAACACTACAACCACCTAACGTCCAAGCAAATGCTCTACATATCGGCCAAGCACTCAGTAGGGTATCGGGCTACTACATGTATCGGGAAACAAGGAACCAAACATCTCGAGCACTCATGTGTATCGTGCAACGCGTGTCATGCACCTCTGTGCGGTGTCATGCATCACATGCATGTCGGGCAACCAAAGCATAACGACGATCAGCATATCGTGCAACTATGCCCAAGACACATATCGTGCAACGGTGCGTCGTGCACCTCAGTGTCGGGCAACGCTACATTGTGCAATATAGGGTATCAGGCATCCATGTGCAACGGCACGTCGGGCAAGAGGCGTAAAAGCTAGGGTTACTAATGATCATCGCCACAATGCCATAACGCCCAGCCCAAGCTAGCCACTGAGCTCCCTATCATCCAGGGTGAAACGGGTACTAGGTTATCATCTCAAGGTTAAGTGCATCGGGAAGCACAACAGGGAACAACGCCCAAAGGTGCAACTCAGCCTGACGTTCTTCCAACCTAGCCATGACCTATCGACCAACACTCAAGGCAACAACTGAAGTGTAACGCCTAACACACAAAGGTCAGCAACCAAGAGCAACACCTGACATAGCCACAATATGTGTCGTCCAAGGCTCAAGATCAAGAGGGGATATTGGGCAACACCAGCCCAAAGGCCATATCAGCCAAGATGCAACCCGACAGGGTCACCACCGACCTCAAGCACAAGGGCAGCAAAACCCTAATGGATCAAGAAGATGACTCACCTCTCAACTATCAAGAGAGAGTGGTCTTGCCAAGCTTCTTAACACCAATCGGGCAACACAAGGTTCAACCAAAACCAAGGTCTACAACCACCACAAAGCTCACCTCTAGAATCCATGGTGAGAGAAGGGTGTTGCTCAAGCAACTAGAACACAAGCTCACCTCTCAAATTAAACGAGAGAGGGGAATTGCCCATGATACTAGAGTTCAAGCGCACTTCTCTAGACCAAGGAGGGAGAGGGGTGTTGCTCAACAAGAAACCCTAGAACACATGGTTCGGCCAACAAGGACAACTAAACAAGAAACTAAACCAGCAACATGCATGGCCGATATGATCATAAGCAACATAAAAGAAGGTAGTGTAGTTAGGGTTAGGAGTTATGTAACCCGCCTTAAGCAAGCTCCAAGCACCACCAAGGAATAAGAGCAATGCACTCTAGGGTTTGGCCACCACTAGAGGAAGAAGGAGACTCCAAGAAGGATCGGCTACCAAGCTTGCAAAAGAAGAGGGTGTCGTGCACCAAGGGAGAGGGAGACTAAGGAACTAAAGGGATCCTTAGCAAGAGAAAGGAAACACATATATAGGAAAGGATGGAGGAGAAACCAAGGTAAGACAAGGCAAGGTGTCGCCCACCTAGGGACACTTGTCCATGAGCAAAGCCACCACTCTAACATGCCCTAAACACATGTCCAAGGCCATTGCCACATGCAAGCATCAAGCACCAACTGTCCACTAGTGGTGACACAAAGGAGGTCAAAGAGAGTCAAAGGGTCCATGGGCGACACATCTCCACACTATGGCTGACACTCCCACACCATGGCCGACACACACCCTGGGTGACACACCACAGGCCGACACAAGCACAGGCCGACACACGGTCCAAAGAAGCAAAGACAAGGCACCACAAAGCCCAACAAGCTCAACCAAGCCCCAAAGGAACTCAAGCAACGAGCCCAAACCTTCCTCTCAATACTAGAGGAAGTAAGGAGAGGGAGGAACACCTCACAAGGTGGCAAACTTGCCCACAAACCCTAGACTTGGGTTAATTGCAAGTAGCACCTCCAGCTCTCAACAAAGCACCAACAAACCCTAATCACTACCAAAGGTGATTAGCAAGCAACCAAGCATTAGGGTTAAGCAAAGAAAATAGGATAAGCCCTAAACGGAGGTCAGGGTCCTTACAAACTAACCCTCTACAAAGGGATTTCGTCCTCAAAATCCGAAGAGAAAAGCGAGGGATACTTCCTCCTCATCTCTTCCTCAAGCTCCCACGTTGCTTCCTCAACGCCATGATGATGCCAAAGAACCTTCACAAGAACCATGTCCTTCCTCTTCAGCTTCTTAACCCTTCTGTCTAGGATCATCACAGGACCTTCCTCGTAGGTCACATCTTTATCAAGATCAACTTTGTCTGGCTGTATCACTGTCCCTGTACCCAGATGACTTTTCTTCAGCATACTGACATGGAACACTGGATGTAACCTATGTAAAACTGGCGGAGAGACTTTAAGATACACTTTCTATCCTACCTGGAACTCCAAAGGTCGTCGTCGATTGTCTGCGTAAGACTTCTACCTATCCTGTGTCGCTTTCAACTGTTGTTGTATCACTTTGATCTTTTCTGTCGTCTGTTTCACTAACTCATGACCCAAAAGCTGATATTCACCAGACTCATACCAACACAACGGAGATCTACATTTCCTGCCATATAAGGCCTCATAAGGAGCCATATCAATGCTTCGCTGATAACTATTATTGTAGGCAAACTCTATCAAACTGAGATGTACGTCCCAACTGCCTAGGAACTGCAAAACACAAGCTCGAAGGAGATCCTCCAAAGTCTGAATAGTCCTCTCAGACTGTCCATCTGTCTACGGGTGGAAGGCGGTACTGAACCTCAACTGCGTTCCCAACGCCTTGTGTAACTGTTCCCAGAAACGACTCATGAACTGAGGTCCTCTGTCAGAAACTATCGTCGCTGGCACACCATGCAAACGTACTATCTCATCCACATATACTCGAGCGAGCTTCTCGGCTGTATACATTATCTTTACTGGTATGAAATGGGCAGACTTCGTCAATCTGTCCACTATTACCCAAATGGAATACTGATTCCTAGTTGTCCTGGGTAGACCAACTATGAAATCCATGGTTATATGATCTCATTTCCACTGCGGTATTGGCAGGGGTTGCAATGTACCTGCCGGTTTCTGATGCTCAGCCTTGACTTGCTGACATACCACACACCTAGCCACAAACTCAGCTACATCTTTCTTCAAGCTGGGCCACCAATACAATTCCTTCAGACAATGATACATCTTGGTGACTCCTGGATGCATAACATACATCGATGTGTGTGCTTCTTTGAGTACTAGCTTCCTCAGATGATCAACATCGGGGACCACTATCCTATCATAATAGTAAACTAGTCCATCCTCGGACTCATGGAACCCATCATGCTTTTCGCTGCCGAACTCTGATCTGATCAACTGTATTGTATCATCTGTTTGTTGTGCATCTTTGATCTATTGTCTCAGCATAGGCTTGACTTGCATATGTGCTAAAAGTCCAGCTAACAAGGAAACTTCCATCTACACATTCATCTACCGCAAAGAGACAAACATATCGCATCTATGACATACCAGGGAACTTAACTGTGTCTTCTTTGAAGAAAGAGAAGAAGACTTTCAGCTAAGCGCATCAGCTACCACATTCACCTTACCAGGATGATACTCGATGGTGCAATCGTAATCATTGATTAGCTCCATCCAACGACGTTGTCGCATGTTTAGCTCATTATGTGAAAAGATGTACTTCAGGTTCTTATGATTTGTAAAGATCTGACACACTTCCCCGTAAAGATAGTGTCTCCAAATCTTTAACGCATGAACCACTACTACCAACTCCAAGTCATGAGTCGGGTAGTTCTCCTCATATTTCTTAAGCTGTCGCGAGGCAAAAGAGACCACATGATCTTCCTGCATCAGCACACAACCTAAACCTTTCTTGGAAGCATCGCAGAAAACAACATAGCCCTTCCCAGGCTCTGGCAGCACTAGCACTGGAGCACTAGTCAGCTTTTCCTTCAAACTTTGGAAAGCTT
This sequence comes from Alisma plantago-aquatica, assembly GCA_963693085.1. Taxonomy (NCBI): domain Eukaryota; kingdom Viridiplantae; phylum Streptophyta; class Magnoliopsida; order Alismatales; family Alismataceae; genus Alisma; species Alisma plantago-aquatica. The sequence goes on along the minus strand of OY856409.1, from coordinate 152,128,840 downwards.
GCCGACAACGATCATCCCAGACGAAAGGTACATCCTTCCTAGTCAACTTCGTCATTGGAAATGCAATCACACTGAAGTCCTTGATAAACCTTCTGTAGTATCCTGCTAAACCTAGGAAACTATGAACTTATGTCGGCATCTTCGATTGTTCCCATTCTGCAACGGACTCCACCTTCTTTGGGTCCACTTTGACTCCTTCTGCAGATATCACATGACCCAAGAAAGTCACTTCTTCCAACCAGAACTCACACTTACTGAACTTGGCATATAATTGATGTTGACGAAGAAGAGTCAACGCTAGTCGAAGATGTCGCTCATGCTCTTGCTTGTCCTGACTATAGATCAAGATGTCATCTATAAAGACTACAACAAACTAATCTAGAAAAGCTCAGAACACTCGATTCATCAGATCCATGAAAGCAGCAGGTGCATTGGTTAGCCCAAACGGCATAACCACAAACTCGAAGTGAGCATACCTCATCCTAAAAGCTGACTTTGGTATGTCATTCGCTTTAATCCTCAACTGATGATATCCGGACCATAGATCGATATTTGAAAACACAGTAGCACCACACAACTAATCGAACAAATCATCTATCCTCGGTAATGGGTACTTGTTCTTGATCGTGATCTTGTTCAACTGTCGGTAATCTATACACAGTCGCATCGATCTGTCCTTCTTCTTAATGAACAACACTGGAGCACCCCAAGGCAGCGTGCTTGGTCGAATGAAACCTTTGTCCAACAACTCTTGTAACTGCTTCTTAAGCTCTACCATCTCTACTGGAGCCATCCTATATGGTGTTTGTGCAATTGGCTGCGTTCCTGGAACCAGATTGATCTCAAAATCAATCTCTCAGGGTGGAGGAACACCAGGGAACTCATCAGGAAACACATCGGCAAACTCTTAGACAACTGACACCTCTTCAAGGCTAGGACCTTTTGCCTTGGTATCCACAATAGTATCCACAACGTGAGCTAAGAACGCCTCACATCCTTGTCGTAGCAACTTCTCTGCCACCATGGCTGATACCAGACACGTCGGAAGAATCTTCTTATCTCCTTGGAAGATCCACTTCTCTCCATCATCATCAAACACTGCCTGCTTGGAACTACAGTCCAAAACAACCTTATACTTCTCTAAGGTATCCATCCCAAGGATCACATCGAAACCATGCATATCAAGTGGTATAAGATCCACTTGTATACTGTGCCCCGAAAAAGATAAGACACAAGATGGACACTCTTTTCGAAACATCGAAGAACCATTAAGAGGGGTTTCTAAAAATAAGCTATCCTTCTTACAACTAACAGGTAAACGATAGTTTTCAAGCAGACTATAGGCGATAAAAGAGTGTGTAGCACCCGGGTCAACCAGAACAGATATAAAGCAAGAAGAAGACATATTAGAATGAAATAACACCATCTAACCTGCCACCACTCGCGGGTTGACTATCGCCTCCGGCTGACTCATAGCATAAAATCGAGTCATTGCTTTTGTCCACGTCCTCTGCTTCCTTGAGAAGACGATCCTGTTTGCAACGCTTGACCGTGTCCTCACCCCCTGCTACTACAGGGTTGTTGTCCATCTATCCCTTGTTGATTCTACCTCAGCTGTTGCGTCACTTCAATGTCTCTACTTGGGTAGTTTGACCTCCAATGCCCGATCTGACCACACAGATAGCATGACTGGTCTCGTTGTTGTGGTCTGGACGACCCTGTCACTTTCATAGAAGCTGTACTATGTGCCTTAGATAGTGAAGAAACATATCCTCCTCCCTTACTCAGAGACCACTGTGATGGTACACTGGAACCTCTCATCACAGAAGGTGTTGAAAACCTTGACTTATTGAAGCCCGCAAACCTTTGTCCCTGGAACTGAGCAGGCCTCTTCTTAGACATGGATTCTCTTTTCTCCCTAACTGACCGTTCGATCCTCCAGACAGGTTCCACAAATGTAGCGAACCGCTCATGGTTCTCCAACACAGAAGCAGGTGTTGTTAGCTCAGCACTCAGACCCTTCTCAAAACGTCTGATCCGCTCCTCATCTGTTGTCGCCATGTGAGGACAAAACCTCAACAGATCCATGAACTTGGCCTCATAGTCGGTGATGTTCATCGTTCCTTGGTGTAAGTGCTCAAACTGACTGATCTTCTCATCCAGATACGTCTTTGGAAAGTATCTGCTGACGAACTCGCGCTGTAAAACCTCCCAACCGATCACCTCACCAGGTCGCTTCTCTTCCTCGATGGTCCACCAGTGACCAGCACTACCCTTCAGAAGGTAGAAGGCGTGCTTTACTTTGTCTGCTTCAGGGATGTCGAGGATCCGAAAAGCCTTCTCAAGACTTGTCAGCCACAGATCTGCATCTGCTGGATCAGTCATCCCAGCATAGTCCGAAGCTCTAACTCAGCAAAGCCGCTCAAAGGTCTTCCCAATACCCGATGTTTCACCATGGGGAGCCTGTGCTCTCAGTGGAGGCACTGGCAATCTTTCTACCATGAGATTCATCGTAGCCATCATCTGCCCCATAAGTTGTTGATAGGCAGGGTGTTCAAGAATGGCTGGGTCAGGTTGGGGAACCTCAGGCACCTAATCTTCATGTGCCTTCCCTATAGCTCCATCAACTGATGTAGCATCGTTGTTATCACTAGCATGTTCTTCATGGTTTCCAGACATCTTGGCTTTTCTTCCGCTGAGGGCATATGGTGATTGTAAGAAAATCTGGAAAACTCACAAGAGCAGACACAACCTAGTCCTAAATCCCTATAGACTCAGTGAACCTAGAGCTCTGATACCAAACTTGTGGCAACACATCCCACTATCACACAGACAGTGAGGTGTTACGCGAAAACGTGCAAAAAACACCATAAACCACAAATTACCAAAAACACAGGTTAATTAAAACTGATTGCAGAAAGTAGATAAACTAAGAAACTATTACATTCTGATCCACATCCTGCAAGACAACAGGTCATATAAACATTTACAAGCCTTGATACGTGTCCACAGCTTAGGAGATCAACTGTCTTGTCATCACATGAGTTCATCACCTGTTTATACATATAAAACGGCCCACATCTGGCCAGCAGTAGGATATACAAAGCATCAACGGCTATACATCATGAAACAACGTCAAAACGCCTCCAAGGACCTGAGAGTACAAGGATGACTCTAAGACTCTACTACAAAACGACCAAAATAGCAGCAGGTCCATCTCTTGCCTTCTACTGCTCTTCTTGCTGCTCGGCCGCAACTCCGCGACCACCACCACGTCTAGCTCGACCACCTAAAAAGGTTATAAACCAGCGGGGTGAGACACACAATCCCAGCGAGAAACATAACTCCCCACCAAAACTACAAAACCTTAGAAAGATAAGAGCAACAATAGCAGATAACTGATAAGAGGTATAACAAGAGCAGTTTATAAAGTAAAGCTATTCATACCATCAAGTTTACCAAGTTGTATTGAAGGCAGATAACCAAGCATCTCTTTATGGAACATGATTAACAAGATAAGATTTATAAGAACTTACCTCATAACATAAGGAACGTATAAGTAACTGCAAGTATAACGTGATTAACTACACAAGCAAGGCCCCAATCAATGTTCCGTGTTTTGCCTTAAGCAGTAAATACTATTCGACTGAATTACATATTATTATGCCCTGAGGAAGTGAGTCGTACCGCTCAAATCCAACCTTCGGTTGTGAAACCCAAGCCGGTGCCATACAAGGTCAATGGAAGAGTCGGACTCCACAAGCTCCCACCTCATGGTCAGTGCACGAGTACAACACAAGCAGGACCACAGTCTTGTACTTAAGTGGCCTCAGCCACAGGGTCAGGCTACCCTTTTCCTAGCCCGCCTCAGTACAAGTATCGGCGCTAGTGAAACTGAGCCACAGCCCTATTCACCGTGCTCTAAGACAGGAACGCATTCATGCTCCCATATCATATATCTTGAGCCATGGGCCTGTTCACCATGCTCTTCACATATTGAGCTACGGGCCTGAATCTGCACTCTGGAGTCTACAACCAAAGTTGCACTCTTACCTTCTCACTTTAGGCTAGGAGAAACCTCATATACTCAACAATATGCGCTCCAGGTTAACCCGCAGGAGAACCCATTTCACCATCACCATCTCCTGATGATGATGGATCTATGGCTAGGGCAAACTACATGAAGGTTCATCTATAATTAGTTAGTACATTTTAAGTAGATTGTTGAGGCAACCAAGTTGTAACACATGCATAAAATAAAACTACATTATTTTTACCATCATCATGTTATTCCAGGATCTCAATCCCCCATCACAAGAAACCACTATCTCAACAGGCAATCTCATCACTTGGGATATCAATCCCCCATCACAAGAAACCACTGTCTCAACAGGCAATCTCATCACTTGGGATATCAATCCCATATCATCATCAGAGGATAACACCTCAACTGGGCACTTTATCCAAACTCAGGTCCTCAGACCAAACACATATATCATCTCATCATCCAGAGTAACCATCAAGCAGTGTTACTCAAACATATATACCTCATAGCCCTATACCTGGCTATGCATCTGTATGAAACACCTGCATGGTTAGTATGCACAATCATCATAGATTAACAGAAGGATCATATTATTAACATAGGGTGACCTTGAGGATTATATGTTTTGTCATTCATGTCTCAACCTATGACCGCAGACATATGTCATATCATCATGCAAGGCATCTTATATGCTTATCATTTCCTCAGCATTATACTTATGATTCAAGATGATCATAACACAGGTATTATCATGGCAAGATACATAGATGTAATCTACTATCATGATTACCATCAAGCATATCAAGGGTTACTATAAAAAACCAACGTGATTCATGAATAAGAGCTAGCGTATATGTTTTCCATAAGAGACAAGACCCTCACTAGAAGCGCCCACTATCCTCACCAAAGGTGTGACGGGTAGGCCACCCTCACTAGAGATGGTATCAGGCAGATCACTCCCCACATGTCGCCCAACACTACAACCACCTAACGGCCAAGCAACCGCTCTACATATCGGCCAAGCACTCATCAGGGTATCGGGCTACTACATGTATCGGGCAACAAGGAACCAAACCATCTTGAGCACTCATGTGTATCGTGCAACGCGTGTCGGGCACCTCTGTACGGTGTCATGCATCACATGCATATCGGGAAACCAAAGTGTAACATCCATCAGCATATCATGCAACTATGTCGAAGACATATTGTGCAACAGTGCGTTGTGCACCTAAGTGTCGGGCAACGATGCGTCATGCAACACGGGGTATCGGGCATCCATGTTCAACGGCATGTCGGGCAATAGGTGTAAAAGCTAGGGTTACTATTGATCATCTCCACAACGCCATAACACCCAGCCGAAGCTAGACACTGTGCTCCCTATCGTCCAGGGTGCAACGGGTACTAGGATATCATCTTAAGGTTAAGTGCATTGGGCAACACAACGGGGAACAACGCCCAAAGGTGCAACTCAGCCTGACGTTCTTCCAACCTAGCCATGACCTATCGGCCAACACTCAAGGCAACAACTGAAGTGTAACGCCTGACACATGAAGGTCAGCAACCAGGAGCAACGCCCGACACAGCCATAACATGTGTCGTCCAAGGCTCAAGATCAAGAGGGGATATCGGGCAACACCAACCCCAAGGCCATATCGGCCGAGATGCAACCCGACAGGGTCACCACCGACCTCAAGCACAAGGGCACCAAAACCCTAATGGATCAAGAAGATGACTCACCTCTCAACTATCAAGAGAGAGGGGTCTTGCTAAGCTTCTTAACACCAATCGGGAAACACAAGGTTCAACCACAACCAAGGTCTACAACCACCACAAAGCTCACCTCTAGAATCCATGGTGAGATAAGGGTGTTGCTCAAGCAACTAGAACACAAGCTCACCTCTCAACTTAAATGAGAGAGGGGTATTGCCCATGATACTAGAGTTCAAGCTCACTTCTCTAGACCAAGGAGGGAGAGGGGTGTTGCTCAACAAGAAACCCTAGAACACATGGTTCAGACAATAAGGACAACTAAATAAGAAACTAAACTAGCAACATGCATGGCCGATATGATCATAAGAAACATAAAAGAAGGTATTGTAATTAGGGTTAGGAGTTATGTAACCCACCTTAAGCAAGCTCCTAGCTCCAAGAACCACCAAGGAAGAAGAGCAAGGCACTCTAGGGTTCGACCACCACTAGAGGAAGAAGGAGACTCCAAGAAGGATCGGCTACCAAGCTTGCAAAAGAAGAGGGTGTCGTGCACCAAGGGAGAGGGAGACTAAGGAACTAAAGGGATCATTAGCAAGAGAAAGGAAACACATATATAGGAAAGGATGGAGGAGAAACCAAGGTAAGACAAGGCAAGGTGTCGCCCACCTAGGGACACTTGTCCATGAGCAAAGCCACCACTCTAACATGCCCTAAACACATGTCCAAGGCCATTGCCACATGCAAGCATCAAGCACCAAGTGTCCACTAGTGGTGACACAAACGAGGTCAAAGAGAGTCAAAGGGTCCATGGGCGATACATCTCCACACTATGGCCGACACACCCACACCATGGCTGACACACACCCTGGGTGACACACCATAGGCCGACACAAGCACAGGCCGACACACGGTCCAAAGAAGTAAAGACAAGGCACCACAAATCCCAACAAGCTCAACCAAGCCCCAAAGGAACTCAAGCAATGAGCCCAAACCTTCATCTCAACACTAGAGGAAGCAAGGAGAGGGAGGAACACCTCACAAGGTGGCAAACTTGCCCGCAAACCCTAGACTTGGGTTAATTGCAAGTAGCACCTCCAGCTCTCAACAAAGCACCAACAAACCCTAATCACCACCAAAGGTGATTAGCAAGCAACCCAGCATTAGGGTTAAGCAAAGCAAACAGGATAAGCCCTAAATGGAGGTCAGGGTCCTTATAGTATAGATCGTGATACTGCTATAGTGTTGACAGATGATTCTGAGCTATTTCATTATCAATGGTTGAACACATCAGTGATAGAACTTTGATACAATGAATGTGAGTACCTTGTCATATGTAAAAAAATACACATTTCATAAATATTTCCTATATAATAACATATTATTGCATATATATGTTCAATCATTTGCATTACATTGTTCTTGAGTTCAAAATAGCAATGTGGCATTTCTAATGCCATCAATTATTAAAAATGTATCCCAAGATTTGAGCGGTGTCACTAATTATGTTATTAGCACAATGAAGGTTGTTGGTTCATCAAAGATCGTGATCATTGTTGGTTAGGTATTCCCAGAGAGCTAATCGTATAATGATTGACATGGCATATAGAATAAAGTATTTGACTAATAATCATAAAGGTGAGCTTCCAATTCATTTTGTTTCACTCAGTTATGAGATAATGAGGAAACACAATGAATGTTTAGAGAATGAAAATACTCAATGAAATATGTCTTGAAGTATGTGACTTGAACAATGAGATCATATGGATGCTACATGTATGTACATTCTTGTTATGTCCTTGGTCAGTTGTTACTATGGAAGGTAGATAGACAACAGTAACACACAAGACTAAAGTGTGTGTTGGTTGATGACAGAATCTCATTAGTCACGATATGTGATATCAAACCAAGCACACAGATATTGGTCAGAGAATAGTGTATCATACATACCCACCTTGAGAGTGACAGATGGAATCCATGTATGGTGGTCATAACCATCTCTCATAGTGAAGGTGATGATTGTGGTTCTTAGTCACAATACTCATCACATGTCGTTTAGTATTCTTTGACATTATGAACTATATTCCTGAATAAGTATTACTATAAAGATGATGATTGGATAGTTGTGACACATGAGACTAACTTTGAGTGATGCAGATGGGATTTTTCCCTCCTACTGGAGTTTGATATCCTAGTCACTTGATAAGTGACATTGAGAAAAGCATGTGCATACATATGTGAATCAATATATGATATTGATGTCACATATATCTTAGAGAGTCTTCTCTATGTTCAAGGAACATGGATTGAACATTGAGAGGATGATGATTCCATGTCTCCATTTCATTCTAGATTAGAGAAAAAAGAATTATACAATCACTGTAACATCTTACATGAATTGTAGTTTGAAGTTGTTCTCCAACTTTCTGTTCACTTGGGTAGCACTGATGTGTAACTAGGCACCGCTCTTTGCTTGTGATGTCATAAGCTAGTTATGGACAATCACTGCCAACGTGATATGGGACATATAGGGTCACACACATAGGAACTCATCTAGAAAAGGAGTTTAATCATGAATGATAATTATATTGATTAATAAAGTGTTTAAGTACTCAATTAAAGAAACACATCAACTGGTTAGACTCCCAACCGACCGCTTCAAGTGTTGAGATGACCGTTTGGCATGTCAGGTTGATTAGAAATTTAATTGGTTGAATTCTTCTTGAGTCATGCCACCAACCGATCAATTCACTGAGTGAACCAGTCGACTCAGCTTTAGTGAGATGTCTGGTTCACCTAATGAACCAATCATCTCGATCATGCCAACCGAAGCTTCTGGTGATTTTTCTGATTCATGAGAATAATTGATCGTTTTACTTGCTCAATTTGATTGGTGCAAGGAATTAATGTTGAAAATTAATTAGAAACAAATTTGCTAATTCATATGTGATTGGGAAACATGGTAGAATGATCAGCTCAGTGTGCAAACCGATCGACTTACATGTGAACCAACATGTTCAATTGTGAATTGACCAGTTCGACACTTGAAGGTTGCAAAAATTCATGATCTTCCAGTCCATTTCACTGCCACATAGATTGGGAACTCGTGCCCTAATGCCTCCCATAAATAGAGGGGTACTGGGGGCTTCCCAGAATACAACTCAATTGTATTTGATAATTGTTTTCCTCTCTGGTTGTGGTAATCAATAGAGAGCCTGAGTAAGTTCTACCCGCTAAAGAGAGGGATAGCAAGGGAGAAATATTTGTGGGAGAGAAAATTGGTGACTAGTACACCAAGGAGAGAGACAACTCCTTCCTATCCATTTTAGTAGAATAACATGAGTTCTAGGTGGTTTGTGTGGACTTCCATAGAGGCAAGGTATCCTTTTCCCGTCGCTAGGAGGACAACATCAGGCTGCAGTCTGTGATAGAGACCACATTAGCTGCTACAAATGTTAATTGAGTCAGTCATCCGTGGTGAAGACCAGGAGTTGCATAGACGTCGTCTAAGAGCAATTCAAAGTCAGTTGCATGACTACTACAATGAGTTATAGTCATTGGACTTGCTCGAGGACCAGATACGAACTCGTTAAACCATCCTTCCCATTACATAGTTGTTGGCGTGATCTTATTATTCATGGGAATACTGCAACTAAATTTTCATTTCCGTTACCTATTCTATGTTGATATTTCCCAACAATCATAACTCCCTTCAACGTTTTGTAGGTTTTGCACTTTTATTTATATTTCAAACTTATGAATATACAATTTTTGTGGAATTTAGTTTTTATTTTATTTACCTTTTATTCACTCAAAAATAAGCATTAGCAATTGTTAATGACTGTTCCCAAGGTCTATACTATGTATTTCCTTGATCCTTTAGATATAAAACTAACACCAAATGAGGGAAACTCAATGAAATTTCCAATTCACTCATAAGTATAATTTTTTTCCATACTCAACATATTTGTTAATTATTAGAATGTGTGGTATTCAACTCAAAACCAATTGGCAATGGATGAAGGGACCACACACCTTATAAGCCCAGGACCTTTCCCAGAGCTCAGCGGTGCGGGACAATTCTAACATCCCCCCTCAAGTGCAGCCTCTTTTGTGTGCTTGCACTTGTTTTTTTTTTTTAGGTAGGGTGTGGTCCTCACACTTGTCTCGTGGGGTCCGCTCTGATACCATATTAGAATGTGTGATATTCAACTCAAAACCAATTGGCAATGGGTGAAGGGACCACACACCTTATAAGCCCAGGACCTTTCCCAGAGCTCAGCGGTGCGGGACAATTCTAACATTAATGTTTGCATCATATGTCAGTTTAATAATGTAATATATTTGTTAATTGAACTTCTAGGGTTATGAAAGCATTCCATAACATCTAACGGAAAGTAGATATAAAAAATAAATAAGTATCTTGGAGGAGTGTTAATGTATAGTCTTATCACTCCAAATGCATATATATTATCAACTCTGCTTAAATTATATTTATTGACATAATTGTAAATCTACAATGACCTGTACAAGATAATGATTGGGAATGTGGATATTACATGATGATGTACATGGAGACAATTTTCGCGCACACGAAAAATATCAAATGTATAGCGAATGTATTGTTATTAGTCTTGGATTATAATTAATAAAGTAATCTCATTCGATAATACAAACAACCAATTCTAATTAGAATTACATCTCATCCTCTTTACAGAACACTGAAGTCTATACATTAGAGCAGTTGAATGACCTATGCGAAGAGTGGGAAAACTACTTCATCAAACATGTGGATTTGTCAGCTAATTGGGATTATTGATTGTTATTTTGTGTTCAAATTTTGATGTCAATATTTTGTTTTTATATATTATACATTTTAGACTTAAACTTTGTGGCAACTGATGTGTATATGTATTGATACATATGTGTGTGAATTAAATGTGATTGTATGAGGAGAATGATGTGTATTTATACATATGTATGAAATTGAATGTGTGGCAGAGAACTGAATCAATTTAGTTGTGAGTTCATTCATATGTGTGTGCATTGAAGTGAAAAATAGATAGAATGTTGAGGTTTACTGAAAAGTTTGTTTTAATTGATCAAATGCATATGTATATATATATATATATATATATATATATATATATATAGAGAGAGAGAGAGAGAGAGAGAGAGAGAGTCAGGCTAGAATACACTCGAGTGTACAGATCACACGAATACACTTAAGTGTGTTTGCATATCAAGACTATTTTTTGCAAAATGTAAACCATCGATCTTCACCGTCATACTATGACTAGGCTACATACAAATTTTGAGCCCATTTGGATGAGTGTAAGTCACTTATCCAAGGGCAACAAAATCGACGCGCGAAACTAATTTGAAATGCATAATTTTTGTGGTCTTCATAACATGATCTATACATATCCAAATGTGCTCAAATTTTTCGTATGAGTTGTTCACGAGATGTTTAAGAAGATCAACGGATTAGATTTTCAAAAAAAATATTGCATCATGAAAAACTACTTGAGTGTATTCCGTTCTGGATACACTCGAGTGTATTCTAGCCTGACTCTCTCTCTCTCTCTCTCTCTCTCTCTCTCTATATATATATATATATATATATATATATATATATATATATATATATATATATTGGCTCATCTTTAACACCCGCGCGGGTAGCTACCCACACACCCTTCCTGTCACATTTTTTTTAAATTCACAATTGTAGATGAGCATTTTATCTAGCTCTCCAAAAAATTTCATCCAAAAATAATATCATTTACCCCACCAAAATCAAAAAATACGTACATATATTTGCTGACTGTATATTTTATGCGCAGTTACTTTTTTAGTCATATTGTTACTTTTTTGTCAATACAATTACTCTTTTGATCTTAGAATTACTTTTCTGTACCATATAGTTATTCTTTTCGATGTACGAGTAGCGAAAAATCAGACTGCCCACGCGGGCAGCGAATAAATCTCATATATATATATATATATATATATATATATATATATATTCTTGTATGTTTCTAGCCTGTTGTATATATATATATATATATATATATATATATATATATATATATATATATATATATATTCTTGTATGTTTCTAGCCTGTTGTTAAGATGTGATGCTAGCCGAGGGCTGCAGTTTTAATGAACTGCTGCAGTTTTGACGAATGACAGGCTCCAAACAGGTTAGCAGCCGGACAAACAGACCTGCTATATAAGAAAAAAAAACACATATGTGGTCCGTCATATGTGGTCCGTTATTTCATAAAAAATCGCAGCGACGATTTCTTCAATGAAGCCGGCGACAAATCTCATATTTCTCGTTGTTGATTCACTTATACTTCGTCGGTTTATTTCAAAGAAGCGGATTACATAATGGAGCATATACGTCGGTGATTCGATATAAACGGACGCCAAATCACTTATTTTAAACTGTTGAGTCACTGATATCTCATCGATTATTTCATAACCCTACATCAATTGTACGTAATACCGTGCCGATTCTTCTTGGTTTAACCGATGGCAAATTGCCAAGGGAAACTAGTTTTAGTAGCACACTGCATGTTATGTGGCCTGTTTGACCATAACGTGGAACCGACGGTATATACGTATGTCGTTGGGTTTTTTTTTTTTGACAAAAGAACTGCTGATGATGTACGTCTTGAGTTTCAGTGTCACGCATTTAGTCGTCAGTTTATAACCAACGAAGTATGTGTAAAATAACCGACGACATAAGTCATTTCTACAATAGTGCCGGCGCAATCTGTTCGGGCGGTGGTATATGCAATTACCGAGTCGAATAGATTTATCCTTCAGGACTTGTTCTCCAACAGTGTTTCGTCTTTATGTTTCTTACCTGAATCTGACATGAATTCGTTAATAATATGCAACTATTTACTGCTACGTAATACAAACTTAACAACAAACAATACTTCCATCGCAATTATAAAAGGAACCATATAAGAAATGAGAAGACGATCTTCCCAAAAGAAACCGTCTCTGGTCTCCAAATCTGAACGGAACTACAAGTCCATGTTCTATCACTTGATCTCTACAAATGAGCACTTGGAACACCTAGACTGCTAGACCGTCTATCCCTCCGTAAATCTCCACGTATGAAACAAGTTCCAAGAACTTCTAACGAGGATTAACAAGTTGCGCAAAACACAGTAGAAGGAGTTTTAGAAATACCTTTGAATTACTATTCAATTGCAGAGCAATAACATTTAGTTTCTGCGGAATTTAATTGGTATATTGCTACATAAGAAGCATTTTTTTAAGGGCACGTTTGTTTTGTTGTAATTGACTGGATTAGACCGAATGCTGCACTGGACTAGTCCCGATAAATGATTTTTCTGAGTTTAAAGATTTCCGCAATATGAAAAGTTAGCTTTGGCTTAACTGGAAGCTAGGCTGTTCGGCTTTTTTTTTCCTTAACCGCACGTAGCGTGACCAGCGTTAAAGTTGCGGGAGCACGGCGCCCAGTCATTTTGAAATGGATAATTCCATCCAGCTTTTATTACTTGCCAGAAAGTGCAGGATTTCTTCTACTTCTCCAGTCCGTTGAATCAAACATGAACGAATTACAATCCATTACGGCTAAACATGCCCTAATTGAAATTGTATAACTACAACTATAGCCGCCATTCACTTCAACCCGGCGCTTACCGGGCCTTTGGTCTCCAACTCTTTAATTAGGCGGCCCATATCTTCATAGGACGAGCCACCTTCCATGACGGCTTTCCTTGCCGCCGCGCCGAGCTCCTTCGCCCTCTGTCTTCTTGCCTCGGCCTCTTCCCCGTTGTCCATTAGCTGTTTGATTGCCCCTTCGATATTAGCAGCCGGAATGACAGGCAACTCATCCCCAAAGGCGTAATGCTTGTTCCCGACGGCGACTCCAACCTTCAGCACGTCGACGAGCAGCCTCTCATTGTAGTGCTGTTCGGCGAAGTGCGGCCATGTGGCCATGGGTATTCCGGCTGAGATTCCCTCGAGTGAAGAGTTCCAGCCGCAGTGAGTCATGAACCCGCCGATAGATACATGGTTGAGTATGAGCACCTGAGGTGCCCATCCGCGGACGATCAGACATTCTCCTGTCTTCTCTTTTTCCAAGATGGCTTCAGACAGCCACGGCAACGGAGCTCCATCACTAGAACCGTCACGGATTATCCAAAGGAAAGGATGGTGTGTGGACTTGAGGGCGATGGACATTTCCCGGAGCTGTGCAGTGCTGATGACCGCGAGGCTGCCGAAGCAGATGTAGAGAACGGAGCTGGCGGGCTTGGAGTCGAGCCACTCCTTGCACCATCGTGAAGTTGGGGACGCCCATTCGGCGGAGCCACGGACGGCGAGGTCTTCTGTATTGTTGTTGCAGAGAGACAGGGGGCCGATGTGCCAGGTTCTTCTTCCAAGTACCTCCCTATAGAACCGGACGTACTCTGGCTCGAGCTCGTAGTAGCTGTTCATGAGTATGCCGTAGCACCCTTCCTCAGCCTCCTTCACCTCCTTGAGCATCTCAGCCTGATTTTGTGGCATCGTCTCGAAATCTGGAATCTGAGTCTTCAGCAACTCGATTCGATTGGGCAGACCCTCAATCACCACAGCTTCACCACCACCGTGTTCGCTATCCAGGGATACTTTCTGGACGTTACCGCGGATGAGCCACATCGAGGCGCAATTGGCGAAGGCGCAAGTACCGTGGAACAGAAGCCGCGGTAAATCGAGCTCAGCGCAGAGGGACGTGGCCCAGGGGAAGAACATGTCGGCCAAAAGGGCATTTGGGCGGAGTTCGCGGATGAGGGCTTCGATCAAGGGGCGGAAGTGTTGAAGGGAACATAGGAAATCGATCTGGTCGGCCTTTGAAGAGAAGCAGGAGAGGTTTTCGCGACCATCGTTGTTGGCGGACGGCGGGAACGGGATCAGGCGGAGCTCGATGCCAGTGATAGTCTTCAAGGCCGAGGTGACAACGCCGGCGTTGCCGGGTGTGGTCACGACGGTGCATAGGACACCTCGCCGGGAGAAGAGCTTGGCCATGTCCAGCATCGGGATCATGTGGCCAGGGGCCATCAGAGGAAGGAAGAGGATGTGGAGGCGGCTATCAGGGAGCGGCTGTTCTGATCGCATTTTGCTAGATGTGGAGCGGCTCAGTCCCTTGGACGGCTTGAGGCTTGTTCGGTTTCACGAGTGGCGGTGTGGTACTGGTATGGTATGGGAACACATCAGCCGCTAGCTTGAAATTTGAATAATGCTACTGAGAGTCAAATCCAGCACAACCAATTTTGACATTTAATTTACTAGAAAACAAAGTAGAGGAGGAAAGCAACTCGTTTCCCTCCTCTACTTTGTTCTCTAGAATGATAAATATCAAAATTCGTCTCGTCTCGGAATGACTGTGCAGATCCCCTTGAAATTTATAACAGTCGTTTGAGGCGGCAAGGACAGGGAATATCCACAAATTGACTTACATGTCGTAGTCACTGGAAGTGATGCTTTATGAACAGATGCGGTCTTACTAGTAAACATGCCAACGGCGACGGCCTAACACAATCTTCTGGGCAGAAGAGATATCAATCGCATCCAACCGATATTAATCATGACAAGTCAAATATCGAATATCTTATTTTTTTTTTTCAGAAACATATAATGCCTGTCTTTGGCAATAGACTTGGATTGAGGTGTTTGTCAGTTTGCACCACGATAGGCCTGATTTGGTCTGGATTAGAAAGGTAGTATACTTGGATGGGCCGGGATGAACAAGTTTGTTTCAGATTCCTTTATCCTGGAACCTAAATCAACTTAATCCAACGTATTTACCGATTTCCAAAAAAAAAAAAAAAAAACTTAATCCAACTTCCCCCCTGCATTTGAAACCCAAATCCATTATAATGTGTGTAGTATGCCAGGAAGTGGCTTAAATAGGTATGCCAGTGCTGAAACAGTCACTCCAACACTGCCCCGACACCATACCCTTCATCTCTATCTAGATTATTCTCCTTCCCATTACCTCAATGGTGGTATCTGATAACGCCAAATTTTGTAATGTTTTAGACATTTTCTGCTATCAAAACTGCCATTTTAAACTGTTTTCCTCTATTTTATATGTACTTTCGCAATAATTGGCCAAACGACGCTCTTAATCCAATATTTCCATCTTTTACAAAGTTTTTCCTCATTTTGGTATATTTTGTCATCAATGAGGCCGTCCCGGCCCACAAATAAGCTCCACCTGCATCGGCCTTCCAGATGCCCGATACGATCGCTGCCCGACAGGGTAGCGCGACACAACGACGTGCGACATGTGGATGCCGCGTAAGAAGAAACTGACGGGCGACACGTCTTTTACCCGAAATGGAGCCGAGCTCGCCACGAAAACTCAAGCTTGTCGCGCGACACAGGCCACCCACGTGACTGACAGCCGACGCCCTGTGAAGGGCGATAC
Organism: Alisma plantago-aquatica; assembly: GCA_963693085.1. Taxonomy (NCBI): domain Eukaryota; kingdom Viridiplantae; phylum Streptophyta; class Magnoliopsida; order Alismatales; family Alismataceae; genus Alisma; species Alisma plantago-aquatica. The sequence goes on along the minus strand of OY856409.1, from coordinate 152,112,627 downwards.
CAGTATCAGCCATCCACCAACCTGTGAATAGGGAAGATACGTGGCGCCCTAAGCACCATAACTTCCCCCAACCACTGTCTATAAATAGCAGCTACAGGAAGCCGAAAAGACAGGTCGGAACCCTGAGTAAATCTTCAGAGGAAGCTGCGAGAACATATGTATCGCGCCTGAGTGTTCGTGTCGGGCAACTCTAGATGGGCTCTTCCCCGTCCCGAGAGGGAGGGGATGGTTCACTTAGGACCGTCCCGGGCGACACTGCAGGCCGATATCGACCAACGTGGATGAGCGACACAAGTGTCCGACATAGATGTGTCACTACTAGCCCGACACGATATCGAACCTAATACGCTTCGCCCGTCTTGGCGTGCCGCCCGAGAGGGTGCCGCTCAACTTGAGCGTATCGGACAGGGTCCTTGAACGATACAATCGGCCGTCACGGTGTGCCACCCGACACTGTTGTATCGAGCTAGGCTCCTGACCGGTATCGGGATAGAGAGCTGATGTAGTCAGTCGTCCTTCTACATCAAGAAGGCGACCTCTATCTTTAATTCTGTTATTTAATTCTTTACTTAAGCACTGTAATTAAGACCCTTATTGTTTATGGAAATGGAAGAGTTTAATTATCTACTGTTGTATGCTTGACACCCTTGTTGGATGGATGCTATGTTTAATATCCGAACTCTAGCTTGCACGTTGTATCACGTTCCGATTAGCTACCGAATTGCGTTTTCCCGTCACAACAGCCTTGAGAGAGGTGTTGTGGCTCTAGTGTTTAGTCCGATTCTGGAGTACGAGAGTGCCCAGAATCGGAGTTGCTTCAGTAACATTTCACTCTAACTTAAAGTCCAGCAACCTCGAGAGTGGTGTTGATGCTTGGTTAGAGGTACCCGCTCTGAGAGGAGGGGTACAGGATGTTCCTGTTGCCGCTTGTTTTACCAAAGTTTTCTCCTTCGTACCTTGCGATAGCTCTAGTATTATCTCTCTATTTCTGTTGCATGAAAACCCCTAAAAACTGCTAAATGCTTAAAAATCTAAGTTTTCCTTGTAACTCCAGTTGGAGATAGGGTTTTCTCTTGTTTTATCGTTCTTGTTCTGTTGTTCCCTTTTGGGAACTTCATCATATCTCTACCCTTGCCGGAATGTAGCGTGTCGATTCTGAATTCTCAACACTACCACCCTCGTCCCTGTGTTCGACCCCGTATATCTACGTCAACCCCATAAACAAAGTTGCGGGGGCCTAGAAGGATTCGGGTTATAAATGTAAAAGTTCGACTACCTCATATCCGCCTCCAATTTTAGGACGCGCGATTTAGGCCGGTCAATTTTTTAGCGTCGTTGCCAGGGATGAGGCAAAACGGCACTGTTGATGAATCTGAATCCACTAACTACACTCCCGTGCCTCAAACTTAGAAATGAGCTTGACAACACTCTTTATTATTATTATTATTATTATTATTATTATTGTCATTATTATCATTACTCTTTGCACAAAATAAATAATTCTATTTTCTAAACTTGATTTCTCGTGCCATTCTAGGAACCCTGAAGAACGGTGACCTGTTCTACCAACCAATGACGCCATGCCACCCCGTATCGAGCCACCCCAGTCTCAAGGAGAACGCCCAGGGCGAGTTCGGCCCCATTCGCCTCCACCAGAAGTCAACAATCGCTATGACAGCGATGATAACCTCGAAGATCTAGAAACGGAGCATTTCGAGGAAGGCCATCGCCGCGATAGACGTCATCGCCACCGGAGGCACAGAAGAAATCACGACAATCAGGAACGATGACATGACGCCAGCGACAGTGACGACTCAGAGGAAGAAGAGAAAACGCTGAGGAAGTTAGCGTCCACAAAGGCCAACAACTCCCGATGCCCCGTCATGGTCCCCCGTTTCAATGCGACAAATTTTGAGCTCAAACCGTCCGTTATATCAATGATCCAGAATAAAAGCTTCAGGGGAAATTCTAAGAACGAGAACCCGTACCACCATCTGGACGCTTTCAAAAATATATGCGATACCATAAAGATGAGGGGAGTCCCCTAAGAGGTCATATACTGCAAGGGATTTATTTTCTCCCTGGAGGACAAAGCTCTGTCATGGTATCTTGGGTTACCTCACCAATCTCTAAATGGATGGGGAGCACTGGCTGACGCATTCGTGAACAAATTCTACCCCACAGAAATGACTGTGAGAAACTGGTAGAAGATAACCTCTTTCATGCAAAAGCCTAATGAGAGTCTCCATGATGCCTGGGAAAGGTACCAAGAGTATCAGAGGGATTGCCCTCATCATAATTATAAGAAGGGTTTCCTTGTCACCACCTTCTACAATGGTCTGACCCCCGAGGAAAGAGTGTCACTTAATGCAGTAGCAGGAAGTGATTTCTTAGGAAAAAAGCCAACCAAATATGAGATGATCATAAAAAACATGGACCTCGAGAAAGCCGGGGAAAAGAGATTTTTGCAGTTTCAAGAGCTTGAAGAGCTGAGGATGAACGCCTATGAAAATGCAAAAATCTAAAAACAGAGGAACAAAGTGTGGCATGATGCCCACCTCAGGAGAAAAGACGTAAGTGAAGGGGATAAGGTTCTATTATTTAAATCCTCCATTCGTCTTTTCCCTGGGAAGCTACAGACAAGATGGTCGGGACCGTTTACTGTGTCGAAGATATACCCATCAGGAATGATGGAACTCTACGACAAAGACGATCCGACCAAGGTCTTCAAGGTGAATGGGCACAGAGTAAAGAGGTATTATGAAGATGAAGCTTTTGTCAGGAAAGCAGAGATCGACTTGCAGGATATGGGTAATGTCGAAGACTGAACGCGAAGAGATTACACCGGTCGAGCTGGCGAAGCAAACTTCAGTGCTCCTCGGGAGGTAGCCCGAGTTTTTCTCTCTTTTCTTAGAATAGGATGCATTTTATTTTCCTGTAAAACAAACACTACAAACATTATAGACTGTAATAAGGCCCGAGTCAGTGCGTGCACCTCATGCGGCGACTCTTCTATTTTTATGGGCCACCGTTGTATTTTACGAGCTTTGAGGAGTAATACCTTCTGAGGTCGGGGACCTAACCCTGAACCGATGATGTCTTGGCCGTCAAACGTTTTTCCGCTTAGTTTTAGTTTTCGGCCACCAGTTTTTAACTGTATCGGGCAGCAGCTCAGCTGGCGCGCAGGACCGCTTGTATCGGGTTGTAGTCTCTCGGGAGTCGCAACGGCCGTGACAGACGCTATTCCTGGGCGGTGTGCATCCGTATCGTGCATGCGAGTAATTTCCCTTAATGAGACTGATGGGACCGTCGTCTCGTGAACGACATGTCTCAACGGCCGACGTGCGCCCCAGAGCTACCCGATTTACCCCCAGCTGAGTTTGCTATATATAGTAAGGAGGGCTCAACGTGTCGGTCTACTACACTTACTCTTTTTCGCCACTTGTACCACATGCAGTAACACACTTTTTGCTCACGTGTCGGCCAACTTGCTTTTACCCTTGTATCGGGTGATGGCTCCAAAGAGCAAAGGTATAGCCCGATAGCCTGTTTGCCCGACATGGGTTTCATATCGCGCGCTGCTTATCGGGTTGACGAACTTAGTCGATTTATCTTGTATCTCCCGACACATGTGAAGCACGACACGGCGGCCGATCGCGCTTACCCGATATGCCATATCAGGCGACACATTTTTCCGTCATGACATCCTATCAGGAAGTTGTTTTCATGCGACCTTATCGCCCGACATACCCGTGTCGAGTAGCGTGTTATGCCGCACACATCCCCCTTATCGCCCGATCTCGTATCGCCTCAGATATTTCTTTTGATGAACGATACACCGGGATTTACCTCGTGACAAGTTTTATCGTGATTCCAGTTTTTCCCGACCTAACATATAAGTGATCAATGGGCTTGATAACAGGTATGGCTCACACGAAGCAAACCTCCGGCCGAGCTGACAACCAAGGCACAAGAATCAGAATTGCGGCCGCAGCTGAAGAAACAACTGTCGGACAGAACGTCAGAATCCCGAGGCAGCTAGCCATCAACAGTCAAAGAGAGAGAGAGAGGATGGATTTTTCTTGATTTGGTAGCTCTGAAGGAGGATCACTTTCTTATCATAGTCTGTCTTCTGCGATGGTTTAGGACCTTTCCAAAAGAGTATATCAGTGGAAGTCCTTCTCCAACGGCCCCTGGATTGAATGTGGATATTTTGGGTCCATCAGCCATAGTATCCACAAGTGTTCTCAAGAGCTCTCTGTCATAATATGCTCGAGCCTCGAGCTTCCTTCTTGAGAGCTTTGCACTTGTTCCGGCTGCATCCAGCTGGAGAAATAAAATGGAGGCAGCAAAGAAGCATATTGCAGCTTCTCGAAGGCACAAGCGCAACCACCATCTAACCTTCACTGGACTAGCATGACCTCACCCTGTCTTCTTCACTACTCTGGGACAGAGTGTGGAGTAAGTTTGGGGGGGGGGATACCCATGTACCAGTGAAGGAGGTATAAAAATTTTCTTCTTCACCTCCACCCTTTGTGCCATTTTGTTCTTTCCTATATCATGAGTACATATATATGTTCATATAAAATTTTGAAAATTTTTGCTTATTTTATTCTCATACATATGCAAAATGTCGCTATATTAGTAAAAACTTGATGCGACTTCTTACCCGTTTGTTATCTATACGCTTAATGAGATGCAAGCTTTGTTATATCTTTCTGATAATGATGCCTCAAACAAACAAAAAGATTATGTTTTGCCATGTCAAAAATTTCAAAAAAAAATATAATATATAATAATCTCGCAAACAGCTAAGAGACGAGTATGGAGAAGGAAAAAGTTGCCCAAACAGCATAAACCCCTCTTGTTTCCCCTTACCCAAAAAAAATCCCAAAAAGAGAAAGCAGCCTTATGAGGGTGAATAAAAGCATGAGAGTTGTACCCAATAAAAGAAAAAATATATATATACACACTTGTTTTCCAAAAGTACCCATCTTTAGGCATGGTAGATCCGGGGTAGTGATACGTAGGATGTGAAATCACTACTCTAAAGCCAGCTGGCTTGGACTGCAGGGACCACTTGCCCACTAACGGACCCTTACCTGGATGAACTGATGGAGACAAGAAAACCCCCAAAAAGCCTTATCCTACCCTATACACAACTTTTTGCCCCAAAAATAAAGCTGTTTGGTGTGGAAGCTAACTTCGGAATCATGCACCAAAGTCTCGCTGAAGCTGTAGAGAAAATTTTTACTGAAATAATAAGGTAGGAAACGCAAGGTCTTTTGTTTGTAATGGGGCAACATTATCTCTAAAGGCATTATGATACTTGTTTTTACCTCTTTTGAGCTCAAACCGTCCGTTATATCAATGATCCAGAATAAAAGCTTCAGGGGAAATTCTAAGAACGAGAACCCGTACCACCATCTGGACGCTTTCAAAAATATATGCGATACCATAAAGATGAGGGGAGTCCCCTAAGAGGTCATATACTGCAAGGGATTTATTTTCTCCCTGGAGGACAAAGCTCTGTCATGGTATCTTGGGTTACCTCACCAATCTCTAAACGGATGGGGAGCACTGGCTGACGCATTCGTGAACAAATTCTACCCCATAGAAATGACTGTGAGAAACCGGTAGAAGATAACCTCTTTCATGCAAAAGCCTAATGAGAGTCTCCATGATGCCTGGGAAAGGTACCAAGAGTATCAGAGGGATTGCCCTCATCATAATTATAAGAAGGGTTTCCTTGTCACCACCTTCTACAATGGTCTGACCCCCGAGGAAAGAGTGTCACTTAATGCAGTAGCAGGAAGTGATTTCTTAGGAAAAAAGCCAACCAAATATGAGATGATCATCAAAAACATGGACCTCGAGAAAGCCGGGGAAAAGAGATTTTTGCAGTTTCAAGAGCTTGAAGAGCTGAGGATGAACGCCTATGAAAATGCAAAAATCTAAAAACAGAGGACCAAAGTGTGGCATGATGCCCACCTCAGGAGAAAAGACGTAAGTGAAGGGGATAAGGTTCTATTATTTAAATCCTCCATTCGTCTTTTCCCTGGGAAGCTACAGACAAGATGGTCGGGACCGTTTACTGTGTCGAAGATATACCCATCTGGAATGATGGAACTCTACGACAAAGATGATCCGACCAAGGTCTTCAAGGTGAATGGGCACAGAGTAAAGAGGTATTATGAAGATGAAGCTTTTGTCAGGAAAGCAGAGATCGACTTGCAGGATATGGGTAATGTCGAAGACTGAACGCGAAGAGATTACACCGGTCGAGCTGGCGAAGCAAACTTCAGTGCTCCTCGGGAGGTAGCCCGAGTTTTTCTCTCTTTTCTTAGAATAGGATACATTTTATTTTCCTGTAAAACAAACACTACAAACATTATAGACTGTAATAAGGCCCGAGTCAGTGCGTGCACCTCATGCGGCGACTCTTCTATTTTTATGGGCCACCGTTGTATTTTACGAGCTTTGAGGAGTAATACCTTCTGAGGTCGGGGACCTAACCCTGAACCGATGATGTCTTGGCCGTCAAACGTTTTTCCGCTTAGTTTTAGTTTTCGGCCACCAGTTTTTAACCGTATCGGGCAGCAGCTCAGCTGGCGCGCAGGACCGCTTGTATCGGGTTGTAGTCTCTCGGGAGTCGCAACGGCCGTGACAGACGCTATTCCTGGGCGGTGTGCATCCGTATCGTGCATGCGAGTAATTGCCCTTAATGAGACTGATGGGACCGTCGTCTCGGGAACGACATGTCTCAACGGCCGACGTGCGCCCCAGAGCTACCCGATTTACCCCCAGCTGAGTTTGCTATATATAGTAAGGAGGGCTCAACGTGTCGGTCTACTACACTTACTCTTTTTCGCCACTTGTACCACATGCAGTAACACACTTTTTGCTCACGTGTCGGCCAACTTGCTTTTACCCTTGTATCGGGTGATGGCTCCAAAGAGCAAAGGTATAGCCCGATAGCCTGTTTGCCCGACATGGGTTTCATATCGCGCGCTGCTTATCGGGTTGACGAACTTAGTCGATTTATCTTGTATCTCCCGACACATGTGAAGCACGACACGGCGGCCGATCGCGCTTACCCGATATGCCATATCAGGCGACACATTTTTCCGTCATGACATCCTATCAGGAAGTTGTTTTCATGCGACCTTATCGCCCGACATACCCGTGTCGAGTAGCGTGTTATGCCGCACACATCCCCCTTATCGCCCGATCTCGTATCGCCTCAGATATTTCTTTTGATGAATGATTCACCGGGCTTTACCTCGTGACAAGTTTTATCGTGATTCCAGTTTTTCCCGACCTAACATATAAGTGATCAATGGGCTTGATAACAGGTATGGCTCACACGAAGCAAACCTCCGGCCGAGCTGACAACCAAGGCACAAGAATCAGAATTGCGGCCGCAGCTGAAGAAACAACTGTCGGACAGAACGTCAGAATCCCGAGGCAGCTAGCCATCAACAGTCAAAGAGAGAGAGAGAGAGGATGGATTTTTCTTGATTTGGTAGCTCTGAAGGAGGATCACTTTCTTATCATAGTCTGTCTTCTGTGATGGTTTAGGACCTTTCCAAAAGAGTATATCAGTGGAAGTCCTTCTCCAACGGCCCCTGGATTGAATGTGGATATTTTGGGTCCATCAGCCATAGTATCCACAAGTGTTCTCAAGAGCTCTCTGTCATAATATGCTCGAGCCTCGAGCTTCCTTCTTGAGAGCTTTGCACTTGTTCTGGCTGCATCCAGCTGGAGAAATAAAATGGAGGCAGCAAAGAAGCATATTGCAGCTTCTCGAAGGCACAAGCGCAACCACCATCTAACCTTCACTGGACTAGCATGACCTCACCCTGTCTTCTTCACTACTCTGGGACAGAGTGTGGAGTAAGTTTGGGGGGGGATACCCATGTACCAGTGAAGGAGGTATAAAAATTTTCTTCTTCACCTCCACCCTTTGTGCCATTTTGTTCTTTCCTATATCATGAGTACATATATATGTTCATATAAAATTTTGAAAATTTTTGCTTATTTTATTCTCATACATATGCAAAATGTCGCTATATTAGTAAAAACTTGATGCGACTTCTTACTCGTTTGTTATCTATACACTTAATGAGATGCAAGCTTTGTTATATCTTTCTGATAATGATGCCTCAAACAAACAAAAAGATTATGTTTTGCCATGTCAAAAATTTCAAAAAAAAATATAATATATAATAATCTCGCAAACAGCTAAGAGACGAGTATGGAGAAGGAAAAAGTTGCCCAAATAGCATAAACCCCTCTTGTTTCCCCTTACCCAAAAAAAATCCCAAAAAGAGAAAGCAGCCTTATGAGGGTGAATAAAAGCATGAGAGTTGTACCCAATAAAAGAAAAAATATATATATACACACTTGTTTTCCAAAAGTACCCATCTTTAGGCATGGTAGATCCGGGGCAGTGATACGTAGGATGTGAAATCACTACTCTAAAGCCAGCTGGCTTGGACTGCAGGGACCACTTGCCCACTAACGGACCCTTACCTGGATGAACTGATGGAGACAAGAAAACCCCCAAAAAGCCTTATCCTACCCTATACACAACTTTTTGCCCCAAAAATAAAGCTATTTGGTGTGGAAGCTAACTTCGGAATCATGCACCAAAGTCTCGCTGAAGCTGTAGAGAAATTTTTTACTGAAATAATAAGGTAGGAAACGCAAGGTCTTTTGTTTGTAATGGGGCAACATTATCTCTAAAGGCATTATGATACTTGTTTTTACCTCTTTTGAGCTCAAACCGTCCGTTATATCAATGATCCAGAATAAAAGCTTCAGGGGAAATTCTAAGAACGAGAACCCGTACCACCATCTGGACGCTTTCAAAAATATATGCGATACCATAAAGATGAGGGGAGTCCCCTAAGAGGTCATATACTGCAAGGGCTTTATTTTCTCCCTGGAGGACAAAGCTCTGTCATGGTATCTTGGGTTACCTCACCAATCTCTAAACGGATGGGGAGCACTGGCTGACGCATTCGTGAACAAATTCTACCCCACAGAAATGACTGTGAGAAACCGGTAGAAGATAACCTCTTTCATGCAAAAGCCTAATGAGAGTCTCCATGATGCCTGGGAAAGGTACCAAGAGTATCAGAGGGATTGCCCTCATCATATTTATAAGAAGGGTTTCCTTGTCACCACCTTCTACAATGGTCTGACCCCCGAGGAAAGAGTGTCACTTAATGCAGTAGCAGGAAGTGATTTCTTAGGAAAAAAGCCAACCAAATATGAGATGATCATCAAAAACATGGACCTCGAGAAAGCTGGGGAAAAGAGATTTTTGCAGTTTCAAGAGCTTGAAGAGCTGAGGATGAACGCCTATGAAAATGCAAAAATCTAAAAACAGAGGACCAAAGTGTGGCATGATGCCCACCTCAGGAGAAAAGACGTAAGTGAAGGGGATAAGGTTCTATTATTTAAATCCTCCATTCGTCTTTTCCCTGGGAAGCTACAGACAAGATGGTCGGGACCGTTTACTGTGTCGAAGATATACCCATCAGGAATGATGGAAATCTACGACAAAGACGATCCGACCAAGGTCTTCAAGGTGAATGGGCACAGAGTAAAGAGGTATTATGAAGATGAAGCTTTTGTCAGGAAAGCAGAGATCGACTTGCAGGATATGGGTAATGTCGAAGACTGAACGCGAAGAGATTACACCGGTCGAGCTGGCGACGCAAACTTCAGTGCTCCTCGGGAGGTAGCCCGAGTTTTTCTCTCTTTTCTTAGAATAGGATGCATTTTATTTTCCTGTAAAACAAACACTACAAACATTATAGACTGTAATAAGGCCCGAGTGAGTGCGTGCACCTCATGCGGCGACTCTTCTATTTTTATGGGCCACCGTTGTATTTTACGAGCTTTGAGGAGTAATACCTTCTGAGGTCGGGGACCTAACCCTGAATCGATGATGTCTTGGCCGTCAAACGTTTTTCCGCTTAGTTTTAGTTTTCGGCCGCCAATTTTTAACCGTATCGGGCAGCAGCTCAGCTGGCGCGCAGGACCGCTTGTATCGGGTTGTAGTCTCTCGGGAGTCGCAACGGCCATGACAGACGCTATTCCTGGGCGGTGTGCATCCGTATCGTGCATGCGAGTAATTGCCCTTAATGAGACTGATGGGACCGTCGTCTCGGGAACGGCATGTCTCAACGGCCGACGTGCGCCCCAGAGCTACCCGATTTACCCCCAGCTGAGTTTGCTATATATAGTAAGGAGGGCTCAACGTGTCGGTCTACTACACTTACTCTTTTTCGCCACTTGTACCACATGCAGTAACACACTTTTTGCTCACGTGTCAGCCAACTTGCTTTTACCCTTGTATCGGGTGATGGCTCCAAAGAGCAAAGGTATAGCCCGATAGCCTGTTTGCCCGACATGGGTTTCATATCGCGCGCTGCTTATCGGGTTGACGAACTTAGTCGATTTATCTTGTATCGCCCGACACATGTGAAGCACGACACGGCGGCCGATCGCGCTTACCCGATATGCCATATCGGGCGACACATTTTTCCGTCATGACATCCTATCAGGAAGTTGTTTTCATGCGACCTTATCGCCCGACATACCCGTGTCGAGCAGCGTGTTATGCCCGACAATTTCATCTTTGACTATTGTTCCTATCTTGCCAAGAATTCCAAGAAACAACTGTCGGACAGAACGTCAGAATCCCGAGGCAGCTAGCCATCAACAGTCAAAGAGAGAGAGAGGATGGATTTTTCTTGATTTGGTAGCTCTGAAGGAGGATCACTTTCTTATCATAGTCTGTCTTCTGCGATGGTTTAGGACCTTTCCAAAAGAGTATATCAGTGGAAGTCCTTCTCCAATGGCCCCTGGATTGAATGTGGATATTTTGGGTCCGTCATCCATAGTATCCACAAGTGTTCTCAAGAGCTCTCTGTCATAATATGCTCGAGCCTCGAGCTTCCTTCTTGAGAGCTTTGCACTTGTTCCGGCTGCATCCAGCTGGAGAAATAAAATGGAGGCAGCAAAGAAGCATATTGCAGCTTCTCGAAGGCACAAGCACAACCACCATCTAACCTTCACTGGACTAGCATGACCTCACCCTGTCTTCTTCACTACTCTGGGACATAGTGTGGAGTAAGTTTGGGGGGGATACCCATGTACCAGTGAAGGAGGTATAAAAATTTTCTTCTTCACCTCCACCCTTTGTGCCATTTTGTTCTTTCCTATATCATGAGTACATATATATGTTCATATAAAATTTTGAAATTTTTTGCTTATTTTATTCTCATACATATGCAAAATGTCGCTATATTAGTAAAAACTTGATGCGACTTCTTACCCGTTTGTTATCTATACGCTTAATGAGATGCAAGCTTTGTTATATCTTTCTGATAATGATGCCTCAAACAAACAAAAAGATTATGTTTTGCCATGTCAAAAATTTCAAAAAAAAATATAATATATAATAATCTCGCAAACAGCTAAGAGATGAGTATGGAGAAGGAAAAAGTTGCCCAAACAGCATAAACCCCTCTTGTTTCCCCTTACCCAAAAAAAATCCCAAAAAGAGAAAGCAGCCTTATGAGGGTGAATAAAAGCATGAGAGTTGTAACCAATAAAAGAAAAAATATATATATACACACTTGTTTTCCAAAAGTACCCATCTTTAGGCATGGTAGATCCGGGGCAGTGATACGTAGGATGTGAAATCACTACTCTAAAGCCAACTGGCTTGGACTGCAGGGACCACTTGCCCACTAACGGACCCTTACCTGGATGAACTGATGGAGACAAGAAAACCCCCAAAAAGCCTTATCCTACCCTATACACAACTTTTTGCCCCAAAAATAAAGCTGTTTGGTGTGGAAGCTAACTTCGGAATCATGCACCAAAGTCTCGCTGAAGCTGTAGAGAAAATTTTTACTGAAATAATAAGGTAGGAAACGCAAGGTCTTTTGTTTGTAATGGGGCAACATTATCTCTAAAGGCATTATGATACTTGTTTTTACCTCTTGGCCTGAAAGCTACACCGAGCAAGAAGTAGCATCACTAAATAAAGTTTAAATATTGATTGAGGACCATCAAAACGCTAAGTTTAGGGGAGTTGATAATGCCAAATTTTGTGATGTTTTAGACTGTTTTTATGCTATCAAAACTTCCCTTTTAAACTGTTTTCCTTTCTTTTATATGTACTTTCACAATAATTGGCCAAACGACGCTCTTAATCCAATATTTCCATCTTTTGTAGAGTTTTTCCTCATTTTGGTACATTTTGTCATCAATGAGGCCATCCCAGCCCACAAATAAGCTCCACTTACATCGGCCTTCCAGATGCAGATACGATCGCTGCCCGACAGGGTAGCGCGACACAACGACGCGCGACATGGGGATGCCGCGCAAGAAGAAACTGACGGGTGACACATCTTTTACCCGACAGGGAGCCGAGCTCGCCACGACAACTCAAGCTTGTCGTGTGACACAGGCCACCCACCGGCGGGCGCCGTCCGTCACGTGACCGATAATCGACACCCTGTACCGGGCGATACCAGTATCAGCCATCCACCGACCCGCGAATAGGGAAGATACATGGCGCCCTAAGCACCATAACTTCCCCCAACCACTGCCTATAAATAGCAGCTACAGGAAGCCGAAAAGACAGGTCGGAACCCTGAGCAAATCTTCGGAGGAAGCTGCGAGAGCAGATGTATCACGCTTGAGTGTTCGTGTCGGGCAACTCTAGGTGAGCTCTTCCCCGTCCTGAGAGGTAGGGGATGGTTCACTTAGGACCGTATCGGGCGACACTGCAGGTCGATATCGGCCAACGTGGATGAGCAACACAAGTGCCCGACATAGATGCATCACTATTAGCCCGACACGATATCGAACCCGATACGCTTCGCCCGTCATGGCCTGCCGCCCGAGAGGGTGCCGCCCGACTTGAGTGTATCGGCCAGGGTCCTTGAATGATACAATCTGCCGTCACGGTGTGCCGCCCGACACTGTTGTATCAGGCTAGGCTCCTGACCGGTATCGCGCTGGAGAACCGCTGTAGTCAGTCGTCCTTCTACATCAAGAAGGCGACCTCTATCTTTATTTTTGTTATTTAATTCTTTACTTATGCACTGTAACTACGACCCTTATTGTTTATGGAAATGGAAGAGTTTAATTATCTGCTGCTGTATGCTTGGCACCCTTGTTGGATGGATGCTATGTTTATATTCGAACTCTAGCTTGCACGTTGGATCGCGTTCTGATTAGCTACCGAATCGCGTTTTCCCGTTACAACAGCCTTGAGAGAGGTGTTGTGGATCTAGTGTTTGGTCCGATTCTGGAGTACGAGAGTGCCCATAATCGGAGTTGCTTCAATAACATTTCACTCTAACTTAAAGTCCAGCAACCTCGAGAGTGGTGTTGATACTTGGTTAGAGGTACCCACTCTGAGAGGAGGGGTACAGGATGTTCCTGTTGTCGCTTGTTTTACCGAAGTTTTCTCCTTCGTACCTTGTGATAGCTCTAGTATTATCTCTCTATTTTTGTTGCATGAAAACCCCTACAAACTGCTAAATGCTTAAAAATCTAAGTTTTCCTTGTAACTCCAGTTGGAGATAGGGTTTTCTCTTATTTTATCGTTCTTGTTTTGTTGTTCCCTTTTGGGAACTTCATCATATCTATACCCTTGCCGGAGTGTAGCGTGTTGATTCTGAGTTCTCAACACTACCACCCTCGTCCCTGTGCTCGACCCCGTATATCTACTTCGACCCCGTAAAAAAAGTTGCGGGGGCCTAGAAGGATTCAGGTTATAAATGTAAAAGGTCGAATACCTCATATCCGCCTCCAATTTTAGGACACGCGATTTAGGCCAGTCAGTATCATAGCTTCTTCTCTCAAATGAGCTCTTCTACCCATGTAGGCATGGCGACGGTTGGGGTAGGTCAAGGTGTTGTTGTCCTCACTATCACCCACATCGGTGGAAACAATGATGGTGAGGTGCTCACATCAAAGCTAGGGTTTCCTATGCCTGCCATCATGTGCACCAACAACAACAACTATGTTGTCTTTCCTGCAATCATGGGCTAAGAAGGTGAGACAGGTGCCCATCTTTTCTTCTCACACCCTTCTCCAAATTGTCTACTCACAATCAATTTCATCTTTGACTATTGTTCCTATCTTGCCAAGAATTCCAAGCCACATAGCCATACTTTAACTTTGGTGGGCGAGCGAGCCTATTCAATGTCCAATCTGACGATGCCCTTCAATGACCATTCATGATACACTTTGAAGTAGAAGCCACATCTAGTGATCCTTCATTCTTTGACTCATAGAAAGCCCCAAGGTAGGGTCCTCCTCTTTACATGTTGAGCAAATGCTTCATGTTTGATCTTATTTGATTTCACCAACTCACCTACAGTTTTATATTCATTTGCATTTGTTCTTTGTTGTCCATTGATTGCTTGTACATAATCTGGGAATACAACCGTTAGATTCATGTGATTCTCTTTTATAGAGATGAAGTCCCATTTCCAGTAGTTCTGTCATTGCTTTCTATGTGTAATGAATTGGCAATGTTGTTTGTCATTTACATTCTTGGTTTGTGACACATTGTGAATGCAAGTTACAATATGTTTCCAAGAATCAAGTCTAGTTACAACATTTTCCCCTAAATAGTAAGATTGGTGGCATGTAGCCAATGATCAATAACATATATTTGCATATGTATTTCATTGGATTCTAAAAATGCTTTATGGTTGTTTATGTTGCATTTGTGCAACATGAATAAGACCTACTTGTGGATTATTTACAATGACGATGGGGTCAAATAGGCTATTACTCAACTTCATACTACATGTATTCTAGATGGTGTTTCTGGTGTTAACTTTTGTTACTATGTTTTTTACTACCTATTTGTATCACCACAAATATAAAATTTTCATTCATGTATGAACTTATAGGTAGGTGGGGTTTGTTTCATATCTATGTTAATAATAGATTCCTCTCATAAGATTGTACATTTGTATATATTTCCATGTGAAAAGTGATCATTCATTTCCTGATTAGTAGGTTGTTAATGCAAATTTCAATTAGATTGATTTTTATTTGAATTAACCATTGGTCTAGCTCAGTAGGTTGTTGATGCAATTCTTGATTACAAGAATTGGTGTTTGATGGTTTTACTGTAATCTAATATGGAATCACCATTTGTTTGGAGCATTACTATTGTTTTTGGAGATATAATAATAAGTGGGCATCCTAGTTCAATTTGTTTGGCATTAGTAGTTTGTTTGGATGCACACATTGATTCAAAGATGATCCTATTTACATTTTACTGACAACATATTTGTATATCAGTGGGTAGTGGTTGCATCATGTTAAGTCAAGGTTGTATATTGAATGATGGATATTATTTACTTAACTGTGTGACACTTGGATAATGCCACATGTTATATTAATTTTGTTTTTAGTCTCATATGATAATGATATCTTGGATTACCATCACTAGATATTCCATTAAGTTGATTCCACATGAGAACTAGCGATTGATGCAAATTTAACTTGGAGTCAACATTTGTGTATCTCAACATGTTGGTACCACATCTCTCAAATACTTTTACATCCATATAAGAAGTGGAGATGGAGTTTCAGATCCTTATGCATTATGGGATAACCATATCTTGTCATATTTTAGCATAATTTCATATGAGTCGATACCAATGAACATCCATTATTTTGTCATTTTAGCATAATTGAAGATGATTCGACAACAATGACTATCCTCATAGAATTTGGATTCCCTTTGAAACCCTATTCCAAATTTGCAATCCCAGTTGTGTAGCTTACTAGGCTATCAATAGAATTCCAAATTCGTTTAAGTTCCTTGTAAGCATTGATAATTTATTGCATGATCCTAACTTGTCTTGGAGTAACAATTTTAGTTGAGTTTTAATATATTTTTGTAAGAGACGTAATTAATGTCATCCTAGCATAGTATGAACGCTAATAACTAGTTTTATTAGGAGACATTACATAGATCTATGATCAAAAATAATTATTATATGTCCAAAAATCAATTTAAATGCCATGATTTTGATAATGCATGCATAGTGGTGATTCAATCATAATCCTAATTAGATGTATATTGACCACTTAGATTAGTGAGTATTGATTGTGCCATGTTAAGTCAGGGAGCTTTCAATGTAGCAATCATTATTCATTTGGTTGTGTGATGGATTGTATATAGTTAATATCTTGGGAATTACTTATCTTTGGAACTCAATATATAATGTCATAGATCA